>OZ023175.1:22333466-22933466 GCA_963678695.2 Diplodus puntazzo | reverse complement strand
GACCAGCACATTAGGAGCAGTTTGTGGTTCAGTGTCTTCCCCATGCACACTGCGACATGCAGAACCAGCAACCTTCCGATAACAAGACGCTGGCTCTACCCCTAAGTCTTTTCTTTGTCCAAACACAGGCAAATGGACGCATCAACATGAACTGTTCTGGCTGAAGGCGTGAAGCACCTCTTCATAGTTAACTGTTGTACATGCACACAAACTAAACTTACACAAACACCCGTAGTTCATCAACACACTTTACACAATTACTATATGTGGGTCCAAGCCATGAATAAGATGAGGGTCTTGGTATCATAAGAAACGAGAACACAACCTAAACAAACTTGTTAAAAAATAACTTCTTATCCCATGTCAATATAGGAACCGAGGTCTCAAAAGAATGTCTCAACAGATTGTGATGTAAAGAATGTTATTTATCCACATAGAGAATGTCACAGACTCTAGCAGTCTTGCTCTCCAGTAGAATAATTCTATTCTATTGTATTATGAAATACTTCAACCAACTTCATCCAATCATTAAGTTCACTTAGTGCTTGTGTGCAAGCATGTAGAAGTGTAATTACCAAGTTACAGAAAGTAATCCCTATCACTCAAATAGTATTTAAACCAGTTGAACATTGTGCCAGAATGTTCTACCTAGATCTCCAGTCTGTCTAGTAATACATTGTATTCTGTGTCAAATAAAGCATTGATATCGAGTAATACTGAGGCAAAAACATTTCCACTGTCTCTGCTTTTGTCCAAAGCAACTTGCAGTAATTCATACATACATTCATACATTGATGGTGGTGCCGACCAGCACATCAGGAGCAGTTTGGGGTTCAGTATCTTACCCAAGGACACATCTACGTGCAGACCAGGGGAATCGAGATGCTGGCTCTACCCCTGAGCCACAGCCACCATAAAACTTACAATTGGAGGTTTAATATGGATGTGAAGTTGTTCATTAGTGAGGTATAGCCTGAGAGCAAACAACTTTTGACTATCTGAGGGAAAACTGATGCCATGCAGTTGAAAACACTTTATAGAATGTCAAGGCAGATGGCAAATTTTGCACCATTTCCTCCACTGGTTCATGATTGATAGCATTAAATTGTGTCATTCTAACCTGATTGGTTTTCAATGGACACAATGCACATAATACCTGACATGAAGGTACTGTCAGCCTGTTTCATTTTCTGAATTTTGAAGACAGAGGCAAGTTTTATCAGATGACTCAGTATATAGAAGTTGAGGGCAACTGATACAAGGTTTGTGAGCCTGTCAGCCACAGCAAA
Organism: Diplodus puntazzo; assembly: GCA_963678695.2. Taxonomy (NCBI): domain Eukaryota; kingdom Metazoa; phylum Chordata; class Actinopteri; order Spariformes; family Sparidae; genus Diplodus; species Diplodus puntazzo. The sequence goes on along the minus strand of OZ023175.1, from coordinate 22,932,177 downwards.
TAGAGCAAGTGCATTATTAATATCCTTGGCAATGATGTCAGAGAAGGACTGCCTTGCATAACACTGCTTATAATGAACCTGGAGATGAGTTTTTCACCAACTGTGTTCTGCCTTTCAACACTTGTATCCACAACAGTTCTTTAGTGCTGCTGTCCTGAGGGTTGTCAACATGAATGTTGAAGTCACCAATACTTCTACTGTTTTCAAATATTGTTTTTTTTCCCAATACATATAGCATCTGCATATTTGAAAGAGTTTCAGGAGTAATTTTCTGCAATAATGATGCACAAGTTTCTTGCTCTCTCTTCTCTCCAGCAGCGTTTAACACACACATCAGGGTGTTTGTCAGTAGATGTAATACTGGCCTGTTGTAAAATGATTTTTCAACTAAAATGTGTTATACAAGCATCAAACTCCTTTCACAACTATTTCAGTGCAGAACGTTGGCAAGTGTGCAGTCAAGAGACAGATAGAGAGAGGCAACATGTGTGGTGGTGATTATATTATTTTATAGTCATGTTGTATTACTTTTAAAGTTTAGGCTGTTCGTCTGGTTATAAATGTGAAGGGGTCAGCCACAGACTTAGCGACAACATATGGACACCTTACCAGCTTTTACTACAGTTTTAACGTCTGTGTGTGTATAATATGCCACAGATGCGATGAGAATACACACAACAGGTAGGGAGTTTCTTTCCTGTGCACACTTTCGTTCACTTTTGTTTTCCGTCACTTGCTCCTGCATGTTCCCCCTCTGTCTCTCTCGCCCTTTCAGCAGGGTAAAAGAAAATCACATCATCATATTTAGTGATAAGTAAGGACGTGGCAGGGTCCACCTAATATAAGCAAAGTGAAACAGTATCCTTAAAGGTCAGTTTGTTTATTTAGTATTTACTATTTATCTATCTATTTATATATATATATAGTAAATACTACATAAACAAACTGACCTTTGTGTGTGTGCATGTGTGTGTGTGTGTGTGTGTGTGTGTGTGTGTGTGTGTGTGTGTGCGTATAAAATGGTGAATTGGATGAATAGGGAAATGATCTGCACTTATGCAGAGATAAATATAAGGCAGGTTAAATATGTGCCACACATGTTGAAATCTTATCGCAAGTATAAACACAAACTATTGCAGACCTATTGTATGTTATTATGTACAAAAACATTTCCTAATAGTTGCTATAATGAACAAAAAGAGTTTACCTAATAGAGGGAGATATATTTCACTGACAACCTTTTCTGCAAATGAATCTTTTGCCTAACAAACACCCATCTGTAGGCTTAAACGGTGGTTGTGGTAATTTGTACTTTGTATTTTTGATAAAATATTGACTGCTGTCTTTTCTTCTGCCTTTGCAGTTTTCCATTTGAGCAAATTCAAGTCTTTCCTATAATTTTAAGGCCGGTTTACCCTCAACTACACCTGATTACAATAGAGTTTGGCCTAATATTTTAAGGCACCTAGCATGTGCCCATACTAGGGAGCATTAAAGTCTGTCCAGAGATGGAAAAGGGTCACCAATTTTCTTGCATGATGATGAGTCGATCAAAGAGCTGATTTGCTTAAATGCTTGTGCATTTCTCTAAGTCTGCATTTCTAAGTTTTCTCTCTGTGCCTCTTCACAGTTGGGTTGAGTGAAGCAGAACAGAGGCTAATTGACTTGTAGTTGTGTTCTAGCTCTTGGTGGGGAGAAGGCTGATTGAGATGAGCTCTATAGGCCCCCTGTGGCTTCATACATACACACACACACACACACACACACACACACATACATACAGGCTTTCATAGAGATACAGACAATTACACACGCTTAGAAGTTCATGGGGTTTAAATTGTCTGGTCTCTGAGAGAGAGAGATATTTTTTTCCTGCCGGAGGATCCTTGTACGGCAACACACTGAAACCTGCCGCTACGGCTGTACATGCATGCACGCAGCTGTTCAGACATGCTGAAAATGCATGTACACACCTGCTTTATGTGTAACATTGAAGAAAAATATATTGAATTTCAACATGTAGAAGATGAAAACCTGGCACTGTTAAATGATGTACTACACGTATAGACAGATAGATACAAATCAATGCTTTTACATTGTGTTAATTAGAAGTTGTGACTTAAAGGTGTTGGTAGATGTATATAAGGAATCTGCGGGGAGCCAGGCTAGCTGTTTCAAGGTGCATGTTTTTCCATTTCTCTTGTGATGCAACGCTGTGCCAATATGCTCCGGTTAAGTTTAGGCACAAACGACGCAGGTTTGGCTCTAAATACCCCATTTCTGCGGCCTAAACACAGGAAATGTCCTGTGAACACCTGATTCTGTCCCCACAAAAGATTAGAGATGGCCAGACTTCCCATCAAAAATATCTGGTTCAGTGGTGTCACACTTAAAAATGTGCTAATGCCTGACTCATACTCCAGAAAGGAAAGTAAGTGCACATGATATGCCAGGTTTTGCGTGTCAATATGGTACATAGCCTATGCCACACCGAACTCAGACATATCTGTGGTTTGCTGAAACGTCAACGGCCATCATCATCATTATATCCTGGCGACCAGTGTTGGGAAAGTTCACTTTCTACATGAACTAGTTCAAAGTTCAGTTCACAAATTTTAAAATGAACTTGTTCATTTCATAGTTCATAATTCAAAATTTTGAACTAAGTTCACAGTTCCAAAAATGAACTAGTTCATAGTTCTTTTTTTTTTCAATATGTTGATGTGAGCTATTATTTTTCAAAATTATTGCCACAGCCCATTTAGAACCACAGACAGCAATTATTTATCAGTTTTAGCACTGAAGCTGCAGCTCTCCCACAATATACTGCAACACCAGGTTGTCCAGCTGCAGCTGGGAGATGAAGACAGCGGAGCCGCTACTGTACGCCGTTAATGTGATCTGGGTGGTAGAGGATCTGTTTTGGCTCGCTGTTGCCATGTCTTTTGATTTTTTATTCACTTGCACAGACCTTGAAAGGCTCGCCAGGTGCTTTAGTTCAATGTGCCATTTCAGGTTTGTGGTACAGGATAGAGTACAAATAAAAATTAAAAATAAAATAATACATAAATAAGTACATAAATAAATAATTTTAAAAAAAGAAGAAGAAAGGGAAAAATAAAATAATAAATAAATAGATAGTTCAGACAGTGGCTTCAGGGAAAACCGTTTCATAATGACTCAGTAAGGTATTACTTTTTTTTGTTATTTAACAAAATCAGAGATTTAAGCAAAGAGCTCAGTTCCAGGAGAAAAGGAGCAAATTTAGGTAGTGATTTTGCAAATGTTTGTTTGTGAATAAAACATTTTGCATAGGATAACAAAGTTCATCATGTGTTCAAGAGCATTATCTTCTAGATTAATATAGAATATAGTAGCAAATAACATGTTTAAGGGTCAGAGAATGGACAAAGTTAGTAGCATCAAAAAAATGAGATTCAACATCAAACAACATCCAAAACTTTTAGATATATCACAATAAAAAAAACAGATGTGAAGCCTTCATTTGTTTTTGTCTCCATGCTGAGCACACTGATAACGCATGCGCGATGCGACTCTGTGGTGGCTGGTGTTGCCTGTGTTCTGTCCGTTCAGGACGAATTAATCTGTGTTCGTTTGGTAATGTCAAACTGCATGTTTGGTATGCAGCTGTTTCTGTCTGAACCAGTTAAGTTTCGTTTTGATCGAAAGTAAAGCGAGTTGCTCAAACCTCTCGTCCAGCATCCTTTTTATACACAACAGCTGGATTGGGTGTTTTTCTGCTACGTATTAAGGCCTGTTCACGGTGTGTTTTAGCCGGTTTTCGCCTGGAAGGCTCGATGGGAATCTGGCACTGTGTTGAACGAAGTTAAACTGAGTGACGCGCCGTTCACAAACGCCAGAATGAACGCGTTCACAATAACGTTCATCAGGCAGAAAACAGTACTTTCAGTTCACGTTCGCCCAAAATATGAACGCGTTCATGAACGATCGTTCATTGAACGCGTTCAGGCACAACACTGCTGGCGACTGGACTGTAATCTGGGCTGTACAGTGCGACATATATGTCGCACTTGCTACATCAAAACAACAATCTGCCCTGTAGCATGGGTGCTATGGGCAGATTTAGCCACAAACAAAAAAAAAAATCTTGTTTGGAATCTTGTTTGAAAAAAAAAATCCTTCTGTGTAGAACCAAAGTAGAACGATGGTACTAAGACTATCCTTTCTGGTAGTTGTAGTCAACTGCGGTCAATGATTAATGTTATGTCTTGTATATTGAACGCTAATTCCCACAATTCCTCATGGTCGCAGCTTTTACTCACGCTCTGTCCCATGCGGCTGGGTTGGCACACAGTGGCTAACGCTAACGTTACTCCCACGAGTCAACAACATGAAGAGATTTTTCCAACCTGTCCGTGTTGAGAACACAAAACGAACTAAAGAGACCCCAGGCACCCCGGACGACACAGTCAATAACGTAAATTAAGTTAACGAGGACCGACCAACGGGCGCGGAATCTCGGCACAAAACAGAATCAAAAACAGCACCCGCAGCAGCCTGCATGTATTGACCACCGAAAACCTGATAGGCATTAGCACAGAGGGCTGTCCAATGGAGGACTTTGACCCAACCAAGGTTGCGGAAAAATGGCTGGCCACTTCCCAGAGAGACAGGAGGCCATTTATAAAGCAGTGGCCAGCAGACAGTCTTTAGACTGGCAGTGTTTTATATGTAAATATGTCATGTGGGCACTCCTGTTATGTAAAAATGAGTTGTTTTAAGTGTAATAAAGATGCTTCTTCTGTATCTGAAAACATTTCGAGCTATTATTCTATAATTGTATTACATTATATATATGAATTACACTTGATGTTACTGTGTAAGTGATGAGCTGCATTTATTATCCTCTGTAGAGGTGACGGGCATTTTTAGGGTGTGCTACAACTCTCTGGTCCTGTGCTAAAAAACTGTCAGCCTCTGTAGCACTAGTGCTATGTGCTGAAAAAGTTAACGTACAGCCCTGGTAATCCTTGATGCTGAGATAGGCTAATCGCATCCTGGTGCCAGCTCCATGTTCAGCGCAGAGATATAATGAATGATATTGATCTTCTCAAAAAAAGCCCACCAAACTGCCTTTTAACACTGTTTTGCTTTAAGGACGTCTCCTGACAAGTGATAGTGTGTTACACAAAACCATTTCTTGGCAGGTAATTGGGCAAACCATCTGTCTGTAACTGTCTGTTACGGGCTAAATTTAACCAATCAGATCAACATTAGGAAAGCACTACCACCAGAATGGCCTGTTGAAGACGAGAGATGAATGAAAACATCTTTTCGAATAATAAAAGCCTTCATGGCCAATCTTTGCTCTTCTTTCAACGAAGAAATACTGTCCAATTTTGATATCACTGATGCTATAGCAGCATCTACACTAACCTCTTGAAGACAAGTTCGGCCACAAGGGCATAGTCTACAATCTAGATCGAGTTGCAAAATCACATGATCGCTTGATCCCGCAAATCCAGCAGCCTCACAAGGCAAGTAAGGAGAACTCATCCACACCAGGGTCACGTCATCCCCCAGAGCAAACGTGACATTAGGCTGCTAAGACCATCTGTACCATCTAAACAAAAAAAAAAAAAAACATTTCTGTGCTTGAGATTGAAAAACAAATCAGTTTAACTTTTCAGCAAATTACAGAACAGAATGACGGCAAAATGTTCCAAACCATTCTTCCATTTTGTATTTGTATATGCATTAAATTATCTATTCATGCTGTAGCTTCAGATTGTATGATGATTGACATCATCAGAATAGATAGCAGGTGTAATGCTGGGACTAAATTGTGAGCAGCATTAATGCTAGTCAGAGCAGCCCTGTCTGTGTGGAGATGAACAAACACATACGGTCGATTCTATTTTAGCCAATTGGACCTGAGAGGAATTTGCTCTTAATCATTAGCCACTATTCACCTGGCTGAGAATACAATGGTTTTAATTACATTTAGAAATCAGTACTCAAACACAGAGATAGACAAACACACACCAACACACAGTGCTCCACATACAAATGCATAACACCAGGTCTAATTTGACTTAAGGGCCTCTGGGAATAATTCAGAGTCAGGTAATTCAGCACACATTGCTTTTCATGAGCGCAAAATAATGAAGCCGGTAATCTAAAACAAAATGCTTCTCTCCATCCAGTGTTTATGGAAGGTTGCACATTTGTGTATATATATGTGGAAAGGGTTTGGAGGCGGAAGAGAAAACAATGATGGATGATATTTATTTATTATCCAGATTCTCATTCATATATACCATAGCAGTGGCTCACGTGCTAAGATACAGGCATCCTTACGTCCGTGAGTATCTTTTAAACATCTTGCCATGTCCTGAGGGCAAAAACAAGCCTGGGAGAGGGGCTCTGCCTACCTGACGATGATCTCATAAACACGCACAACCCGAATGCATTACCGTCGTTGGGCTATCTGTTATTCTATGTTATCCATAGGGAGACTTTAATGTTCCCATTGCTGTATAAATAAGCTATGCAGCACTGCTACTTATACTTCAGGAGGACAGGAAACTTGCGTAGTCCACCTGCTCATTGCTATTCTGATATTATGTAAAGTGAAGGCTCATGGGAGAGTGAGACCTCCACCAAACATATCATTTGGTGGATGCTTTTAGGTAGTGTGCCTTATAATAATCCTAATATATGGTTTTGGATGTGTGTAGTGTGAGACGGTTCAAGGAACATAGCTGAATTCTTTATGGTGCCGTGAAAACACATGCTCAATTAGTCCCACACAGCTGCTGTTGAGTGCTGTAAAGACAATTATTTGAACAGCATGTATTTCATTAATGTATTCAATGTTTTGGAAAATGTTCTTATTTACTTTCTTCACAAGAGTTAGATGAGGAAATTATTACCACTCTTGTTCATTCGAGTTAAATTTGGAGGTGGATCCAGGTGGTGATTAGCCTAGCTTAGCAGGAGAAAACTGCTAGCCAGTTGGCTCTCTCTGGAATTAATGCACACACCAGCACAGCTACAGCTTCCTAATGAACACTGCTTAACTCAGACACACACACACACACAAAAGTGAAGTGTAAGTTTGTGTATCAAGGGTTTTGTAACACTACAAATGTGTCCTCAAAGTCTACAAGTGCAGTGAAGTCCAGACATGTTGATGCAGCCTAAGTTTCCTTGGATGTTTGTGCTGTAAAGGCTAGAAAAGATGTGCCATCCAAAATAGAAATGCTAATTCTCAATTTAATCAGCTAAAGGTCCAGATTTTATTTTTTACAACAATTGGTCTCCAAAGTAGACCAAACTTTGTGATCCTCTCGTCAGTAGATTCACCCGCAGGTTGACTTTTTTGATTCTCAGTGGAAAACCTCGACAGCTGCCGGACTGTAATGGTGGCTGCCATGAATCCTAAATCTTTTATCCATTAGCAGATCCAGTTTTTAGCTTGTGAAGTACTCTATGATCAGTGCTAATGTTAGCATGATGGTCAACATTGTCTATATTTTACATGCTAAACATCGTCCTATTGCCATGGTAACAATAGCATTGAGCTCACCGCTGTGACTAAGCACGGACGCAGATCTATCTATAGCACGGCTATAGATTCCTTCTGGCAGGTCATCATGCATCATTTTCGGTTTGCCAGAAGAGCTTTTCCAAGAAATACCCTACAGGCACCAGGTGTTCAAATGTTTATTCTACTCCTGCTTCTCTTTATGTTTCTGATTGTCAGTATTTATACCCCTTGTTCTCTCTCGCTTCTGTTTTTTTTCCATCTGCGTGTGAAACAAAAGAAGCCCTTAGATTAATGCCAGCATGTATAATCTAGTGCAACAGTCTTTTTTTTGTTTCCTGTGTGCAGACACCTGAAGCTTCTAATCTGCACACAAAACAAACATACATACATGCGCGGCAAAACGCACCCCAGAGCTCATACACTCAATTATCCAGAAACAATGGAAACAAAGTCCTTAGAAGATTTATAAGCAGCTTTATTTGACAGGGACACGTCTTTCTCTATACATCCCTCCGCTCTTCTCTTCCACCAGAGACAGACAGTTGGCATAGGGTTGAATTGAAACAAAGAGAAAGACAGCGATAGGAGACAGAGGAGGGAAATGAGAGGTAGGGAGGGAGACATGAGAAGGGGATAAGCAGAGAGACAAAAGCAAGCGAGAGACGGACTGAGATGAAGAGTGAAGCTAGCTCGCCCTGTTTCTGTCTCTCCATGCAGTCTGTTGCAACATCTTGCAGTGGAGTTTATTATGATTCATTAATTTGAGCTGTTTGGCACACCGATGCTAATTGCAGCTCTGAATTCATTCACTTTCAGTTGGCACATATTTCTGGTCCTGCTTGGCCTCAACTCATTAAATCATGTCACATCACAATGCTAAATTAGGCCAAAAACAATTCCTGACTTTCAAATTGAGTACGCATATATTCATTTTCCTTTTCAACTTCTGCCTATCAGTGTCACAGGAGTGAGCTGCTGCAGCAGTGAAACTCTACGGACAGGTTGCCAGTGAGGTTTGTTAATTAGATTTTAGTGTGACCTGAAACCATTTTGTTTTTATTTAACACATAAAGTTTGTTATAGTAATCAAATCCAATAACAGGGTGTTGAAAGGACACTCCGACCGCTTGCTGAACCTCGGATTTAGGAGGAGCAATGCCAATTCCGTCGTCGCGGACCTGCCTCAGCAGTGTTGCATCTCACAGGGAGGGCATCTGGGGTACACTCAAATAAACACAATTTCTTCCACCACTTTGCAGCCACAAACCTATCAGTATGATGCAATCCAGAGGGGAGAGTTTTCTCACTTCTAAAGCAGAACAGCTATTAACATTTCAGACGGATTTACAATGGGGGCCTGGTTGGACACCAGAACCAAAGGGACAACTGACACCTACACAGGATGGAGATGAGGTCTGTTCTCCAGTTGAATAAATCAGACAGCATCTTGAATTGGTATTAACTGTTTGTTTAATGGCTATACATACTCACTTGAATCTTGTCTATTCATCTTGTTGTATGTGTAGCAGTATGAAGTAGTATGATGGGTTTCAGCTGTGTGGCTCTTCCCAGCCAGTCGCTGTGGGGGAGCACCTTATAAAGGGAGGCACCTGGTTGTCCTCTTGCCTGACGGAGCCGGGGTCACATCACTTCCTGGCGCCCTTCACTTGGGTGTTGCTGCTGGCTGCATGTTGCTCACTGCTTGTTGTATGCCGCTGCTGGGTGCCGCGTAGCCGATCGCCTCGCTCCATGCCGTGCCGACTGTGATTGCCAGACCGGTATGTAGCAAAGTGACTTTAGCTTCCTCCTCCAGCCATTCGTAAGTTAGAGCACCGCGGTCGCGGTCGCGGTGCTCTAACGTTGCCTGCCTGGCTCCTGGCTGCTCACTACGGCTGGCTAAGCGTTAGCATTCGTCCAGGTCTTGTTTTAGTGTTGCCGTGGCTGGATTGTTGCTAGGCAATGCTATATTGAACTGTGTACTGTCAAATCTGTCACATCTTTGTGTGTCTGTGTGTGTGTGTGTGTGTGTGTGTGTGTGTGTGTGTGTGTGTGTGGTGGGAAAGTTTATTTCATTTTCGTTGTGATCAGTTCTTTATGGCATTTTCTTTTGTAACAGTTGGTTTCACTTCAACCTGTAATTTTGATTAATGTTAGCTTTACAGTTATTTTGGTCCTTGCAGGTTGTAAGTAAATCTAATTTGTGATTATGTAGATTTTGTTAATTCTATTTGATTTGCTATTGTGTTATTAGAGATTTGATAAATTAAGTCTTCTTGATTTTGTGTTTTTGTGATTAGTTGCATTTAATTTTGTTTGTGTTCTCACCTGCTGTCCTGACTTCCCCCATTCAGGTGCTGATTTGATTGGTGTCTCGGTGGTGGTGTGCCTCTTGTGTTTTGTACTTTTAGGTTGATTTTGTTTCACTTTTATTTACTTCACGTGTGGTGTTCCTGGGATCCACTTTGTATTGGACCCATCTCCCCCACTAAGTCTCAGCCCTGATTGGTTCCCCTTTTTGCCTCCAGAGAGTGACTTCTTAATGTTGGCGCTTTAAGACTTTTAAAATTGAACAATAAAACAATATTTTTGTAACTAGAAATGTTGTCTCTGCCTCAATTGTGAAACGTACCTGAGTGCCTTATTTAAGTTGAGAGGTAGTCCTTTGAAAGCTAAAAATGTCCCTGGGTGAAACCCCCAGGGTGGCGTTGTTTGGCGTAAAAATTAATTCTTAACCAAGTGCTGCCCAGAGCACGCTCCTCGTGCCGCCACATGTATATTTTACTATTGTTGTAAATATTTTTACTATTTCATCTATTTTTCATATGTCCATATTTTATATTTATTTGCCAAACAAAGAGCTGCTATCTGTTTCGTTGTTTTTTTTCTGAAACAATGACAATAAAAATCTATTCTATAAACATCAGACGGATTGTAATTAACTCTTAAGCGTGAATCCCTGTCTGCCATAGAACACATGAAACCTTGAAGACCCCCGTTTTCCCTTTACAGCGGAGCGTGGTCAGATAACAACCAAGATCATAAATCTGCCTGAATTGCAGACTGATCTGAACGTTAAATGGTTCTACCTCTGCAGCAACCTTTAAAATTAGTATGAAGTGACTGTCCTATCCATTTGTCACAAGCTCATCGCATTCAGTTAAAATCCTTGCTCAGGTTAAAGGAAATCCCGGTGTTTTAACACCTTCCAAGCCAGAGTTATTAATTTAAGATTTTCACCAAATCTCAGTGTTCTAATCTATAATTATGAGAATTTCGGTGTCAAACAATAAAAGGACAGAAAGGATTGGTTGATTGAGCGGAAACCACTTAACACAAAACCGCTGGAGACAGAGGCTTATGCTCTCTAATGTGTATTACTCTCTTCGTTTTAGTCATGTATACTCCTGTCCTCTGTCCTCTTGTTGTCACAGTCTGCACTTCAGTGCACTTTTTTTCCTCTCACCTACTCGCCTCACTTCTGCTCCTACCTGCCAGCCAGCTACACCCAACTCGTTGCCTGACTCACCTCACCTGGACTCTCAGCTGCAGCTCATCTGCAGTCAGCCAGAATAAAGGCTCCTCTGGCTCGCTCACTCATTGCCAGATTGTTCTTTGCTTTCATGACAGACTTTCTAGCATTTGTCCTCGGACTGATTTCCCGGCTTCGACCCTGCTTTGTCCTGACCTACCCGCCTTGTCTCTGCCTTGGTAAAGATATTCGCCTTCTGTTCCCGACCACAAGTGTCGTCTGTGTCCTTCCAGATTCCTGGTTGCCTGTTTCTGCCTCGGCTGAGCTCCAGCCATAACCCTGGTGGGTTTCATCTCCCCTAAGACTCTGAGTGTTACTCCCTCCCCGGCCACCAGGGCTGCTTTGGGGTATCTGCTCACTCAGATGGATTTCATGCTAGCTGCAAATCTGTTTCCTGCCTGCTTGCTTGTCTAGTGAAATACTCATTAAACTCATTAGTAACTCTATGTGTCTCGCAGTTGAGTTCAAACCCAACTCACTACACTTGTTACTTGTGTACTTTTTTTCTCTTTTTTGTTTGGGGTAGTTTCGATTTTTCCTATTTGATTCATATGAACCACATCTCAACATCGACTGAGTTGGCTTTTTAATAACTTTGCTACCAATTTATACAACCTTGCGGTTTTTGAAACCATAGAACCAGAGTCATACTTTGCCATCAACCAGCTGAGACCCAAATAGACGGCCTGTCTGTACTAAGCCTACGAACACTGATCTGCTTCCTATGTCAAACTAACATTGCGAGGAGACTTCCTGGAGCCTTTCCACCTTTTGGCTGCTTGTTATTGTAAGATATTAATTTATTAAATTAATTTAATTTAAGATAATTTGTGTTAATATCTACTTAGTTAATAAACCTTTTCACTTAGACCCAGTCGTGGTTTAGTGTATTTCTTTGAAGTGGAGAACAGAGATCTATTAAATGGAGAAGTCACACTTTTTATATTTGATTTCATTTTGACAATCTCCAACAAAAATACTGGAATACACCATTCAATGCACCACTCAACTTAAATCCCACTTCATCTCCACCAAGCTGTTGGAACTTTTTCAATATGGCTTCCATTCTCAACTTAGCACAGAAACAGCCCTTCTTAAAGTCACTAACGACCTACTCCTCCCTGCAGACTCCTACCAACTCAGCATCCTCATTCTTTTGGACCTCACTTCAGCTTTTGACTCCATCAACCGTTCCATTCTTCTCTCCTGCCTTGAATCCTCCCTAAACATCACTGGCACTGCCCTCTCCTGGTTAAAATCATATCTCACAAACAGACAACAGTACCATCATCATCCGCCGTCATGGTCTCCGCATCCACTGCTATACTGACAACGTCCAAATCTACATCTCCACCAAATCTATCACCACTGCCACTCCCTCCACAATCACCAACTGCCTTACTGAAATAAAATGCTGGATGCTATCTAACCTCCTCCAACTGAGCTGTGACAAATTGGAGATGGTCATCATTGGCCCCAAATCCCTCATCAAAACCTTTCACAACTCCCACCTCACCAATGACAACCATCCTGTCTCCCTCCCCACACAGTCGCAACCTCTGAGTCACCTTTGACAGCAACCTCTCCTTTTAACAACCCATTATTCAAATCACCAGAACTGCGTTCTTCCACATTAAAAACATAGCCTTTCTCATCCATCAGTCCAGAACTGATCATTGCAACAGCATCCTCTATGGCACACCATCCAAACTCTTAAATTAACTCCTCCATGTCCAGATCTCTGCTGACCACATCACCCCCATCCTCCAGAAACTCCACTGGCTCCCTATCCCACATCAGATCCAATTTGAGTCCTCCTCCCCACTCACAAAGTCCTCCACAACCAGATCCCCCCAACTCGCTGACCTCCTCCACTGGCACACCGGGTCCTGTAGCCTCAGCCCCTCCCATGTAAACCTCCTCATTCCGACGCACAGGACCAACCACCAAACCGGGGAGGACAAAGCCTTTTCAGTAGCTGCCCCATCCCTCTGACACTCCCTTCCTAAACACATCAGAGACTGTACAGACCTCACAACCATCAAAACACTCACCAAAACTCACCTTTTTAAACTGCTTTTAATGTATAACTCCAATCTTCTTTATGTTTTTAATGTATTATTTTTATTTTATTTTTCTGCCTTTTAACCTGTAAAGTACATTTGTGTACCCTGAAAAACGCTATATATTATTATTATTATTGTTATTGTTATTATTATTATTATTATTATTTATACTTTTCCTCTACGGAGGTGGTGTTCCGAAAATGAGTGCAATATTGATTTGCTCCTGTGTGATAGTGCCTATCACTATGATATTAATTCTATGTATTCCAATAAGTAATTCCAACCCATATAGAGAAGCAGGAGTGTAAAACAAGACAAAAGAAAGAAGAGGGTCACCAGATGCACTTATTAACAATGTAGGTTATTCATTCAAAGAGATTTAAGTAGTTACTGTAGATGTATTTGATACCTTAGACAGTCTGCAGTCCACCTCATGAAGACATTAAGTTGGTGTTAGATTAAAAATAAAGTGAAAATAAAAGTTTAGTTATACTACTGAGTCCTTGTATAAGATAAACTGTATCATCGTCCTCGATAAAGTTTATTTCAGTGGTCATTAGGCATTAGCAAAGTAGGACAGTCGTTCACAGAGATGGGATTGCTATTTTTGATACAGTTTCTACAAAAGTTCGTCCTCCCCAGATAATTGACATTTGATATCTTCAAGGAAGGTTAAAGAGAAAGACAGATATTACATTATAAGACAGTTTCATGACTTTGACATCATTCCTGTGTTACATGAATTGGAAAAAAAAAAATTTTTACCAACATGTGAGGCAGGTAAGAAGTCAGTCTTATCCTGCTGCTGCTAAAGGCGCTGCACTTCATCCTAATCACCCTTATTTTGCTCAATTACTCAAATCTAAAGTCCAATAGATAGGGAATGATATTGTAGGCAAATACTAATGTGACTGCTGCATGGACCAGTCGAAACAATCTGCTCATAGCTTGGAGTCTGAGAGGGTCAGGCTGCTGAATCAAGGATTGTGATAGAGTCGTAAAGATAGACCATAGTGGCTTACTTGGGGATATTCTGCTTCCAAAGCTCACCTCTTCAATCCCAACTAGAGAGAGGCTTCTCACATTCTACCTCAGCTATTTCCCCTCATCATGTGGGTTTTGAAAAGTGAGTGGGAGTTATCACTGGAAAGTGAAAATGACATTAAATATATATAGCTCTTAGTAGCCTCATGTCGCATTGGCTTACCCTTAAACAGATGGCGACGTGCAGCCCAGGTGGCAGAAGAGATGTTGGTAGTTAACGTTTCTGCAAACCATGGATACATTAACATTTGTACATATAATACATATCATATAAATATTTCAATAATATGTTATATCACTCACATTACATGTTTATTACACTTTCATATAAGGGGCGATTTTTTATATTTATTTATTGCCTTTTTTGTGGTGACCAAAACAGGTATTTTAAGAGCGTTTTCTCACTTTGGAATATCTGGTGTGTTTTTTATCATGCTTTCTGTCTGAGGCCACTGACATTTAACTTTGTAGCTTGTTTCCACTTGAATTGGTTGGTTTTCTAAAAAAAAAAATTGCACTAACTAGTTAAGCTGCTTTGGTTAGGAACATACCACTGTACATTGCAGTAATGTAACTTCACTACCTGAGCAAGTTAAAATACCTAACCACTGATTTTTTGTTTCACACTGGACACAAACAGAAGTTTCCTGGATGAAAGTCTGTATCTGTACTTTTTTGTATTTTATACCACTTTGCCTGAGTGCCTCCTTTTCTGCTCTAATAATTACTATGGCCACTAGAGAGTGCCACCTAACAGGAAATATCAATATGGGTCGTCATAAGCTGCTTTTAAAATTGACCGAGATGGTCATTTTTCTAATGAGTGCGGGCTGGTCCAATCACATTCCCACCACAAATTAACCTTTCTAGAATTTGTGAATAAATCTGTCTGTGGGAATGAATGTCATCCCCTGAAGATGTATGCTCATCAGTGGGAAGGCAGTAGTGTTAATACTGAGGCAGAGCCTGTTAGTCATACCTAAGAGCATTTGGAGCGCTTTCAAATCCAAGACAGTCCACATGGATGCTTTTTATCCTACACCTCTCTGGGCTAAACAGGGATAATGTGAGTTGCATATGCCCTGTGTGTGCCACAGTGTGCTTGGAGGAACACAGAGGGGTTAGTAAATCATTCTTAACCATATCAGTTTCCTGTATGGTGGCATTTGAAGCTTAAAGGAAAGCTCCCAACTGCACTCTACCATGTGTGGGCCATAGGATGATTATATGGTGGCATTGTGGTGAATGAGTCATTGCACTTCTTTGCAATCAGAAAGATGTATTTACAAACTAAACCTTTAGATGTAGGTTTTTGCGTGTGCACCTTTCTTTCTTTCTTTCTTTCTTTCTTTCTTTCTTTCTTTCTTTCTTTCTAATAGAGTATTCAACACTCTGCCTCCGCAAAGGCAACACTAATTTCAACCTTAAAAAACCCAAAGAGTTACAGCTCAATAGAAGATCTAATGTACTACAGCAGATGGAAAAAATAAATTGGAGGGGGGGGGATAAGAGGGATAAGGGACAGTACAGGGGAGATGAAAAGAGAAAGAGGAGGCAACAGAAAACAGAAACAGGGAGGAAGAGCAAAGAGATTGAGTGAGTGGTAGAAATGTGCCCCATGCAGAGTTTGTGATGGACTATTACGGCATGGAGCACAGCTTATGCAGCAGGCAGACACTGAATCAAATCCAAAAGCCAATGCTACCAAAGTGGCTTCCACACAGCTGATTCTGATTCTTTATCAACACATTGATAGTTTTCATTCAACTCACATTGACAGACTGGAACATTAATACTTTTGTTGCTGAGAACATTTCTCTTTTTCATCACAGTCATGCTTTATGTTCATAGAGACCAGAATATGCTATTGCCTTCTATAGACTGGAGTTAATTCTGCCAGGTTGAAAGAAAACCCCAGTGGGGCTCCAGACTAACTTTTTTACTAGGAGCACAGTGGCCCCTAACAGTGGCCCCACAGTGGCCCCTAAGTGGCTCCTAAAAACATTTTAGGAGCACAATCACAAAATTTAAGGGTGACCCCTTAAATCAATTATATTGACTATATGATGCCGTCCAGCAACCCTCACTGGTTGCGTTTTGAATCTGCCACGATGCAGTACTGTCGACAATTAACTGGCGGAGCTCCTGCAATAATCACATAATCACTCGCGACCGCAGTTATAGGCATGTGTTATAAAAACAACAACACAGAGTATTCCCAACAGAAGAATTAGTAAAAGAGCTTGTATTTGTCTCTTTCTTGAGATTTGTGTGCTGGCGTCAACACAGAGTGTTTTATTTTGAAAAATAACCAGATGTTATATTGTTGTTTTGGTGCATAACTTCTTGTCTGCTCTGGGCTAAGTTCGACACATTAGCCAGCCACTTACAGTGCCATTCCCCATTCCCTGCCCGTCTCACACACATCGGCCTGCCACCTGTGATTCCAGATTCTTTGATCTGCACCTTCCACAACACCAGCAGATTCACTGGTCGCACATTCGTCTCAAATTTTGGTTGCAAAATGCGATCATTTGGTCGCAGTCTGGAGCCCTGGCCAACATTAAGTTCTGTTTTTACTATATTTTAATGAACCTAGATCCAGTTTGCTATTTATTAAAAAATATTCTCATGAGTTTCAGTTATTTTCACTCAGATTTTAAATCTGCATTCAGCTGACTGACAAAGGCTCTTAGTGGAGCAGATAACACCTGTTTTTTTTTTATTAATTGCACTTTGATTAGTGAAAGCACTGTTCATTACTGTTCTCTGCGGGTTACTGAAAATGTAGAAAGAAAATCATTACTTAAGTAAAAATTGATGAAGCACTTTGTGTGAATGGATATACAGAGAGAACACACAAAAAAAATCTTTCAATATTTATTTGTAAAATATTGAACATCACCTTCTCAGTAGGTTATTTGCGGGAGGATGAGGGGGAATGCCAATTCCCTAATTTGCAAAATGACCAAAATGCATGCCCTTTGTTAACCTCTTCATCTCCTGGTAGAAGAGAGAGTGCAGGGGCAGAGGGGTTTTTGAGTTGAATATGTAAGTCTAGTCTGCCTGATTCACTGATCCTAAACCAAAAGATATATAAAAAAAAAAAAAACTGAATTGGCACCTATTGACAGTTTTGGTTGTTTTCTTTTACTTTTGCCACAACAAGCAAGTAAACACAGCATTGACATAGTATATAAAGTGGATATTGCAAACATGCTACTAAAATCTAAAAAAAAAGTTTTTTGAAATAATCCACTTGAATTTAATAAGTAACAAATAAAGTTTGTTCTGTTAATTTCAACTCAAAATCTAAAATATGACTGATTAATTAGTCATATAATGCATGGGAACTATTCATTAGTTAATCAACCACTCACTAATTATTTATAACCTTTCTTTTCTCTTCATGAAAAGAAAGTGTGGAGGTGTCTGCACGGTGTCATGACAGTGACTCATGGTCAGTCGTCAACTCATGCCAAGTTTTATACTGTGAGAAACTTTTTCGACATCGACATAACGAACCCAAGCAACCTGATGTGCCTTGCTGACAACTACTGCTTCTCTATTTGAGTTACAATTACCTACGTACACCTACTAACCGAGAACTAAACCTAATCCTAACCTTGACTGAAAGTTGTTTCGATGCTGTGATGTGTTGGGTTATGCAGCTAACTGGACCTAAAGTAGGTTTACTACATTTTGTCCCCAGGCAGATCTCTACTTTCACATGCACTAGCCTGCAGCTCCAACAGACAGAATCGCTTCAATAAACTGGACACAAACTGAAAACAGATGCCAAGAGACAGTAAAAGATTGCTTTATTAAAATATACACATTAGTATGACATGAAATTTGAACCCCAACAAAGACTGCGTTGAGCTAATAACTTTGTACACTCTGCTGTGTTGGACTGCACATATCAGAGCATTTTCTGTAGCAAAGTCACATTGTACTGATACCATGGTCATAGCAGCTGAAAGTGTGTGTGTGTGTGTGTGTGTGTGTGTGTGTGTGTGTGTGTGTGTGTGTGTGTTACGCACGCCCGCCCTTTCTCCTCTTCTTCTCTTCTCACCAGGTGTGTCTGACAAGGGTGATTATCCTGTTTCCCCCTGGTCTATTTAAGAGACACCGGAGGTGTCGCTCCCTCTCTGCTCTTCTCTTCCTCCAAGGCTCCCGTGATCTTGGGTCCTAGGCCGTCTGCGGGATGAGGCGGCCTTTTTATTTTGTTTTTGCACTTTGAGGATGGGGGTCTGCTAGCTCTGTTTTTGTGGTCTTTAGTTTAGTGGTTAAGGTTACTTCTACCTTAGTTTAGGGAGGGAAGTCTGGGTCCTACGGACCACTGTGTGGCTGGCCCGGAGTCCCTTCATTCTTTTGTTTCTTTTGCCAGACCTCCAGACTCTGTTAGTGTTAATTAATTTCTGTTTGATTTATTTAGTTTGTTAATAAAATCTTGTGTTTAAATATATATTTGGGTTGTGCTTCCATTTTAATATGTTTCTGGCCACAGAATGAGCCATCTTTTGGATGTGGCTGTAACAGTGTGTGTGCACAATGGTGGGACACAGAGGTTAATTTATATTTCTTTCTACTTCATTATTTGTTGGAAAATGTCTTTCCAGGAAAACTGCAAAGGCAGTCTTTGGAAAAGCGTTTTTTCACGTTCCATCAAATCAACAAGGCATTTTTTTCTGATAGAAATCATGCTCAAAAAGTACCAAGAAGTAACTGGATGTTGTCCTGAGCTAATTTGCTTTTACTTGAAGTCATCGGCCAACTATTTACTGCTGGAGAGCCAAAATGAAACAGGTAGGTACTGTTAGCATAACTAGCCAGCTAGACTCTACCAGTACCTGTCCACAAGTGTTACCAGGATTGTCCAATTAAAACTGCCTACTGTAGTCAAGTCTTCCTCATTGGGTCTCATACTAGGAATACATTTTTTAAGCTTCAGCACTGTTCAGTCCTGGTCTCTCCCGATGCTACATACTTGTTTCTAACATTGTCGGCAGTAACAGAAGTGGGTTGAGTTGCAGTCCAAACTCCCACTCATTTACTGCCAATTTTTGCACTTTTATTTTTTATTATCTAATATTTTGGCTAGTGTGTGATTCAGAACAAATTTCCCACTGGCATCAATGATATGGGCAGTAATAATTAAGTAGCCTTGGGTAGCCAGAGAGGACCAACCGTCTGTGGTGACTGCCACTCTCTGAGTTTTCTAGAGGGCTTAATTAACCTTTACTTTCACATCCTCATACATGGCAGGGACTACAGATTTGCTGAAATGTGTATGGGCTGGAATGTGTTATTTGGGGTCCAGAGTGTTGACAAGTTTTCAAACTCCTTTGTCTTCGATAACTGAAAACAGTTTCATGTCTCTGGCCGTAAAAACACCAGTGCTTGGTGTTGTCTCTTTTATCAGCTGACTTGACGCCAAAAAGAGTGTTGCAAATGGCCTCTTAAGAGATTTTTGACCTAAGCTCTCTGGTTTATCAGGCGGTGACTGTAGCTTGTGCTTATGATGCCATTGTAAATGATTGAGGGTTAGTTGTTGAAGAAGCCACAGTGCAACAACAGTCCTTGCAAATAGCCTTTTGATAGGTCCACAACTTTGTCACCATTGTCTTGTCTCCATAAGGCGCCAAGTTTTGAAAAGCAGCTCACTGGTCTAGCATTGCACTCCTACAACACTGTTGGACTCATTATGGATATTTTAGAATCAAATTCAGCAGAACCAGAGATAGTACCTTTTTTAATTCCACGCATTATTCCTTCTTTTTCATCACTGGAGGCAATTTATCAAATTATAAGCACGTTTCTCCGGAGCCACAAAAGACTGATATGAATTAGTATTCTCCAAGACCTATAAACAGACTTTAATGTGTAAAATTTGTGGAGTTAGACAGTTTGATCCCGTCTCCTCCTCTTTTCTTGCAAACTTGGGATCACTATGGCCAGAAAACACAACAAGTCAGTCAAGCAAACTGAGATTCTTCCGTTTCCACCTCTTACTTCCCTCTGGGAGCCATAATTGAAGTGATATTTTGATCCTATTTTCAGCTTCACACTGTAAATCTTTATACGTTAAAATTGGAAAAAAAAAAAAAAAAAAAAAAAAAAATGAAAAATGTACCACGTTGCAATGTTTACAACCCTACCAGCTTCAGCTGAAAAAAATATCAACTTTAGGTTGTAGAACTACTTGCCCATGTTTAAGCTCCAGAACTACTCAGTTAGGTTTAGGAAAACATTGTGGTTTGGGTTGGATTATCATTTACATAACTACAAATACAAATGTGTCCATGTTATCTACTTAACTACAGATACATTATGTATGTGACATAACTTCTCTACGTTAGTATGCTAAAACAACAATAAGTATATATAGTATATAACCTGATTTCAGTTTCAGCCAGTAGACCACTGTGATGCTTGTTTGACCAAACCATACATCCCCAATCTCCTCCCTACACGTCTTCATGGTCCTGTGTACTACTTTGCCTGACTTCCTCCTTTAGTGACATAGTGATTGTCAAGGCAGTAGAGGTTGCTGCCTAACAAAACAATAAGAATTGTTTGTAATAAGCTAATTCTCAAATCAACCTATGTAGATGTTTTCTCATGAGGATGGGCTGGTGATTGTCTGGTATAGAAACAATAATGAAAGGCAGCATGGCTCCTGCCAGCTGTCAACTCCTCTAAAAACAATTTTACCATTAGTTAAAAGTGATTGCCAATCTGAATTTGATGACTGCTTATTTAAGCTCTTGACTTGAATGGGAGAGAATGAGAGGGATTTTAAAACCAGGAGGACCAGGGGTGGTAAATCACTAGTGACTTATTCTAGTGTTTCTGCACAGTGTGTCTGACAAAGTGATTTTGTGGCAGCAGTAACCAGAAGAAGTAACTCCTTTGAGTGCACATCAAAAATATGCCAGGAGCAACAGCTGCAATAGCTGCTTCAGCATCTGAGGAATGAGGAAGAATCAAGTCAAGGATTTCTGAATCACTCAATATCGGGAACAGACATACTGCGTCTTAATAGGATTGTCTGCAACAATTCCTCAAGCAACATGAGCTCCTTAAGAAAGGACCATACATTGAGTGCAAAGGGCCAAAATGTGTAGGTGCTTATTTGCCCCTTCTCTTGGCTATACATTGTCCTCACAGGACTTTCCATGATTTTGTTTCTCGAAAACTACTCAATGATGACTGTAACACTTTATAACCATTGCAGTAGACAGTGTCAGGACATGGCATGAACACATAATTTGATTGCTTTTCAAGTGAAGGATAATTCAGTTTACAACAACCCTTTTTTTTGTCCTCAGGATAATGACTCACTCAAAAACAGGCTGTCGAATATGATGCTGTTTTTAATGAGGTATAAAGCACCCTTGTTTAGGTAGAGTACAGTCATTGTATCTTTTATTCTTACTCTGGCTTATTTTAAATTGTAATATAATTCAATTGAAACCTTTTTCACAAAGCACATTGTGAGCAGTTTGAGCTTCAACACTCACCCATTGATGAATGTCAATGTCAAAATTAGTTTTCTGAATATTGAAGTCTTTGGATGGAGTGTAATATTTTACAGTGATGAATAAAATGAGTAATAGTATTTCAAAACAACTGATCACTGGCAAACAGCTGATCACCCGTGAAGTAGAGGTTGAAGGAAAAAAAAGATTAGTATTTCTAATCTATTCAATAAAACATTGTTTACTATTATTGATTTGTTTGTGAAGTATTACATTATATTCATTTTCTTAACTTGCTGTAAAGTTATGATTGGTGTTGATGTCCCTGTTCGTGAATTTTACCAATGTATTTTAAGAATTGGGGTTAAAAGGTTTGTTGCTGTATTTTTTTTGTATCCTTGCATAACAAGGATGTGTTAAGGTGAGGTTAAGTTTTAAGACCCAAATGCAGACACGAGGAACGACAGACCAAGACAGGGTACCAGGAAAAGACAGACTGACGGAGTAGCAGGGAACATCCTTGAGGAAATCACAAAACAAACTGACAAAGACAAGAGGGAGGACATAGACTGTATACAGACCCATTAATAACAAGATGAGGAGCAGGTGAGGAGAGTGAGGAGGGAAGAGGACAGGTGAGGTAACAAAGGGAAACACACAGAGAAGGAAACACACAGAGGAGACACTGTAAAGCAAGAAGAGACACAAAAGGGCATGGATTCAAAATCAAATGCAACAAAACGACACTGAATCATAACAGGATGATGTTCTTTAATGATGGTAGGTGTGTTGTCAGATACTAGCTCCTGTCTGCTACTGGTTATGTAAAATGCTATTAGAAGATGATTGAATGTCAACGAACACATGGTGTGGGTGTGGGATTGCTGGCTCGAGCTCATTGTGCAGTCTGTAGCAGCGTCTTGTAGGGGAGTCTATTAAGAGTCATTTATTTGATCAGTTTGGCAGATTGATGCTAATTGTACCTCTGAATCCATTTACTGTCAGAGAGAAAGACAGACACAGAAAGAGAGAGAAGAAGAAACACACTGATTTCTAGGCGAAGGAACCTTATTTTGCAGTGCCCAGTGTCCATTTTTTTGAGTTATAAAAATAATGAAGATCTTAGTTTTTTTAGATTAATAAACTCCTAGAACTGTCCTTAACATTACAACAAACCTTGAAAGAAACATTAAAGATAGAAATGTTGCATAGTTGCATCAGTCTGTTGTGAGCCATTTTGTATGAGGTATGCCCTTTAAAGAATCTTCATATATTGACCTTTAACAACAGTATAACAAAGACAGTTGGAACCAATAGGAAATGTATGAGCCACTGGGCAGGATGGCACTTCACTAATATGTACTTCAGACAAAGAAAGGAAGCATGGTATTAAAACAAACACAACGTAATTTATTGTGGTTGTTTAATTGCAGTGTAATCAAGCACCTTGGACTAAAAATGACAGAAAGATAAAGAGCAAAGAGAGATAACAGAACTATCATATTTATTAGAATTTAATTTAACAGAGTCCCACTGCATTTTTAGATGTCCGAACTGTGATTTATTGTTTTGCATAGTTTCAACTCCAGCCCCTGATGTGCTCTTAAATGGATGCAAACGTGGACAAGCACTCATACTCACGCTCTGTTCATATTACATGGGTTGAGCACATGGGCGGACGTGTTCACAGGTGGGGTTGATGCGCTTGATCCACACGTGAGTGCAGTCAGGATTTTTGAAATAGAAACCCTTTCAGACATGGGCAGATGATGAAATGTGCATCAATCCATGCTGTGGCTCTCTGAAAGCAGTAAGGATAATCTGAGTTTAAGTCATCTTGTAATGTTTTTGACTGGAGTTTTTGAACATTAAAGGGACCCTGTGGGATTTTTTTTTTTTTTATGTGTGAAAGTGTAATTCCACTAATTTTACACATAAAAGTGTGTTTACAGGTCTTGGTGAGTACTGCTGCATATGTGAAAAAAGTAGTCTGAAGTCTTTTGTGGCTCCAGAGTAGGCTGCATGTAATCGGATAAACTGCCGCCAGTGATGTCACTCAGAAGCTTAATTGCATTGTCGATAATGTAGGCTCCAGATTTTTAAGAGCAGTCCACTGGTCCAGCTCTGTACTCCTATAACATAGTCGGACTTATTATGGACAGCAACACCAGGGATATCATCTTATCTTATTCTACACATTCTTCTTCCTTTCAAAAACCTTTAAATGTGTTTTCCTAATAAAACATTTGCAAAGCCAACTTTTGAAAAAAAATATACATCGTTTACATTCATTTGTCAGCTTGTTGCTACACTTTTTGCTATCTTATTGCCACCAACTGTTGATCAGTATAAAGTAAGATAAAATGAAACCACCAACAGCTGTATGTGCAGTGTTACCTGAGAAACTCACAAAACTGAAATTGGCCAAAAAACCCCACAGAGTAGCTTTAACAATGTTTCATCTGTTGTGTCATATACGGTTCTTATATACCATTGTTTGCAATGAATTATAAAGTGCGTTCATAATGTATGTTCACATTGCTGAGTGTGCAACACACAGATTGAATGACAGATAGAGCCACAGCATTGCAGCACAAGGGGCTCTTGGACTGGTCTTTGTGTGTAACAAGAATGACAGCTGTCAGTAAAGCTGTGCGGCTTCTGCAGTTCCAAGGGTTCACTGTCACTACTGCTGACCATCAGTGATAAAGAGCTGGCCATCAGTCAGTCATTTGCAGTCGCTATGGAAGTCAATCTTGCTGGTGTGTTTTGTGGTACAGTTGACGTGTCTAGGGAAGCCTATCAGTGGGAGTGGTTGTACAAAATGGAAAAGGTTTTCAAATGAGGTAGTACTTGTTTTCAGACATTTTGGAAGTCAACATTAGCCGGTAACACTTGATCAGAAATCAACAGACATGGTGAATTCTTGAGTCATTCTGACCTAAGGATAGTCAGTAAAGGATATCTTTAGGTACTCAGTTTAGTAGCTAATAGTATCTGGTCAGCTAACAATGATTGTACAGTTGTACCGGGGAATTCCAGTATTTCTAAACCTGGGCTCTATATTTACATGTTTTGGTCTGTAGAGGATTCATACTTACCAAAAGGTTTGGAATATGTCCAGCAGATTGCCTCAGCAGGTCGTCCTTCTAGGTGACTGACAAAATGATTCTTATGGAGTACAACCTTTTCGTTAAATAATAACATCCTTTGCTTAACCAGACACACAAGTCTCGTTCTTAAATCTTGTGAGATGAGTTGTTACAGTTGTTGTCTTATTGAGATTGTCAAACCAGAAAGTATGAACCATTTACACACAAAGAAGTGTAGCTATAGGGCCCAGGTTCAAAATCAATAAGCCTGAAATTAGCTAGTAGTGGATCATAGTTTTGATTGATTACTAGAAGTATTAAGGCAATAATAGGTGTGTCCACCTGTCAGGGCCTGTACATTTGGTTCCTTTGAGATCAGAGGGAGCCATGCTGATAGGATCTGAGACACAAGGCTTCAACAATTTCCCAACACTGACAAAACCTGAAGTTACCTCCTGACAAACTGAGTTGATTTTTTATTGCAGTGAAAGTCACGCCTCCATTGTCCTGGTTTTGTCGTTTCCTGATACCCATGTACACTTCAAATACTGTAGAAAGAGCAGTTTGAACTCTGCCTTCTTCAGCATCCATCAGAAGGCGGCGTAGATCTGCAAGTCAGTGTGCAGTTGTATCAAATCATCAAAACGCTTGAGGCAAGAGATTCCATAATGTGCTGGCAATGAAGATAAATGATTCTTATAACCTCTCCATGCTGCATCTCGCAGTTAAGGATTCGTCCCTGAAGTCGAGTCTGCGAGCTAAGAGTCCATCCCTCTCCTGCACAAAAGGCACTCAGGGGCTTTAAACCATAAGTGTGCATAAGTGTGCTCCTCCTGCTGGGCAGGGGTAATGTATGATGGTAATTTGTATGGAGACTGAGGTGTAAGCTTTTCAGAAGTGCACCTGTGACAATCACTTAAGGTTCATCATGTCTTCTGTGGTTATATGTGTTCATGGTCACACTAACGGTTGACAGCTTCATTATCAGGGCATGTTCTTTCCCATTTTGGCAAGGTTAGATACTGTCAACACTTTGCTTTCACCTTGTTGTCAAGTGTGTACTTTTATCATTTTCAGGCCAGCTACTAATTATTGTGAAAGTCCCTGT
Organism: Diplodus puntazzo; assembly: GCA_963678695.2. Classification (NCBI taxonomy): domain Eukaryota; kingdom Metazoa; phylum Chordata; class Actinopteri; order Spariformes; family Sparidae; genus Diplodus; species Diplodus puntazzo. The sequence goes on along the minus strand of OZ023175.1, from coordinate 22,906,320 downwards.
GTTGTCACTGTCACTGTCCTTACCCTCTCATATACGGTGATGGATGGGGACGCTTTCCAATAAGTTTACCCAGTGCAAATTGCACACTCAGGCATTGCCATTAATCTCTGTAAGGGCCCTCCAGTTGGCTTGCTCACCCGGAGTGTACTTTTTGGGTGTGCTTTGATAGTCTACAAAAAAGAAAATACATCATAGATTACATTACATACATTAAGACATTAAATTCCTGGCCACACTTTTAAGGAGAAAGTGCTGAAAGTTCTAGGAGTCTTCTAACCCAAATGAAACCACTATCTGTCATTCTTATGCTGGCTGTTTCCTTGCTTCCACTCTATATGGTACGCTAAAGTAAGTGAAGCTAATGGTCTCCTGGATGGAGCCTCATATTTATTATACACACCTGAGATTGGTATCAAAGCTCTCATCTAACTCTCAGCATGAAAGCGAAGGGTTTTTCCCTAAATGTCAAACAATTCTTTAAACTTTTTCTTCTCACTGTATTTGACTTGTGTTATCTCAATGTTGACTGGACACCAGTGCAAATGAAAGGCAGCTCTAGAATCAGTGGTTATCTTCAGCTGAGTGTAGAAATCTGGGGAAATATGTTTTATATATGAAATTCAAAATGTAATCTAAATACACAAAAAGCCTCAGGAGATTACTAAATGTAACCCTCTTTAGATATTACTGTTGTGTTCTCACATTATTCCTCTGGTGCAAATGTACCCACATTTGTAACCCTCCAAAGCAGAGAACCCTGCCTCATTTGTAACTAAATGCATCAACTGTAAATGTTGAACACACACAGTTATCAGTCATAGCCTGCCTCATTTTAGAAAGAGAGAACCAGTGAAAACACTACTTTTATAAACGACACATTCTGTACACAACTCGCCGCTGCTCTGGAGTCTTTACACCATCAATAATCATCAATCACTGTCTGGTTTGGCTTAGCCGGCTAACTGCCAACTGAACCACTGTCTGATTTAACAAAGACATACCTGTCTCTTTTAAATGTAACACCCAAAAAACCCCTGCAGAGTTTCAGTGAAATTAAAAATCTCAGATGTTTTTTTTTTTATTTTTATTTTGCCTGCAAGTTGCAGCTTCTGTATGCTTTTAAGTTCAATGTTGTAGTCTGATGCTGTACTGATGCCAGATGGGTAGTCACTCTAAGGCTTCTGATCGAGCTGCTGTATTTGACAAGTTGGGATTGAGGACATGTTGAATATACATGAAACGTGATATGACTGGTATTGTAAAAATGTAGATATACGAACATGTGAAACGTACAAATGTACCTGTTTTTTGTTGATGGTCTGCTGGATCACTGAGTACAGCACAGCTGATCTTCATGCGTGGACAGTTAACTGGGCCTTGGTGAAACTTGCAGACATTGTGCAAAAATTAAAAAAAAAAAAAAAGTACAAAAACAACTTGATGATGGAGCCAAAAGAGAGCTTAATTAGCACTCACCAAATCTTACTGAAAGCTTGAGAACGTTTTAAAATAGCAGGTGTTAAATCAACTGACTGAGTAAGACAACAGGGACACTGAGCCTCACGTCTCAGCTGCTGCTCTGCACATGACTAGACAATACACACCCTGACAGAGCAAGCAGCTGTAGACTTGTGTTCATGCATGTCTGTTTTCACAATAATATAAAACCCATCAACTTTAAAAGCTGGGAACTGGCATGGCCTCCCATGATAAGAGTCAATTGTGTGAGTCTTATGCTTGAAGAGCTGGCAGCTCAGAAAGAGGGCTGGTGAACAAAAACTTGTTAAAAATAATTCTTTACAAAAAACCCTGGCTGAAACCCTGTCGGCCCAGCCCTTTATGAGGCTTTTTAAAATTTGAATGACAATAACAAAGCCAATTCCTGGAAATCAAAGTCATTTTTACGGGTCTTCTCCTGACTGTTGCACAGCCTCACGTGCAGCAGTCGGTCTGCAGTGTGATCAAGCCTGACCAACTGGTGCTCTGGACCATTAATCAATCAACCAATCAACTTTTTGATGCTTTGCCAGAAAGCCACACTGAGTAATAACCTCTCAAACAGTGTGAGCGAAGACAGAGAAAAGAGATACACAGAGTGAGAGATGTCGGCTGCCACTTCCTTGTCGAAAAGAGAATAAAACTTGAGGAAAGGAGAGGTGTGGAGGAGGAGAGAGATTAGAAGAGAATTCCTACTGGTTTAATTTACTATCTTCCTTATCCTGTAATGACCCCGCTGCCTCTCATAGCTCCATCAGTTCAGTCATGAATATAGACAGACCTTTAATCACTGCCTTATGTATTAAACAGCAGATAATGTTCATCCACCCTGCGCAGTGATAAGAAGAGCAGAGCAGGGGCCCGGAGAAAACCTTTAGCAAACTCCACGACAGTGTGTTTAGTTTGCAGTGCAGTTTGGGTGTGATTAGCACCGTCACCTCATGACAGAATCCTGGATGAAGTGTGCTAATGTTTGTCTGACTGTGTAACAGGCTGGCACAATGTTCCTCTCACAGTTTTGTGTTGGTCTGACCTTGCAACCCTAATAAACCGGTCAAAAGGTCAGGGCCAGTTACAGAGTGGTAGTCCATTTCTGCAGGGCATATTACCCAGTGACACCCTGCCGCCCTCTGATTTCATTAGAGGGCAGCGGGGTGTCCGGCCTGTTATCTCAATCACCTGGACACAGAAATCTCAGCTGCCTCTCTGACGAGATAAACTGTCTGTAACTCAAAATGTCCCCTGGTAAGGCCGCCCCACAGAGAGACACTTTGACTGGAAACTGAGTGGTGCTTCACAAAGAGGCAGAGATAAGATAACATGTTACAAAGAGAACGCAGGAAAGAGAAATTATATTTATGTCATTTTCATTGGCACTTACAGTATGTGTTGATCTTGGCATTGTTATTGTTGCTGTGTTATGTGTCGTTTAGAAATAAATGTCTTGAAGATGACTGAATTGTAATAAAGTGTGCAGTTACTGCAGAGGGAAAAACATATCGACAGTAATGGTTTTATTCCAATTGCTTCTGTAAGCTCTTCTCAATTCTCATCAAGCCAAAGCAATAAATATACACATACACGATTCCTTACATGAATTGGAGTTTTCTAGATATACCCGGAGTGTATACTACTGAGAGGCCTGGCTTATTACTCTCTTTAACTGAACCACTGCCAGGTGGTTTTTAGCCACACAAGCAGCATGGCTTGAGGAACAACATGTCAGTCACCACCACTGTGGTCCAGATTGAAATTTCCCAACAACTATTGGGCGAACTGCCATGAAATGCTCCAAAGACATTTATGCCCCCCAGAGGGAGAAGCTGGCTGACTTTAGTGATGCCCTGACTCTTCCTGTAGTATCACTATGGTAGGTCAAACTAGGTTTGACATGACAGTCCCCGGAGGACAAATCCTAAATCCTCACTATATTTGTACCCCCTTGAGTCTTCACCCACAAGCAGATGAAATGTTTCAACATCTGCAAGATGAACAGCATGCTGTGACTTCATTGATCAACATGAGGAAGTTATTTGTGGTTTTAATTAAAATGTTTTTCTGTAAATACTTGATTCAACATCATAATTTGTGTGATACTTTAAAACCAAATACCTGCAAAAATTACAGCATTCCCTTTACTTTAAGAATGTTGAGGCCCTACCCCAGCCAGATCTGGACGCAGGATCTTCTTGCTGTGAGGTAATACTGTGCCACCATGTGCCATAATCTTCAAACTAAGTTAGTATTAGCATTGTCTTTGATTATATAGTATGTTTATGCTAGCAGTTAGCACAAATGACTGTTGCTAGCTTGATAGAGGCTTTAACATGGCTTTCTGAGATATGTAGTGTGTCAGTCTGTATGTACTCCCAGAGATGTTTAACTTAAAGTGATGTTGCAGTTAGAGTTGTTGTAGCGCTATTGAAGAAGCACAGTGAAGAGTTTTTAAAAAGTTTAAATTAGAAAATGTTTTCCCTCCATGATGTTTTCTGAAGAAATATAATCTTTACCTGTATATAGGATTTAGTAGCATCAAGCATTGAGATGAAAACACAATGGTTCCTAGTTTTAGAAAATAATTTTGAATATTATATTCCATGTCTGTCCTGAAATTTCCCTAAATCCTACACACTGGTCGCTTACATTAATACATGTATCTGTATTTCATAGGCTATAGGCTTGGGCACTAAACAGTCTTCCAATTCAGACATTTGTCTGTGCTCTTGCTTTCCTGTAGTGACCATCCTTTCTAAGTCAATTACTGTAAGAAGAGAACTCTCCCTGGTATTAATAGGGTTACTGCAGTCTGTCAAACACATTTTCACAGCAGCTTTGGAGCAAAGGCATCGATGCTTTGATTGTGCACTCAATGGCCCAACATACTGTAATGATAAAGATTTTCAGTGACACTGGGGCTTTACATATTTCTTCTACCTTTTTGTATTCATCCAAGAGAGAGTTCTGGTTTGGCTTAGGATACTAAAATGTAAAAGCTTCCATGCATTGTGACTAGGGTGCCAAAGATACAGACCGTGATGATGAATGTACTCATACAGCAGGCTACAGAACTGGCTTTATGATTTGGCTCAGTGTGTCTCGTTGCTATATAGGTGTTCAGTCCCCGAACTAAAGCCGAAGCGTAGTGAGCTGACTCATTCCATCCTGTCCCTCTTCTCCCACTCACTGCCTCCTCTTTACATCTGACTTTCTTCTCTGATGTCTAGTGAAGTCATACGAAGCCAATGCCAAGACTGAGAAGCTCTCTGTAGAATCATGATCGTCAGGCATGGGTGCTCATCTTTGCTTCACATTTTTTTGCATACTGAGTTTGCATCAGCTTCCATATAATTCTACTGATCATAGTAAGAGATAGCAATGTTCCATGTTGGTCAAACACATTCTTCATGTTCACTTTTTTAAAAAAAACTCTCAGGTCAGTGTGGACCAAACCGTGGATCTCTTTTGATTGCTTTGAAACAAAATGCATTCAATTTCTCTCCAAAACTCAACCACCACCAAATCTCTGAATATTTTCATGTCATTTTTGCACACATGCTGTTTTAAAAACATCATATGTATGTCCAAAACTTCACATTACACAATATAACAGTAAATTAACCTGTGAACCTTTAAAGAACCAGTTTGCTTTTCTACGGGCATCAGAGCCATCATATAGTAAAACCATTCAGTTACTGTATATATCTGCAATTTCCCAGCATTGCTAGGAACAACAGACTACATCAACTCTGTTGCAAGTGTTGCTATCTATATTGGCATCCTAACATGACTCGTCGTCTGACCACTGTTGCTTCAATTTGGCATGCATTGTTAAATCATTTTGTTTATCTGAATGTTTTTGTCAAATGGCGGTCATAAGTGGTTTCAGTTGGTCCTTGGTCATGATTACTTTGCCACCTGCCACCAATGTAAGCAGCTCTTTGTATTGGACCAGCAAATTGCCAGTGCTGCTCTAGAACAAGTTTTCCTGGCCAATAGGCAGTTCTTAAGGTGTTGAAAGACAAAAACTGGTTCCAGAGTAGGCACTAGCTCTGAACCAGCACCTGAACCAGCTTTTTTCGAAAAGGGTCATATGAGAGACTATCATGCTGGGCAAGAAAAGGAGTGGAGTTACATTTTCCCATACTGTGCTGTGCACCAGAAAAAAACTGTCGAAGTTTTGCTTGACTGCCTTGCAGCGGCATCTGGAAAAAATCAACTGAGCACACAATGATGTAGACACTGAGTAAATCTCACTTCCACAACCGTATGAGCAAACACAACTTCTGCATTTGTCTAAATTCCTCAAAACTCTAAACACAAAACTGAAAACAGTTCACCAGGTAAAACCATTTTTTTTCATTAAAACTCCGCAGATTAGATATTTACATGTTTCACTGACACAGTGTGTCAAAATAAGACACAGTGCACATTTGTCTTCCCAATGAACTCAAATTGAGCTAAACCATCACAACCCAACTTCCCAGGCTCAGAACAAGGAATTTAAATTGAAATGGCAACATTGTAAGAGATGCATGAATTAGAAGTATTGGCTCGTCTTCCCTCCTCATCCTTCTGTTTTTCCCCTCTTGCTCTCACACTTCCCTTTCCTCTCTGTGGTCACACTCAGGTCACCTGGGGCCTCTTTAATGGAAAATTGTGAACAAAGTCTGCTAAATGATGAGATGTATACAAGTTGCAATTGTGCTTAGAGCTTGGCAGTCTAGCTTTTTTTTTTCTTTTATACATGCAGTTCAAGTTTTCAGAGTAGCGTGAAGGAAGCAGTATTAACAGCAAATAGAGTGAGTGTGAGTAGTGAGTGTTTCTGCACTAGGAAGGTGTTTATTAGATCAGATCAAAAATAAACCACAGTAAGCATGTTCATGATAATGAAGGATCATGTAAGCTATTGCAACAGGCTCATTAGTGTGTTTTTCTCAAAGTGTGTGAAAATTGAGTGGAGGGCAGTGGATATTGCTTTTTTCCTTTTTTTTCTTTTTTTTTAATACATACTTGTGACAGTCCCGGCCGGCGAGGATGTTGTCTTTGATGTGGTGTAGAACCAGTTTTTCAAAGCACTTCATCAGGATGGGGGTGACTGACAGACATTTTATGAATAGGGACGATAGTGGCGGTCTTAAAGCAGGTGTGAGACGCTAAAACTGTAATAACATCAACTAGCTGATGAGCATTTGTTTTTAGTATACCACCTGGCTGTGTACTTTTTACTATTGAAACTTGTTGAAATCAATGAAAGTTATTTTTTTTTTCTTTTTATCTGAATTACTCAAATAAAAAATTTAAAAAATGAAAAAAAAAACACTGCATATCACCAGCCGTATTCTTTCAGTTGGTTGGTGGTAAGTAAACCCTTCATGAAAACCAGTGTTGCCAAGGCAAACAGCATTTTACAATTTAAGGAGAGCTCCTTAGTGTGGCTTGAATCAGCATTGTAATGAATGGGCATCGATTATAGTGACTGCTTTTGTTTTAAAATGACCGTAATTTGCATGACAAGAATGTAATGATATAAAGTTACAAAAAAAGAAACCTATTGTCATATGTTCTCGAAGTGATGACAGATCTTGACCCAGGGGACATCTCCGTTAGTCATGAGGCATACTATCTTTGCTTTGTTACCTAGAAGTTTCTGTGAAGCCATTGACCAGAATGCTTTAATGGTGTGTTGGTGTGCATATACTCTGCATGTAAAGACTCAAACCAATGCCCCGTCTCTCTTTTTCTTTTACCTTGTCTCTCTGCTCCTTGTGTCTCTCTGCCGATGTGAGTGTTTTGGGGCTTACATTGTGCCGGCCTTGCCCATGTGAGCCTCTTTGAGAAACTCTAAATTCGTTGCTCATATCAGAGGGTAGAGGCTGAGTTTATTAGTAATGCCAGCCTTGTTGTTGTTCGGCGCCGAACGAATAAGAGGCTTGCAGGGGAGGCTTATCTGTCAGGGTGCACACACACAGACGCACAATACAGAAACACACCATCAATAAAAAAGACGGCAAATACGTCTGCACACACAAAACCCATGTGTGCACGCATGTACGCTCAGATAGTAACACTTCCGGTGACGCACATATAACATGCATTAATGAAGGTACTCACACACACACACACACACACACACACACACACACACACACACACACACAGGCTCTCTTTGGTCATGCTGAAGTGTAAACAAGTAAAAGACGCTTTCAGAGTGATTGTGGCCTTGTCTTGTTAGGTGCTGCATGAATAAGAGGCTTGCAGGAAAGGCTTATCTGTTTGGCAGAGCGCACACACACTCTCTCTTTCTCTCTCTCTCTCTCTCTCTCACACACACCAACACACATCTACACACTTTTTAGAAGCCTTATCTGAGTCAGGGGAGATAACACTGCGAGGCAGAGAGTAAGGAGCAGATCTCACCATGAATGGAACATGTACCTGGCTTTGGAAACTATTCACACACTCAAACATACGCACACATGCACAGTTTCCTGGGTTACAGAGCAGATGTTATGACCTGAAGCACACTCGCCCGACATGGTTAACAACGTCGTTTGCCACGGCGGTACGTGTGTGCGCAGAAAGGCATATGGTGGAGCGCCCTGATAAAGAGAGGTTCAGGTGATGGCAATCTGTTGACAAAGCTGCAGGCAGATAGAATTCAATCAGTCAACTGCAATTGGTTACATGACAAATACAATAAGATCATATGAACCAGTGTTGGGATAAAATACCGTAGTGCACAATCTTTATATCATCGGGCGCCGTTTAGCTCACTGGGTAGAGCAGGCGTCCTATGTACCGAGGCTTTGTCCTCGTTGCAGCGGACCCGGTTCAAGTTTCAGCCTGGGGCCGTTTGCTGCTTGTCACTCCCCTCACTCTCAACCTGATCCTGTCATGTCTTCAGCTGTTCTATCAATAAAAAGCCAAAAGGCCAAAAAAAGAATTATTATATCAGATATTTCCTTCCACAAAAAACTCAAACTTCATTTCAGTTCCACTTAAAAGTGTGATATTCATTGTAAAGGAGAGTGTTCTATAATGCAGGCTTTTGGCTTCACTGCGGCGGTGCAAAGATAACTGCCATATTGTGTGTGTGTGTGTGTGTGTGTGTGTGTGTGTGTGTGTGTGTGTGTGTGTGTGTGTGTGTGTGTGTGTGCTTGCTTTAGCACAGAGAGAAAGGGTTTCTCAGCCTTATTATTCTGGAACAAAGCGGACTGTGTCAGAGCTGTCAAAACTTCTCTTGCTAATGAACCTCATACTGTATGTGTAGATGCTTCATGCACTATAGATGACTCAAAAGCATAAAAGGCCAACTTTAGCCTTTAAATAATTCACCATGGCGGTATTCTTCGGTGTGGTTGCAGTTTAACAGATAAAAGTTTTCATTTCATTTTATTTTTCTGTTGTCGTTAATCCCTACAGTTTGAACATACTGACGTCTTTGCTGTAGTCAGAAGTGATAATGTCTGTTTTAAAGCAAATTTCTCGTAGTCTGCCTTAGTCACAGGCTCCAGCTCTTTTCAAACACCTATTCAAAACTCCGTGTAGACACACACTACTGTATTGACTAATACACCCAGGTTTTTAGTGATAAAATCTGTGCAAATAACTTTATATTATTTACCTCATGGTTTTAGGACTGCGCCAACGTTTTAGCTCAGAGCAGCAAAGCAAATGATCTACCACCGGGGACACAGTGATGCGACAGTTGAGAAGAATAATTTTCCTCTGCGGCTGTAGGGTTCATTTCTCTGTTATACCACAACCCAATAACCAGAACAAATCTTTGCAGTGTAGGTTTCTGCAAACCACGTACCTATATGTTAAAACTTGACATTTCTTTATGTTGTGACGTTACATTTCATTGGGGTTACATTTTCAGTTTGATGTTGTGTTGTGCGCACTTCCCACAGTATGGTTACGTTTAGGCACAAAACCATTTGGTTAGGTTTAGGATAAGATCATTGTTCATCTTAAAATACCTGTAAAACACAATCTTGAACTGTGGCCATTGGCTTGACAGCCTTCTTGCCTGTAACCTCACCAGCGACCCCTCCACCTCTCGATATGACGGTCAGGTGGAAAAAGGTTATGTGAACTTGATATGATACGTATTGTAACATGTTAACTGCCACCATTTCATTTTGTTGACTGGGCTGTATACCAAAAAATAGTGACATATCAAGGACATTGTTAAAAATGCAGTAAAAAACATAAGAAGACCCCCTTTAGTTGTAGTTTTAATTTATACAATTCAGGTAAGTGTTTGTTTGATTCGATATATTCAGTCTTGAAAAGCAGCAGTACGGTGTTGAAGTGGCTCTAACACTGGCCATGGTGCTGAATAGCTCTTATCCGATGGTCTGAAATGAATGTGCTGCACATTGTGACTGCAGATAACAAAAAAAAAGCTCACTCTTATTATGCACAGCAGGTCTGTACCGGCATATTGGCCAAGAATCTTTTACCGCTAGATTTGGCAGCTATGTTGAATTTAATGAGGGTTAACCTCTCATTAACTTGAGTTCCACATCAGGATCAAATAGGGCCAATGAGGGATTAGTCTTGCTTTTGTATAAACAATGCACAGTTCTGCCTAGAAATATCAGAGTGTGTTTGTTTCGCATGTTGCTGTCAATTACCCAAACATTAAATTATAACACAATCACAATATTGTTCATTTGTTTTTTACTTCCACAGAGGTACCATGGCTAGAGATAAGAATAAAACATTGTGATCAGAAGGCCTCAACAGACACATTTCTGAGTCTTATATTTAATACTTTTCCATTTTATTTTTTCATCATATGCTGAGTTTCATATAAGAGATGAAAAACAGATCAATACATAGCTGGCTGTTGTGATGAAAGCAAATAGGCAGCCTAAAACCTTATCATTAATGTAAACCTTTAGTCGGCTTGGTACTATTCAGCAGTGGCCCAGGTTGATTGTCAAAATCTCCCAAAATTGCACACATGACAGTTCCTCAAAAAACATGACTGTTGCTTCATCACAGCAACACATGTACTTGACCTTCATCATACAGTCGCAGTCTGGTAAGGTTTCAGCAATAAAACCTCTTAGTAAGGGTATGCAAGCAAACTACTTAAAACTACTTGTTACTGTTTAGGCAAGAGAGTTACTTGGTTATCATTAGGCAAGCAAACTACTTGGTAAGGGTTAGACAAGAGAACTATGTGTTAAGGTTAAGGCAAGAAAACCACTTGAGACTGCTTGGTTAAGTTTAGGCAAGAAAAATATTTAGTAAGGTTCAGGAAAAGGCTGTATTTTTTATTAAAATCCCTACATTACGTCTCTAACTTCCCTTATAAATGTACCTATGTTACCTCAGTAACTTTCATTACATTATGTACGCATGCGACGTAATTTCACTGCGTTAACTGTTGACTTTTATTTTTTGCACTGGACGTTGAAAGCGCTGCCCTGGGGGAATGGCCGGTGCTTGTTTAACCTGCCTGTTCCTCCCTGGCGTCCTCCTTATGCAGACTTTTCAATCTTTGTGCTACGTCTCCTCGCTTCCTCCTTTCAGTTGCAATAGTTATTACAGCAGCTAAAGTCGCAGCCTAACAACCGATGTAAGAGTGGATCGTAATAAGCTGCTTTCTTATTTTGTTATTTTCTCATGAGGAGAGCCACATAAATCCACAGTAGTCTCTACTGGTGCTGGAATATTGGACTTGGACATCCAGTGAAGCCAGTATTTTTTCTGTGATCATTTCAGAAAAATTCGAGGCTTTAACATTATTTTCTGTGGCCATTACACCCCACTAAAGAAAAAAAATGTCCTGCATTAAGGCTTTAACTCATTGCTGAGTGTGTACTTTCTTGACCACTCATCTGTGTGCAAAAGGATTTCAGTCAATATGACCTGCTGCCGTCTGCAATAGCCACAACAGCTAATCAATATCTTGATCCACAGTGACAGAAGGTTAAAGCTTCAGCAGCTTAATGTTGATACTGACAGTGCCTTTGTGCTCTCATCTTTAGCTTTTGCCTCGGTGGATAGAGTTATGACATAAACACTACCAGGGTTGGGGGATTTTATAGCTCTGCTGGCAGCCAATCCTATGTCTGACCCAATCAAATCTTGGCGAGTGAAGAAAATTTTAAGGATTAGGTCCTAAGTCCAGGTCGACAAGTACAAATTATGGGCTGGCAACAAACAAACACAGCACAACATGTACAGTTGGTATATTCTGATTCATCAAAATGTGATGAGAGTTTAAAGATGTTGTAAAAGGAGAATACTTGAAAGCAAATGTTTAAAAATGGCAAAATAAATCGAAGGGGCCCTATAGAATCTTACATCAGATCTTATCTTGAATTGGATACTGGATGTCTACCTTTCTGATCACTGATCCAATACTCACTGAGGGGATTTCTACCCAGCCATCCAATTATTTCAGTCTTACCAGCGTTTCCAACATGGTCTCCAGATGATCAGACAATCAATGCACTGATCAGCATCACTGGAAGCCTGAAGTTTTAGTGGCTTAGGACATCGAGAGCACTGGTCAGTGACTGGTTGTGGCTCTGTGCTTGTTAAGAGCCAGCCCCTTGTTATAGATTTTTTTTACAAACTGAAGGTTAGAATTGATTTAAGGAAGGACGCATTATGTGACCAATCTGTAGTGATGTGCGGTTATGGTGCTACAACACTTATAGAGGTAGATTTAGAAAGAAAAATAAAGTTTGAAGATAAAGTGTGAATTCATCTCCTTTTAATGCTTTCTGTATCTGCAGAGGATGTTTGTGAGCCCATTTCAGTCTCATCAATTAATGGCCCTGTGGCTCTAAGTACCAACTGACGCTGTAGTTGGCCCTGAAGTGTCACTCATTCAGAAGGTACTTAGGGTGCTTGGATAGTTCAAACACTGGATTTTTTCTCTGGGAATCAGTGTTCCCATCCCATTTGTTACCAAGAGTCGTTTTTTTGGCCTAAACCAAACCATGACTGTTTGACAACAATAATTACAGTCGAATATATATCAGAATTTGTCAGCAAGCTAATTTTGAAAGTCTAACTGAACATTGCGTATTGCGTATTATTGTTAACTTGACTGCGGAGCCCTTCACGTGCAAAGCTGATGTTAAGGGGTTGTAGAGTGTCATACTCTGAAGCTTAAGACCGCTGACCAAGCTGCTGTATTTGATGACTTAAAACATGTTGTATCCTGCGTTTGATTTCCTTACAGTCCATTCAACAGATATTAAGAGAAGACATTAAAAAGCAAAACTTCCAAGCTCATGTTGTCAGCAGAGGACCACAGATGTCTGTATGAAATGTCAATGCACTGAACTGCACAGGCATTTTATTGGAAACTTCAGTTAAGATTGCAGCTGTTGTCAATCATCATGGAAATAGATGGAGCAGTAAAATCGACACTGCTCATAAATTCATCCATCTAAAAGAAAAACACATGCATATATGTTGTCCTTCATTTGATATAATGTTTGATTTATAAAAACTGCATCAGAAATATTAATTCTCTCGCACTTTTTCAGCAGCCTAAATAAGATGTTATCTTATCTATCTCCCAATGGTGGCAGAGGCGCGAAGAATGCCCATTAAAGTTTAAAACATTAGTCAAATGACAATTTTGGCAGAAGAATCCATTTGTTGGATGCTTGCTTTACTGGTTGCAAGGCATACCAGTATCTCTTAGAAACTGCATAAGTACATCAAATAGTTGTGTAGCACTGCTGAACAGGGTTAATGTCCACCATATCCACCGCTCCCCAAGGCAAATCAATAACTTCATGATGAAAGTGTATTGTTGAGGTTATTACAGCTCACACAGTGGATACAACCATGGATGGACCCCTTCATTAAAGGTCCATTTTATACAACAGTTGATAAGATTGAGTTTTATTCCCAACTTGTCAAATACTGACAGTTCGGCTGGTAGGTAGGCTCTGGCCATCAACCCAAAGCAGTTGGGAATAAGACTCAACCATCAACTGTCTTACAAAGTGGACTTTCAAACCTACACTGTCTATTTTAAGCCATAACCCGTACTAAGGCAGAGATCCAGAGATCTGTCGTAAATTAGCAGACTGTGGTTGACGAGGAAGTGCTGAATGTAATTGTCAAGCTGTAAAATGAACCGTTAAAGGCAAAACTATTGAATTTTGAGTGACAGGTGATCAACAATTCTATCAAGCCCCAACAGACCTGCCCCACTGTGTTCACTTCTATGGACTGTAAAACAATAACAACAGCATTTATTGCTCCCAGATGTCCCTCGACACTAACAAAGTGGTATTTCAGAATTGATCATATCATTGACTTGAGACACAACTTAAAAAAAAAAGTCTGATTAGGCTTTAAATGGTTAACCAATGAATAATGATTTCTATAGGGAGCTATCCCAGCAGCCACCTGACAATGTCTCAATGACTTTAACAGCTGTTAAGAGCTAATCAATAAACTGATCGGCAGCAGCAGTAGCCTGAAGGTTGGATTATGCTGATTTATTGTCAATCATGCTGTGACGCCGTGATAACACTTGTCATGCGTTGAACGATTTCCAAGTGCTTTTAGTTCACATACGACCACATTTCAAAAAGAAATAACAATGACATAAAAATAAATATAAATCAGCCACCCACCCACAATCTTTCCCTTACTAGCATCCCTGTATTGTCTGTATTGGCACTCGGGAAACACAGGAGATATCAAATTGAATCAAGACCAATGCAGACACCATTGATCTCAACATTAGTTGAGGGACCTTGAGCCTTTCCACAATGATAAGGGTGATTTATTATTGCAACTGATAGCTGTTGTCAGTCATCCACTACAATAAATCCCATATGAGATACACAGGCTTATTTACCTTTAGTTAGAGATTTATATCATTACACTGTTCAACACAAATCTAATTTGTCTTTTATTAAAGATTGACATGCGGCTTACTTTTGCACCCTGTAAGATTCTTTCAGCTCTCTTGAAGGTGATTTATAAAGTGTAATCCCAACCACTGTTCAGAATTCCACCAGGCTGATACATCATCTGTGAACACTGAGGAATGTGATGTCAAGCTCTGCTTTTTACAGTTATTGATTTACTGGTGATGATGAGGCCTGACCAGTCCAGGTTACTACCATTGATCTGTCAGCTCCCCTACAACTGAACAAGATTAAACATCACAAGAAATAGTGTAGTGAGATCAAAATAAAGACTGTGCAATTAAGCACAATTATTTTAGATTATACCATATATTTACCGTATAAGGAGGGCGCTTAACAAAGTTTTATCCATGGGATGATTGGGCACCTAGAGGGCGGAGAGTCCTGAGTCCTGGATGGCATTAAGCGCCGGGGTTATAGGATTTCCTTTAATGGGGGATGAAGGGAGAAACATTTTGTTAAACTTCAACCTCTAAAAAAAATGTCCTCTTGGTCTAGCAACCCAGACCACAGACCCTCCAGTGTTTGCTTCAGCAGACCTCTGTCAGACTTATCAATGCCCTGCAGAAACCCGAACCCAAGCGCCTTACAGCATGCTGTGGAACTGCACAGAGACAGAGCCGGTAGAAAATGCCGCTCTCTCATTTTTCATGTCTTCAGATCGTCTTCTCGTAAAGCCAGAGTACAGCAGGTGTAAGGACAGTAATCTCGGGAGGTGGCAGCCGGTCTCTGGGACGGCAGCCGCACTCTCTCCTCTGTCTGACGCTCTGGTTCTACCGACATGTGCGGACATGAGTGCGGAGCGGAGGGCGGACTCAGAGCACACCCACACCTGAGGACAGAGCTGAACTCATCAGCAGAACTGTTCCCTCATCAGTCTCATGTGTGCCCACGGACCGTCTGACAGAGCAGACAGGCTGCCGGCTGCCACGGTGCGAGAATCAGCCAGTAAAACGGGTTTCAACAACTTCCACGCAGCAGGGTTTAAAGTGCGTCAAGACAGACAGGGCTACTGAGGGGCAGCCCGGACATATGGTGAGGTATATTTCAAAATAAAAGCACGAGTCTATTGCTCGAGTTTATGGAACAATGTGGGTTCTGTAAAGCAGGCTGGGGTCAGCACACAGCACGCACACACACACACACACACACACACACACACACACACACACACACACACACACACACACACACACACACACACACACACACACACACCATCCTCTCCGTCTGTATGATACAGGCCTGTCATTAAATGGGGAGCTGATCATTTGTAATATGACACATTTGGAAAGCATTATGATCGACAAAAACACTGGTGTTAGCTGAAGTTGGGATACAATTAGGAAGTCATCATTTCTTTTGAGTAATTCTGATGACATTATTTCCGATTAATAGCGGGACTGAAGCTCAGGAGGTGCAGCGGGTCGTCTAAGTGTTTGGAAGTTCGCTGGTTAAAATCCCGCCAGGCCTTGTGCGTGACCCTGAACCCCAAGTTGCTCCAAATGTGCAGTTGGCACCTTGCATGGCAGCATCCACACATCAGTGCGTGAATGGGTGAATGTGAATGTTTCACTCTAAGGGGCCTGTAGAAAAAGTGGCTTGTCGTAGACTGCATTTGTTGGGCAACGTACTAGAGGTTTTTTCCTTGTGCTTTACGATGAGGGGACATTAACGGGCTGCGGGCCCCTGTTCTAACACTCCATGCTTTTGACACTTGGTACCACTGCCATCGTGTTGTGCGTCCTGTATGAAGCTTACTGTCCCTCTGAACTCAACATATTATGAATGTAGTGGGAGCAGAATATAAACCTGAATAATGAAAGTATTAAGAATAGCCTGGGTAATAATAATACAGGACCTGGCCCTGCAGGTTCAGCTGACATCACCTACAGTATTCATAATGAATCACATTCCCGCACAGAACAAACCTGGAGATTTTGGAAACCCTATAGAGAACGATGTGGTGTGATGTCTGTGTTTAATGGACCAGTCCAGACGCAGGGCACCAGTCAGGCTCCGGATGACACATGGTTGGGGTGTATTTTGAAATCCACAGCAGGAAGCCGCAGTCTTTCCTCGGATCAGACCTGAGGCTTGTCGGATTAACGGACCCGGCGAAGGAGCACCGAGGATCAGCGGGACCGGACCGGGGGAGATTTCTCTGTGAGTGACCGGGGCGACAGCTCTGCCGGGACGGTGCGCTGCCTTTCAATTCTACTCTCTCTCTTTTATTTTTATTGTTGTCTTTTCTTATTCTCCTCCATTCTACTCCAGACTGCAGAGGAGTCGAGTTAACAGAGGGAGAGAGAGAGAGAGAGAGAGAGAGAGAGAGAGAGAGAGAGAGAGAGAGAGAGAGAGAGAGAGAGACGCGGCTCTCTAAAAATCCCTCCTTGCGTCGGCCAGCGGTCTCCAGCCAGCCAGGGAGCTCCTGTGGAGTGTTTCCTCCCCTGCCAACTCTGCCCGGCCCCGCGGGGAGCTTTTACTGGAATAACTAGACTTTTTAAAAATCTTTTTACCTGGGATATTTAATTTTTGGGGGTTTTCTTGCAGTGGAATTCTTTCTCCATTTCACCTGCACGAGGACGGCGAGCGGCTGAGAGGAGGAGGAGGACGCGGCACCGCCGGCGCGAAGAGGAGAGGAAGAGGAAGAGAAGAAGAGAAAGAGAAGAGAAGAGAAGAGAAGAAGCAGCTGACGGGGAGAGGAGGTTTCATTTTAGGTTTCTCCCGGATGGGAATGTTCCCTCAGCCCGCGGATGGAGGGATGAAACCGGGAGGAAAAGACGGGGAGAGAGCGCAAGAGAGCGGGGGGGAGAAGAGGAGGATGTAGTCGTCGGGCGCTGTGAGAATGCAAAACGGACGCACCCCTCTGGAAGACAGGACTGAACTATAAACCCATACGGAATTTACAGTCACCCAAAGGATATTACGCATACTTAGCTCGATATATATACACATATATACATTTATGGGGCATATTCTCGTGTCTGGAAGCTATCTGTGTGGAGTTACAACTGTCACCGCCACTGTCGTTCTAATTATGGGATACGTGGAGGGAATGACGCCCTGACACTCGCTGAGCGCAGGAAGCACATCCACAGAGAGGTAAAGTTCCAACTCCATTTATTATTAGTATTTTATTATTATTTTTTATTTATTTATTTATTTATTTGGACGTGCAAAATGTCGGCTCAGTTCTCTCCTGCTCTGTCCATCTCTGTCCCCGAGTCTGTCTCTCTGACTGCGTCTGCTGGAGCCGAGGGACGGCGGGGTGGGAACAAGGGAAGAAGACAGGGCAGGTGTTTCTACATTTCTTTGTATCGATATTTTAGTCTGGGTGCTGGGATGGGGCGGGGGTGTATCTGGATAGCGGGGTGGGTGAGGGAGAGAGAGAGAGAGAGAGAGAGAGAGTAGGTGCTACAGTGAAGGAACATCAGCCCTGAGAACACTGCAAGGTCAGAATTGATCCCAGTATGCGTTAGAGGGAGTGTGTGTGTGTGTGTGTGTGTGTGTGTGTGTGTGTGTGTGTGTGTGTGTGTGTGGTCTACATTTCGATGTACCCAGTTGAGTGCTGTGAATGCACGTCAGTGTGTGTGTAAGCGCGCGCACACATAAGCGCGCCAGAGAGAGATAACTTGTGTGATGTGTGTGTGTGTGTGTGTGTGTGTGTGTGTGTGTGTGTGTGTGTGTGTGTGTGTGTGTGTGTGTGTGTGTGTGTCTAGCAGCCGTAAAGCCACTTTATCAGTCATGAGGGCTTCTGAATAATTTTAGCACCTCACCTATGGTGGCTAGTTATTCAGGTACACGCGTACGAGCCGCGGCCCCGATCCGTGCGCCACACACCGCACCTGCACCTGGAGAGGGAGGGGAGGGAGGGGAGGGAGGGTGTGAAGCGCCTCTGTGAGTGTGTTCTGTAACACTGAACCTATAAGGCTGTGAACCAGCGTCTCAGTCCAAATCTCTTCTAACAGCACAACCAGCGCATGGTTTGTCTTTTCTATGTGTGTGTGTGTGTGTGTGTGTGTGTGTGTGTGTGCGCGCGCGCGCAGCGGAACAACAGCCCTATATTTTGCGGGCACAAAGCTGCATGATGATGGAGCTGTGGCGTTTTCATCCACATGTGTTTGTGTATGTCATTTCATATATAACTGTCGATGTGTGTGTGTGTGTGTGTGTGTGTGTGTGTGTGTGTGTGTGTGTGTGCGCATGTGAGAGTGTATGAGTGCGTGCTGGGTATAGATAGCAGTTGATATATGACACCTGTGAAGGGAACAGGATCCAGTGCCGGCAGCAGCTCCGGCACTGAGTGTGAAGGTGTGAGGTTGATGTTCCTGGTGATCTGCATGTGTAGATGTTGTAGTGGAGCTGCTTCGGTGCTCATCCTGCAGTTATCATCCACGGTCAGGTTCAGGTGGGTCGTTGCAGTTTGACAGCGCGTCGTTCACTTGATTTGCAACTCTGTGCTGGTTCCCCCGAGCTGTTCTTGCAGCACCAGGACCTTAGTTCCTGTAAAATGAAGGATGACGGATTTTGGAATCTAGGATCTGTGCAATCCAGGCAAGAACCAGTTCAAACAGTGCGCTCTGCTTTGTAAAAGGAACAGGAACAGGTGATCTGTCTTTGCCATAGCTTCCCTCTGAACTGCTTGTGTCTGCAGTTTGTATGGTCAAACACCTCCAACTGCTCCTCACTTCATATATTCAGTACTGAATGTTTTATACGGACTTCAGCCCGCAGGATGCATCTGGAGCTGGAGAAATGGAAGCCTATCGATTCTTTGATTCATGAATTTGGATGTTGGGGTTTTTTGAATTCTGCTCGGTCCTTTCGTGTGTCTTTAATGAGGCAGGCGATACATAAAACACACACGAGGCTTGTCCCAATTAACGACACCAGCTGGTTTTTGTGGCCCGTCGTCTATCTACGTTTTAATACTGCTGACTCTGTGACCCGAGCCTAATGACCTCGCTGCGCCAGAAACAAAGTCCGCTGAGTGAAAAGTGAACTCCCGTGAACGACTGTATTCAGACTGCAGCTGTTTGCTTTATGGTGGTCCTCTGTCACAGCTAGTACAACCCGGAAACACTGTGTACTGACAACTAACAGCGACTACCTTAGACCACATCAGCGAACACCAGAGTGGCTTCTGTCAACTCCGAAAATGAGGTTATTGAACGTAATCACAACACACATTGTTAATCAGTAGTGCTGATCTTCGAATAAATGTTAATCAAGACCTTTTGCAGTGAGGGTCTGCAGAGTTAAATGGGCCTCTGATCGAGGACTGTTACGTACCACCACACGTTTTTCTCCCTCTCTCGTGGCTCTATCTTCCACTGGATCTTTTTCGCCGGAGTTGCTTCGCTTTGCACCGGTACAGGAGGGCGCACTGATTGATCAAGGCAATAAATTTATGCACACGAGCCACTCATGCTGGTGCTAATGGCCCGTGGATATGGAGGCATT
This sequence comes from Diplodus puntazzo, assembly GCA_963678695.2. NCBI lineage: Eukaryota > Metazoa > Chordata > Actinopteri > Spariformes > Sparidae > Diplodus > Diplodus puntazzo. The sequence goes on along the minus strand of OZ023175.1, from coordinate 22,886,425 downwards.
ATGCAAATGCCTCCCTGGCTCTAGAAAAAGGGAGTGTGGGTGACTGAGCGAGGGAGAGAAACTGGTGATTTTCAGTCCATTTTAGTTGTGTTTAGCCTCCTATTTGCGCGCGGAAAGGAGTGCTGTGCCGTGCCGTTGAGTGCAGGATGGATGGCGGGGCATTTGTGTTACAGATTGTGTTTGGAGTTTGTCAGCGGACTGTAAGACAGGGAGGAGAGAGGTTGTATATTAAAGCATCTGCTGACTTTTTGAGGTTTCTTTTGCTGTGGTGGTGTCGCTGCTGAATTAAAAAGCATTGAACGTGCACGGAGCTTAAGGGTTAACATCTGGAAGATCACCGCTGCCTCTCACAGGCGTGTGCAGTGAAGGCTGAGGCGAGGGAGAAGGAACCTCCCTCTTCTCCTCTGCTTTCCCCCCTTTCTCTCATTATTTTTTTTTGTCCCTCACACTGCTCCCAAAAAAATAAGAAGTGTGTTGCCTCTTATCATACTGGAGTACAGAGGAGTAAATAGGCTGTGAGGGCTCTTCTTTATGCTCTACAGGGGCACGGGGGGATTGTTATTATATCCGTCTTTCTTCTTGCCCTCTATTTATCTCTCTGCAACTCACATTCTCTCCCTCTCTTCCTCTCTCTGTTTAGCTATCTGATAGAGGGCTGCAGGATCCTGCGGAGTGGGTGGTGGAGCTCTAATTCAATTTATTCTACTGCTAAGAGACAGACAGAGCAGGAGAGAGAGAGAGCAGGAGAGAGAGAGAGAGAGAGAGAGAGAGAGAGAGAGCAGGAGAGAGCAGGGGGGAGAGGGCAGGAGAGAGAGAGAGAGAGAGAGAGAGAGAGAGAGAGAGAGAGAGAGAGAGAGAGAGAGCAGGAGAGAGAGAGAGCAGGAGAGAGAGAGAGAGCAGGAGAGAGAGGGCAGGAGAGAGAGAGAGCAGGAGAGAGAGGGCAGGAGAGAGAGAGAGAGAGAGAGAGCAGGAGAGAGAGGGCAGGAGAGAGAGAGAGAGGGATGGAGACCACAGATGTGAGGGAACATTTCCTATTAGCAGCGGCGAGGCGAGGCCGGCCTTAAAGGAAGCTGGCCTGACGCTGTGACATCTGGATTGATTCTGCGGGTGACTGAAATGATGTGTGTGTGTGTGTGTGTGTGTGTGTGTGTGTGTGTGTGTGAGAAAGAGTGTGCACGTGGCCATTATCGACTCGAACAATATGTCTTTAAAATGCCATCAGTGAGTCTGAGGGGAGAAAACAAAAGCAAACCTCCTCCATTACTCACCCAACCCTCCGCCGGGACAGGAGTGATTGACAGCTCACGCTGAACCTTCCAGGTGACCCCGACTGGAGAAATGCTCAGAGCTCATTTCTCACACCGAAAACAAGAGCAGAGCACCGAACAGAATCTGGTATATATGACAAAATCAAATATCACAATATTTTTTAATCAAATACCTCAATGTCAGCATTGCTGCAATATCTTAGATGACTATTAGTACTTTCACAAATATGAAGTATGTGTTTGGATTATATATCGTCAGTAATGTGGATGTCATGACTAAGCGGGTGAAGAGAAATGTTAGAACTGCCTGGTGTTATTGGATTTGTTGTGGCTTCTTACAACATCAACTGTATTTGGGTGCAACAACAGTTTAGTTTATGACATAAAATCACTCAACGGGCTTGCACCATTTATCCACATCGCTCACCTCTTACCATTAACCATTACATTATTTGACTTTTACACCATCTGTATGACCGTGTCAGCCTCACTGGTTCCTTGAGTGCTTCAGGCACCTGTTTGTTTGTGTGTGTATGTTTCCACTAAGTACTTTAACACGGAGACATTCCTTGCTGTGATTCACATGATCCACAGGTTGACCTTACCTTACAGCTCACGCCCTCACCGGAGTGTTTTGCAGTCCTACATTTTTTATTTTGTATCTGAACTTGCTGCTACATTTTTTCAGAAGGCCTGACATGGGATGTCAAGACTTACCCAAAGTCATGCTATTCCTTTTGATTCTGAATGAGCTACCAGGTAGACAGCATTACTACCATCGCCTCAGTGTTTGATTCCATTTTGCAACGTATCTTGAATCAAATGGTTCTTATTCTCCTCAGACTTGGAACGGGTGTGTTTTTGTTCATCTAGCCAGGCTTCGGCTGCTCCCGCTGACCTGGCATCAGCCGGCAAACGTTCTCCTGTTGTCCAATATGCAGCAGCCAGGCTACATTATGTTTTAGCTTCTGTGCAGTTTTCCATTTGAATTTGGAACTGATGATAACAGTTGATGTGTAATGTCTCGGCCTACATTTCCAACCTTCAACCCTCTACATACCAAAATATACTGCTACATAAGCTCATGGCTATGTTACACAAGTCAGCTCATAAGATTATAATAATCAATGAGAACACTTGTGTGTTTTTTTTTGACCCTTTTGACTCCAGAGCTCACATTTTCACAATTCATATTCATCTACCAAAACACAGTTACGGGTACCTCAAAGGCATGCACACAAGTGTATTAACATAAAGATGTAGCTGACTGTTGGATAGTGCAGAAACTAATGCCATTATACTGTGTTAGCACCGCTGATAAATAACAGTAACCCTAAATAAAAGGTCGGTCTGTGCCAAGGCAGGATTAGTCTCTGGCTGGCTGGTGGCTCTAGTTAAGTTCCCGCTTAAAATCCATTACAAAGTCTTTAATTACATTACAGTAGATGCGTATGTTGCTGTTGTTGTTGTTGTGAAATGTTTATGTGCCGTTATTTTCCTGGAAATGCAGCTCATCTGCTGTGCAATGGCCGTGGCAACAAATTATGTTTTTTTTTAACGAGGTCATGCAGGAGATTCATTGAATCTTTACTGTTACATGTTTTTCACTTCCTTCCTTCCTTCCTTCCCTCCTCTTTCCCTCCTCCTTCCTCTCCTCTGTAAATGATATGACTGTGTCAACCCCCCCACCCCCACCCCTTTATCTGCACACCTGCTGCTTCAAAATCATCCGTGACGTGTCTGACACTAGATCCCATTTTAAGAGGCGAGTGGGGAGGACGGCTGTCTGTCTGTGTGTGTGTGTGTGTGTGTGTGTGTGTGTGTGTGTGTGTGCGTGTGTGTCTGGGGTGTGTACGATGGTGTTAGCGTGAGGAGTGGGTGACATGACAGATGTGAGACTCGTTGGGTGATAATGAGCTGTGTTCAGGACAGATAACAGTGGGTGAGTGTCTCGACAACACAGACAGGCGCCTGGATCCAGTCCCATAGTCCCTCTGCCTCTGTCGGTCTGTACATTATGGTAATTGACGAGCATGAATAAAGTATATTCGAAGCTAATAAACTATACAGCTGAGCCTGTCTCGTAGATAGGGTTCAAGAGACAGATATTACAGTTTCATTTTATTACACATCTGCTGTTATTATCAGTTTCAATGACCCTTAAAGGAATGATAGCAGAAGGCTTTTTTGGTTGAGCAGATGACTTTTATACTGTAAAAAAAAAAAAAAAAAAAAAAACGAGACGCGACGCGACGCAACATTTGATATAAACTTGAAATATATACATTTTTGATAACACATTTATGGTAGATTTCACTGTACATGAGCAAATGTACATGATCCAGTAACCTCAGTTCTCTTACCCAACGTGCCTCGGGACTGGTTAACTGCTGCAGCCCTGCTCATAAACAAGAGATAAGACACAAGAAGAAAGAGAAAAGCTTCATTATCATGCAGCATTTTAAGTCTGCGCCTTCCGACCTTCTGGCTTGTGACCGCGTCAAACAAAGCTACAGCTGCAGCACACTGTATCTAGTTGTGACTCCTCTTCACTAGTTTCACAGTTCTACAGATTATAACGTGGGTAATCGAGGGGTGATTTCTCCTTCTTAGACAGTTTTATCGATTGCTTGTTTTTTTAGAGGTCTTAAGAGAAGAAAATGGCCCGTCATTCACAAGAAAAGCTTAAAAAGATTAGAAAACAGTATTCATTAGTGTATTTTGGACAATTTCAAATATTTACTTCTTTAATTTTGTGCTAATGTTCCTAACTGAAGTCATATGCAATGTGAACGTATGTACATTGTGAAGGTTTTTTCAGTATTTTATCTTCTAGTAGTTGTTTTTTAATGTGCGTCTTCATTAAATATGGATATTCTGGATTGTATAGCTCTTCATATATAGTCTCCTCCTATATGCTTCCAGTAGTTCCAGACATTCAGTTTTTAATATTCGCTACCTTTCAGCTCGTGATGATGGTCGTCGTCACTTCTGATTGTTGTGTTCACACCTCTGTCCAGTACTCCGGGGTTCATCCTCATCCATCACGCAGTTATGTATTATCTTCGCTGATTGGTGACTGAACCTCCTGTGTTCATATATGAATAGTCAGTTTCTGCTTTTGCGACTACGCTCATGATGACGTCAGAGAGAGGCAGCGGCTTTCTCTGCACTCAGTGGGCTGAATGATCCCGAGTGACATGGAAGGTTGTTCTGCTGAACGTTAGAGAGCAGCTTTCAGGGTCAGGTGATGTTTACATGGCGTGTTTACCGCTAACATCTGCTTTTATATTGGTCTCATCTCCACTGTAACACAAAACGCTGGTCACACACGTGCAGCTAGGCGCCTGTTCACGGTCTGTATCCAGCATTTTTAACAGCATTAACTTGTCTTTATAAACTCTGTGTGTACATTAGTCGATGCTTTTCTAATGAGTTGCGAGTGCTCGCGCCTGTACAGGACCTGGTTCCAGTGTCATCACAGTACTAATTATAAGCATCCAAACACAGCTGTCACCTGGGTATTCCACCACCAGACATGACACTTAATCTATGAAACCGGCCCGCGCTCCACAGAACACTGCTTTAGATAACACAATCCAACAGTTACGGTGGCTCTTTTGAAAACAGAATCCCAGGGGTGAGATGTGTGGAGCATCCGTGCTTGGGGAAGAGCGTTTTATAAACTGACAGAGATGCTTTGTAGTCTTGCCATTTGAAATTACGGTGAGATTCCCTTTGTAGTCAACCGCAGCAGGATCAGACGCGGGGCACAAACATTTCAGAAGTGCCCTCGTATACACAGCAACGTTAACGCTGTCTGAACTACAACACGAAAGTTTTGCGTAAAATGCGTCACCTTCGCTTCACGGCCTTCCTGTTAGCGTTCACCGTTTGCATCCTCACCTTCCCCTGCCTGTGGAACAGCTGACAGACTTGCTGATTTTGTGCAACTCTAGACACCTGTGTGTCCTCAGCCTCTTGTAGTCAAGCATGCTGATGGTGTGTGTGGTCTGTGTTTTCTGCAGAGTTGCATGTTGTGCCACACGAGCATGTCATGTCGGTAGTGCCCGCTGTGGTGTCAGTATATCCCTCCCTTGAACGTTGTCATGATTTTATCTTTCAAGTTGTGTCGTAAACGCCGATTGTTGGGATGTTTTCTCAGCTCCCTCGCAGTTTTGCCTCTTGATTACAGGAATTTCTGTAGCACGTAGACAGGCGGTGCGTAAGATAATTTTATTTAAGTGTCGAATAAACTCTTACCTTAAAATCAGCCAGCGGGAGACCAAACAAATACTTGGCATAAATAGAAGCACTGCAAGCCACTGCCAAAGACAATGCTGGAGAGCTCTTACACACAGTGTGAAAGACTAAAATAGATGAAAATGGTTAACTACTCTTCAGCCCAGACTTTTCAGTCTCATTTCTTTCCAGCATGATAGACTCATAAAAGCCAGCATTGAAAGCACCAGGTACATAATAAGATTGCTGTTTAGAGAGGCAACATTACATACAGTATACAACACTGTATCTGTGGGCCAAATTTAGGTGCGATTTTGTATGTGTGCAGTCTGTGTGTGGTCTGTATCTCTTTAGAAAATACTCCTCCAGGCCAGCTCCATAAATAACAGTGTATTCTCAACTTGTCAGGTTAAATATGGAATAAACACGCTGACGATCACCCCTGCCTTCTCAAGACTTGCAGCTGTGGTTGTAATAGCTGGAGCATTAAGATAATGAATAAAGTCTTATATGCCCGGGTGGATCTGTGAAGTTATCAGTCAGATTCTTTTTTCTTTTTTTTTTTTTCGCTCTTCACTTCACACGATACATTTAGATTTTTCATGCCACCATTAGTCTAGATTTAGGACTCCATTCACAGTGAGGCGCTAGACATAGGAGTTATTACAGGAGACTGGCGATATTAGCCAGTAAATGAGGAAACGTAAATGCTCCCATTGGGGCAAATTGGTCACTGCAGTAGCAGAGAAAAGCCTATAGATCAGAGAAGCACAGCTACAGCGCTGATAACACCCACAGTTATCAGTGAACATCCTGAAAATGTTACAAAATGAGATAAAACATTGATTTTCACGAATAATCATTGAGAGACACACTTTTATCCCTGCTCCATCGCATTAGATCTAGAATGAAAAAAACATTGGCCGAGGATTTAATAGGGACTTTGAACCTTACAGGTGCGTTCACACCCATGCTAAGTGCACCGTGTCAGACTTGAGTGCATGAGGGACTATGTATAAAAAAAAAAAAAAACGCTACTATTTCTAGACTGTTTTTCAGACGTGGATGTAAACACCCTGAAATTAATTGCAAGTCAGCACTTCACTCCAACGCATTTTCCCATTTCAAATATGATATGCTGCAGTGCACAGCCAAAGCAACACTTGTTTTAATACTCCGTGACTGCACCTTATCACTCAGCAATGTTCCTCTGTGTGTGTTCATTAGGTGTTTATGTCGTTGCAGAAAATGCCAACAGATTTCAGTAAAGAAAGCAGCTTGTTGGCCACCATGAAAAGTTACATGTATTCACTGAGTACACATTTCAGGACCATGGACAGCAGCAGCACACATGTAGCGAGTAAAGCAGACAGTTCAGGACCATGGAGAGTTACAGCACACAATGTGGAGTTAGAAGGAGACATTTCAGGACCAGGGACAGCTACAGAGTGCAGGTTGCATGTAAAGCAGACGTGCTGTGAACCCGGCTAGTATGCAGAGGTTGAGCGCTGCTACCTGTCCCAACACCAAGTGCTGTGTACTTCAGCTGTATCGATAACTAGCGTGGCACAGGATTGACAAAGGTTCTAGGACCACTTAAACTTCACCTTTTCAACTGGCGGCCCACAGGTCGAATCCAGTACTTTAACAACCTCTCTTAAGATAAACGGCTCTGTGGCAGTTGTCACTGTGTGTTTTATGGAATTCTGTGGAAACGTCCACATAAAGCATGTATCCTTGTTTTATGCACCTGTGTATCCACAGTTATGGATCCATCAATACCACCATGGACAGCACTGTCTTACTTAGGTGGTTGTAGAGGCGATCCGTGAGTCACTTTATGGATTCACTGCCATCTTGCTCAGGCAGGAAACTAACAGCTCGGCCAACAGTTCGAAATATGACATGAAGTATCACATATAGTTGATAGGCATTATCAACAACAATAACATGATCATTGGTCATGATGGTGATCATTTCTTAAAAACTCTGCCTGCCTATAAAGGGGAGGCCTTCTGTCACTGTAATTGCTCCAGTGGTGTGGTGTTCTAATCGGCGGGACACGCAGGTCAGCAGTGATGAACGGTGTTGTTTTTTAGTGCAGCAGACGGACTGAAAACTGAAAAGATTAAATGGTGCATTTAATTAAGAGGCTTGGGATCAGGAAGTCAGAGATCAGTCTCGGTCCATGCCAACGGTAGCTACATTTAGCCTAGCTTGTTAGCGCATGCCATCTGTTCACACGGCTCACAGCTTAATGCTACACAGCAGGCTTGCTAGCTACGGGTGCATTTTCTGGCTCAGTACTGTATAGGCTGCTATTGAACACAGCTTATTCCCTCAGAAAGTCTTTGTACCCAGTGATCCCAAAGAGGATGTTACATTGACGGTGTGTGGGGTTCGTTTTGTTCACATTTGGGAATTCAGTCAAAAATACAATGCAGGGTGTGAATCTCTGTTGTGTGGAAATGTTTGTTTTTTTCAGTTTCATATACATTGCTTCTACCTGTATGATAGACTGTGTATCTCATTAAACTCACCACATGTTAACACCAAACTAGCCGACATATTTGGAGCTAAAGAACAGAATATATACTGAGAGAAGATTCTTATCAACTGCATAAATAGTCAGTGCGTGCCGAAGCAGTAATATCATTTGTCTTTCGTAGGGTTTTGTTATTTCTATTTCTGTCTCACCCGTGCTGTAGTGCTCCTGTTCAACAAGGCCACCATTTCATAACTTATTTTAAAGTGAGACACATCGTCGGTGGCAGCGTGGTATGGTGCGTCTGCTCTCACATCAGATCTACAGTAGGCTGTTCGCTCTGGGTAGTCAAGGTTTAGCCATCTGCTTTATAAGCAGGGATGACTTCCAAATCACTACTTCCCACTTCGCTAGCCTTTACACCACATACTATAAAAAATTTAAAAAAAAAAAAAAAGCAGCCAGCTAATCCTAGCTCTTGGCAGTATTTTCTTTTTTTTATATTCTTTCTTCTTGGCACTAACTTGTGCTCCGCAAGCTGCTACTCACCAACAAACACTCCACACTCAGATGGCTTGATATGTTTGGCTGAGGGATATTGACATGGTTAGAGGCAGTTGCCAGTAAATTCATGACATGTAGAGGACACTCTTCTGATACTGAGCAACTTTTCTTTCTGTGAGGAACAAGCCACCGCTGGGGACAGAGCAGCAAGACTTGATTTGCGGATTGAATGGAAGTGATATTGAGCTGTTTGTTTGAGGATGAATTGGATCAGAAATAACTGCTGAAACACGCCTACAGAAAAGAAAATTTAATATCAAAGTTAAAGACCGTGGGTAGGATCAGTCCTGAAATACTTTCATGCAGGCAATGAGTTCCAAATACCAGCACTTGAAACAGCTTGACTGTACTGATCTTGGTGGCAAAGGTTTCCTTGGAAGTCCTTTTTTCTGTGGTGCTTTTACTGTTAAGCTCTAAGAGTCAGCAGCCCCCGGTTGCATCCCGAGACTTATGAAGACATCTCGATGGCCTTTTTGTTGTAATATCTTCAAAGTACAGATGTTTTTGAAGAGGGAATTTGACCCTCAAGAAACATTAATAGTCCTGTTCTACAGGCATGCTCTGCATCACATACTGTAACACAGGCTCTGCTCGGGGGCTTCCTGACCTCTTTCAGCCCCTAGTCTTGCTCAGTAATCCATCCACATTTAATCCCATTGCAATGTCTGTGAAAGCAGACAACAGCAGTCAAACAAAACCTCCTTCATTCTACATACTATTCACTCATTTACCCTTTGACCTCTTTACAGACGAGACTACAGTGATCCCTTTACAGTAAGCTGAGGATCATTGTTTGAAGTAGGCTCCTTGTGTAGACAAACAGGTTGTTGTCCTGTGAGACAGTGTGTGAAGTATTTAAAAAGAAGAATTGCATGTCCCCGTGGTGCTTTTTGTTTTAGAATTAAAATATTTGCATTCATAGTTTCCCACCAGAATGCACTGTGTGCACCTTTAGGGCCTATTGACTGGTAAAACTTTTGAAAATCAGACTTTTGGAAGAAGAGCGTGAATGTTTGCCCCCTCGCACTTTGCACACGATCTGCTTTTGTGGACACATCGCTATATTTCTTTACGCAGTACTGCCGATCAGTGACACGGCACGAAACCATTGGCAGCACAGTGAATCGCATCAGCTAAGTGTATTTGCTTGTGCATGGACGAACCACACAGTGCACCTTTAACTACCAACATTTTATCGGGGCGAAACAGGCGCTTAACTTTACATGTATTTTAAGTAACGAGCAGTCAACCAAACAAAACTAAGCTGGGTTGGAGGCCTGAAATAAGAAAGACCATTTGATTTTATGAGCTGAAAAAAGTCCTTTATCAGTAGAGCAGTGGCAACAAAGCAGAGAAGGACAAATTAGAAGTGGAGTCGTAATTAGTCCCTAATGTGCTTGGGCAAACCAAGGTACCAACCGACAGTGTTACTGTGACAAATTATTCATTTGTTGATCGTACTTTTCAAAATGTGCATATGGAGCTCGTTTGAGTGCAGATCAAATGAAATACAAAGCACCATATTCTCTCTGTTCAATCCTCTTCTGTAGTTCAGTGGGATAATTTAAAGGGACAGTGTGTGTATGTGTTGATATGTGTGTATTTATACTCTTCTGGGCTGCGTCCCTGATAATGAGCTGTCAGCTGTTAAATGTTAGTTGTACCGGCTTTTTGTCCATATGCTCCACGATATAAATTAGCCCTCCCTTCAGGAAAGCAGAATAAGGCAGGGGCGACAAAAGTAAATAGAGATTTTCACATCTTTCCACAGGGTTCAGGTATTAAAATTGGCGAAGTCACCCTTTAAGCCTGATATCATCACTCACGGTGTGCTTATCTAACAGTGTCAGTAGTATACTTAATGTGGCTGTGGAGAAAGAGATGAATATGTCCTGATTAATGGATATAAAGCAAAGAGTAGACGAGCGTGGATTCATAAAACACAAACACTCTTCAACATGCTGCAAGAGCCTCTCTGTGAGCGCTCTGCAGATACACAGTGCAGAATGCAAACCAAGCATCTACCAATGTAGGAAAACATCTGCACACACACGCACATCACACACACACACACACACACACACACACACACACACACACACACACACACACACACAGACACACAAATCGCACAAACTCAGCAAGTGGGCTGGTAAAAGGATGTAGAACATTACCACAGCTGCCCTCTGGGAACTAAAATGAAAGCATGACTCACCCATTTACCAGTACCACATAATGAGTCAGCACATCTACAAGAGACGGACTATGTGTGGTGACACATCCAATTTACGATACCTGTACACACAGATGAGGACATACGCACACATCTTTTCAGGATGTGGTTGCTGATGCATGGCTTTATTGCAAGGCTTTTATTTTGATAGGTCATGCTGCAGCTGACAAGGGGTCTGCACTGTGGTGCTTGTCTGGCTCTCAGATTTATTCATTTATTTATTTATTTATTTTATGTGGAGCTGAAACTAACAGTTGTTTTAATAATGGATTAATCTACAGATTATGTCCATAATTCCTCATTTGGTCAATAAAGCGTTGAAACAATTTGAAAAAAAAAAAGCTCATCACATTTTCCCAAAGCCCAGAGTGACATCTTCAAATGTCTTCTTTTGTCTAGCCATCAGTCCAAAACCTAAAGACTCTTCATTTACTGTGGTAAAAGACAAATAAAAGCAACACATCTTCACATTTAAGAAACCACATTTCACATTTGCTTGACAAATGACTGAAACAATTTATTGATTGTCAAGTTAGTTGTTTTTCTTATAATCAATCAATGAAAAAGCAGCTGATTAAGGAAATTATACAACTTTTTATTAGAATGAGCAGCAGAGGGGGGACTACTCTTCCAGGACGGGCAGACATGTAATAGTTATTGTGTGAACAGAATAGCCCAACACAGTAAAACAAAACCGGTGTGAAAAAGGTGGATTCAGGAGGATGTCAAGCATGACCGGAGCAACGTGGACAGGCCCGAAACACACAGAATACAGAAGTCAAGCATGCCATTCACACAGATACTGTAGGAGGGAGGAGACATGCAGAGGGAGGGAGAGAGACAAGGGCAACATGCACACGAGGGAGAGGCAGAGCGAAAAGAGGGAAGGCTGAATCTCGTGGGAGACGATGATCCAGATCGAAACACATCTGGAGCGAGGCGACGGCAGCCAGGAGAGAGACAGGTCCTGTTCAGAGAAGCTCAAGTGGAGAGAGGACGAGGACGTGGGAAAAGATGAAGAGAGAGAAAAATCGTCACACACCAGAGGGTTAGAAAGATGCTGCGCTTTCCAGAACTATTCAAAGTATTCCTTTAAGCAGAACACACTAAGACACTGGATCATGGCAGCGAGGCCTGAAGGGCAAGTCCAAGGTCACATCTTTCCATTCCAGCAAGTTCAGTCCAGAAGATGTTGGGCCATCACTAATATAACCACCGAGATTAACTTTTATTGCACTGTGTGTGGATTGCAATTTTTAAAAGAAGTGCTTGTCAGTAATAAGTGTGCAGGTCAAACAGAGCTCTCTGCTGATGCCTGTTTCCTCGGTGTGGGTTTTACTGAGTCCAGGTGTATTGCAACCTTCAGTGAGTCACAGCCTGTGACCCAGTTGAGCTTTGTCGCTCAGCATGACCTCATTCTGACTGTGCGGTAAAACAAATCTGATGCTACTGCAGCTGTTTCATCAGGCGAGGCGAAGCGAAGCGCAGCGCGCAACTTACTTTGAGCATCTAAGACGATTTCTGCTCAATTTAAAGTGGATTTCACTGGATTTCACTGCGCTGTGGAAGCAATGATACGGCTTTCAGGCCTCTTTAGCAATGTGGCCACGAGGTAGCATAATTGGCTTTTTGACTGCACTCAATCCAGATTTAACAGGCATGGAGTCACAATGATAATTCCTGCAACCTCCAGTCACACAGCACAGAACTGTATTGTCTGTGTGTGTGTCTGTGTGTGTGTGTGTGTGATCTCAGGTGATGTTGAGCTTACAAACAACAGGCTAGTTGGCCTTAATCCTGCATTAGCGCACATGTACCGCTATGTGTGTGTGTGTGTGCGTGTGCATGTGCTCGTCTTAGATGTGTCATGTGTAGCAAGTAAACAAGCATGCACACACACACACACACACATGCACACACGCACTGTAGGTGGTGTGGTAAGCTTGTTAGCGAGGCTTTGGCTCAAAGGAAATATCTGATTGTGCTTACAGTATCCAGGCAGGGTTTGTTCCTGTGACTGAGTGTGTGTGGGTGACAGAGGGGATGGCAAGAGAAAAAAATGTGCGTGTGATCATAAATATCAAATACAATAGGAGGGAACATTCTCAAATACGTTGATTGTAGTGAAGATTCTATAACAGGGCGCATTTACCTCATTTTAGCGTGCTAATGTTCGATACTAAGTTGTGAGCATGGTCGTCTTCATACCTGCCAAACATCAACAAGCTAGTATTTCTATGGAGGGCATGTTAAAATGCTGATGTTAGCATTTAGCTCCAAGCACTACTGTGTTGAATCATTTTCATAAAGCTGCTAGCATGGCTGCAACTCCTCATCTCATCAGTCAAAGCGAAACTCTCGCCAAAATGCAACCTAGGCTTTTTTTGTGAACGTACCCGAATCAAACCTTCGCGTTAAAACATAATTACGACAAAAGAGATTTACCGTATTTTCATTTTCCGGTCAAACTCATTTTCAAGGGGAGTGCATGGGGAGCTTTTACGCTAGTATCAACATCGCTATTTTTAAAACACTAAGAAGGCTCGACACAACATGAAACTTTGCTTGTAGCATCACCAGGGTCTCTACACGTGAACACGAGCATTGAGAACATTGTTTGTGTGCACAGAGTTTATGAAACAGAAGGTTTTTGAACAACTCACGATAGCAGTAGCTTGTTCCGCTCGCTGCCATCCTGCCAGTGGAGAAGCGTCGATCTCCGAATGCGACTTAACATGGAGGACAGTTAAGGTGGAACGCACCTAAAGCTTAGTTCCATATAAATGTACAGGATAATTTGTTGTTTTGTCTTTAGCGAAAAACAATATTGACTTGAAGTTGAAAAAGGAGCCTCATGGAAGAAACAATACTAAAATCAAAAGCCGGAAAAGTCACATGAGATCTCGCGTGGATAGTTGTTGCCAAAAGACAGAAGTTCCACCTTAACTGCTAACTTGAGTTGTTCAAAAAGTTTCATGTCGAGTCGAGCCTTCTTATTGTTTTAAAAATAGCGGTTTTGATGCTATCGTAAAAGTGCCCCAAGCACTCCCATTGAAAATGAGTTTGACCCGAAAACGACAATACGGCAAATCTTAAAAGTGCCTCTTTTGTCGTAATTATGCTTTAATACGAAGGTTTGACTCATATACATTCACAAAAAAAGCCTAAGTTGCATATTGGCGAGAGTTTCACTTTAAGGTTGTTTTACTTATTTTTTCCCATATTTGTCACCAAACAGGCATAGAAAGAAAAGTTTTGTGTGTTTCTGATGTCAGAGCATCCTGCAACAGATCTGTGTTCACTACTGCAGTTATCACGCGTCTCGTTCCAAGTCAGTCTCTTTAAATACTGACCCTGTTCCACTCTCAACACAGCATTTCAGAGTATTCTGTAGGTAACACTGTCATTAATCTACCTTGTTTATATGGCGGTAATCTTCTTTAATCTGATCATTTTTATCAGCCTAGCGTGTACTTCAGGAAGATTTTGGCATCACAACACTGCCAGCAGTCCTCGAGGACCAGCTTTAATCTTGCAATAAGCCACCGTTGAGTACCGACACCAGACTTGGTTAAACATGCATGGATTACGCTCGGAACCATTTGTTTACCCTGATTTGTCTCCTTTCCTGGCATGCATCGACATGCAAGTGTTTGTCGAGTAAACTTGTCTGTTTAGTGGCGCATTCATTATCATAGCCTCACTTAAAACATGTTTTGCTGTTCAAATTCTCAACCCATTTCTAATGTCCTCTCTCTGGTCTCTGTGATACGTGAGACATGTTGTCTTCTGCCGTTTGAAAGAAATGCATCACACTGTGTGCCTCTGCTCGTTTCTTTGCGAGTGTGTTTTGTGCATGCATGTGTGTGTGATCATTATGTCGTGATCTGAAGCCATCTGGGTTGGCTGGCTCATTTGCATATGTGGTGTGAACCGTTATAAATATTCATGACCAGGGTCTAAACTGGTATGAATATTCATTTTGCCTCCAGGCCGTAGACGGGTGGAGTGGCTGTGATTCCAATCAGCAGAACAGAAATTAACTCAACCTTTTTTTTTGTGGTGGACGAGAACACTTGATGATTGCCGTGGGCCACTTTTGGTATGCTTGGCAAGCTCCATATGTATATGGATTATTTCATTTGCTTTAGTCATATGGTGGCCATATTTGATGTACACCGTAGTTGGGAAACATTGCCCCGCAAGACAGAGCGGCAGATGGAAGCGAACACAAACTCAACTTGTCTTGGGACAAAAGCAGTTTGAGATGATACAATTACTCTTCAAAATGGGAAAGAGACTGCAGTGCAAAGAATACAACAAAGTCCAATTAAAAAGCTGCAGCAGCAGGATTGGGAGGCATCGTGACGGTGTCAGCTGACGTGTGACGCTGTCCAACCAACTCAGATAAATGCCGTTGTTAACACCGACGATAGCTTGCTTGTCAGTTTACTTGCTAAATCCATTCTAAGTGCATCCGTTAATGCTGCCACTGTTGCTGCTAACTACTGTATGAATAATCCAAATTAAATTCCTTGATCTAGTTGGTTAAGAGCTACATTTGACATCAGCATGGAGACATTCACAGTTGCTATTATGTTTCATTCCAATTGTTGTGGCTTGTGATTTGGACCTTGACCAGCTCTGCTTATCACGAGAGTATCAAAGGGACACGTGGGTCCACAGTATATTGAAATGTTGTTTGATTTTCATCCAGTGTGGCTGACGTGGTTCGGTCTTTGATGTGGTGACTCTGTTCTCTCACAACTTCGGATCTGTTGCCTTTGCTGAAGTATAAAACGATGAACCTGATTATTATCATGCTAAATCTGTGCGAAAATAGCAACAAGCAATGTTGGATTGCCGATATAATATCATGCAGTCAGATCATTGTTAATTAGAAATTAGCAAGTCTGTGGCTTCTGCAATCACCCCTCAGAATCTCCCTTTGAAGTCTGAACCTGGGCCCTCCAGTATAATAACTCCTACTGGCCCCGGGAGGCCCCGAACTCCCATGGCACCAGGTCTTTAGCATTGCAGAATGATGCAAAGACCCACTGCTCTTCTGTGAATTATATTAAAATTAAACAGATCTAACATAAAAGACACATTTCATCAAAGAGAAAGGAATCCTCGACGGAGCCCAGGTGGTACAAGCCAAGAACGACTACCATGTCTGACTCAATCAAGCAAATACACCGCTTGACATGAAGTGATAATCTTTAAGTCAGGTTCTATGGTATGGTCCAAAAATTATATTGCACTTATTGAGTTTATCAAATAATGGCAGCTTCTTGTGATTTGGATATTGCGCTAGCAATTTCAATTCTTAAGCCATTCATTGTGCAGCCCTATATCAAACTGCACGTTTGTTATGATTTATGGTTTGCTGTTAATCTGCTGTAAACATATTCGTACTGATTAGCTACTTTTCTGTGTTGTAGTATTAGTATATGCTGTATTGTGAGTGGCAGAGTTCCGCCATCGAGAGGCAAAGCCCTTTCTGCTGTGCCCCATGGGACTTCAGTGTGGAGAGCCAATCATTTTTTTGGTCCTGCTCAAATTGTGCCATGAATAACACATACAACGTTTTGGATTTAAGGGAGAACTTTGTGGCAAAGATAGTAAAGTACCATGTAGGTCGTTTGTAGACAACCAGTCTGGCCATATTGACAGCTGCAGTTGTGTGATAACAGAGAGTCAGTAGCATAAACCAGCTAACATACGGGACTGGCTTTACAAGTGTTTCGGTTCACGGTTTGGTGAGAGTTAAAACGAGATGACGCCACAGCCCGAAAGTTGGCTGTGTAGTCTTTATGATGTGTTTTTTCAAAGTCTTATATTTTGTTAGTTCATCCAACTGCAACTTTCTCAAGTTGCAAAAATCATCATGATATGTGTGATTCAAGGCACAATGTTCATCATTCACTGCTGTACGTACATCATTTTCCAATGATCCTGTAATGGTCCATTGGAAGAGGCGTGACCTCGCCTCTCTGTGCCGGCGTTGGTTCAGATAGTGTGCAGGGGGAACAACACGGTCATGTTCTGGACAAACAGAGTCACGTACTTGCGAAAACATATGGTGTCAGTTCAAGGTCAGCTCCAGTGATTGCACACAAAACACAATATTGTCTTCTTCTGTAACTCGTCGTTTTCACAGTCACAGTCATCTTGAACTGAACTCTGCCTGAAACTTGTATTATTGCGATGTTCTCAGCCTTACACTTGGGGCAACAGAGCTGATGTCTTTGGGATTTGAACAATTATTCTGAAAATCAGCATCCGAAACGCACACTGTTGGGTAATGACTTCACGTTTTAGGTAATTCATTAATTCAACAGATACTGATAGTAAGCCTCTTCATTTTCCCCCCCAGCCGAGGTTTGGAATATAAAGCTATGTGTGCGTGTGCACGTGTGTGTGAGTGTGTGTGTGAGTGTGTGTGTGAGAGTCAGAGACAGAGAGAGAGAGAGAGAGAGAGAGAGAGAGAGAGAGAGAGCATACATCAGTATTCAGGACAGAGGGTTTAGGAAGTGCCAAACTATTATGATCTGTCATCTTCAATAATACACACTCATACACAGACAGCATCGTTCTCAAGCGTTGTTATGAATACTGATAAAAATGGTAATTTAGGACGGTCTCTCACAGATACAAATATTTACCCAGATACACCACACACTACTCAGTTTACTGGCTTACATGCTTTCACACTTCGACTTTTTGAGGGATTCTTCACAGATATATCCAACTAAATTGACTAAAACACACACACACACACACACACACACACACACACACATTTGCTAGCGTGCCAAAGTCACTCCTGATTTATCCATCTTGTCTGACAGAGATGTCACTCCACCAAAAACAAAAAGCAAATGATGCAGGAACAAGAGGCTGTTTTTGAAAAAAAAAACATAGCGTGACTGTGTCTGTGTGTGTGTGTGTGTGTGTGTGTGTGCGCAAGATTCCTCTACTGAGCAGTAGAGGAATCTTGAATGAGTTAACTTTATTCAACCACACAAATGACACACACACACACACACACACACACACACACACACACACACACACACCATCCCAAGTGCTTTAAAAGAGAACACTAGGGGGGAGAACAAAGAGCTTTCTTGAAGAAAAGACATGAATTATTCACTCCATCAGAGAAGGGGAATGGGAGAGAGACACAGAGACACAAATGGAGACAGAGAGAGAGAGAGAGAGAGCAAAAGAGAGAGAGAGGTGGACGTAGCGTGGGTGATACAAAGAAAGATACAGACGGATGGACTGACAAGGACAGTCGGGTATTATATTGTATTAGCATTAATGAAGACCGAGACATCGAGATGGACCCCAAGAGATTTTAGATTGAACAACACAGCTTGCCATCATCTAGTAAACCATGTCTAAAACTCCACAGGGTGTAACGATATTCAATAAACTCAGTGGAATAAATAAAACTCCTCCTTCACAGTCAGAATACGGCAGTACTTATCAGTGCAAAGCCAGATGCTTTGAACACCAGGGTCTATATCTGACTGGAGGGGTGTTTTTGTCACCTGAAGGAAACAGTTTATCCTGTGAAAATCCACAGCCAGCAGCTGTAGCAGCTGTGCTGCTCTCCACCCAGATACACTTTATCAGATCCATGCATGCTCCCTCCTTTGTATTCTAGCAGTAATGCAGTGAAGCTGGAGTGCTTCAGCGACAGCAGACAATCCACATGCTTTATCCGCTATGAGGAAACTAGTGACTAGTGACTTGAGGTGCTTTATCAGCTGCAAACAACTGGGCTAATCTGTGCTGTAGTGCTGCAATGGTTCTGTAGTAGGATTGGACTTGGCAGTGAAGCACATCCAATAACAATGTCATGTTATCTGTTTCTACTAGGGCCTTAGAATAATATGTTTTGGCTATGTTGCCACACACAGTATATATATATATATATTTATATATATATAAATATATATATATATATACAAAATATGTAATCAGTAATGTGTATGTAGTGGATATCAGTGGACATCAGAAAATGTTGGAACAAAATAAACAGTCTGGTAAGTTCAGAAAATGATGACTTAACTTGTGCTATTTAGTATATGTATGGATATCCATAATCTAAGATGATAAAGTGGCCATAAATAAGTGCTGCACAACATTGGAAAAAAAAAAAACTGACATTGAAATATTTTTTTCTGTATTCTGCCATGCACTGTGATATGACATTGTTTTTTTTTTTTTTAAATACAGAAAATAGAATATTATGAAATAGAAATAAAATAGTGTTGTTAAGTCATATCAAACAATAAAGCATATAAGAAGTAGCCATGTAATACTACCCAGAAGAAACGAAAATTGGAAAAGAGATCTCAGTAGTGTCTCATTCATTTCTCCTAGACAACTATGAGATCTATGTGAGACCAAAGTGAGGCTGTGGCTGATTTCTCCTGTTTCTCAATTGTTTCTCCTGAGAAACAGGTGCAGAAAATCTCAACTTGGGCTCCCTGTAAGTTTCAAAGGAGATCTCATCAAGCTCTCAATGAAGTTTCAGAATGTCTCCCCAGTGCTGGAAAGGAGCAAGGTTTAAGCGGTAAAGTCTCAAGTCTCACCTGTTGCTCCTAAGGAATTTTAGGAGAAACAAATGAGAAATGTTTTAGACCAAAAAAGACGACAACGAGACTGAAATGAGAACTCTCATTGAGCTCCTTTACGGCTCCATAGCCATAAAGAAGCAAGCTCTGAGCAGTAAAATGTTCCTCTGGGTAGAGTTGTTCCAATTCCCATACCAGAATGAAAAATGGCACTGATACTATCGAGAGTGAAGGTATCTGTATCATGAGTACGCACCGATCCGATACCACGTAATTTAGAAACCGGACCCTGCTACTTCCCAGTCAGCTCCGTTAGCTCTGCTTAACGTTACACGGAGGGAATCAGTTCTTCTTCGCTGCTCTAAAAGCCAACACAGAAGGTCTGCTGTGCTGCCACTGGCGACAAAGTTGATTTCACAGGAGTCAGACGGAGCGGCAACATGTCAACTGTTTGGCAATATTTTTCTCTGGATAACCCAACAGCAAAACGGCGACATGTTCAGGTCGCAAGTCTGTATTTTTTTGGAGTGGCCAATTTCAACACCAGCAACCAAATACAGTATTTGAAGATGCATCGCGTGAAAGAACAAAACGACTTCACCAAGGCAACTGGAGTTCATCGTCCTTTTTATATTACAAAATTGTGGCTGCACTTAAAGTTTTGAAGAATGATTTACTGCTAGATTTAAGAAGTTACTTATGCACTACTGTTTTAAACTGTTCCATTTAAAAACTGGCTGCACTTTAACTTTATTTATTCCAAACGAATGGCTCGTTATGAGGCTGCAGCAGAGCGCGATAACAGGCTGATCACTAGAATTGGGTGTGTTGGAGCAGGGGAAAATCTAAAGCATGCAGAGCAGAGGGCCCTGAGGACCAGGACAGAAGATCACAGCTCTGGTAGATTAATCATGGAATAAACAACCGTGCAAGTTTTCCATTATTTTGCATCAAGCAGCAAGAAAACATTAATTTGCCTAACAAAAGCATGCGCAGCAATGTGACAACTGCACGTGTACACATCCCAGTGATTGTTACCTTGATATACTGTACGGTCTCAAATCACAATGATGATAAAATATTGATATGTTGGCCAGCCATAATTTCCACATGTTGAATACAGAAGACGTGACACGTGTGCGTCAACGCTTTAGAATGTTGTCAGTGTGCTTCAGACGGAGCTGCGCTGATGAACTCAAATCATGTAACAAATGATGTAACTGATTAATTCAGATGTTGAGTAATTAGTAATTTAACTTTGTAAACAAGTATCATATGATGTGAAACTGACCACACTGAGTGATGCTGATCTCTGAACTGCACCGTTTTGGAGACACGTTGTATCTTTTAACACCGTGAGCTGCTCGTTCTGATACGCTGAATTGCTGCAAGTGTTTGTTTTTTCACAGACACAAATTTATTTTTTTTTTCTCCAAAGTTGTAAGCAGGCGTCTGTTTGGAGAGCGACTGGAGGTGTGTGGTTCTGTGTGTGGTTCACTTTTATTCAGGAAAATGTGGGGTGTTAAAGCCAGTCTATTGAAGGTTTTAGAGAATTAATAATGGAGTCCTGTATTAGAAATTTGCAGGAAGAAGACAGGAACAAATGAATGAAATAAAGAGATAACAGGACAAACAACTGTAGGAAAAAAACGTGGCAATCTCATCCGTTATTCAGTGGCAGAGATAAGAATGAGAGGCAGTAACACAGGCCCAAAAAAAGAAATGGAAACAAAATACTGGCGTGATTGCAGAGCCAGATTGAATTTCATCATTTATTCAATAGTCCAGGATAATGGCGAGAGAGAGATGGGGAGGGGGGAGTGAGAGTGACGGAGAGAAAGAGAGCGAGAGAAAGGAGCTGAGAGGCTCTTTTTTTTCAACAAAATAAAAATGTAAGACGTTTATTATCAGGTTTCCTAATCTTCTTTCTCCGTTTCATCCCTCAACCATCAGCTCCACAGCTGGCAGCCAGTCACTTGGGGAGGCGGGCCCTACAGTACTACAATGAGGTAATTTGCATTCACTTATGCCACGTCTGTCCCTAGTTACATTAAACCTGATTCTCGCCGCGGGGACACAAAACGGCCCGACTCGCAAAGGGAGTGTGGCATCGAGTAACAGAAGGAGGTTCACGTGTGTTGTCATTAGGCCTGGCAGTCAGCGATGGTAGATGAGGACGTTTCAGCACGGTCTCTGTCAGGACACAAAGTTTCTTTCCACATCAGCTTTTTAATTATTTTCTTCATTTAGAATTAAATTCGGTACATTTTAGTTCTGCCTGTTGCACCCAATTGACACGTGATGATAATTATTAATGAATAATATTTGCATTTTAGAGCTGTTTATTTCTATATTTTTTTAAAATTTCCTTCATAGTGGGCAACTTTTCAAAATCATAACCAGAAAAGGCTGAATCCTCGGAAGAAACTGTGTGACTGATGGCGAGCTGAAAATGCAACCACGTTTGTGTCACTATATCATTAGTAATCAGGGAGAGTGAACTCGTTATATGTATATATTCATTTAAAAATGACATCTTTAAATTTGGAATAAACAGTGGATGGAATGTTACTACATACAATTTAATTATGTATTCTACTGAGTACACTTTAAGGTGCTTAAACTATTTCCATTTTCTGCTACTTGTTACTTGTCACCGATCAGACAGTGTTGTGTGCGGGACACTGAGTGAAGCAAAGTGGTGACCAAAGACAGATAAAGGATGCTGCACTCCAGCCAACGTAGCGGAAAAATCCATATTTTTTTTTTAACAGCGATTGAAATAGGGAGGTCATGGTATACTGATATCTAAGATAACCATGATATTTAAACTTGAAGTATCGGTATTGTTTTAATAATATGCCGCACCTTTTAAATCATTTCCGTTTCTTTAAGTTTGCAGTTTGTCAAAGCAAGTATCAGTGGGAGTGAAACGGAAAAATTCAGTACGTTCAAGTGTAATTGTTTTTTTCGTATGCCTTTGCACAGTTATGGTTACAGGCTTACAGACGTCTACACTTATATTCTGGGTCTAATTCAGCTGGTTTTATTATCCATTCAGCTGCCAGTGATTTTCTTAATCAATCAGGTAATCGTTGTATAATGAAAAATACTTATCAAGATTTACTGAAGCCCCAGGAAATGGCATTCATTTTCTCTTTCAAAGATCATCAGTTTAAAGTCACAATCCATTTAATTTAATTTAATTTTAACACTAATTATGGTCAAATCAGGTGGCACAGTGTAATTTGAGACTAATTCACCTGTAGTTTCAGCTCAGACCGCCTGCTAGTGCAGGCAGGGGAAATAATCACACTCAACTGTACTACTTGTATAAGCAAAGTACAATACTGGCCTTATTGTAGACGATGGCTTACACTGTTGTTTGGCTCTAATATGTTGAATATGCATATTGTTGTTTTTTTATTAGATGACTTAAACAGCTCCAGTTGTCCACTGGGGAAGTTGCCACATTTGGATCAAAATGTCAGATATCAGCAACTGTGACTAAAAATTTGGGGTGTAAAGATTCACTGATACGAATCGGTAACAATTTTTAATGTTAAAGATGCGACTACATCGATATGCGAACCCCTGTGTCAATTTAAATTTAACATTAACCTGTCGATGGCCTGATTCTAAAGTTATGGATCGGTTGACGGAAGCTTTGCTGCTAATTCTGCAGAGCGTCTCTCAACTCTCGTAAAAGGTTAAAGGTCAACATGATATTCTCGCGAGAGTAATGTTAGCGTATCCAAGGGAAAAAGCACAAGAACAACAACAACATGTCCGACAAACTCCGACACTGTTTACAATGCACCAGCTAATCTGAAATCTAAAGTTTGGAAGAGATTTGGATTTTATAAGAAGGAGGGACATTTGGACAAAAGTCTGGCCATATGTTAAGCCTGTAGAACAGCTAATAAGTACAGTGGTAGCACGACAAATCTGAAAACTCACCTGGTGAGGTGGCATGGAAAAATCTACGCAGGCGACAAGGAGTCTGTGGATTCTAAGTTAGTAACATTGCAGCTAGCACAAGCAAGAACACACAAGACAACGACGTGGCTATTAAAGATTTTTTCCAGCCACAACTTAGCCACAACTCGGCAATTTCCAAGGTAATCACGACATCTATGGCCTGTTTTATTGCGAAGGACTTACGACCATACAGTGTGGTTGAGAGTGATGGCTTTCGAGACATGGTAAGGTAAGCAATGCCACTTTTATATAGTTGCTTATTTTAATTTATAATGGAAAATGAATGTCTACATTAAACAAATGTTAAGAACGGTATCAGATTGCATCGTGTCGCATCGAATCGCATCGAATCGCACCAACTTGTTCCGTATTTAAAATGTATCGTCCCAGAATCGTATCTTAGCCCATGTATCTAGATGTGTATTGAATGGTCTTATGAGGGAGAGATGCACACCCCTACCAAAAATGATTGGAATCCTAAAATGGTGGTTGACTGAAGCGGATGGCTCTCACGATCTATGCGTCTGATTTTCTCTTTTTTAAGTTGCTGATTAGATAAGTAGATCATTCAGCCCAACATGTGGCCGTTTGTTTCAGCCAGATCCCAGGGTGACACAAAGAAGGTCCTGACTGAATAATGTGACTGCGTTTCTAATTTGTCTCCAAACCGGCAGGGGAGCCAGCTACTTGTTATCTGTTAGCAGCTGTTCCATTCAGAATGACAAGAACTCTGCACAACACAGCCGAGACACCTGGTCACCTACACACACACACACACACACTGGGCCAGGCTACCAGATGCTGTCCAGACAAGGTAATTGAGAGGAGGAATGGATGGACAGAAATAGAGAGAACAACAAGGAGAAGAGAGATTCAAGAAAGTGTGAAAGAGGGAAGTAGTTGTTTGTGAAGACACGGGATGGAGGAGAGGAGGTGTGAATGCGAAGAAGAAATACAAGAAAGTCAGAAGTGTGAAGAGACGGAAGAGGGGACGGTGCGACAGAGAAGAGGGAGCGGAGGGGTGGTCACGTGGTGGAGGACGGAGGGAGAGACAGATGTAGGAGAAGGAGCTGCAGAGGAGAGGTCGAATTAGAAACTGTGACACTGTCACAGTGTGCATCACACCACATCAGTCAGGACGAGGACGAGAGGACACATAAGGACACATTGTGTAGAGGAGAGGGATGGGGGACTGCAGGATGGCTTAAAAGAAAAGAAAGGAAAAGACAATGAGGGGTAAGGAGTAACGGAAATGGAAGAGGATGGGGGTGAGGGGGTGAGGGGGGTGAGGGGAGATGAAGGTCTGTTGGCAAGAAACTGCAAGAGGACTCTTTGAAAAGAAAGTAAAAAAAGACATGTTTTGCCTGTAAAGAAATAGTTTGATATTTTAGTTTCACTTATTTACTGTACTGTTGGGGTACAAAGGGAGGGCAGGTTTGGTTATAAACAGTTAATAATAATTACTAATTCCTCCTCTTTAGAAACAGCTGCGCAGGCAAAGGCTAATGATTCCAGCAACACGTTACGATGGGACTTCTATGAGTTGCGTGAGCAGCTGTACTTAACCTCTCCATGCATCAGGCTGACGCACTGGAGCTGACGGTGCTTTCAGGTGTGCTTCCAGCTAGTGGGAGAAGGGAGCTTCAAACCTAGGGAGCTGTACCAAACAGGTGTGACTTACTGGACACTGGGGTTGCACTTTTGTTTCCAGGCTTTGTTAGTGTGTGGATGTCGTGTTAGGCTTTGGCTTTGGACTTCTGTCCAAAAAAGACTCCAGAAAGCGGTATAAACAACAAACTACTGTGTGCCCATGGAGTCCACAGCTGTATATGTCTGTTTGGGAGGACCCTATTCCTAGCCCCCATGATACCCATGTGCAAATTATGGTTACGACTTCCAGCGCGTCCTGTCATTTAACCAGAATGGGTATTTTATATGGTAAGAGGTTGCAAATCCTCTTTCTCTGAGTGTTTTATGGCATTTCAATCATTCATGAGGGTTTTAAGTTTGCAACTTTATCAAGTGAATACTACTAACACTATTATGATTGCTTAGCCCATTTAGCTAATGCCTGTAAAACCTTGGAAGTGGAGCCTTGCACTGGAGGTATCACCCCTAATCATTTCCACAGTAGCCTCACCCAGTGACTTGTGGATTATCCAGGCCTTAAATAGCCATGCTGACTGGAGTTACTGGCTGTCTGGCAACAACATGACTCCTGGTAGCAACTGGTTGCTAGTCACTCAGAGATCCTTAATAGTACAAAACACCTAGTAAAACCACAATTATTTGTCTTCACATTTTTTGACTGATGGTTAAAATAGTAAATAGTAAACTCTGGGGGTACCCATGAGAATATTTTCATGTTTTAATTTCAAGAGCCAGGCTAGGTGTTTCCCACTACCCCCAGGCTATAGGCTAAACTGAGCTAAGCTAAACATGTCTTGGATCTAGGTACAGTCATAGACATGACACAGACTTAATGTCAACCATTTAAATTACTATTGAAAAGGAAAATCAAGCCAGAAAATAAATAAAAATAAATAAAAAAAATAGGGCTGTCAGGCGATTAAAAAAAATAATCTAATTAATTACAGGATTTGTAATTAATTAATCTAATTAATCGCATTTTAATCTCATATCTGCTAAAGGTACCCAAATAAAGAATTCAAATTCTAGGACATTACAAAATTGTGTTGCATGACTAATCAATTGAATACACTAAGAAGAGAAGAACTTGCCGTTCAAAGACCCTCGCAACGATGTGCTCGCCTCGCTCCCCCGAGTCGCGTCCATGTCTGTTGTCACCCTGCTTTGACTAGCGACGCAGGTAGGAAGTGACGAACACGTCCAGACAAGTTCCTCGGTGCTAGTGCTACCGTGACGTGCCACTGCCAAGTAGCCTACGGGTCATTCAATGGGCCAAATTATAATGCTCTGCATTGAGTTGCCACTCAGAATCTCAGAATTAATTGCGTTAATTTTTATAACGCGTTAATTTGCAGTGTAATTAATTAATCTAATTAACGCGTTAAACTGGCAGCCCTAAAAAAAAAACATGACACAGCTTGTGCAACAGAATCTGTACAAAACGTAATTCTCCCTTGTGCTTCCCAGCCAGACAAATGATCTTAGAATATTAATTGCATTCATTCTGAATGACTTAAAAATGAAACAATCATTGATTCTGGCTGGTTGTTTTTGATTTTTTGGCTTTAGATATCCAAATGTACTGCTGTGGTTTTGTTCTGCGGTTTGGTCTCAGTAATTGTCTGAACTTTTATAAAAAAAAAATTAAAAAAATGGAATGTTGGCTCCAAGTAACACTTTGTGATTGCTTCATTTGTCTAAGCCAAACCCAGACTACTTCTCCCTCCCTTTCTGTCCTTATTACCCATTTGTCTGTCTCAATCAATTTCCTCACTCTCTTCATCTTCTCCCTCTACTCTCTCATTTTCTCTCTTTCAGCTCCTTTACTCTCCAATCTTCAATACTCAACACTACAACATCATATTTGTCTCAATTCCAGACGTGCCCAGACACACAAACGCACACACACACACACACACACACACACACACACACACACACACACACACACACATACACACACACACACACACTACATTAGACTGACCGTTTAAATGCTGTTTGTACAGCTCAATTCAGTTCACAGTGGGCAAGCTGGGAGCAGTTTCACAGCCAATTCTCTAAATACCCCTACTGTGTGTGCACATTTGTGTGTATATGACTGCTTGCTAATGGGAATATGGCAGCGGGTTAACTTTGCCAGCAAGCCTCTTCATTAGGCATATAATGACACCGATAGAGAGACAGAAAGAGAGACAAAGAGATACTGAAGGACAGATGCATACAGGTTGTGATAGTGTTGCTGTCTTTGTGCTTTTTAGAATAGATGATTGGAGCGAGAGAGCATCAGAGATATTGGACAAACGAGAGAAAGTGGCTGAGACCTGACTGTGACGTAGCTTTGCTTTCAGTCATAGTTCCAGCACGCACACACACACACACACACACACACACACACACACACACACACACACACACACACACACACACACACAAAATCACTTTTAATCTTGCACTTCAAAAATACTAACATTGTGAAAGACGCGATGAGCCTCACAAGATAACTCTTTTTATTGTTACAATTTGAGGCATTCGGTCCGATAACACTTGGAAAGTCCAGAGGAGCCAGACTGCCATCGTCACAGTTACAATCTGATTCTGTGGGAAGCACTGTACATCAGAGTGCACACACATGTAAACACACTCACGAGGCAATCTGTTACCTCCCTTGTTAGAATAAATCATTAAGCGTGCCCCCGCCTGTTAATTTCATGATGATTTGGGGGAAAATTTGATAGAAAACGACAAATTGCCTTCCCAACAATTCCCATGGTTCAGTCTGAATACATTTCCGACCATGAGCACGTGCGCGCACACTCACTCTCACCCCACTCACACACACACATATTTGATAGGTCTCTGTCTGGGCAATGAGCCCTGTCTCTGTGTTCCTTGACAAACCAGGGGCATAATGGATCCCACATAGCATCAGCACACACACGCACACACACACACACACACACACACACACACACACACACACACACACATGCACACACAGAGACATACCCGCACAGGGGAAAACACACGAGGAAGGATAATTGAGATGTTTCAACATGAGAGAGTGGAAATCAGTACATGGTGGCACAAGTACAAATCTACACAAACAGCATAAATTACACACACACACACACACACACACACACACACACACACACACACACACACACACACACACACACACAATGTGTGACAAAGTAGAATAGTTATTGCACTGTTAACAATGAATACTGTATAGTATATTTATTAAGTTAGTAAAGTAGTTTTTTCCAAAGAAACATGCGTTTTATAGTTTTGGTCTTAAACATGACTGCTACTCAGGACACCTCAGGCTCTGCACCTCTGATGGTGACAACTGTACTCGACTAAATTGCTAAAATTAAAAAAAGCTAAAGTAATTTCTGTGGTGTATAGATGAAAACTCTCTGGAAACAAGTGGAAAAACAGACACTGTCTACTGACTGCATTGTGTCAATTTTAAGGGCTAAATTGACAACATTGATCAAATGATGTCTTCCTGCTTCAATAAGTAAGTCACCTTCACGGGTGGGTATTTTTGTCCCACCTCGCTGACCTGAAATCAGCTATGTTAGACATTCTCAGTATCTAAGATTAACCACATATTCGTTCTCATAGTAATTTCCTTACCACATTTGATAATAGATGCAGATATGTTCAAACATAAATCTTCCTTCTCTTTGGAGGATGTCAATGTCCATTTGTAGCCTTTCAGCCCTGTTACAAGACAAGATCCTCAAGATAACAGAGCCTTCCATTTGGTTCTCTGTCACCTTAACTTCTGGAATAGGGAGAGAGAGTCGGCAAACGAGTCTAAATATAACTGAGCCACATGTTAGATTTTTTTTTTTTTTTTTATAATCAGTGGTGGTCATCTGTTGGGATCTCCTCTCTGAAAATCCATTAAAGTACATTTCCCCTCCAGCCAACATTACAGTACATAAACACCCGTCAGTGGAGGTCAGGGGACGAAGACAAATCCTTTTAATTCAAGTAATATCCGAGCTATCCTCTTATTAAATTAGAGCAGAATCTAACGTCACTTTGGGTGTTTATTCCTCCAGAGGGTACGGCTCTGCACCTCACTCTCCAGTCAAGAACTGGCGGTAACAATGCCCCCTGTCCCGCTGGGTTCTCCCTTCACAACAACTAGCAAACATCTTGTGTTTTGCGTCGATTCTGCCTTAAAGGCAGACATTAAATATGATGCATTTTAGGTATGGAAAAGGTTAAAGTTATGACTATTTAAAGGGTGATTGTTAAGAAAGAATAATTCTGGTTTCATGTGCGAAAGTCAGATATGCTATATGCTGTCCACCACGCCGACCTCTGACCCTTACCTTCTGCCCTGCTGTGTAAAGTTTACACTACGTTTTACAATGGTTGTGTAAGTTGGCAGTGGATGTAAATGTGTAGTATCTATAATTCCTGATTCACTCTGCATGTTGTAAGAGGTTCCTTTTGTACCAACCCAAAATGCACATTCAGAGCCTGATCATCAACGGACGCCATATTACACACAGGATGCCAGTCGCCTCTGAAACCTAACTGGATCATGTATTGATTTCTCCAGGCCTTCACTTCTCACTGTGCCGCAACTTCCAGTTTATTTGTTGATCTTCCGTGGAAGGTGTTTGCTGAGTGAAATGTTCTATTCCTTCTCTCTAAGTCGTGCCTCACATTCGGTCACAGTTACGCACGTTCACCTCTCAGATTCTTACTGTCAGCTGCAACCAGACTCTGACGCAGGGCTGCCAGCTGAGCAGCATCGCAGCACTTTGTGAAGAGATACTGCGCTGGGGCAGTCATCCAAAAAATATCAGTTAACGCTCTTTAACCTACGATCTGAGAATATTTAAGTGTATTCATCCCCTGAATAGACCCACATTAGTCCCATGAACTTAGGTGGTAAAACTAGTTTATTAAATTGTAGAACTGGTATAAAAATGATTAAAACGTATCACTTCTCTTCCCGGAAAGAGACCCCAGGACCCATTGAAAGGACCACAGGTGGCCCCAGACCCTTATTTCCAGTGATATTGATTTAAGCTTTTTACAAACGCAGAGAAAGGACAGCTATTTCACAGTTTGTATCTACAGTTGACAGGTGTTCGAGTCACTGGGTCATTACCACCATAATCACCCAGTAATGACACACTGGGAGAGATGGGAACAGAACGCTCCCCGCTCTCTTTCTCTCAGAGTCTCTCCCGCCTCTCTTCACCTCTCCCTTTTGACCTTGCAGCAATCAATCGGTATGCAGCTGATTCCTCGCTGATTGCAGACTTCTGTGTGTCATTGCGAAAAGAGAATAGTCGGAAACACTTTTTGGCAGTCACGACGTTGAGCTGCGCGTGAGCGACTGTTGGGGAGCGCGTGTTCAAGTCCATGCGTGACGAGTCAAGAGGAAAGTGGTTGTGACATGTGGCATGCTTGGTGGGCAGCAGCGTGACAGTATGTTACAAGGAAAGCAGAACACACACACACACACACACACACACACAGAAGCGCAGTGAACAACCTGTCACCGTTGCAGTGGAAGCTTTTAGCACTTCTGAGCAAGCCAGTCTTCCTTGAGACTGTGAAAAGACACATCACGCAAACAAACAGAAAAAAAAGAAAACACGTTCAGAGGAGGCTGCAGCTTTCTGTGGAGGTTGACGGGCGCCTCATTACCCTGACCTGAGCATCTGATCCGGTCACTGTGTGCATGCATTATTAGGCCTACCACCTCTCAATGCATGACACGTACACTTCTCCTTGGAGACATGTTGACGCATCGTCTCCCACCAACTTCCCATCAGTTGTCCTTCAGAATATAGTTTAGTGTCGTGATTAACTTGGCCGTTGGTCATCCGTCCCTCTCAAAACACACTTAATGTTTTTTAGGTAAAGGACATGCAAGATGGTGACGGGCGAGTTTGGGTCATCACCTGCAGCCGTAGTCAGACTTTTACATACATTTCTGAAGAATACGTATATCACAGCAGTTCCAATGATTTCTATGGCTCACATGTTTTTCTGTGATGGAATGAGTGGAACACATACTAATAAATACATAAACATTCATGAAGTTTGGTTCAATAATGAACAGGTCTTCTGAAAATATAACCAAATCTGCTGGGTCAAAAACATACCTACAGTAATTCTAATATTTGGTTAAATGTCCCTTGGCCATTTTCAATCTTAATCTTGATCTGTCTTAATTAAGTTTATGCTGAGGAGCACACTAGTGAGCACCCTCAAAGTTCTGTGTTGCTGGGGGGGCGTCACTAGTACTCAGACAACTACAGCCCATTTCAGCTTGGATATCTATCCTCCAGTGCCAGAGGACATGGTCAGCAGCGACTATCGAGAACTGCCGACAGAGGACAGCGACTGGTGGTGTGTTTAGATGGACAGTTTTATTGAATACTGTCGCCGACAACCAGGTTGAAGCAGCACATGTGCGTTACATGTCTTAACTCGTCCTTCAAAATGTAAAAAGACTTCTTTTTTTCTTTTTTTTTTTGGGAATAATTTCAACTTCATGTACTGCAGCTTAGAGCTGCTATTTTCCTACAACTGGCTTGTTTGCTGAAAGCTTTCTCTGGCCTTTTCCAAAATTTGGTGGAATCCTAATGATGTGACTCGTGGCACTGATGGTATCATCAGAATGAACTTGGTTCAGATACAATAATAATTATTACATTTTTCAAAAGTTTGCATGTCTCGTTGTTTCAAAATAAAGAATGAAGAAGGATCTATTTTATCACATACAATCATACAATGTTGTGAAACTGGTTCTTTGCATTCAACCAAACAACAGTGCACGTGGACCAACTCCAGATATTAGCCAGTGCCTTGGTCAAGGGCAGCGACTGGGGAATCAACCTACATGTTTTGATGGTGGGGGAAATCGGTGCACCCACTTTTTAAGGCAAGCACGGGGTGAAACGTGGACCTTCTTTCTGTGAAGAAACAATGCTTGCTGCTGAGCCAACATGTTGCGATGTCGAAGAAATATCAGTCGAGTGAGATGTATTTCCTATAAAAGGTGTTGCTGTAGTTTAAGCGATGAGTATGCTGCATGGGAGCTGTCTGCCACACACATTCTACGTTGGCTGAAACTATTAGAATTGTGTAACGTGGAAAAAAAAACAGATTCATCTAAATAGCTCCTGTTTTCACTCTGCTCACTTCCTGTAATTATCACGCTGCTCCTTTTGAAATTCTGCATGTTGTGTTTTGGTCTATGTAATTAGAGACAACACAGGAAGTATTTAAGTGTGGAGGCTTACGGCTTTCTAAACAGACTGAACTTACAGTTTGGACAGAGGTGTTCGGTGAACAACCTGCATGCAGTTATCAGTGCACATTAACCTAAAAGGTGGAGGAAGGCAAGAGCACTGAAGGGATGATACTACTAAAGTCAGTAAAGTAGCTTCCTGGCACAACAAGTCAGGCCCGGGGACATAAATTTGAATAAATACAAACTGCTCTTTGCATGTGTGTGCGTGTCAGGAAGAGAAATCGAAGATTGTGTGGGCGTGTGCATAAATGTTTCAGTGTGGGAGAAGGCTGGCCAGCAATAAGCAACTGTCTTAAACTGAAAGAAAAAAAGAAAACGCAGGTCCAGACTGGGGAACCTGCTTCAGTTTGTGCTCGTGTACACTTTAAAAAAGGAGCTGCCATGGCTGAATCACAGCCACTGATTCATGTGCCACCATCCACGGCACAGAGGTCGTGGTTAGTGGGCTCACGTTGTGGTGTGAATCTGCTTTTTGCTCGAGCCTGTTCTCCTATGTTGGTATTGAAGTAATTGTCAAGTGATTATTAAATAATGTGCAATTATGCTGTTAACATTTTACACAAGATTGTTGCAAATGAGCTAGATGTATGACTCTGTGTTGAGCCTACTGGGTTTAATGGTGCATTTGGACTAACTGGGAGTGTGTGTGTGTGTGTGTGTCTGTGTGTGTGTGTGTGTACTGCCATGAGAGTGCACACAAAATAGCAATTAGTTTTACAGCATGATGTGCGCGAGCTGAACTCCTCAATTAGAAGCTGTTCATTTGTTATTCCCATAAAATGTACTGCAGGTGCAAGCTCACTGTGGAGCTGTGTGTGTTTATGTGTGTGTGTGTGTGTGTGTGTGTGTGTGTGTGTGTGTGTGTGTGTGTGTGTGTGTGTGTTTGTTTGTGTGTGTGTTTGTGTGTGCACAGATTGTTAGTGTATTTGTAACTTGTGTTGCTTTTGTGCTTGTAGCTCTCATACATCATCTCTGCGCTGACATCGCCAAAGATACTGCTCTGATTAATCACCGAGACACAGACGCACATACAAACAAAACAAAACTATAGCTGCTCACACACGCGCACACACACACACACACACACACACACACACACACACACACACACACACACACACAGTGAAATTCAAGGTTATGGTCCAGTTGTCTGAGTACATCAGAAGGTGACATTGTTTTGGCAGAGCAGGGAAATATCTGCAGCTGGGGATGTGTTTTTTTTTTGTGGATTTGGTTTTTTTTTTGTGCGTGTGTGTGTGTGTGTGTGTGTGTGTGTGTGTGTGTGTGTGTGTGTGTGTGTGTTCACTGCATGTCCTGTGGGCAGAATATCCTCACCAGATATTAAAAGATACAGAAAAGCATTGGATATAAAATATTCATAATTGATTCATTTAGTTTTAATTAAAGTTTGCAGGGAATACGTGACTTTTATATGGAAGAAGAGGCTCCTGGCTGCATGTTGAATATGTATGAGTGTGAGTAATGATAATAAAAAGGCAGAGTGGTCAGCAAAGTGAGCATTTCTGTAATGTCTAAAAAAAAATGACTCATATTAAATATTGTGAAACACAAAGAATAACTGAAGGTTGATTATTTTTTACTGAAATGTGTTTCAGAGACAAACAGGAACAAGGTGACCTGTTTTCATAAGTACACATTCTGTCACTTGTGTGATTTTTAGCTGTTTGGTAAAGACGGTAAAACAGCTTCCATTGAAGCTACTTTGACAAATCGCAGTAAAGTGGTGGAGGGAACGATAACAGAAGACCAAAAATGGGATTTCAGAATCCTGATGATCAAAAAAACCCCGCTGCTCTGAAGGATGTCGCAGTAGCTTAAACCTTTGAGTGTTGCGCTGAGATAACGCTGCCTTGAATGTCGTCCGTGTTTTGCATTTTCATACTGGATGCAAGGTTCACCAGAGCGTTTGACTGAAAATAAGCAAAAATCAAAGAGAAAAAGAAAAAAATCAAGACTTTTTTGTTAATCAGTTCACTAACAGTGGCCTCTCTCACTGAGAATCTACTATTAATCTTGATGTGGACACAAGATTAGATGATTTTGCTTCCCAAAACACTTTAAACGGCAGGAAGAATGAATTATCACTTTGCTCTTCGTCAGTGAAAAACCATGAAACTGTGCTGCCAAACACAATCCATAGTATAGGCAGCACTATTGATCTCTTGTCAGCCCTGTCACCTAACAGCACAGATATCCTGTGATAAAATGTTTGGTAAGCCCAGCGATTCTCGCGGAATGTCTGTGTACCCGTGGCGGGTCGGGGTAGGAGAGGATGCATCACCATCAGTGAGTTTACAGGAGGGATGTAATACCAGAGAGCATCACTCCCTCTCTGTGTTTCTTTGCAGAGCATGTGTGGTTGACAGTTTAGACAGGTTGACAAATTACTCAATAAAAAAATATATATATATATATATATATATATATACTTTTGTGCTTCTATGAGTTTTCTCCAGACTCCATGAGTTGCTTCTGACCTATTGACAGTCAGGGATAGGAACAAGCTCCACAATGACATTAACAAAGGAAATGGATGGTTTTTTATGACTTTTTAGCCCAGATCCAGGACTTATATAGATTTAGCCAGATTCAACCTGATCTGTCAAGTTGTCCCCATATTTTACAATGAACTGTTCTTTTTTGGTGTTCTTTAATCCTTCCTGTTGGCCTTCTTCCAAACCCTGTACTCCCGCACACATAACAGTGACTTTAAACACATCGTCTCCCTCGTTCTCTTCTAAAAATATCTGTTCATCATTCATCCTTCTTCCTCTGTTTGACCTGGTGCACTGTGTGGACTGAACTACCTACTTCCTGTTTTTGTGCTCAACTTTTCTTTGTTTTTTTTTTAGAAATGTTGCCAAAGGTTTACTTTATTTTGGTGGGTTTGCTACATGCTAACAGAGTTTAGATTATGCCCTGTCGTGTCTCTATTTAAGCCTAGAGATCTTCCATGTAATTATTCATTGCTTTATTGCTGCAGTTAAGGTTGGAAGTTCTTCACTGTTTCATGCTAATGTCAGACACAAAGCAGCGTTTGATATGTTTGGAATAATGAGCTAATGAGATGAACTACCAAATGTGCCACCATCAGCTTGACAGGGACGGTCGACTAATATCACCTCACAGCAAAATGAAGAGAAAGCTTAGGGGGAGTGTTTTTAATCACAAACGGATAGAGAACTGCCAACAAAACGCAGAGGCAACCGTAATGTCAGCGAGACAAGGAGACGCAGAGATGGTGAGGATGGCTGTTAAAGTTGCAAGTTAAATGCCTTTTAAACAGAGGCGGCGTCTCTGTCAGCCTCACCGGCCCTCGGTGTCCGCCTCGATGACAGAGCCAGACTGAGAGAGCGAGGTAGAGCGAGTGTAATGTCATCTCTGAAAGTGAGGGAGGTACAGGCTGCGACCTGTGTATAGCTCACAGTAGCTGACAAAATGACTGTTAACAATGTAATTACATCACAGTCTGGCAGACAGCCCAGCCCTGCCTAACCCAATATAATACAACCAGCTTGGACCAAGTAAAGTCTTACAAGAGAAACACAGAAGAGACCAGCAGAAATCCCGTCGCTGCCTAAAACAATACAGAAACGAGACGCGTGGCTTATCTCTGGGATCCCCAACGTGGTTTTATCTCATGTGCAACTTTGCACAGGATGTCTCTTGGTTTCCGAAGAGCTACAGCAAAAAAGTCAGATTGGATTTGAGTTAAGGCATGTCACATCCGACCCAGAGCTTGATTCTAGAAGTGAAAAATGGTATTGAAAATGTGTGCTAATCCACAAATCAATTCAATCCACAGTCATAACAAATAGAATACAGAATGAACATTCCGCTCAAACAGTATGCACCATCTCCCTCCACTGGCTCCTTAAAAAAAAAAAAAAAAAAAAAAAAAAAACATGAAGGAACTTGTATAGCAGCTTGAGGCTGACAAGAGCTCAGAATCGATGATGCCTTCAAGTACTCTGGATTAACCCAGTGGAGAGGCCCTAATGTGACCCCGTGTTTGTTTTTAATTTGATAATACATGTGTGTGGGAAGCATGTATATTTAGGTACTGTGCGCATAAGTTAGGTAGACAAAGTAAGAATATCTCAGGATCTGACGTGTTAGGATTGTGTTTCAACGACACGAGTGACCCATGCAGAGCTCTGAGTTCTATGTGGTCTTTTGGACCCCTGTGGTTCTGGAGCCACATGTTTGCTGCTTCTTCTCCCTTTTTACCATCATTTAAAAAACATTATAGCCAACTCAATTATCTGGCCAGAAACACGTAAGCAGGAAATAAGGAACTTGTCGAATGTGGATGATTGATATCCTAAATAATTAGATAATCAAAATTTAAGGTAGTGATACAGCTTTTCACCTCTTTCTGAGGTGTACTGTCAGATCCAGCATGTGCTGCAGTCACAGTATGTGAGGGCCATGTGTACAGTACAAATGGGTAGCTAATAGTAGGATAGTGTGTTGTGTTGCATGCAATAGCACAGATGAAAAAGAAGGATGGCTATTATTCATAGAGGGGGTCACTCTCATCATGGGGAGCAGATGGTGGGTGTTTCCATCATGATCTTATATATAATGAACATATAGGTATTGTAGGCCTGTATTATTATGCAATATTAGATCATGGATTAAAGAGCAATCTCAAAGAAAACGTGCCATTGAGGGGTTTATAAAAGGCATGATGGAGGCTTACAGATGGACTACAGACGAGATGAACGAATATCAGATCAGAGGAGATCGACTGTTATTTATGCAAACAATCAGCATTTAAAGCAGCTTAGTGCTACTGGAGTATTATCCATTCCCTTCAGAGGCTGCAGGATAGGTAGGAAGCTTCAGAGGCTGGGATCTCCACCATGAAGAGATTCTTCTTCACAGCCATATGCGTTAGATACGGATGTTGTTACGCTTCCCCAGAAAACAGAACCTGAAGGACAAGAGCATCAGGTTGACAAACTAACAAAACACTGCACACATCACAAAAAGGGTCAAAGCAAATCGGTCCCTTGGTGTCTGAAAGGCGGCGCTGGGAATAAAACACACAGCCAACCACTGATTCTATCAAAATGATAGACAAACAAAAGGATGGGAAACAAAATGTATGGAGACTGGCCAAAAAAAAAAAAAGTCTCAAACAGAAAACACAGAAAGCCAACTGATGGTTTTGACTCCCTGAAGACACACAATCAACAGAGAAGGAGAACTGCAACCCCCTTGTATAGTCGCCCAGCTGCCTGATTGCAGTCAGATGAGGGGGAACATCACAGGTACCCAGTAGCTCCTAATGACCCCTGACCTAGACCTTGAGGAATCCTGGCTCACATCAGGACCTTGGGGAATCTCTGATCTCTGTCCATGAGGAATCTCCACCATGGTCATGATCAAAAGACGCACATATGGTGTTTTTAACTGTGAGCCTGTTCACGCTTTAATGTTGATCCAGGTGCACACAGGCACACATGAATTACATGAATTACATACATGATTGAAGTGATGCAGCACATATGGAGTGTATTCATGTGTTTATTGGAATTGTGTGTGTGTGTGTGTGTGTGTGTGTGTGTGTGTGTGTGTGTGTGTGTGTAGATAGAATGTATAATTAAGCATATTGTGTGCAGCTCATGGGGTAGTTCGGAGCACAGACACTGTCGGTTCAGTGGGTTCAGATCCACTGGGGCCGGCCATACTGCAGTATGTACAGTACTCAGCCAACCCTGAGAGGCTTTGGACAAAAAGCCTCACTTTGCTGCTTTGCATACATGCAGTGTATTCTGTAAATGTTTTTTTTATAGTATACTAGAACTATCATGAAAGAAAGAAATATGAATTGGAGTGATCGTTCGATATAAAATAGGTCACTTCGATGTATATTTATGACTCATGTTGTTCAGTTCAATCTCTTTGCAGTGATGCAGCGACTCAGAACTGATTTGCAGCCATACTGTTTGTGCTTTTGTCCCAACTACACATACGAGTTACATATGGTCGCTAATTAGTTGAGAAGCAGCCCACTCAGGCTGAACGGGCCACTGATTTCACACCGTATAGGATTAGAAACCAACAAAGAAATTCCACCTACATTCCACCGTCCATTCGCCGCTCCAACAACTCTCGCTTGTAAACATAAACAAATGGATCCCCTCCTCGCACAAATGTTCACAAATGTTAATCACTTTATTTTTTTCCCCCTCACGTTGATTATGACTAAATGAATAAAAATCTGGGGTGGATTTTTCCCTCTGAGTATTTGAATATGTATGCGCCTGCTGGTTTATCAGGAGAGATGCAAATGTGTGAGGAAATGCAGTCAGGAGCTCTTAAACTGCTAATGAGACTTGTGAGTATTGATACACATCTCGAATGTTTGGAATGGATGTGGGGCCCTATAGTTTAGCATCTTCCAGTGTTGTTTGTGCAGGAAAAAAAAAAAAAAAAACATTTCCCATCTAATTGCCAATAACTCACAGATCAGGTTGGCTGCTCGGGAACTAAAGGAAGTGAGTGAAGATGAAAGAAATGAGTCGATATGTGAGAAATAGATGTCGGCAATCTACCACGTCATGTATGGATGTAGTTTCCACTAGGCTGTTGCTCGTATGTTGCTTTGCTTTTTGGCATTGTCATACATGTCCTCATCTGGGAAAACATCATTTACAGATGGTAATTTTTTAAGAGTAATTAAGCAACAACACACACATTTAGAGACTTTAGTAAAGAGGGGGACAGATTTTATGATTCTGAGCTGATTATGAACAACATTTATTGCGTGATGCATCAGACCGAGTTAGACAGAGCCTGTTCCAGGTCAGTCTGTTTCAGTTATGAAAAATGATAATACTTTTACTGTAGTTTTACTGGAGTAAGGACATCAACATAAAATCTTCAAAAAGCAGCCTAAGCCAAATTTGAAACCTAATTGAAAAAAATGTTCGCAGAGACCAATTTCACATTTGTGTATGTTTTACCTACCATGTTTGTACAATTTGTATCATCTGCTCACATTACATGCTTATAACCTGACTTTCAGAAGTTGTTTTTGGTGGAGCAGGCAAAAAGCCATGGGTTTCAACATTTGTATGCCCGACACCACTGGATATATTTAAGCATGCCTCAGGGCAATTTCCAGCCCTGTTTGTGGTTACAGAATGGTTTTTTAATTCAAAACACAATATTTTCCCAACCCTAACCAGGTGGTTTTTGTGCCTCACCATCACCAGACCATACGCACATTGTTGTCACAACATTACATTCAAAACTGGACCAAAGGATGAGTAAAGTGTCAACATAAAGATAGGGTTGGCAGAAGCGTGTGCAGCCACATTTATTCTGGCACTTAGATTGACTTGTACTGTGAGTGAGAGCCAATTCAAATTATAGGCTGTAAGAATGGACAGCCACCAGCAAGTACAGTTACATCTTATAGATTAATGCGTAAAATGTATACAGAGAGGATTTCAACAAATGCAAGTCCAGTTGATATTTGATAACTCATAATAACTGACAAAGTAATGCAATCAACCTTATAGTACTTTTGATTCACACATAGAATTATATCCATATTATAGGCTGACTCACTACAGGCATGGAAACGCTCCCTTTGCTGCTACTCACTGTCCTTCTTTCACAGGTTAACTCACTCCACAGCAGCCTCGCTTATTTATTTCTCCTCCTTATTTGTTTATCCTGCTTTCCCCTGGTGCCAATTAACCTTAGTGAGGCACCAGGTTCACAGTATGATGCAAAATGAGACAGTGTTTTTGTCACAACATGAAACCAATAATTTGTCAAATTATAAGGGAAGGAATGGAAAGTCAATGAAGACACTTTAATTCAGTTAAAAGTCAGTTCTTTGACCCCAGCTTCAGTCGTTCATCCAGCCTCAGTTGGCCACACTGCTGTCCTCCTGACATGGACGCCCTTTAGTGTGATTTCCCTGTTGGTGCTCACAATTACCTGTAAGTGTCTGAATACCTCACTCTGATGAAGTTCCCTCTCTTCCATTCTCTTTGCAGAGTAAACAGTCCTTCATTTCCCCAAACACAGCCTCGTCCGTGAGGTTTGAGCTTTTTCTTCCACTTCTCCTTATTTCTGTTCGTTTCTGTTTGGTGCAGGAGCTCATGGGATCGTCTGTGTTTGCTCAGCATCAGGACTCATCACAGCCCACTGTCTTTGTATGTGCTGCTTTTGGGAAAAAAAAAAGTCTTTTGTCCCGTCTTTTCTTGTCAAGTCTTGTGTTCAGTCCGAAACTGTATGAAATGTGTACATCGACACCTGTATCTATAACTGTGTGTGTTTGTGTGTGTGCGGTTGCTGATACTCCATCTTTTTTTGTATCTCTCTCCAAGTGTTGCCACACCATCCTTGAAAACTTTGCTTTTTGGTCAAAGATGCAAACTTGGCTGGAATACAGACAAGTAGACACACACCAAACACACACACACACACACACACACACACACACACACACTCACACACACACACACACACACCAAAACACACTGCTGCAGAAAAAATTCTGGCCTGTTTCTCAGAATAATGGGATATGCACTGTGTGGCTGTGTACTTGTCTGAAGTCCTTTGAAGTCCACTGACATTTTGTAGAGAGATACATGATTATGTGCACACACACACACACACACACACACACACATGCACACACACACACACACAGAGACACACACTGTGCATCTGTGCGTGTAAGTGTATGTAGTCTGGCCAGTTTCATGGGGCTGCAGATCAAAGGGTCTGTGGTGGACCGTCTCCCTTTTTCTTCTCCAACTATTTTAAGGTTTTTTCAATGTTTGCAAAAATTATTTCAAATCAATATACCAATATTATATTATCTAATAATGAGTAAATAACAGCCATGTTGAGGATGGTCAGACAGATCGTGATCATTGATGTCACAGATACAATGAAGGTGTTTTGATACTTGAGCCAATTGGAGAGCTTATTCCTGACCCAAAGTTGTTTGCCAAGAGAATATATTTCAGTAAATAACCAAATAAATATATACCTATATATTATATAACAATGCTTATGTACTGTGTGTTTAAGACAACAGTTATTTACCTCTGACAGTCCATTTACCATTCCATTTACAGTCATAGTGCAAGGAAGCGGGCGTATGTGGGCACTGCAGCAGTGTGGCTGTCGAAAATGCAGCAGGGACCAGTGTATACTGCGGGAACTGTTTCCGATATCCAGAATGGATGTGTAACGCTATTTTTGACAATACTATGGTAAGGCGTGAGTGCAGTTAATCCATATTTCTAAAAAACATATTGTGTGGAAACCAGTCTCCTTCCATGACCTAAATGACTGTGTCCAGAATCATTTGGTGCTGAACAGTAAACGCCTCCCTTCCCTTTTTCTTTTTTCCTTAACCAGAAAATGTGCCTCCTATTATATAACATAATCTCTCCCTATCTGCATGCAAACATCTGTAAACTGCCTTAAAAAAACGTACATACGTATGTGCTTAACGCTGTCAGTCAGCTCCTTCTTCTTCTTGTCTCTCCCTTATGTTGTGCATAAAACCATCTGCTTGGCCCGGCTTGTGAAAATGTATTCAGCCAGACATATCACCCAAATGCAGCTCAATGGACTTAACAGTCTGGAACAAATAACAGTATTATTCTGAGTGGATTACATTTACGCATGCCTGGACCACCTGTTTCATGAAATCAAAATGGCATAAATCCCAAATGAAATAAATAAGTTTAAATGAAATAAATAAATAAAACTTTATTTCACCACAGGGGATTAAGCCTGTGTTGACTTAGCGAGTGAACCGGTGGAAAATACTAAACAGCTGTCAGATTGGCTGCCTGGCGTAGTGTTTCAAAGAAGGGGATGTTCCTGTCAGGATAACCTCTCCAGGGCCTGAGTTACCGGCGAGTTCCCAGACTACCTGGTAGAAGAATTGTGTTTCACAGTTTAATTCTTTCAAACACTGGGGAAATAATTTCCTAATGCAGATGTATGTGACTCTAAGATGAATCTACCCTAAAATATGTATTTCGTGAAGCTCAGTGTTTGACTGATTAATAGACTCACGCAGTTAGTAGAAACTCCAACAAATTGAATGCGTCTGTCTCAGCTGGTGACTAGCATACTGTCCCTTTTTACACAAGTGAGTAAAAGGCCAGTCGGAGTGCTTTTACATTTACATTTACATTCAGGGCATTCAGCAGACACTTTTGTCCAAAGCCACTTACAATAAGTACATCTGTCACAAGAGAGAACCCATGACAAATCACCGTCGATAGAGTAAAAAGAAATACAGAAACAATTGTCAAGCCCTCATCTGAGGATCGTAACTGCTATTTATCAAAGACACTTTAAGTGCATTGTGCCAACGATAAGAACATAAAAGTGCATACAATTTTTTTGTTTTTGTGGTGGGCGGGGTTTGGAGGGAGTCATGCTATGCAGCGTCGGGGTGAAGTCTGAACAAGTGCGTCCTGGGTCTTTTGTGGAAGATGGAGAGTGACTCCGCTGTCCTGACATTGGTCTGGAGTTTGTTCCACCACTGAGGTGCCAAACAAGAGAAGAGTCGTGACTTCGCTGAGCGGGCTTTGTTTGCTCTCAGTGATGGCGGTACCAGCCGGCCAGCTGATGTAGATGAGCGAAGTGCTCTCGCTGGGCCGTGTGGTCTGACCAGTGTTTGGAGGTATACGGGTGCAGCTCCGTTGACTGCATTGATGGCCAGCACCATCATCTTGAATCGGATGAGGGTCGCAACAGGAAGCCAGTGGAGGTCACGGAGGAGGGGGTCACATAGCGCGGGTTTTGACACTCAGCAGCCATCTTGGGACCACTGCAGTTTTAGATTAACGAGAAGTGCTATTAAAAAACATGGAAACAATAATAGTTCTGATTATTATTATTATTATTATACTCATTAAAATGTTCAAATAAATGAACTAACTGTTCTTACAGTCTGCACCGATATTTATGTCTTGTGTGAAATAAGCTGAATGCAAGTAGCTAATTAGACAGAGGCCCAGGGATTTGGAGCCTCTTGTAATTCTGCTGAGTGGGAGGTTATTGTTCCAAACAGTGAATATGTATCGGAGAATGAGTTTTCTAAACCCGACGTCTCAGCACTTGGCCCAGAAATTGCTGAGTCACTGGTATTGATCAGTTATCCGCCACCCTCTCACACATTTCTGTGGTCAATCTGTGAATCTTTAAATGGAATGTGCATCTCTGTCAGCCAGAAGATTAACACAGCACATACCAAAAATACACCTACATTTTTATTATATTCATATAATGGCTCCCACAGGTGATGTTAACCTCCAACATAACAAGATTTATAATTTTTTTTCG
Source organism: Diplodus puntazzo (assembly GCA_963678695.2). NCBI lineage: Eukaryota > Metazoa > Chordata > Actinopteri > Spariformes > Sparidae > Diplodus > Diplodus puntazzo. The sequence continues at coordinate 22,842,729 of OZ023175.1, read as the reverse complement.
TTTTAACACCAATTAGCCAGTAGCTAATAAAAGAATAAACGGAACGCTCATCTGCAGTAAGTCCAGGGAGACCACGTAAATCATTGACATTGAACGTGACTGAGCTGCACATCACTGAACCTTTCCACGCTAATAAAATGTTCAGTAAGCAGTATATATGTGGCAGTGACCTGGAAGATGATGCAGATGATCGGGATAGCTGTCTAATAGTGATTTACCAGTTACTTAGCAACAGCTATGGATTATGATTATAACAATCTGCCACCAAATATTAAAAGTCTGAACTCTGCTCTGATCCGCAGTAATCACAAGCCTTGACCCGGTCTAGCTGGTACAACCCAGACCTTCTCGTGCACAGCAACAGTATTATTGAGGAGATACTGAACCCATTCAAAGTGATGAGCCGGTCTGTGCTGGGTTTCTTAATTGCTTTGGAGCAAAATACGGACAGTCCAACACTTTAATTAAGTGTGTTTTAGCAAGAAGGTGCTTCCAAAGTCCAAGGAGAAACGCTATACTTAATATATATGTGTCTAGGAACATGAGGAGTGTTGTAATGGTGAAAGAAGAAGGAGCCATCTTGGAAATGCACAAAATGGCTCATGAACATTGTCATCTACTACATAAGGCACACATCTCTGTCCTGTGCTACAACACTTAATGGAAACAAGAAAACAAACAAAAAAAAAACAAGCTGCATGAATGCAGTCAGTTCAAGCACAGTTGAAACATCCACGTACGTTTCAGAGGGTTTCCACTTTAAAAGCTGCCATTCAAATTTCATATTCTTGGCTTACACCCAAGAGGTGTAGCAGCGTTTTGTTTTGTGCAGTGGCTTTTCAAAAGGACACTATGAAACCTGGCTCCAAAACCAGCAAGGTGGCCTTTTGCAGTGTGTCTTTTTTGTTGCCTCTGTTGGTGTGAAAAGAGCTTAAGTGGTGCTAAGTCACCAGCAAAGGGATTTTAAAGAAAAGCCCGCTTGCACTGACTTCAACTTCGGAGTGTGTGTTGATGCTGAATGGGCATCTCTGTAGGAGTGATGCTCAAGTTTTAAAGAGTTCAGGGCTCACTTTCTCTCTCCTGCAGCCTCAGCCTCTGTGTACTTTTATGAAGACATCTGTGTGAGGTGACGCGTAGTTTTGTAACCCAAGGAATGCTTACTTAAAGAGAGCTGAGCAGGTGTGGCCACGAGGGCTTTTAATATCCAGTTAGCAGATAACCTGGCTTACTGCTGTGTTTCTCATCTCCAATATAATGTCGGATTAGGAGTTTAAGGGGGCACTGGGGGAGAGATTATTTGTCATGGACTGGATCAATCCTCTGCTCACTATACATTATCACATATATGCAACCTGCTATACAAAGCCTAGAGACAGTGACCAGCAGACATATTTGGTCAAAACTAAATCTGCCTTTGACAGCTGTTCTACTATGTATTATTGTGTATTCAATAGAAATGTCCATTTCTGTGAAAACATCATGTATGCTGTAACTCAATTAAGCAAACCTAACCAGACAAACTGCACTTATGCTGTGTAGTAACTGAATTAAGGCTATGTAATGCCACTCAGGCTGCAGTTAGTGCACTTTAGCATGGTAATCCATTGACTCTGGAGCCTTTACATTTAGTGCACTTTAGAAATAGTTCAATCCAGTTTGTTTTTTTGCCGTTATTTGCAATGTTAATATTCATAACCCTTCACAAGGTTAATGTGTTTCTTATCCCATGCAACCAAATGAGGCAGTGGCTACACTAAGTCACGGTGAAAATGAACAAATATGGTCTTTCTGGAGAACTAGCCGAGCTCAGCCGCATGGATGGATCCAGGGATGGGGCCACAATGACATTGTCCCCGGCTGAAATCTGCAGTCATGGGGCCTTACTTGGAAGCGTCATTCCTTGAAGCGCCCCTCTCGTGCAGTAGTATTGATTGTGACAAAAGACCAAGTCAAGGTTTGCTAGGCCCAACACAAGACTTCCCCAATGAGACTTGTGTTTGAGTGTCGTGTGTGACCAAGTGTGTCAGTTGATTTTTTTTTAAAGTTAATAAAGTACGGTTCCACCATGTAAATGATGTAATGTAAGTTACGTATGTAGCGTGGTTGTTTTAACCTGAAGCACAATCTTATCTTTAGCTGCCAAGTCGTTTTTATGACTAACCCCAATCAAACCACGGAGGTTGGAGGTTCAGCCTGAGGTTGCATATGTATTATTGACATGCAAAACTGACACGAGAGAGATTTGATAGAACATAATACTTGAGAGCACCTAATTTTGAAGGAATAAATGATACGTGAATACACATTTTATTGAATATAAAAAATTCTGTTTGGATTCAGTGGTTGTCTATGTGCATGAAACGTCAACGAAATGCAGGAAAGGAGTGTCAGAAAGTGTCTGGTTAACATTACTCTTTAATGTATACTATACACACACACACACACACACACACACACACACACACACACACAGTGTTAGTCACAGCAGTGGTAGTTGGTAAAGCTCTGTTCGTTCAATGCACTGTTGGTTTGTGTTGAGAAATGCATTGATGTAATGGCGGTTCCATGGTGACCCCAGCGGGTGAATGTGTGGACTGTGACTGCAGTGCGGTGCGGCATCGTTAACATTTTGAGGAAAATAATGAGCCCTCCGTTTGTTGTGGTTTCTTTTAGGAATGTGAGTAATCATATGACAAAACTGTGAAACCAAAGATAATTTCAGCTGTTTCCAAGTCAGTAAAAAAACTAAGCTGCTATCTGTCTCCTAAACCAACAGTACGCACTTGAAGTCTGACAATATGTAAATCAGCACTTTGCCAGTCACTGGGTAACTGAGTTTAATCCACAGCTGTTGTTTGCTGTTGTCTACACTGATTTTCTACTATGCATGTTTGTTCAATGGGCCTGTGGTCTATTTGCACTGAATCCAGTCGCACAGCTGGCAAAAGTCGTAGCTTCACAATAGCAAACAATACAAACGACATATACTTATTCAAGTAACACACGCTCACACACAGTTGAGTTGTGTAACTGATCTGTGTAGTACACCACCAGGTCTGTGGTGTGTCAGAGTGACTGGATGAGTTAATGTGAATAAATGTTGTGGGAGCAGCCATACTGTGCTACATTATTACTGAGTGGGCTGGACTCTAACATACCGCAGCACTAATTAGACCCACTCATCTCACTGCATACACTTATCCATCTGCATATTTTTTGTTTTCCGCCTTTGATCTGCAAAGATAAAATGGTGCATTTGCAAGATAAGCTGAGTCAGTACGATCTTTATTGTCAGCAGTGTCAGAGGATGCAGGTGTGAATTGGAGAGAGATAAAAAAAATGAAGTCAGGAAGATGAATAAATGTAAACAATACAATTAGCGTCTTTATGGTGATAGTAAAATGATGGTTTCCAGGCAGAAAGTAGTGAAACTGCAAAATGCCTTCGGACGACAAAAACACTTCATTCAAATGATCCAGAATCTGCCCCGTAAGCTTCAAATGTTGTTAAGATTAGTGGGATGAAAATCTTTTATATGCAAGCAAAACAGCGTGGTCATTATCCTAACCATTCATGCAGTGGCTGGTGGAAACATTTCCATTAAAAAAAAACAAAAAACAAAAAACAACTTGATATAGAACCTTCTTTGACTACGTAAGGCACTTTGTTTTTGCCTGTGTGTTGGAAATGTGCCATATATAAATAAACACGCCTTTCTACAAAAGGAATCATACTGTCACCCATCTGACAGACCTAAAAGGTTTTTGATTAACCAGCACTCCTGAACCTCACACATGACACTGTGATGACTGTGACTGTGAGTGTGTTTTCTGCATGTTCATGAAGGACGGGCCCCACAATCATTCTATGCTCAGCCATTCATTCACATGCTGATGGAGCAATTTGGGGTTCGGTATGTTGCCCAAGGATATCTTGGATGTGCACTTAGGGGATTTGGGATCACAGTCACACTTTGCCTCAAGGGGCTTTACAATCTGCAAAGAATACAGTAACTTATTTCCTAGACCTTTGACTCGAATCAGGATCAAGGCGGGAACAAATACAGGAGAAACATCAGGATGAGCAACAGAGAAGGGAGCCCTCTGCCAGAACAGACAGATGTGCAATAGATAACATGTGGATTCACAACATTCAAAATCATAAAATGTGCGATTACTATCACTGAATGTAGATTGTTAACCATTGATAAGTGATAAGGATCGATCCAGGAGGAAAAACTGAGCAGCTTCAAGTGTCGCCCACTGAGCAGGATCTGAGCCACACCGCCACAGAGACCTGAAAGAGGACTACACAGACACTGCCAGGGCCAACACCATTCACACAGAGATAGGAAACAAACAAACACACACACACACACACACCACACACACACAGAATAGTTTCTGTTCATATTTGAGATAAACCAGATGTCTTAATTATTGTTTGATGTGTTAGCTTGCAGTAGCACTTGGTAACTGTTCCGAAACTCTGCTCAACAAATATAATTTTTCCACCGAAAACAGGCATTACAATGTTTGTACTGTGTCTCTTTTTTTTTTTCCTTTTAACTGGACCCAAGCAAATATCAAAAGGGAATGGCTTGTATTCAAAGAACATTTTTTTGTTGTTGTTGTTTAAGCGCTTAAAGTGCAGCATCTTGTTTATGCGTCTGTTCCATTGGCGCGATAAATTTCACAGCAGCACGGATCAGAAGTTCTGCCTGCCGCCTTTATATTTGTCTCATCTAGGAACACTGGTTACCCTTGGTATTTACTCTGCCGCGCTATTTATTCTTGCCTCTGCCTGGCTGAGGGGAAAACAAACAGACAGTGCAGCTGCTCCGAAGCTTCTCGCAGACTCATCATTTTTAAAGATTTTTTTTAAAAATGTGACCATTACTGATACATAGCCAATACATTATATGCCCAAAAGTAGGTGGAAAGACTTGACCCCCTTGGTGAATGTAACGAAGCAGCACATGCTGTAACACGAGCACAAATTACACATATTCCACCGACTTCACATCATATAACATATCACACCGCCAGTGAAAAGAACACCATCAGCTAATGCACAATCCCTGCAGCCTCAAGCAGCATTATTTAAAATCCTAATTGAGGTAGGCACAAATGAGTTTTTAAAACTGTTGAGTTTACACTGGAGGGATGTAAATTGTCTGCTCACACACAGCATGGGGAATAAGGGATCGGCTTTTAGCGTGCATGTAAAAAAAAAAAAAAAAGGTTTGGTTGGTGTGGTGCTAATAAGATACAGAGAAGTCTGTGCAGGTCAACAGAAGTTTTTGACAGCGTGAAGAGAACTATTAATGGGACACTGAGTCAGTAATGGACCAGGCAGAGATGCACGTTTGGGTAAACTCCATCTGTCGTTATGTTGATTATGCCTCCTTGAACTGTGAGTGCATTGGGTTTCCATGAGAAGATTTCCACCATGGAGACCTGGGAGGAGCAGAGACTGCACAAACACCAGAGGCAAAGCTCAGACGCACAGTTCAAACTGAGAAACAAACAACAGAGTACGATCCAAACATTACGGGCCATGGGCCATCATGACTTTTGGGCTTGCTTTGGCAGGAAAACATAATGAGTGTGAGAAAAATGTAATTTAAATATATCAATACAGATCATTTATCTAACGAGGCATTTGGAGGACAAACAAATCCGTAAAAATCTTAATGATTGCACAGAGACCAACCTGAAAAAGTATTTGAAATATGACTTCTCACAAGGATTGATTGCACAATGAACAGACTGCCAGAAGGATGCTGACAGGAGGGCTGTTGGAGTCTGAAGGAGTCAAGTGAAAAGATGAGTTTTAAAGGCTTTAAAGGGGCTTTTGTGTTGCAAAAGGACAAGGGTTTTAAAAAGATAGGAAACTTGGATCATTTACACAACGATGGGCGTAACCACGCATTCTTTGGGGGGGTTGTGTCCCCCCCAATATTGAGAAAATGGCAATCTGTCCCCCCAAATATACAGTAGAAAATATGTTAATTATGCACTCCTTTATAAACCCTGTCAACAGATCTGCCTTATTATTTCTTATTTTTTTATTTTTTTTTTTTTATTTTTCAATTTATTTCCGTTTTTAAGGAAAACATAAGTGTGTGAACCCCCCCTCCTAACTGTAAACTTGGTTGCGCCCATCCTCAGGTACTAAACCGTTTGCCCGCCCTCGCGGTGCAACAGCATACTGAAATGGAGCGCACCTCAGTACGCTGAGTAGTTTCCCCATACATGAAAACCCATTGGTCGAGTTAGAGTGATTGACAGCCATCAAGCCAATAACAGCCATTTGACCAAACCCACTAGTCCCGGCTGCCCGGGAATGTTAACAGTTACATGCTAAGGGAGCTGGTGTCACTCGCTGGCAGACAGCGAACAGAGTGGAGGTGTGAAACGGTTGTTTAACTAGTTAATAATGTAGAATTTTGTCTGTATATAACTCTGTTTTGCTTTGTGGCATGCTAGCTAATATTAAGCAAGCCAGGTGGCAAACAATTAGGCCAAGCCAGGTAAGCCAGGTAAAGTCAATGGTAACTGACAGATAGTTTTCTAGAAACATCCACTGATTTTGATATTATTCAACATGGTCATGAATGCCAAAAAGAACGAGGCAGCAGAAGATTGACTTCTTTTTCAAGTCAAGTTGTCATGTAAGTGGAGTTATGTGACAGGAGTACATTCATATTCTTGCATTAATGCCATCTAGGTGTTCATTTACGTAATTTAAAGCTATTTGTTGGAGCTTAAAACCTTTTTTTCAATGAAGAAAATCTCCTACATCAACTCATCCCTGTTACTGCGCTCATTTGTTACACATACAGCTCCTCCAGGTAATGTCCAGGTAAGTTCAGAATAGAAGTGCATGTGTGAAAGGGCCTACACTACTGTACATTGTACACTGTTATTTATGCACTTAGTATATAGCTAAAGCAAATAAACTAGTAACACAAGCAGAAAAATCCATGTTTTAAATTAAAATGATCATCAAGGTCAGCCATTGTTCTTCTGGTAAAATAATGGTATCTGGTCACAATGTAGGCAGCACAGAGACACAGGGAGAGGGAGAGGCACGGTGACAGCAGTGGCCAGGCAGGCACATGCTCTGATACAGATAAACAGGTGAGAAATCTGAATGAGAACTTAAACAGCTTGTTAACATTAGTTTTAACCTAGTCCTACATGTCAGCAGTAAATAAAACTAGTAACATTGGGCCTGATACTGGCATATAGGTGAGATATAGAGCAAAACCTTTGAGATAAAAACATTGATTTTCACTTAATGGGAATTTAAAGAGAAGTTTTATCTTGTTTCTGTAGGAATCCATGCAATTTCACAGAATATTCTTTTACATGTGAATTCAAATGGTCAATGTTGTCCTCAAAACTTCTAAATGTGCGAATTTTTATATATAAAATATCATAGAATTGTGGGAAATGTACGTTAAAAAAAGAAATTCAGGGAAAGGGCTCTCATTTCAACCCCCCCAATATCTGTGCCATGGTTACGCCCTTGTACACAACACTGATTTATGACCATGGTCATTTATTTATTTGTTATTTTTATTTCATTCTTATTCTTCTGGCATGATAGACACACATGAGCTGTGGACCATGATGGCTTTTGGGCTGTTTTTTCTGGATTTCGAAGGTTGTGCATGAAAAAATGACATTTAAAGAATAGTTATTTCGGCTCTGTGCCCACACGGGTAGGGATTGCACAATGAGCCACATCTGTTCTCGATATAAAGACAGCTGACTGCTGGTTAGCAACACAGAATTCAGCAGATCGGCTGACTTCTAACTGACGGATATTCACTATCAGCAGACCCAAGTTATTTTCATTGTGAATAGTGTAAATGGCTACCTCCTTAGTGCAGGTAATGAAGTCGTAGTGGGGGAGTGGAGTGTTAACTCCTCCTATGAAGGTACTATAATTCCGCAGGTGCATTGGTAGGGTTGAGGGCTGCCCGTGCATTCATGGAATTAGTGTCATTTCCAGTATCTACTATTATCAGAAACCAGATTGTACTATTGACACCAAAAATCTACCTGCATCAGGCGGGTGAGATTTTGGGTCACAGTGTTCTGATGATTGAGGTCGATGATCATCATCCGTTGCTGGCATTATTTATCATCCCAATCCTATTAACCAGTTCTTTACAGGTGCCTTCTTAGTCTTTTGATGGATGCTTTGAGATGGAGTTCTGTATTAGGACTGCCCATCTATCTGAAGTGCACCTAATTCACCCTTTGTAATATTTTACATTTGCTCAAAAACTACTTGACATTGCTCCTGTTTCCTATTTATAGGCTTAGATGGCACAGTCGAAAAGTCTATACAGTCCTGGACCCAGCAGAAAGCTTAAGCTTTCTGTGCACTGCAGTGCTGCACACATGCAGACAAACTTGCACACATATAGAGACACTGTTCTCCTCCCGCTCACTAACCGATTTCAATAATTCAGAAGAGTGACTTGCTGGCTGACTCTATCCGTGTTCTCACACACTCACATGAACATGGTGTTTGCTTTGTTTGGCCGTTCTGAGCAGCTACACACACCCAACGAGCTCCAGAGATGTATGCAAGGATATGCATATGTGTGCATGTTCAAGGTTCCAAGCTTCTCATAGTATTATCATAATGCTATAGCACCAAAGTATTATCAAAGTGTAAGGACTCAAGTCGGTCATGACAAAGTGCTTCTGCACACGCACACACACACACACACACACACACACGTTTACCCCGTTACCCAAAGCGAATGGTGCCTTGCACGGGTGAAGTGCATCATCTCGTGCTAGCTTTGTTTAGTAGAACAATAGCTGCAGGTATAAAAGCATTTTGGTATCGTAGCACCGACAGGATGAGTCTTGATGTGCATGCTGCAGCTGTGAGCAGTAGAGAACTGATAGAGACTTATATAAGCGTGCCGGCCCATATGACATTTGGAGTGGATTGGTGGGCCTGGCTATGTTATATGGATTGGTATGTCAGTTTAAAACCCCATATTTTGCAGTGTTAAGACATGGAACCTAATTGTGCCAGTAGGCTGTGTGCATGTTTGAGGGGATGCTGATTTCTACTGCAGGTTTTGCAGTAGGCAGTATGTCTGCTTGCTCTAGTCCTCCCTGCTGTACTTGTAACTGGTCCCTTTATGTCACTCACAAAACATAATTGTTCGTATGGATGAATTGTTAAAAAATATACGTACTTTGAGCAGTGTCTTCAAAAGAAAAACTTACAACACAGGCCATTTCAGTCAGGTTATACCCACGCTCTCAATTGCTCCTCTGAATGGATTGTAGAATGTGTGTGGTCAAAGGTTTATTTAACATACCAGCATATGGTGCTACCGTGCACCCCGTGTTACACCATCAAACATCTACAACCCTGTGAATCTCATGGTCTCGTGCTAATTGGTACGACACAATACATGTTTGACAGTGTGAGACATAAACGTATGATATCTGTGGAATCTCTATGTGCTGTCCATGCTGTGAATTCTACAATAATAGAATAAACAAACCATAATCCAGCAGACTTCCTGTGGTTGTGCTGCCTTATAGCAAATCCCCAGTTTGAACTTACATAAGATACTGAATAATAATAAATACTGACTCTCCTGTGTGGTCAGGATTGCCATTCTTTTTTTTTTTGTTTTTTAATGTGGCGATTCATCAGAGCTTTCATCAGGAAAGGACCACATGTTGAATAAAGTCACATTGGGATCTCACCCCATGTGCCGAGGCTCAGTAACAGATCCATGCAATCATGTGAAGGCCAGAACATAACAGGCTCATTAGACTCCACCAGTTGTCTTTCCCATTAGGAAACTACTAGCAATTAACCACAGACCCACGATTTATGTAACGCTGCTGTCTGGTGCAACTTTAACCCCTTGTGCTCCTCTGGGTGTGTTGATGGTGACTGACAGAAGACTTTTGACTAGTACTTTTTTGTATTTTTTAATGAATGCAGATTTGCACACAAATCTATTTTGAGTGCAGGCAGGTGAGATAGATGACTTCAGATGACTTTTATTTGTCTGTTTGTGTCTGTAAATAGCTGCCACAACAAAGTACAGTGCAGAGTTACACAATAGCCTTGGACTAGTTTCTGCTGCGCAAGCAAATTGGTGGAACACTTTCCACTTTGTAGTTTCAGTTTTCGGGGTCGTACGCAGGGTGGAACATCATTTGAAATTTTGAAGGCGTTCATTAATAAACAAATATTTGGAGAAGGAAACAGACGATGATTAATTCATTGAATTAATCATTCAGTAATCTGTCCTATTTGGCTGCAAAGAAAAAAATAAAGTAGCAGAGTTACTGTGTGGATGTAAAGCCCTGGCGTGCGGCTCAGGGCGTGGCACTGCATATTAACACCAGTCAATCACGTTTGCTGCTCTGGCAGATTTGATGACAAAGAGGCTCTATTCTACCACCGTATCATTTTAGTCCGGGCTTTCCCAAGGTCATGTGGGGAATTAATGAATAACAAAGCCAATCCATCATTAAGTTCATGCAATCTATCCAACCACTGTTTCCATCCATCTAAAGTCGAATGTTGTCCAATAAGTCTGATGCTTTTTTTGATAACTTTCTACACATGTACATTCCCATGAGTTGAGATTACAGCTATAAACAAATAGACAGTGTTCAGACAGTCAGCTGTGATAGTGATCCAGTGCACGGATCTACAAAAGGTGGATATTCTGCATGTGATGAAACGGAGTGCATGTGTTTCTGCTGCTCTAGGCAGATTTCATTAATGGCTGACTGTGATAACTCTGTGTGTGTGTGTGTGTGTGTGTGTGTGTGTGTGTGTGTGTGTGTGTGTGTGTGTGAGATCCTGCTGATACCAGGCCCCACCACACTATTGATGTGAGAGCAGTCTCTAACTCTTCTGTGCATCCATCTTTATCTCCTTCCGTCTTCCTCTTTTTCACTTTCAAATCCATCCCCCCTTTTACTCATTCTCTTCCTCCCTTCACCTCCTTCTGTTTTTTTTTCTCCTCCTCCTTTCCCACCGTGTCCATCCCTGTGCCCCCTCTTCATTTTCTCCTTCACTCTCTCCTCCACCTTACTCTTTGCCCTCGTTCTTTTCCTCCTCGCTTCGTTTTTGAGCCCTCTCTCCCTTCATCCCTCCCTCCCTCCCTCCGCCCTGCTGGCTCAGCTGCTACAGAAGCAGCCTTTGTTTCAGCTGCGTCCTCTATCCTTTGAAGGAGGATAGCGGAAAAAGCGAGAGGCAGGGAGGGGATAGAGGGAAGATGTGAAGCATGGATAGGATCGGAGAAAAATCCAAATGGGAAAATGGGATAAAAAGAGGAAAAGGCTGGGAGGATAAATAGAAACAGAGGGGAAGAAAAAAGTGGAGAAGGATGAAGGAAGGAAGGAAGAAAGGCGGATATCTGTGGATCAATGGCCAGGGTTGTTCAAGTCATTGATATCCAGTAGCGACAGCATGTGAGGGCAGATTTCCTGTGTGGGAGGGGGGCGGTCTATAGGACATGTGCTCTCAACTTTGCACACTTACACTTGGCTCAGTGGTTCACAGTCGCTGCGCCTTGGTTCTCAGTTAAGGGCCAATCAAGCAGTTTATCGATAATTGATGCTGGAGAACAGTGTACACCTTAGTGTGCTGCCACATAATCCCTACAAATACACTGTTCATGTGAGAGGTCGTCAACATGTTTGCGCTTTGTTGAAATATTGTTTTGTTTTTAGTCAAATAGCAACTAACCATTCATTCTTGTTTGTCCTCTGTCCACAGTGAGTGAAAACAGAAAGAAGATTTTGGACCTTTTCCCTCATCCATGATGTTATAGCCATGGTAACATGTGATTCCTGAAGCAGTCTTATTCACTTTTACATCCCTAAAGGTAAGGGACTGACTTTTTTTTTTTTTGGGGGGGGGGGTCATTTTCAATGAATTTGCTCGAACAGATAGTCTGACATTTTGAGAAATACACTTATTTGCGTTGTTGTTTTCAAGATTAAGACATTAAGACTGGAAGCAGTGGGAAAACAGTTTGCCCGGCTTTGTTCAAAGGTAACAGCATAGACCCCCCAGCACCAGCCCAGAACAACAGAAGCACAGAACAGAAGCATGCAGAGCAACACAAACACAAATAGCTAAAGGCGGGTGGTAAATCCAGGAGAAAACAAGTCGCACAAAGAAAAATCCAAACAGGGGTAATCCCAAGAAAAACAAAGAAAAGCAGCCGAGAAAAATGAAAAAGTGAGCAGGAACGTGGGGAGCATGAAAACACTGACTGTCAGACCATCTGACAGGTGAAGGAACACAAATGGAATGGATAAACAGAGACTTATTCATTAATGAAACACAGGTGAACAGGAAAAAAAAAAGTTTTTGAAAAGACAAAGAGAGGAAGTGTACATCAGAACAAGACGTGAGGATAAAACCTCAAAGCAAAACAGGAAACCCTAAAACTAAAACCCTAAACCGTCCGTCCACAACACTTTAATTACAAACTCAAAATTGGTTGACTTTACTATCTGGTATTCGTATGCATTAAACAATCAAGATATAGCAATATCATATATTAATTAGCAAGGTTTAGGTGCCTAGTTGTTTATGCCATGCTAACCTAATTGCCTGCTGGCTCTGCTTTCATATTTAGCTTATAGACATGAAACATTTCATTTAACTGAGCAAGAAAACAGAATTAGCTTGTTGCCCTAAATGTTGGTGTGTTCCTTTTATAATTCTTCAGTGGATGGACGCATTCGAAGTGTGTTCCTCTTCGGGCTAACCTCTTCCAAACAGAGCGCTGCTCTGATGGAGGGCAGGCTAGCATCTATTCTGCAGGCTGGTGCTGCTCACAGAGTCACAGTGGTTAATGAGGGTCAGAGCAGCAGGATGTGGATCTGTCACCTCGATGCCAAACTACCTCAGCACCTCAGCCTGGCCTTTTAGTGGAAATGGAGACCTAGTGGGAAGCTATGTTAGCGTTTTGGCTACATCTGACTTTGTCTGTTGTGGAAACCTGAATAGTTATTTAGTTCTCTGTGAGTTTGCCATGGAAATCGGACAAGCCCTGATTTGCCCTGTAATGGAAACCAGGCTATCTTGTTTGCACTTTAAACCAGTGGCCATTTCATTACAGTTGTACAAGGCTTGGGGGCTTAACCAGTGGTACGATTGCTCTTTCTTTTAATTAATACATCTTCACGTGTGTCTCATCCTACATGTGTCTGTTTCTCACCGCTCCTTATCTCGATGCCTCTTATTGTTTTCAGGCGGGGATGTGGCAGCTTGTCATCTTCACACAGGCTTTCTCTGTCAGATATCCACCTCTAACCTCTTCACCCCCTGAGACTCTGCTGCTGATTCCCTCTCCGTTTCCCCAGCCTGCTCTTGCTTTTCCTCAGCTGGCTGTTAGATGAACACTTCTAACCTGGACACGTCCCTTTGGGATGTGGCTGACTGCTGAACCCAGCTAGAAAGAAGCAGCAGCAGGGGGCAGGAGAGAAGGAGGAAGTGGGGAGAGGGCTATCTATCTATCTATCTATCTATCTATCTATCTATCTATCTATCTATCTATCTATCTATCTATCTATCTATCTATCTATCCATCCATCTATCTATCTATCTATCTATCTATCTATCTATCTATCTATCTATCCATCTATCTATCTATCTATCTATCTATCTATCTATCTATCTATCTATCTATCTATCTATCTATCTATCTATCTATCTATCTGGAGCATGTTAATTATAGCTAAATCAGTAATCTTTGTATCTTTTCAGCCTTGACACTTTGTTCTCCAGAACAAACCGGAATTCATCGAAATGGATATAGAGGATGAGATGCGCTTGACGTGTGTGTGTGTGTGTGGGGGGGGTGTGTGTGTGTGTGTCTGATGTGTGAACTATACATTTGCAACACCCGAGGCACATGTAGAATTTGCTCTGACCTTGACAAATCGCACACACATGGATAAAAAGGGTGTTTATGCTGAGATAAAATCACAGCTAGAGGTGAAAGAGTCTCACAGCATGTTTTTCCAGCACATATGAATGCGTGTGTGTGTGTGTGTGCAGTGTTGTGCCTGAACGCGTTCAGTGAACGATCGTTCATGAACTCGTTCACATTTAGGCAAACTGAACGTGCTGTATTCTGCCTGATGAACGTTATCGTGAACGCGTTCATTCTGGCATTTGTGAACGCCGCTCTCTCCCAGTTTAACTTCGTTCAAGAGAGTGCCAGATTTCCATCGAGCCTTCCAGGCGAAAACTGGCTAAAACACACCGTGAACAGGCCTTAATATGTAGTGGGAAAATCTGGCAACACCAGCCACCACAGAGTCGCATGGATCATCAACATGCTAAGCGTGGAGGCAAAAACAAATGAAAGCAGCAGCACTTCCTCAGACTTACTTGAAACGATTTTATGAAAAGGTCAGTGATGATCCAGGTGGGAAAAATCTGACTTTTTTGTGTAAACCTTTTTGATTTAAATCTGACGCATAGTTTCAGTGTTAAAACATATAAAATAATTGCTGTCTGTGGTTCTATATGGGCTGTGGAAATAATTTTGAAAAATAATAGCTCGCAGCAACATTTTGAAAAAAATGGAGTGGAGTGGCACATTCGAAATTAAAGAGGAGATGGAAGGCTCACATACAGGGCCTGCTACAGTATATATATACATATGGAGTACAGGACCTGTCAATCATCAGGGATACAGTGTGTTATTTTTTTATTGAAATGTTCTTGTATCTTGAGGGAGTGAGGCAGACAGGGGAGAGATGACAGATCAAACAGCTGCTTGTGTTTGTTTTATCTTTTTAATGAACATAGTGGCACGATGTGCACCGCCTCACCTCCCGGTTCACTCAGAGGACGCGGTGCTGCTGGGGGGGAATCCAACCTGCAACCCTCCTGCTCCTGAGAGCAACTTGAACTAATGTCCTCTTTAGAGCTGGTTCACCTCTGTGTGTGTGTGTGTGTGTGTGTGTGTGTCATGCCGAAGCCCCTCAACTGCTCAGCAAATCAGATCAAAGTCAAAGTCAAGTCTCCCTCTGTCCCCGACTCACTTTGATGAATGGAGGCCTGGATGGACGGAAGGGAAAGGAGGACGGATAAAAAAGGGAAGAGATGGAGAGAGGGCTGAATGAATGACTGGAAGCACAAGGTGTTCAGAACGGATTGACAGATGCGAGGGGGGATTGGAGAGTGGACGTGAGGTGGAAGTCGATGGATGAAAGGGTGGATGGATGGCTTTGACCTTTCCATCACCCTCTTCAGAGCTGGACCCAGAAGCTGCAGATTTAGTCGCGTTTCTTTCCCTCTTTTTTTTTCTTTTCTTTTTTTCTCTACTTTCTTGACTCTTTGAAAAGACTTCCAGTCAGCCGTCGTTCTTCCCTCTCTGAAGCTCCTTCGGCACGATCTGTTTCGTTTCTTCTTTCGTCTCCCGTCTCCTTTTACCTGACGTTTTTTTTTTTCTCTTCTTCTTTTCTTTTTCTCATCCTCATCCCATATTCCATTTCATCACACATCCCTTCTTTCTTCTCTCCTCCCTCGCTTTCCTTCGTTAACCTCCCCGTTACCTCCTCTGGCAGTCTTTGAGTGTGCGTGTGTGATAATCTTGCCCGGCTGTGTCCATGTATGTGTGTGTGTGTGTATGTGTGTGTGTGTGTGCGTGTGTGTGTGTGTGTGTGTGTGTGTGTGTGTGTGTGTGTGTGCTTTTTTTTTTTTTTCTCTCCTTCCTCCCAGAGAGTTGAAAGACCGCCTGGGTCCCTGGGGGGGGTTTGGCAGTCGAGACCTGCCGAGGGCCCAGCCAGCCCTGGGTCACCGAGCTAACCTCTTCCCTCTGCTTCGCCTCTGGCCCCGGTGGGATAATAGGTGTGAGGAGAGGTGGTGAGGTGGAGGAGGAGGAGAAGGGGAGATGAAAGGGGAAGAAAGCAGGGGAATGAGGATAATTCATACATGAGAGGAAATGCAAATACATAAGACACACACCCCAAGGTATTTAGTTAGTCATGCTGAAAAACTCTCTCTCTTTTGTCTCTGTTGCTTTCATGTGCGGTCGTTAGTCATGCTGAACATTTCCAAAGTGCTCCTGTCTTTTTTTTTTTTTTGTTGTTGTTGTGTTTTCTTGGTCAAATGCAGCAGACAAACACTTACACACCGATCGCAGCGTGACACAGATATCTGATGTAAGAGGCCCAAAAGAACACAGATGTAATTTAGCATGGCATTTGACCGGGGGGTGAAATACAAATGCCTCAGACTACGTTAGTTAGGGACTAAAAGTGATACACCCCATTAGCTGGGGCTATCTGCACTGGCACGGGTACAATTAAAGGAAAATAATTAAAATTAATAATAAAACATCGTAAAAGTGAAAGAAAAGGAGGGGGGAGGTTAGGGTTAGGCTTGGTGGGAGGAGGTTAGGTTAGTGTTCATTTATCTTCAACAGACAAGTGCAAATTACAGCTTGTTCCACCTGGTTCCAGCTGAGGTAGCTGGGACAGCCTGTGGACTCGGTAGGTTGATTTCTACAGCACCATCGCAGACACGACGCCATTCAAAGTGCTTTACAGGAGCATGGAAACATTAACATGAGATGGGAGGCGGTGAAACAAAATAAAAATCAGCAAATACATAAAGATTAAAAGAAGCTGAATTTAAAAGACATGGAAATAAAATCAATACAATAAAATAAATTAAAAAGCGGTTCTGTATCTTACTCATTGTAAGGCCACGGCGAGCAGTCATGCTTTGAGCCAACATTCAGTCTGGCACTGATGTGTCACAATAAAAGTAGAATACTAATGTTTGGGTTAACACTTGGATGAAGGGATGTTATATCAAACAGACAAAGCTGCCCACTTTCCTCTTGTTTCTGCCGTATTAGAGCCATTTTGTTTCCATTTGTTTCCTGCCTCTCCCTCTGTTGGGATGCAATAGTATTTCACAGAGAAGAACCCTCAGGATTCTGTTATCTTTCATATGGGAAGTGAGTTTTTGTCTCTATCACTTCCTCATCACGCTGCAAACAGTCGTATCATTTCTGACTTCCTCCAGAATTTCTCAGCTACTCTCTCCCTCTCTATCTGTTCTCTCACCGTAAGGCAGCAGGAAATGGAGTGTGTGAAACAGGATGTGAGGGTAGCCATACTTGTTTATTGTATACTGAAAGCCCACAGCCGGGCTGGGAGCCACAGATGTGACAGAAATGGACCGAGACAGCGAGGTTAGGGACGCGGACAGAGGCTGGTTTTGTTTTCACTCTGTGTTTTTTTTTTTTTATGCCTATGATGACATTTGAAATCACAAAGAACACGTGTGGATGTAAAGACCCCGGTGCTGCTGGAATTTCAGGACAAGTTCTCAAGAAACAACACAGTGGACATGATTAAGTGATGGCGTTGGGGGCAAGGGGAATTAGATTAGAAATATGAAGACTTAAATAAAGACTTAATAAAGTTATCAGCAAAAATTGTAAAAGCCATCAGTACTGTTTATTTACATGTTAACCCTTGTGTGGTGTTCGTATTTTGGTTACTCAGCCAGTGTTTGCGGGTCTGGTGGACCCGCTGCATTTTTTGGCCTTTAATTCAACACAATCAAATAATTTTATGTTAAAATACTCAACAGATGTTTACTTCATCCTAATTACAAGCAATATAAACAGCATATATGGTTAATATTTGCCCTTTACCTTTGTTAGAACACTTTTATGAATTAAAGTGCTACTCGTTTTTTGTTTGTTTTTTTGTAAAATGTAATAAAAAAAAGAAAATCTGTTATAATCAAGATTTGAATGGAAGAAATTCAACAAATTTATAAATGAAGCAAAGTTTTACATAACTATTGATTTTAATTTATTTGAACTTCATTAGTATTTTAACCCATTCTGGTCAGTTTACACAACACAAGCTGATGGTGATGGTGGTTCTATGGGTCTGGTGGATGGGGCGCCAGCATTCTCCTCCTGAATCCCCCTTATGATGGCTGTAGAGGCTGGGGCTCTTGGAACATGCTGTCTTCTCTGGATTTGAGGTCTCACAAGTGCCTTTCCCAGTTCCTCGAGAAGAGGCGTCTCCTCTGGAGCTTCCCTCTGTTCTACTTAAGTGCCATCCAGATGAAAAAGGCGTTGTACGCAGAGATTTCCAATATGTCAAATAATATCACCAGTGGCAAGTGTAGGGTCCTTCTTTTGCAGCTATAGGCAGTCACCAGCTTGTCCATGTTGTCCAGGACTCCTTTGGTGACATCATAATCCATGATGACCTCTGGTTTTGATGCTCCTGGCCACAGATTCTCCATCCCTGTGCAGTGTACTCATGAGTACCACATTCTTGCCTTTCTTTGACGGGCTGGTCCTGTGGCTTGTCTTCGTTTTGGAACTAGCTGATGCTCAATCTCATCCTCTTCTTCAAAGTCACTGTCAGAATGTGATCCTCACATTTTGAAACTTCTTCCTCTACATCATCATCAAAAGCTTCTTTCTCTTCCCAAATCAATTGCCCTCTGAACAGAGAACATTTTGGCCATCTTGATTAGTTGTGCTAAGGAACCGCACTGGCAAAGCTATATTTACTGTGTTCCACCCCCAATTTGCAGCTTGGATAGTATGAGAATATAAAGATTGGTTCCCGCAAGACAGAGCGTAAAATGTGCGGGAATGTGAGATTAAACATTGTTGGTACTTGATTTTTGAAACAATGTGCGGGAATGACAGGGGTAGAAACACAAAACTCACATAAACACACACACACAAACACACACACAAACACACACACAAACGCACACACAAACGCACAGACACACACACACAAATGCACAGACACACACACACAAATGCACAGACACACACACACACACACACACACACACACACACACACACAACCTAACAGCAGGCCCAGTACAGAGTGAAGGTACACAGGACATACAATTCCCCCACTTTTATTAGCCCCGGGTCCAGTGGACCCGAACACCCTGTATGTAATATAAATGTGTAGGGGGGGTGCACAGTGTGTGGTCATTGAAAATGAGTTTTGATATATGTTCTTCACAGAAAATGAGCCAAGGCCAATGAGTTTCAGGTTGAAAAAATTATGAATCGTATCATTTTTCTTTTACTAAAAAATGAAAACGGGTCCCACAGACCCGAACACCATACAAGGGTTAAATATGTACAGCTGAATTTAGAGTATATCAATGCATCTAGTTATCATACTGGATTAGAAATGCTTAAAAAAAAGTATTTGTGCGTATTTTAGCAGAAGAACTCAAGCATAGCGAACCCTCGTTACTCCTCCTGCTACCAGTGACGTGTGCTGAGATAACACCTTGAACTCTTCGCTGTTTTCACAATTCAAATAAGGAGTTCGTCAAAGTTTATCTTCTCTGCCCAGTCGCCTCGCTTTCTTCCATCTCAGTCTCTCGTCCCAGCTTCATCTCCTCCGCCCTCCGACTTCATTTCCCTGGGCTTCCCCTCAGCCTCGTATCCATCACTGTGTCTTCTCTGTTGTCGTCACCTGTCTGACAACGTGCTGCTGGTGATTCGAGTAACATCTGTATCCATCTGTGTCCCTGCCGCAGCCTTAAGCGTCTCTGTGTATGCAGCTGGTACATACAAACATGCTGGATGAGCCTCACACATGTTAAGTGAACACATGGAACATTGTGCCTCAGCTAGAGCTGCAGTACGTGAGGCAGTGTAGCAGCACTGCTGTATGAGTTTGCTCTGAAGACACATTGTTAAGGACACAATGCTTTGAGGCCATTTGAATGCAGCCTGGGCTTCATTTCAGATTTGCTGAATATGCTCCCTGCTGTGCTTTCTAATTTAGCTGTTTCATTAATGCATGTCAAACTGTCCACATCCGTGTTCCCACAGATGCCCCCACTTCCCTGTGAAAAGCGATGTGTTCAGTCAGACAGCTTGCAGATGCTACCCCACCTTCCCTAAAGCTAAACGCGTCGCTCCCAACATGTCTGCCTCTTTCTCATAGCTCTCATCTCTGTTGTGCACACTTTTTTTTTTTTTACTCCTTCCTCTCAGATTTCCCCTCCTCTTCTTCCTGTGAGGCAGATCTCATCTCTCTTCATTGTCTCTCAGCCTGTTTCCACTCCTCATCTCTCTCTCGGTCTTTCTTCCCGCCTCATTTCTTATTGAGCACCTTGGCTCGGCATTACAAGGTTTCACTCTCCTTCCTTTCCTTCGTCATCTTTTTCTACCTCTGCATTCGGTGTCTCGGCTTGCTTCTCGATGCCAATCCGTGTACCCTCCCCTCCGTCTCTACCCCTCTGTGTGCATCTTCACCTCCCCGTCTTCTCGCTGGTAAAAATAGATGCTCCAACACCTCCTGAATTCCGAGCAGAAAGTGCGTACTGCTGGATTTTTCAGATTGTTGTTGGAGATGTGTTCTCTGGTGGTGATTAAAGGATTACACTGGCGATTTCTGGGTTCATTTTGAGGTCGTTCTGCCCTAATTAAAGCTGCATTTTACCTTGCATAATGCAAAGTGTTTTGCCAATTATTTGCACTGAGAAGCTGCGTTTTTTTTCCCCTCTCTACAAATGTGTAAAATGTAGGCCTGAGCTGTGCAGATCATTGTCATGTCTGTGTCTGTATCCATGTTTCAAGGCTACTCCTCCCCTCCATCGAGTGAATACTCACCTGTCTGCTTCTGTTTTACCTCACTTTTTTCACCCTCCCTTTCTTTCTGTCTTCCATCAGAAGGTTGTTTTTTTTTTTTTTTTTTTTTTTGCAGGCAGAGTTCCAGTTTAGTTTTAGTTACCCGGGGACAGCAATGTGGGAAAACACCATGCCTTCCTGTTTTGGTTGCGTAATGGCAGACGCGCCTCCTTTGTGCCATAATGTGAGTTAGTTAGAGCTGAAGAAGCCTCTTAGATGAAAGGTGAAACGTCTTCAAGAAGCTGTAACACATCCAGCTGCCTGCAGATCCTAGATTTACTGTGAGCTGGATGGACGGGAACTTTCATCAAAACTCATTGGTCCATCATCATCCTCAATTTTTTTTTTTTTTATGTTGAAGTGAATGTGAAATGTGAACGAAATGTGAATATAGTAGGTGAAAGATATGACCTACCTCTACCCTGCAATATACGAACAATGCTGCTCTGTATGTTCATGCTGTCATTGTGTCTCTGTTTCTGAGACCTGCAGTTTGTATTCTCATATTTTTTTTTTTTTTTTTGTATTGTTACACAACACCAGGGTACAGCATGGCACCATGGATGTCACTTCGAATGCATTCTGAAGACCCCTCTACAGGGTTCTGTTCAGTTTGAAGCATCATTGAGTCAGTAAGGGACAAAGCCTTCAGCCAACTCAGAAAGTTTGTGTTAGTTAGCCATATAGCTGCAACTAATACAGTCTGCCACTGAAAGCAGTCGACTCTCAGAGGTAAAGAAACCATTGTTTCAAGAATGACCACAAACCTTTGTTCACCATATTTTGTGTTCTTGTTGAGAGTTTTATAGATTCTGTCTGCGTACACGTATCTTGTCTTATATACTGTGTCAGTGTCTTCATTCAGCTCACAATTTTTCTTTTATCATAGTGGAAAGCCAAAAAGACAAAAGCTGCAGACTAGACCATGTTCTCATAACACTGAAAGTTTGCACTGTTAGCACTATCTGTGGTCCAAAAGTGAAAGGAACCCATGTTGTCTAAAAAAATAACACACATATAAGGCAAATGTGGCACAAAATGGCTGTATTGCTTTTAGTGTTTCCAGGGAGGAAAGGCCTTTCCAAATATAAATGTAATCCTTACATAATAACAAAAACAAACAAATAAACAAACAGATGGATATTTGACGTAGAATGTAGGTGGCTCTACGCTCCGCTGCATCCGTGAGTTGCCCTTTGTCTTCTTCTCTCCATCCTTCTGTCCCGTCACGCCTTTGTTAAGTGCTGATGTCTGCAGAATGTTTGGACAGGAAGTGCACTGTGGTTGTCCAAATATGGACGTAGATGACTGTACTCATTGGAGAAATA
Source organism: Diplodus puntazzo (assembly GCA_963678695.2). Classification (NCBI taxonomy): domain Eukaryota; kingdom Metazoa; phylum Chordata; class Actinopteri; order Spariformes; family Sparidae; genus Diplodus; species Diplodus puntazzo. Next base: position 22,820,692 of record OZ023175.1, on the reverse strand, counting down.
TGCTGTGAGGTCCCTCATGAGGAAAAGTGCTGCCTACGCCTTCTTAATGACTCGCGCTTGCTCGTGTGTGTGTTTATGTAAATACCTGGTTTACAGACTCTTTGGCTGGACTGAATATGATTAATTTCAAAAAAATCTGCATATGTTGCACTTTATAGTTCAAGTCTTTACACGAGTGTGTTATGAATGGTGGTGTAATGCTAAATGTTAAAGTATCTTTGAAATATTATCTTTATTTTGGCTTAATGTCCTCTCTAACACTGTGTGTTGACGGACCTTTTAATTCCAACATTTTCTCACTTTCTGTTTACAGTTGGACTGTTTCATCTAGTAAGTAAGCAAAACTGATGTAGTGGGTGGTGAGAGCCCTATGTCAAGTTATCACTGATAATTAGAGTTAATATCACACCATGTTGTTTTGAAACCAGAAAGCTCCATATGGAAGCCAGGAATATTAATGTTGAGGGGGGAAAAATCCACCCTGCGGTGTAGGTGTTTTGTTAAGTGTTTAAGGATGCAACAAATATTCAAGCTTATTGTTGAAAACACCAGTAGCAATGGCCCGTGGACATCAGTAAGACATAGTGTTTGTTCCAGGGGAAGTCTTCCTGCTTGTGTTGAGACTTTTCTATGTTGATGTAAGATGCTGCAACTATACCTGTCCTTGCCAGTGATGTTGGAATTGACAGCTTTTAAGTAAATGGCAGAAGGATAGTAGTATTTCCCATAACTTCAAGACACTGATATACTGTGCTACCCCTGGGCCAAGTGTTCCGACCCTCTGTGCGAGGTCTTCCATCCTGTCAGGCAGAGATCTGCCACCGCCAATTGTAGACGCATCATTGGCTCCACTGCACATCCTCTGCCAATTTTCTCTTTACACTCCCAAGAGCATAGGGCTAACCATATCCGCCTGAAGGCAACCGCCATAGCCCTAGGGAAATGCTCAAGCTTAGCCTTAGATCCCAGTGCACCTTTGCACCAGGCACATTTACAGTATGCAGTGTAACAGCCTGGAATAAGGATACCAAGAGACCTAGGAAAGAGACACAGTTTAATGTGAGCTTGACCCCAACCTGAATTGTGAGAGTGTGTCCCTGAGTGGCACATGCCACTTCTGTGTTAGTATCCACAGCTCAATCTAAGAAGCCACCACTAAAGGCACAGGAACTGCATCCCCTGAGACATCTCCAGCATGATCATGGTATATCTGGGGTCTGGTGTGATTGATGTGTGATTGCTTCAGTAGTTCTAACGACTGGTGATACTTGACCTCTGTGAAAACAGCCACAGCTAGTGGTCTGGGACAGACAAAACCACAACCGTGCACTGGATACATTTTGATGAAGCCTGAATGTGAAATTCACAACCCTACCTTTAAAAGGGTCCAGTGTCTAGGATTTAGAGGCATCTAGTAATGATTATGAGAAACACCACTTATCTCACTATTGGCCAGCTGGCTGGCTGGTTGGCCGGTTGGTTGGTTGGCTGATTGGCTGGCTGGCTGGCTGTGGGCAGTAATTCAAATCTAATCAAATCAATTTTATTTATATAGCCCAAAATCGCAATCACATTGCCTCAGTGTGAATAGTCAATCTGTACAGTGGACAGCATCCTCAATCCTTAGACCCTCGATTCGAGTGAGAAAAACTTTCACGTTGATGGAAAAAAAACCTTTTAACAGGGTAAAAAAAAACAATGGAAGAAACCTCAGGAACAGCCACAGAGGAGGGATCCCTCTTCCAGGACGGACATGCAATAGATGTACGTGTACAGAAAAGAGCAAAGAATCGCAGTTTACAAGTTACATTAACAGATTGTCCGATACAAATTATATGTAAAGTGTGTGGATCCAGGAGACGACTGAGCTAGATGAGGCATCAGTAAGTGGTGCCCAAACCACACAATCTCCTGTCCACCATGGAAGAGGGCAGGCCACACAAGATAATTAGTAATAGACAGAGAGAGGCATCAAGATTTACAGAGATATAGATATAGGGAGATATTGAAGCAGAGGAGAACAATGATCCAGCAGAGCCCAGGTTGTGACGATCTGTCAGTATTTCAAGGCAGCAGGAGCCCGGAAACAGTAGATGGTCCCAGGGGGACGTGGTCCATCAGAAGGGGGCCTGAATGAAAGAGGGGAGGAGGAGAAAGAGAAGGAGGAGAGAGAAGAGGAGGAGGGGGAGGGGGAGGAGGAGGATGCTATAGAGAGTGTAGAAAGTGACACAGCTTGCAGCTTGTGGGAACAGAAAACAAAGATGAAGGTTAGAGAAATGCGATATTGATCAGAAAAACACATTGTTTCTCGTCAGCAGCGCAATGTAAAATCTAGTACTATAGGAACTCATTGACACTGACACCTACCCACTGAAGAAGCTTACAATTGATATCAAGAGCTAATTAAAACAATTATGGAACTGATTTTCACAAAACTTGGAAGATGGCTGTTGGCCTGGAATTTTTCTGCGTTTTTCATCATTTTCGTTAACTCTCAGAGAATAATACATGGATCTTCATGAACAAAAAAAAAACAGGCATATTTAGGTGGCTGGTATCTATGAGTGAGTACAGTTTAATGCTGATCCAAATACAAATTCAGGATCCAGTGGATTTAAATAGGTTTTAGTTGATATTAGGCTCAATTAAATTAAAAGGGACTGTCTTGTTGGTGGGGTGCACTTTACTGAGTGCCATTATGGTTATGATTGTCAAATTCCATCTCCGATCATCCTAAATACTAAAAACTGTAGCCTTAAAGCAGAAAACCAACACTTTGTGCCAGAGATATTTGTTAAGTTCCAATTCATGTAAATGAAGGCGAAACATATCCTTCTTGGAGATGTGTATATACAATCCAGCCAGCTTGTTGCCTGGTTCTGTTGGGCTCGGCTGCCAAAAATAGCGGCAGTTATTATTTACCAGTGGCAGGCAATCAACCAAAGGCAGGGTATGCATAGCAAATGGTGGACATCTTCCATGGCATCATTTTCACAAAAGCCCCAAGAACAGTTGGCTTGCCAAGAGAGAATTTAACAAGTAGTACTGGCAACGGACGCCCTTCTCACCAAATGTCATCATCATCACACATCATGTCCCTCATGTTGACTTCCTCTTGTGGAATCTAAATGATCAGTGAGGATTACTGCATGGAGACGTGCTGCGACTTCACAGGTGGTTTGTATGGGGCCACTTGCTGTGCATGTGGAGAGATGGCCTCATACCGACAGGCATTGCCAACCTCTTCTGTATTTGTTTGAATGTAATAAGAACAAGCCAGTTGTTTGCCCTCAGTAGCACACAAACATCCCTGCACTATGTTATATTGCATCTTCAGCATCACTGGTTGTATCACAGATTTGAGACTCAGCGTCTTTGCGTGGCATGGCTATTGTAATACTAAAGCAGTTATAGTAAACTTAACCACCATGTAAAGAACAGTTCTGTAACTTTACAACACTCAAATGTATTGAACAGTTGAATGTTTTAGCTCCCTTATTTTAGCAGGTGAATCCAGCTACCAGCTCTCAGAGACACAGTGAGTCAGTAATTGTGGCCCTTTGAGGTCAGCAGATTGAGTTATAAGCTCAAGCTGTAGAGGGACACACGCTAACACAGCATTCATCCACCACACCGGTGATTCACATTTGATGCTCTCTCTCAAGCATTCTTATCTTTTGGGCTGGCTTCATGTCGGTACATCTGATATTAGAAATTGGTTGTTGAACCAAATTAGAGTATCACTATTTGAGGCAAAATATTCCCAGCTAATGGGGTTTGATTTAACATATTTTCAAAGGGAACCACACAACTTATTTTAGGAGCACAGAGTGGAAGAGTGGCTATTATTTCCTTATTTCCTTTATTCTAGAACTATTTATGAATTAAATTGAATGTAAACAAACACAGTTTGTTCTATAGTATTCAAAGATGGTTCTCCCTTTATAATGGGGTTGTCAGTTGAGGTTTAAAGGGCTGATTGTTCACATTATAATAGTATCTGTGACAAGATTAAGCCTGCATATTTATAGATAAAATCCTTTAGAGAAATCACAGGGTGACTCTAATTCAGCAGCTTTTTTATATTTCACACGAACACACACACACACACACACACACACACATGCAAACGCACACACACCATCATCATCATCATCATCATCTTTCACTGTAGCCAGTGAATGATTCTCTGACTGTGGAGTGACAAGTAGCTTTTGATGGATACATTTAGATTAGTCACACTCTCAGGTATCATGAAGTGATCACACACAGCAGCATGCAGGTATTTTTATGCCAGGGCTAATACACATGCACTCATACCACACGCACACACACACACACACACACACAAGCTGTATTTAGCCTAGTTATTGTGTTGGTTATGTGTATGTTTGCATGTGCAAACATATGCAAACAAATGCACACTCAAACACACATGCATTCAGTGGTGATCTGTATTTAACCTAGATACTGTGGTGATTAGCCAGTAGCTATTGATAAGTCTCTGACACATTAAAGGCCGCGTGGCACATGCCTACACTCACATGCACACAAGCACACATATGTTTACATGTGTGGGGTTGAACTGCATCAGATTCAGGTATCAAAGTCGACTGAATATTCTCATTTATATCCACTTACACATATTGGTGCAAAGTTCACACATCTGTCACCTGACCTAATTGTAATTACAGTGAGGAAAACACATGACCTGACACAGAACAAACGAAACACACACTAACAAACTTAAATTGTGACAGTGCCATTGACAGGATGCTTTACGTCGGTCAAGTCAAGTTTTCACAGAACTCTAAAATGGATCAAAACATTACTGTGAGAACGCAATATTTCCAAATTATGTATAAAAAAAAATCTTCATAGAACTTCATTTTATAAACTGTAGTCTTAATCTGGTGAAACTGCAAATTTGAATCCTTTGGAAAAGATCTGTATAATAAACAAAAGAATATTAATAAAAAAAAAAAAACATTCTCCAGATAACTAGCATCCCACTTTAATCGGACATTTTAGGATCTGTTATAAATTCATTAGTTGATGCTCTGCACAGTAGATGCAACATGTTGCTGATTGGCATTATTCTATTTATCCAAGACAGTTTAACTATATTGTCCAGATTGTTACCCAAATGTGCTAACGCCTCCTTGTTTGAGGTAATTTTTCCACATTTCTGTCAGCAGATGGATTATATTTAGGCAGTGAAGTATGTACTATATGTGCTTACATTAAAGTAGCCTTAAGTTCAGGTCATAGTTGTCATGAAACGATTGTATAGACTGGATTTTAAAAAGTTCATGTCAGTTATATGACTGTCTTTTCCAAGTCAATAATGTAATGCCAAAGCAACCTTTGCAGTTCTTCTTTGCAGCATGCTGAACTGAAGCTGAAGGCATTCTTCACTATCAACAGAGATGTATGACGATCTGTCTGCTGGTTCTTCATGCCCCTCAGCATCTAGCTAATTAATACAAACTAATTAATGAGTAACCACGCCTAGGATCTCCTATCTTTGCGGTATTGCTGACAACAATAACAGTTAAAAGCAGCTGTTCTGAAGATCTGGGTCAGAAGAAGGGTCAGGAAAGTTCTGAGATGTACACCGCTATTAAATACATCTGCACTACTATTGAATGTAGATGTATTTAATAGTAGTGTACATCTCAGAACTTCCCTGGCCCTTCTCCAGATCTTCAGAACAGCTGCTTTTAGCTGTTTCATGATCAAGGGTAGTGGGTAAGGGAGATCCGGCTTTTGCAGTGGTGGCTTGAAGGCTCTGAAATAGACACTTTAAATTACAAAATCGAGGTGAATGTGTAATAAAAAAAAAGCCTTGGTGGTTTTATTGCTTCAAAATTTATATTCTTATATATTTTTCAAAATGTGTTCTTAAAAGCTTTGTTGTTGAACAGTTCAGCACATATGTTTGGATATTGCCTTGCTTTGTTGTTATTGTGCCTTTTTCCTACCAACTGATTTCTGACAGCACTTTGGCCAACTCTGCGTATTTTGAAATGTGCTACTGTACACAAACATTTGCTTTTGATTCGATTTTGGCAGCTTATTTCTTTAGGTCTGATACAGTAATACAAAATAACTGTATAGTAATGACATGTTAATAACATGTTTGTTAAGTTTAGGGAATAACAATGACAGACAACTTTCGAAAGTAGTTCACTGTCTCTGTAAATTTAGGATGTGTTGGCACCGATGGGTCCACCAAAAGCCACAGTTTTTCATACATCTCATAAGACCTTACATATTTTTTTTCTGTGTGAAGCAGCAAATCTTCACAATCTTGCTCTTTGTCTTTTAATTCTGTGGGATTTTGAACCAATGCAGTTTAAACGTTTTTCTGATTTTTCCTCGTCATGCTTTTCCAGCTATCTTTGTTTGCTATCTTGCACTTAATGTTTCACTACATTTCTTACCTTGCTTCCATTACTCTTGCAGTTGATGTAATCTCTTTTTGCTGTATTGTTTAAGTGCACTGTAGTTTGGGGAAGTACTAGACAAATACGGATCTGTTCCTATAATAAATACATACTGTATGTTCATACTTTTTTTTTCAGCAGAACCCTGCTTTATATTCACAAAATTAGGCGCCAGTGGCACCTGGGAGCTGCCAACCTCAGTCTACCACTTCTAGCTTCAGTGGATCAGGCAAGAAGGCCTGAATCTTGCTCAAGGGCACCTTGGCTGTAGCTAAGGACAAAGTAGAGTCCAAATAAATAATTGAATTCATATATAAAAGACTGTTGGCTAAATACGGTATGAGTTTGGGGGGGAAGGAAAGTACTGGAAAACAGCAGTTGACCTGACCACAACCCCCGTGTTCACTTTGAATGACTATTTTTATTGCTATGACACGATGGGACGCCGAGCCGCAAGGTAAACATTGGGAAAAAGGTTTATGCAATTTTAATATTTTCCCCAGAGTTGTGCTCTCTTGGTATCCATGTCTATTGCTGTGATTTGCCTTTACTTTCTTTCGTTTTTCCCCATCCTTTTCTCTCTGTTTTTTAAAGATTTATGGTAATTCATGGCGACTGACTTTTTTTCAATATTGAATACATGAAATGTGTGTGTTTATATGTGTGATTTGGGGTTGAATGCGCTGCATGTAAATAATGAAAGTGTGTGCTCATGTTTGAATCAGTGTAAATTATTTAACCAAGCCCCCCCGCACACACATCCATCTCCTGCAACATACTGTTAGCACGCCACAGCTCCACCTGTCTCTTTCAGTCTGTCTCTCCCTCGCCTCTCTCTCGCTCTCTGTGTCTCATTTCTTATTGAGCACCTCGGTTGAAAATTACAAGGTCAAGACAGCTATTTTCAGCAAGTAAACATCTCAGTAGGCCGACTTGGGACCAGCAGTTTCATAGTCTGCTTCAAACTTGACCATGTCTGAAGTACATCCTTCGGCGAGGCTCACAGGGGATGAAAGGTATAAAAAGTCTTTATTTAGTAACTTTCATGACAACAGCATGGAGGATACATTGGGAGCAGGTCCCATGGAGGAGTCCATGGTTAAGTCAAGCAGCACTGGTCAGGTCTTTTTCCAGATAACAAACGATCTTAGACGTCAAGGGCCTTTTTGAATAGCATTTCCATTGATACTCACGTTTTTAGGCATTTTCCAAAGCAACACTTATGAGCCAGTGCACCCAAAGCCCCTAATGTTGGCTTTGATGAGAATGCTGAGCACACTCTAAAGTAGCTTGACGCATTTAAATGTCTGCAAACCAAGCCGTGTATCAAAAATACATAAATCACAAAGTGCATGTGTTGTAAAGAAATGCTTTTATGCCTGGAATCGTTCAGTGTGAAAGCGAAGCTTAATGTGCAGCCAGCCGTCGACTTTCAGCTCTCTGCCCTGCATGATTCATGGTGTCGGGTGGAGGGAAGTTTAAGAAAGTAAACTTGGATTGATGTTGCAGCTGCGCCGCGCAGGCAGACGTTACTCAACTCAAAATCAAGCGCTGGCAGTTCTGACAAGATGATGCACATCAAGTATGGATGTCATTCTGTGATTTTTTTTGTTTTGTTTTTAGTTTTATCATAAGACATTCACATGATAAAAAGAAAGACAAGAAAAGATGGTAAGAATTCTAAATATGAATGGAATACACAAAATATTTAATGAAACGTGCTGCAGTTTGTGGTTCCTCCTGCAGGCTCCAGAGCCTTTTACAACTCTCTGAGATGTTATGATCACTAACTCGAGCACGAGCATCTTGAAAGAGCGTCTTTAGTTACTGTGCTTTTGGGAAACATCTTCCTAATCCCAAGAAAGTCTGGAGGTGAATTTTACTCATAATGATGCTTTGGGGACATAGGGAAATACCATTTTTCTTTCAACTGTTTACATGTAAACAATGTGCAGTGACGTGAGGTCACAATGACTAATAGGTGTGTTGGACATATTTGGTGACATAGTTTCCCTAAAGGTTAAAAACATTTAATTTTACTCTCAAAATGTAGCCTTCTATAAATGGACTGCTGGCTACAGGATGTCCCCCCCAATACCTTCTCCCAATTATTGATATGCAGGGTGTAGCAGTCCTGATTCCAACTCAAAGTTCTGTCGAAGTGAGCTTTCAATTTCAATCATTGAAATACAAGTGTTCCAAGTTGGCATTGGCATCAGAAAGAGGTTTGGTCTCCTTTTGTTGAACATTGCATAATTCCATTTCTACTATCCTCGCCATCCCCTACATCAATCTTCTGGGGTCTCACTGTGGTGAGTTCTTCAGCTCCTGATCCCCTGATGGGATCTTATCAATGTCAATAAAAAGCTGTGAGTGAAAAAAGGAGCCAGTGTTATAAACAACCACAGGAGGTGTGCTTGGAATAGAGATTATGTTCACAGGTCACCAACATTACAAGCAGCTTATTTCAAAAAGTGTAAAGGTCAGGTCATTAACACCCTCAGAGAATTCAGTGTTGGCTAAAATGTAAATGTTAGAAGGAAATTATTAGAGCTAAGGAGAGATGTCAGGCAGTGTAGAGAAGAGAGAGGTCGATGAAGTGAAATACTTCTTAACGATCAACTTTCTTCTGGATTACTGTCAGCACCGAGCTCCTCTTGATGGAGCTGTCAATATTGTGATTCTGTCTGACTTCCCATGACTGATTTAAGGTAAATTACCACGGGGTAATTGGTAATGGGTGGTAAGTAATGACTATAAATTAAGAGATAATGGTGGTCAATATTGAGCCATGTGTAAATGAGAAAAAGGTGCCCTCACTGAGAACCTTGCTACAGTTGGGAAAACAAGGCAATATGTAAATGCAAATGTGATCATTAGTGATTGGAGTGTGAGATTCCCATCACCCATATAGTGAGTGACAATGGTATGTGTAATCTGAAAAGATAAGATTTTTGGATTCAACATTCCGTGGAAAGGAGGGCAGGAGACACTGGACTGCAGTTAATCATTTAAAGGGCCAAGTACAAGTGTTGGATTTTGACAAGCTGACAATAAGACCCAAAAATCAACTATCTTCCTCAGAACCACATTTGTGAAGGAAGTTTTTTGATAATTATGTAGCCAAAACTATGAAAACCAACGTGGTACCCAAAGACATGGACATAACAAGCAGGTGCACTTACAAGCCTCTATGAAGCAGCAGTAAATGTAGGTCTACAGTAAATAGGAGAGGTGGCATTACAATGATTGCGTTTACAGGAGGGATGTCATACCATGGATGAACTCGCTCTCAGTGTTTCTTTTCAGTTCATGCGTGGATCTCAGTAGATGGGCGTGGTAGGGTGAGGGAAAACTGTCCATAAGTTACTCAATCACAAGGGCATCAGTCATCAGAAAAAAAATCTGAAATGGGTTAATACATCTGGGCAGCCTACCCAAGTAAAGTCTACGTGTAGGAAACACTTGGGCAGTTAACTTTTATTTTGTCCTCATGCTAACACTTTGCCCGTACCACCTGGGATTTCAAAATAATGCTAGATTAAGACATTGTGTGGTAACAGAAAGAACAATATCAAATTATCACTTATGATATTATATGTACTTCTAACAAAGTAAAGGGCTAAGAACTAACTTTGGAATCATTAATTGTGGTATATTGATGGTACCATAGCATTGCAAAAACTGAGCAACATATCTGTTAATAAGCAAGTAAAACACTTGCTATTAGTCATCATAGCAATAAAATAACACTCTGACAGCAGCCTGTCTGTCCTCTGTTAAATGTAATAACTGGAGACAGTAAATGGTGCTGTTTTCAAACAGTAAGTGATTATTCTGATTGGCTGAAATGGGGCCGTTTACTAATTGCATGGAACATTTCCAGCAGAGATCTCTAATAGCTGTCATTAGCAAGAACATAACAGTGCAACATACACACAGAGAATATGAATTTATGGCATACAGTGATACTTATGTTAGCAGCATGTGTTCACAGATATACCTGGACTGCTCTGAGGAATGGTGGCTCATTCTATTTTACAATCAAAGTTACAGTTAATTTGATGTATTATAAAGTACATAGTACAGTGTATTGTTACTGCTGCATTTCAGGATTCAAGATGAATTGGTGTGGACTCTGTTGCCCTCCTCTGTGCAAATTTAATGTCTGGTTGGATCCTCTTTCAAGTGGAAATCCAGTTAGACAAAAATAGAACATTCAAGCATTTGGCATTCAAGGTAACATTCAGAACTATGGGGGCTGTTGGGAATTGTCTCACATGCGTGTTTGAGACTCTAGCTGTTCGATTGCTTCCGTACTGGCACAGAAGAAGTCAATAGTTGACATGTGAGGGGAAAGCAGTAGGGTGGGCGAACATTTTGGAAGAAAAGGCAGCTCTTCCTGTACGAAATATCCTTTCAGTGAGCGGTGCCACGCTTTGGTTACCCGACGAAAATTTTACCATTTTACTCTTTATTGTTTGGAAGACGAAAGGATGATTGTTTGTTGGTTATCATTTTAACTACAATCTCTCTCTCCCTCACACACGTCCTACTGTCTCTGCCGCAACTGCAGTACAGCAGAAGATCAGATGTGATATAGACTGGGCATGGTGACGAGAGAGACAAAGACATTCTAGTTTCCATATGCCCCATTTTGTGCGTGGCTATTTTCAGACATCACACACCAGCACACACACGTACATGAACAATTTGTCATTATAAGCTAATGCCATAATATGTTTGCCATGGCCTCCCACAATGCTTTGCTCCATAGGCCAACCCCATTTACTAATCTGCATATAAACAAACAAAAATGAGGTCTTTGTGTGTGTGTGTGTGTGTGTGTGTGTGTGTGTAGACGCATGTGAGTGCGTATCCTTATGTAAGCATGCGGCCTCCTCTTGCCTCAAGGATGATGATGGAAAGTGTTTGTCATCCTCCCACCTCTCTCGATCTACGTCTCTCCTGCTCTCGTTCTCCATCCATTCAAATCAAATGTGCTTTATTGGCAAAACAGAGAAATTTCCATGCTAACGTAACATACACAAATAGCTCATTAATTAGGACTTTGAAGCGCGTATCGACAATGATGTACGCCGCAGGTTTGTTGCTCAAAGCGTGTCACACGGTGTCAGATGTTACGCTCTCCACACAGCGCAGTGGAGGCGAGTTAGGAAGCTACAGTCTGTAAGTAGACACTACAAGGCTTCGAAGCAGCCACTTGGAGAGGAAAAGAGATTACGAATGAATTAATGAATGGACGAGTGTGCAAATTGGGATTAAGCAAACTACCAGCCTACCAGTACATGCAACTCATGAACAAACAAAATGTGTTAAAACAAATAAAAGCTTTATTGTGATTATGGAGCTGTTTTTGCTCCTTGCAATAAGCAGCTTCTTATACTATTTTCAAATAGCTCTTACATTAATAAAAAAAAATGGTTGATATCTCACATTCTGATGCTTTCAGCTGTTACAGTTACGAAAGAGGAAATAGCCCATTCAGTGAAAGTCAACCTTTCACAACCAGAGGCTTCCATTAGGTGCCTTCTTCACAGCACTTACCCTTATATTGGTGCAGCAACTTGCAAGCAATTTACTGTCACTCTTCCCAAATTGACCGATCACAGAAGAAGAAGAGGTGCGAGTTGAACTGGTTGCTGTTATGTTTCACAACAGCAGAAACATAACAGCAACAAATAAAGACTCCTTTATTGAGGTAGATCGCCTGGGAAACGTATCACAGAGCAGGACGTGAGTTACTAAACTAAGCCTGCCTGAAGCTTTAGATTTAAAGCTGCACCTCATATTAACAATGTATGAAATGACAATGTGTAATGTGACAAGCATTGCTCGCAGTGATGAACTTACAGATAATTATCGCCTGAATCTGCAGCGACGCTCAGCTGTATGGTGCTTCACTGTCCAACCTGCAGCCTTACTTTTTTGATTTCCACTGCGATTGCTAAGTCACTTTCATCTGCAGCAACAGCAGTTTTTAGTGAAAAATATTTCAAGTCTACCCAAGTAGACTTCCTGCTCAGCAACAAAAGGCAGGCAGATACAATTAAGAACTAGCTTCTGAACATAGTGGAGCATTTATGGCTAAATGGTCAGATACTTTCCAAAAAGAAAGTGAAAGGACTCCTAATGTTGCTCTGTCTCTTCTGGTTGTGTAAGTAGCAAGTTAATGTCATCGTTATGAGGGGGTATAATGTCAGTGCCCCAAATCAATACATTCAAAATCATTCGAGATTGTATTAGTTTATTCGAATATAAAGATACTGTACTAAACTTCAGGTGAATAATTCATGATGTGTAATTCCTTACTAAAGGATATTTTGTTGTTGTGAATGTGAAGTAGTTTCGTGCCAGGATGCCTTTCATTAGCTGCCATGCTATTGGATGACATTTCAAAAGCTTGCCTGATATCTTGTGGACACTTAAATGGAAAGTAGTAGTGTCTTCTCTTGTTCCCGTCTCTTTTTCTGTCTCTGTCAGTTTTATGTGATCTTTTCTTTCCCAACCACTGCATTTCAGTCCATTACTGTCACTGTCACTCTCTTGTATACTCTAATATAAATCATCCTGACCCAATTTAGACTGTTTAAATAAAATATTCATAGCCCCTTCCCAATTTATGATTAATAGTTGTTTCACCCTTGAGAGCCCATTATGAAAATACATCCTTTCAGAGCATCTTGATTCCTTCCGGTATTTTAGGGGTTAGTTTTTTTCTGATCTTCTTTCCAGTCAACTTTCTTTGACTTCAGAGTTTGGGTTCTTACTTACTTTTCATAATAATCATAAAAATCAATATTCCCACATGGACTTCAAACAACGTGGAATAGTGTGAACACACTTACACATTTACACTATTTTGACTAAATGAAGAGTTTATGGCAAGACCGAAGACAACAGTCAAAACAAACAGCAAAACAGCTGTTATCAATAATACTATTTAATACAACTTCTACTGTTTGCCATTCATGTTGATACACTATCAATACAAAGCTAATTTGGATATAATTTATTAATTGGCCAATTTTGGCCAATAACATTGGCACAGTTGATATGTCAGTATCAACTGAAAAATCTGAAAACTCTTAATTAGAGTGCAAAATAACATGCTTGGGATTCATTATAATTATTATTCTCTATATAATTTTACTGTGTCAGTGAAGTGGTGTCATTTCAGTAAAAAGAATTAAATGGCCCACAGTAGAGCGCATACCTCTGCCAAGGTCCAACATTCCTCTTCACTTTACTTAAGCCCAATTCACTGTCAAATAAAACATATTTACATCTCCCGCATCTGGACTTTTATTTGTATCCACATCAAATTGTTCTCTCCATAGATACCAGACACATGAAACTAAACTGTCAACATCTCGCATTGTCCCAACTCAAGTCCCAACTCATCAAATACTGACGCTTTGGGATGGCAGTCAAGTGGACCTGCCATCCCAAAGCATCAGTATTTGATCAACTTTCTTTCAAATTGGACCCTTAAACTACATTTGAGGGACCATTGCAAAGACTGAGGGCATAATGGCTGATAAATCATTTTTTTCTACTTTCTAATATCTGGAACGGCATCGTCGTTCAGATATACATTGAGGCCACATTTACACATAGCCAGGTATTTAGAGAAACAACTATCCCCCCCCCCCCCCCCCGTTTTCAATAATAACATCGTGAACACAACGTCGTTTTCAAAAAAGTTGTCATTTACATCAACCTGCATAAATACGCCGCCGAGTGCCATTATAACTATGCCATACCTATGGACGGCAGTGTAGGGAGAAGGACAAAGCCATGCAAGCCAATCAGAATCATCAGAATCGACAACAACGAGCGACTTCCTGTCCCTTTCCAAACAACAAATGGCACAAGGTTCGTTCGTGTGGACAGACGCTCACATGACATTAAGCATTTTCTGCCGCATAATGTGACGTTTGAGAACCTAAAACCCTGTTTCTCCCAGTTGACACGGCAACACATAACCGCCGTCATCAGAAATCTCCACTTTGGCCAGAGTTTTTAGAAATAATCGTTTTCTGTGATAAAAACGGGGTTTTCGTGTAAATGAGAGGCCAAACCGCAGGGAAATATCTACGTCTTCCTTTGGTGTAAACGGGGCCTGAGATTCTGTGGGGGCGTGAATGTGTGTGTGCACGTGGATGTCTGCTCTGAGTCTGTCTGTGTGCGTGTGTGTGTGTGTGTGTGTGTGTGTGTGTGTGTGTGTGTGTGTGTGTGTGTGCGAGACTGAGGCAGGAAGTATATTTGGCAGATTTGCTCTCAGTTGGACCTGATTGTTTAAATCAAAATTTCTTCATGTTTGTGTTTCAGTCTGTGTGTGTGTGTGTGTGAGGAAATTGAAAACATCGAGTCTGCTGAGTTCTTTCTCCAGTGTAAATGCCTCGGAGAATAAAGTGTATTTTTAAAAACGTAGCAGATTAATGGGGTGGTTTTTTCGTACTATCTCACCCTCCTCTCGAAGCCTGCGGCAGGGGAATGTATCCGTGCGCTGTGGCAGTTTGGATGGCAGGGTGAAATGAAAGGTGTCATTTTATCGATATCAAACATGTCGGTGCAGCTTGGAGGATAAAAACATACCCCGGCAAGGAAACTGGAAAGACAAGAAAGCATTGGCTTGTTCAGTGTGAGTTATTAAAGACTCTGCTGTACTGTACGGCCAACACCTCTTAAGGCATTTTTCACACCTTTCTCGTTGCTCGTAGTCATTTTAACCCTTGGAAGGTTTGTTTGGGTGTGTGAGAGCTCACACTGCGACCTCGCTGACAAGCTGCTTGGCACTACATTTCTAAGCAAACCTCGAAGCTTTGTTTGTATTCAGAGCATGAGCTACCACAGAGACAAACATACTTAGGATTATGGGTTAAATAAGCTGTGAACTATTACTTAATGCCACACTCCTTGATTTGTTATTTCCAAATATTTCCTCCCTCCTACGGATGTTTTGAAACCGATTTTACGCTGCATGCACTTGTTTGAAGGTGGGCTTAATTCTCAACTTTATGAATTCTCACACATTTTGACACTGGAGTGTCTTTGGCCGCCTGTGTTCTTAGCAGATGAAGAGATTCCTCTTACAGTGCAGACTGTTGGGTTCACGAAACACACTTGAGTGTGTGCGCGTGATGATTCAGAAAGACTGATTTGAATATTTTAATAGAACCTATTTCAGATTCTACTTCTCTTACCTCTTCATGAGCCAACACATGATAACCTCAAGATCAATCTTCGCCTGAATCCATGTTCTTCCATTGACCTTTCATATTCACATCACCTCTGGATTTTGCCTTCTATCAGAAAGCACTCATACTCTTTGGGTCCGTCTTGTTAGTGTGTTGCTGAAGGCACGGCGGCAGTTTTCAAGCAAATGATAAATGTCAAAATCCACACCGGCTTTAAAAGAGTGCCACATTTTAAAAAAATGGATTCAGCTGGGTTCCAACCAGGAACACCACTGAGTTCTCAGGGTAATGGCGAGGTCATGGAAAGGAGATGTGTTCCCTGGAGGGAATGGCAGTTCAGTCTTGTCAAAGTTGAGCTTCAGGTGCTGTGCAGGTACTGCGCATGCTAATGAGAGATTTGTGCTGCCACCTGGGTTTCAGACTGGGGAAAATACAGGATTGGTTCAGCTGCTAGTGTGGTGGAAAAGGATTTTCTACTCATTCTTACCCTGCACTCTATGACATATACTCCTCTGCCTGTATCGAAGAATAGCTTACATTGGTTAATGCAGTTGACATTGCTCCCTTCTATTTTTATTCTGGTTCAATGATGGCACCAATAATCCTGGATCCCTCATGAAACAATGAACTCAGAAACCATTCCCCATCAGATACTCGTCACTATCGATGCACATATATGCATTTTGAGCGATAGTGGTAGTAATGCTATGACATAGAAACTGTCTTGTGAACATGATATCAGATAGCCAGTGATGGATGCACTCTTGAGGGTTTTGAAAAACAGTGCTGTGATGTAATGGTGTGGAAATAACGTTTCAGACTAGATATTACAGCATCACCATGAATCAGGCTCTTTAAGTGCCACTGTCAGGCCCTCACCACCGAGATCTCCGATTACACATCTTCCTCCGTCTCTTTCTCTTTTTATCTTTGACTGCTTCCCTTTCCTTCCCAGTCATACACATAATACCTTTGAGTGTGTTTGAGTATTGGATCTAAAATCAATAGTCAAGTGGTGTGTGTGTGTCTGAATATACATCTGGTGTATACTTCTGTATGTGTGTGTGTGTGTGTGTGTGTGTGTGTGTGTGTGTGTGTGTGTGCATTAAACATGCATTTGCATTTGTGGTTGAGGTTTTAAGCATGTGTATGTGTTCCATTGCTTTCCAACTGACCTTGGCGGTGATCGTCTCGTGTTCCTTGCAGCTCATGTACTCCCATACATCATCCAGCGGGCTCTATCTGCCCGTCATTGGTTTGATTTCATCCATTAAGTCCAATTCAGTCATCAGGTTAAAGAAGGATTTCTCAGCCTTGATGCAATGAACACATGCATGTGCAAAATGACTCGAGGGTCGATATGAGTGAGTGGATGGATTGGAATTGACTGTCGGCTAAACCCCTCCACTGAACAGCAATTCTTCAGTATAGGTTGGCAACTGTTACGAGGATGGGAGGCCTGAGAAGCTTTGGATTTCATGGTGAAGCAGTGCGGTGGGGCTGTAATACGAGTTGGATGGAGATGTCTTTTTTCTAGCCTTTTCAAAACCAGACACACCAGAGCAGGAGTACTGGATGAGCTATGTGTGTGTGTGTGTTCTACAGTCATCGGCATGCTAGATATGTAGCATGCTAGCTGCAGGAGTAATGAGTGTTACTTCCAAACTTTGTATGTTATGTTGAAAACCAGGACATTTACAGATATTTGTTGGGACTCAAGTCACCCAGCTTGAAACAGGAAGTGTCTAGTCACTGTATTCAAAAGCTACGTTAGGTTACATATTTTTTTTTTTTTTAATGGCCACATACACGACTAGCATGTACACTATATAGTGTTCTTTCACTGTGCGGGAGCTGCTTCTGGATGCTATCAGTGTTTAAGCTAACATGTGCAACTATCCTACTCTTTTCTGCATTTAGGGAAGCTTACAATCCACCTACTCTAGCTAACATTACCCATGGTAGCTTTACATTCGTTAACATCTTAGGTAACCTTCATCTCAAAAGCCTTACTTCTGGAACATTGCATTTTTAGCCTAGTCTTTGAGAATGAATGATGTATGTAGCTATTAAGAGCATGTTTAACACCTCACTTACAAGATCATCATTTAAAACAGGAAACATTAAAGAGTCATAGCTTTTAAGACATAGAGCTAGCTTGAAAGGAGACCTATTATGCTTTTTCAGTTTTTTTTTCTTTCCTTCAGTGATTCCTTTCATTTCTCTGCATATGTGTGTAACCTATATTTGTGTATCTGTGTTTGTGTGTCCATGTTGGTGGCCGGTTGCTCATGTGCTTACATGAGGCCCATTCAATGTTCCTTGTGCTAGCGTCTGTGTGTGCGTGTTTATGTGTGTGTTTAGCTCTGCTCTGTGCAGCAGACTCAAAGTGCACTAATTGAATAAGGAATAATTGTGATGTATTTAGGCAGCTGCTGACCCCTGTTGTTCGAGTGGGTAAAGCCATTAGTTTGAGCATAAGGTTTACTCGAGTGAACACACAAAAACAAAGCCAAAGAGTGCAAGCAAGCGAACAGGAAGGCAGCGGGTTAGTTAAGTGGTGTGGGTAGTGATGCTTTTTCGTTATGCATTAGATGGTGGTAGAAAAACAACCGAGGCACAAGCTTGATGGCACGGAAAAACCTGTAAACTATTAATTCACTCAAGAAAGCTGAAGCTAAAAGATTTTCTAGCTGCAAGGGCAATGTACTATTCCCTCGTCTATGCTTTGAATTAAAATCTGTGTGCAGAGTGATCAAAATATCAGGACTAAATGTTGTCAGCACAAATGTGGCCTTGATTGTCTCAAATCTTTACTTAATGTGTGTTGTTTTTCATCTCCTGTCAATACTGAGGTGCATTAATAAATGAAAATCCCAACAATTTGGGCCATCGTATGGGACCTTTAAGGACCTTTACAATGTTAAGGCTAGCAACGTTAGCTAGTGCACAAATGTGCGACCAACAGCTGCGTGTTGACGAGAATGCAATGGAAGGGAAGAGATGGAATGGCACATTTACTGGCCAGATGTTATCAAAAACTCCTTTAAATTCCTATAAAATACAAACATTATGGACGTAAAGAACCTCTGATGGGTTACATTTACTGAGCTGTCATGTCATGTGAGGTCACGTTTGAACAACTGTTCAATCTGAGGTTCAACTTTTCCACTAACTCTCAGGACACAGTCAAACCCTGTGGTCCTTAAAGTAGCCGTATGAAGCTGTTAATCATATCACATTTTTTAATGCTGTGACATATATAAGTATAAAGGGATGTGCTTGAAAATCAGCAATAATACAATCGACATTCCTAACAACAGAGTACATCATCTTAATCTCTGTATGCCACATTCCACAACTGGCGAACATATAAAATGTAATGACTGAGATACTCTGTGCATTAGAATAATCTCTCATTACTATATTCTGCTGCAGCCAGCAGGAATCTGACTAATGAAGGACAAATCTGCATAAGCGTCTTTATTTCCACCACCGTCCTAGAAATATCTGTACAGTAATCTTAAAGAGAGTCTATTATGAAATAGTTTTTTTTATAATTAACTAAATTTCTATGCCACTTAAATCTTATAAGGTAGTACGGTTGTATGGATGTTGGAGCTGAATGGTACGTTGCACTTGACAACTTTGCACCTCTCAGCCAGAGCAGAACACATTGAGACTGTTGAAGAACACTTCAACATATGAAGTGTTTTCATATCTCTTCCATGACTAATCTGTTTTAACAACACAAGCACCATAGTAAACTCTCTGACAATCAGCAACAAAGAGCCCTGGATGGATGACTTTTTAGGATGCAGTGGTAGTTTCCTACTTTAAGGGGTACAGACACGTCATGGTAAATATGATGGTTTAACCGGGAGAGTCAGAAATAAATACTTCTAGAAACGGTATCAGAAATTATCAGAAAAAATGAACTATTATTATTACCAGGAAATACTTCTTGCGTACTTACTACTTTCTTACGGCTGTAGCAGTCCATCACATTGTTGTACTCAAGATGTTGGTTATCGCACTTACACAATTCTGCCTGAGAAATGTGGTATATGTGAAAGCTTCTGTTTCTGCTCTTGAGTTCTGCATCAGAAGTACATTTCTATGTGTTTGTCCAATAGCACAGCACGAGATTCTTCAGCCATTAAGGCATCATGGAGCTATTGTTCTGTCGCTCAGCATCTGATTAGCTTAGCTACAGTTTATTAAAGGTTTGGCTAAATCAGAACTAGCAGGAGGATAAATCACAGCTGGGTGCTACTTTGGACTTGATTACTGTGTCAATAGGGGCAGAAAGTTCTCACACATGGAAAACGGTCATAAATAATGGTTTCAATGGTAAGTTCAGCCCACTATATCGCTCATCGCTAAGGAAAGAATTAAAAGGTGTCCTTCCTCTGGAACAAAATACTGTAAAGTGTGGATTTTATCATTTGTTGTCTATCTTTTTTTTGTTATCAGTCTGTATCCATTCTACTGCAGTATCTGTTGGTATTAGTTTAAGTAGTTTGCATAAGTCAATATATAGACCTCAGTTTTTCAGATACACAGTAACCCTCTTTCTTTAACACAAATATATATATATATATATATATATATATATATATATATATATATATATATATATATATATATATATATTTAAATGTAATTCATAATGTGTCATACAATGTGAAAAAAAAAACAAATACGGTGAGAAATGAATGCAATGGCCCTTTTGACTTTAAACCCCAGATACAGTCAATTCTAAGTGACAACCGGGTGATTTGCACTTCAGCAACTGGGCTCCAGCTTCTGAGGACACAGCCATGTTTAATAAGTAATATGATTTTGTTCTAGAAAACACAAGGTTTAAACCAGTTTTAAACCTTAAACCACAGCTAAGCTGATGACAGAGTAACAGCCTGCATGGATCTGGATAGAAAGACAAATCCCTACACAAATGTTCGACTTTGCTCTTCATTTTGAATAATACATTTAAAATGAGGGTTTGAACACACACGCAAAACAAAAATCACTGGATTTATTTTTTTTTTTTTTTAAGAATGTTGCGCTGTCTTGTTTGCTGTAACACACCTAAAGTACGACCTAATGTGTGAAAAATCTGATCAGGAAACAAAAAAAAACTATTGCTTCTTGGCAGCTTCAAAAGACTTTGTATGTGTGAGTGCTTCCAAGCCGTCGCTTTTAACTGCCAAGTCGTTCCGCTGGTTATGCCCCCGTGAGATTTGAATGCGGCATAAGATCAGTTTCAGTATATGGAGCGTGGGGAGAATCCATTGGCGCTGTCCGGGAAGTCAGTTGCTCATCAGTGAGTGAGCCAGTGGTGAAACTGGCTTTATGGAAGACCTTCAGGGAACTGGGGTGTCAGTGTGGAAGGCTTTCAAAGAAGGTGGATAAAAGGGGCTGCACACACACACGCACACACACACACATGTCTGAATCGTATTTTACACACCGCTACAAACAGAGCTTAATTTGTCTTCCTTACCCATAATCCCTTTGGTTAATTCACCATTCCATTTGATCCCAGTGGTCGTACATGTCACCTCAAGCTACACCGAGTCGGTATCTTGTGTATGGAGAGGGGTTTCTGTGAAACTGAGCTCGATTCTAGTGTAATCTCTTTTTCCATATGTGTACGAGTGACACGTAGCGTATGCGTCCTTTCCTGTAAGGCCAGCGTTGTATACGGTTTGCATGTCACGTACAAGCGTGACCGCGCAGCACCAGCCTCATCCATCCCTGCTCGTCTCTTCTCGCTAAATGAAATTCGTCCCTCTCCCCCTTTTCCTTTCACAACTCAGCACTCATTTTAATTAGCTCGCTCTCTGATCTCTCTTTCTTCCTCTCCCTCTCTGATAATTCTCCCTCGTTTCCTTTTCCATTTCTCTGTCTCTCTCACTCATTCACTCTCATTACAGTCATTTCTCAGTGTAATTAATGAGCTGATATCTGCTTTCGTGTCACAAGGGTCATGAGCCTTCTCCGTCTCTCTCTCTCTCTCTCTTTCTCTCTCTGTCTCTCTCTCTCTATCTCGCTCGCCCGCTTGCTCTTAATGGGGCGCCAGTTCATGTGAGTCATTCGGCGCTCTATTTAGCTGCCGCTCTGTCCTTCTGCTCTTCTCTGGAAGCATTCAAATAGAGAGGGAAAGGGAAAAAAAAATAAACAGAGATCGTATGACCTCCAACAACTCAGCTCAGTAATTATTCAGGGAAGTAAAATATATACATATATGTAGGTCTAATATCAACATTCAGTAGCTTCATCACACCATTCAGACACGCAAAGTGCAGATTACTGAAACTGACACTAAACAGAACACAAGTCCATCTGACGTCCATCAAACCACCACAACTACTGTTTTTTATCCAGATCAGGTCTGGTATACAGTGTCAGGGCCGGCACTGGAGGATGAGGATGATAATATTCTATCTTGCTTGTATTATTGTAAACAAATCCCATGTAAAAACAAATCTCCATTGTGCTCCCAAATCTACTAATTTACACACAAGCTTTATTAATCAGCAGTTTTAACATTCTCGCTCCCAACTCGACAACAACGGCAGCTGGTTACTTATTAACTCAACAAATCAATCTTGACACTTGGTCACACCCAGCATGCAGAGGAAAAGTCCAGTAAATGACCCATCTAACTGGATCGCTGCAACAAGTGACACAGGATGGGGTAACTGCAGGATCAAACTTAGAAGAGCAGAGGAACTGACCAGGCTGCAGATATGTGTTGGTGTGGTGATACACTTGTGAAACTACAATATATATTTGTGGGATATTTTTAATTTGTTGACAGTAAGAAAAATATATAACAGCGCTAACTTTATTGTTAAACAATCTGCCATTCACATCTGATAAAATGCCTGAGTCATTAATCTCTCCTGGCAGTTATTAAGGCAACTCTTGGAAACAGTAAGTCATTAAATGTATGTTGTATAAGCAGGGTGAACATGAGCAGGGACAGCTGTGAGTCCAGGCCACGCAGTTTAACTGACAGAATATATGTGTCTGGGAAGTGCAGTGCAGAGAGGTCACAGTAATGATTTCATACCACAGATGGAGGCTAAATTGAACCAAAATGCATTTTGATTTTAACACCTCAACTGTTTGCTTCTTAATGAGGGAGAATCACAGCTCGCTGATGAGATCTCTTCCTCTCCTAGAGTCATTCATTAGTGTGACTTGCGTTTATTTTATTACACTACTGAATCAATTCATGACATTAATGACATATAAACTTCTACATTCATTTAAATAGCCTGGTTTAATTGGTATTTTTGCTTTGCAAAATATTCTTTTCTCATCTAATAGTTAATGTAGAAGTGCCTCCTGACACATTTTTCCATCGTTCACGCATCACTTGCATGTGTGATCACTGTCTTATACCGATCTGTAAAGCATGAATAAAATATTTGATACAATTATTAAAGCCAGTAGTTGCAACTTGTTTGGACTTTATTTTTCTTAGATTTGGCTGATTGCACATCTCTTCACTGACAAAATGAGTCACTGAGTTTAATGCAAAATCTTTTCATTGATTTTTCTGATATGATTAAGTGTGAGAAAAACCTTAACTTCTGTTTCACCCTCACCCAGCCTGCGTTGTGTGTGTATTAATTTGTATGTGTCTGTGCATAAATGTGTGTGAGAGTGAAAGAGAGAGAGAGAGAGAGAGAGAGAGAGAGAGAGAGAGTGTGTGTGTGTGTTTGTCCTGTGATCCCTTTAATCCTGATTCTCCCGTGTCCTTCAAACCCCAATCAAGGTTGTCATTAATGAGCATTTTCTCTCTCCCTGCCTCACCCTGCTCTCTCTCTCCCTCTCTCTAAACCTTTCCTAATTAACCACAAGCACTGCTGCTTACTAATGATGACAGGGTATATATATGTGTGTGTGTGTGTGTGTGTGTGTGTGTGTGTGTGTGTGTGTGTGTGTGTGTGTGTGTGTGTGTGTGTGTGTGTGTGTGCGTGCGTGGACACGCACAGCAACACTACTGAGCCATAAATGACTAATAAACCTCTCCTCTGGTTTGATTAGCAATGCCTAAAAGTTGGTGGTGATTCAGTTCAGAGGCCTCCGGGTTCATCTGCTCATGTCTGGTCATTAAGATTTTTAACTTCATCAGAATCACATTCGCTCAGGGTGTCAAGATGAACACATGTTCGGGGGTTATTCATTCATGTGCACAAACACGTAGTGACCGTTGGTGCATACTAACATATTACATTGACAGCAAGTCCTTGAAGAGTGCAAGTCATCCTTCTCCATACTGCACTTATCATCCTCCCATTAATATATTGTATACACTTAACTTCCCCACAGCGCTCTACCTTCAGAGAGGCATGCAGTTTAGTAGATGTAAAGGAAGTGCAGTGGGTGATAAGTAGTCTATTAGTCCAGCATCGCATGAGAAAATGACAGTGAACAGAGTGAACACTGTTGGACAGTGTGTGTGCAGTGTGAAGCACACAGGTTTTGCGTTGAATGGCATACTGATAACTTTGAGAAGACGGACAAAGGCATTTCCTCACAGTCTTTCTGCAGTTATTCATTTTCAGAATGGCTTCTGCTCTTCGTATTGAAAAAGTAACTATTGAAAAAGTCCAGCGTCATTAACGACTCCATTTGTCTCTGTCTCCCTCCTTCTGTTTCAATTTCCAGGTGTTGTGTCCAGGTGGGGTGGTAACCATGGAGAGGCTGTGGCTGTGTGTGATGCTGGCAGTTGCCATGGCAGTGCGGGCACAGATATGCCCGAAGCGCTGCGTATGTCAGATCCTGTCACCCAACCTGGCGACCCTCTGTGCCAAGAAAGGTCTACTGTTTGTACCGCCGAACATTGATAGGCATACAGTGGAGCTGCGGCTGGCTGACAACTTTGTCACAAGGTAACAGTCACACCAATCATACTACTGCTACCAAGAATCCAACATAGTTTCAATCCCTACTTTATGACAAAATGATTCTTAGAGATATAGACGGTATTCCAGCCCACTTTCATGCCCAGTGAGTCAAATGCAGCAGCCTGGCCAGTGGCCCTATGCCTCCTAGTCTGATGCTGTACAGTAGTTACCCCTGTTGCTTGATTTCTGGAAGCGCACCTCCAGTGCAGATTTGCTGGGTCATACGCAGGACTTTCTCCCTGGAGACCAGGTTTTGCTCCCATGTGTGACCGAGTGACAAGAGGGCTTTATGTTTAAGTTATGTTAAGTAAGTATATTAAGTTATGCAAATTGCATAAGGTTAGTTATATAGGTAATGTGACCGAACTTAGTTATTAAAACAATAAGCAAGTAATGTTCTGCCTAAACCAAACCAAACTGTCAACATTAATGACAGTCCAAAACTCATGCCATGTCAAATGTTTATTAGCTATATTTTGAGAGTCTAACTGGATGCTGCTGCATTTGACAAGTTGGGAGTGAGAATGTATAGCATACCCATATAGAGTTTTCCTGAGCATTTAGGTGGTCATAAATTAAACAGCCTCACCAGTTTGCCTTGATGTAAGGGTATAACATTGCAAAACCTTCCAAAAATGTGCTCCAGAATTTACCCAGCTGGTTCAACAGTGTCGCTAAAAAGCTAGTAACAATATCCCAACTTTCCTTTGCCTCCCTCAGGACTTCTGGCCAAAGAAACTTATCAATGCTATACTTAATGAACTAAAGAGAATATGACAGGTAAAATGTGAATGTATAGTCTTAATGTCACTCCAAAAAGTAGCCTTATTTAGTTGTATTGGCAAGACCAACTATGACATTACAGAGGCACCACCAATTACAGAGCTGCTCTTTATCTATTAACAAGTCAAAGTGCTATCCAGAAAGGAGACATAGGAGAAGATGTAAATGTATATATTTTTTTTATTAAATGTTGTTTTATCATGGCTCTGATAGAGATCTGCCTTTAAACTCATGGTTGTGTTACAAGAACAGGACTTTTAAATGCAGCACTGTTTTGGTCACACCCCTGCTATGCTGTTACAACAATACAAAGTCAACAGGCAGCATCCTTTCTAGTTTCTACTGACTGTATAATAACTGTAAAAGCAGCAAACGTCACAGCTGATACTTTTGCCTCCACATCTACAAGTATTGTAAGTGTAGCATACTGTAGGGTATTGTAAGTACTTGCACTAAAACTGCTACTATTGGAACAGTCTGGAATAGTGACTTATTAGAACCCTCCATGGCGCTGTTTGGTCATTAAAGTGCTGATGGTTGAGTCCTGTCTTCACCAAATGTGTTCACTGAATTCTGAAATCTGTGTGGATAATACGTTTAAGGAATGAATGTGTGTGTGACTGCACGATGAAAAGTAGTATACTTTTTATAAGTTCAGTCTTGATGTGTGAGAATGAACAACTTTTCCTCAAAAGTGGAAACAGAGACAGTGATCTATGACATCTTTGGACACCAATGCCGGGGGCTTTTTCCGGCAAAGATGAGTAAGTTGCAGAGTTTTCAGAGAGAGAGAGCGGCATCACCCAGGGTGCTTTGAATGGTGATCTAAACACATTATCCGCTGGCGCTAAACTGAAATAAAACTCATTTCAGTGTTCAAAAAAAGCATGGGGGCCCCAGAGTAAGTCATAGTCAGTTCATAGTCAGTGGAGCAGCTCAAGGCTCATTCCTGATAGCCTTGGTTCTCTGGTTTGTAGCCTGTGGAGAGTTTTTCACACTCACAAATATTGAATGAGCTGCACAGGATAAAAGGGAAGCCATGTGTGAATTCTGTTTTCTCTGAGTTTTGCGTTGAAATATTGAAAGTGTTCCCATTAAAGATGCCTTTCAGTTCTACTGAGAGACTGTCAAATACGCGACATCTCTATTAACATTTACAAATTCATTTTTATCAGTAGTTTGACCATGACTGCTTTACGTAATCAAAGTTCTGCCTTGCTGGATGTATAGATGGCATATGTCTGGCTTGTGTCTAGTTTAATGTCCTCTGTGTCCACAGTATAAAGAGGAAAGATTTTGCAAACATGACACGACTGGTGGACCTCACATTATCCAGAAATACCATCTCCTTCATCACACCTCATGCCTTTGCCGATCTGGAAAACCTCAGAGCTCTACACCTCAACAGGTATGGATTTGCATACAGCTGTATGCTCATATGTGTATGTGATGTATTTGCGTGAGCCCGTCTTTAAAATGTGAGTTGTTGTCATCAGTACCATTGATCTCTCTCCAATGTATTCTCAGTAACCGACTGACGAGGATAGGCAATGATACGTTCAGCGGGATGTCGAAGCTTCATCACCTCATTCTGAACAACAACCAGCTGGTGCTCATCCACCAGGGAGCGTTCAACGACCTGCTGGCACTGGAAGAGCTGGACCTCAGCTACAACAACCTGGACTCTATTCCTTGGGAGGCTATCCAGGTCAGGATCTCTTCAAACTGCAGCAGCCTTCCAATCCTGTTTGGCTAGAGGCCAGTAAAAAAGGCAATCCCAAGCACAATAAAAGGCCATAAAACCTTTAAGGCCATTTATTTGAGATTACAATAAAGAGATCCTAAGGGCTTTTTGACTGAACAGAGGCCATTATGTGGAGTATTCATTAGCCTTCAAACATTTGTCATTGATCTTTTCACTGAAGAAAAATTTTTAGTTTCTCAGCATTTTCAGTGGCAAGCAGTTTTTATACAAATGTCAGGGCCTCTGTGGATCAGCTCACTAAAATGCTTGGGAGCCTGAAATGACCAAATGAGTCAGTAATAAATTGGTGCTGTATTAGGAACTGTGTCTCAAATGATTAACCACATGGCGGCTTTTTAGACTCATTTACCCTATAATTAAACTTTAATGTCTTTAACGTCACCACTGTGCATCGAGAACTGAGATGAGAGATTAACAGGACAGGGACTAAACCCAGGATTATTCATTTTGGGAAGCCCAAACTAGTATTAAAATTATCAATGTACTTTTCTGAAAGTCCTAAAATCTGAAAACCAAATGACAGGCTAAAGAACAATACATTTCTGTGTTTTTCTCGGTTGTCCCTGCAGAGAATGACCAGCCTACATACGCTGAGTTTAGACCACAACATGTTGGACTTCATTCCAGAGGGGACATTTTCCCTCCTACAGAAGCTCAACAGGCTGGACGTCACCTCCAACAAACTCCAAAAGCTGCCACCAGACCCACTCTTTCAGCGGGCACAGGTATTCTGCTTTTGTCCACTTCTGCACTACAGCAAATTCTACAGCAGCAGCATTCTCCTAAACAACTGAAGTAGATAGTGATGCTCCCTACAGCTCATCCAGCATAATCCAGGTATCTGGATGCCCCAAGATCCCAAATTGATGCGAAAAGACATTATTTACACCCTTGACGTGCATCGAGCTCGTGCATGCAGCACAGATGGGGTGTACACTCGTGCTTTTAGCTTAGAAGCTACAGTGAAGATTTCAGCTTTAAAAGGGTGTCAATAATAATGTAAAACAAGTCCCATCCTCTTAAGTTGGTCAGGAGGATGCTGCAGCACTATTGAAATGTGTTGTGGAGTTCAACACTTGACCCAACTTTACATTGTTCATGTTTTCTGGCCATGGTGATATTGTATGCAGTCATTTATCCAATTCCGGGGAGCAGTAGGACACAATTCTTTATTTCACTTCCCATTCTTTGTCTGTTAGTGCGAAAAGCAGCAAGTGACCTGCTATACTCTCAGTCAGTCTGCTAAATAACCTTTGGCTTGACTCCTAGTTTTTAAAATAACAAAACACATTCTTTCTTACCAACAGGTCCTGGCCACGTCAGGGATCATGACCGCCACGTCTTTTGCGCTGTCATTCGGTGGGAACCCGCTCCACTGTAACTGTGAGCTACTGTGGCTGCGGAGGCTGAACAGAGAGGACGACCTGGAGACTTGCGCTTCACCTCAGCACCTGTCCGGCCGATACTTCTGGTCTATCCCCGAGGAGGAGTTCCTCTGCGAGCCTCCGCTCATCACCAGATTCTCCCATGAGATGAGGGTGCTTGAAGGGCAGAGAGTCGCACTCAGGTATCCATTTTCCACGGACATGCATAAAAAAAATAGTACAACCACATGCAAATTAGTAACATTAAACAAAGTTTTGGCATTATCTTATTCATCATTGACTTACACACAAACACAGCCGTACACACACTGTTTTATTGCGTGTAGTTGTGTGTCATGTTTACAAGCCATTCAGGGATATGAAATGCCCTATTGTTCAATGAAGCACAAGACAGGGACATCATGCAAACAATTTTACGGCGAACAAAACTAAATCAAGACAACAACAGGTCTGAGAGACAATGATTACCTCATTTGCATATATATTGGTCACACGCTTCCAATCATGATAGATGTTATGTTTTCAAATATTATGATGAAATTTGGAAAAAGGGGGCAGAGGAAATCAATGACATGCTATTATTCTCTTTCCTTTATTGCATCTTGTCATTAGCTCTATATGCTAGGTATACGTATTATCAGAGGGTCAACCCACCTAACATTTCCAATCTTGTGCAGCATCCATTTTAATGCATTCATGTGAAAAAAGCCATTAAAAGCCAGTGGTACATGGTTCAGTCTTGATAATACATTATTTATCCTCTGGTTTACCCCGCCTTTATTTTCACCGACTCATTATTTGATACTTTAAAATACCTCTGAATGCATGACTTTGGGTTACTTTCATTTGTCCTCTTTCACTTATGCATTAAACCTTATATCATTTGGTGCTCTCTTTTGTTCTTAACAGGCGTTCTCAACTGTGTTTGGAGAATACGTGCAGTGTGACCCTGCAGCAAAGTCCCCTGAAAGATTACTGCACTTCCCTTAGAAATATTTTTTTTATGGCTCTTCAGTGTAATTGCAGAAAATGAGAAGTGTCACTATGACCCCAATGACACTCGTGCCCTGCAATTCCCATTGCTCTGCAATTTTGGCGACTTAACTGTACTTTATTAGTGCAGCCATTACAATTTATTCATGCACATAGAGCAAAAGGTCATTGTAAAAATCACACAAGTTTGAATAGAAGGCATTATTTTCTTTCATTCCTATTTTGTAGAATCCCTGTGTAAGTTGTCATAAGGTCTAAAGTTCTGGCATCTCTGCTTCATGACTGAATAATATTAACATTAATGAATGTACAAAGTAGTTATTTGGTTTATTCAACTCACAAAACAACTCATTTAGGGCTGTAACTATTAGATCAGGGGATTATCTGCCTTTCAATGAAAATGATTATTTTTGGATTTAGGAACACTTCAAACTGTGATGCTGGACGCAACCCTCGAGCAATATTCATGGACGCCATTTAGGATTTCTGCCCAGTTTTGGACCTATGCTTGTCAAATGTAACTACTTTCGAACAAAACTTGAATAATGTAGCGCAACAAAACATTAAAACACTTTTTTATACATTTTGACACTTTGAGGATGTGAACATCCAGTGCTGCCGGGCTTCTGAACATTGGCCTTATTAATCCGGAGGGTCGTAACTAAAAAAGGTTGAGAATCACAGATGAAAGATTTGTAACACATGTAATTGAATTTAAAGTACTTATTTTAACCCAAACACATGGTCTTAAACAGTTTTGGTGCCTGAACCTAACCAAACGGCAACTGTTTCAAAACACTAATAATCCATTAGTCATAATATGTGACACTGTTGTCAGCACGTGTTATGCTGAAAGTCTTGTTGGATTTCTTATTGCTATCTTGACCGTGGAGCCCTGCACATGTACAACTGTAGCTAAAGAGAGATACAGTATGAAACTTAGGGCCACTGTCCAAAGCTGCCATATTTGACTAGTTGGCAGTGAGGATATGTTGGTAAGGCATGTTACATCTGACATGAATGTTCTCTGTCGACACAGTAGATAAAGTATATTGGGATAAAGCCTTTTCTCTCCGATCTTTGTTAGGTGGGAAGACTCCAGAAACCACATCCGCGCAATGCTGTGCTTTCACTCTCCACTGTCCTGTTTCTAATGTGTTCCTCTCTACTGGTCTGCTCTTATTAAAGGTGTAAGGCAAGAGGTGACCCAGAGCCAGCCATCCACTGGATCTCTCCTGAGGGCAAACTGGTATCTAACTCCTCCAGAACGTTGGTCTACAACAATGGGACTCTGGACATCCTCATCAGTACTGTGAAAGACACCGGCTCCTTCACCTGCATCTCCTCCAACCCTGCCGGTGAAGCCCACCAGACAGTGGACCTGGTTATTATAAAACTCCCCCACATCTCCAACAACACCAACAACATCCAGGAGCCCGACCCCGGATCGTCAGACATTTCCACATCTACCCGAGGCGGGGCCAACGGGAGCAACGTGACGGGCGACGTGAAGGGAGGGGTGGATAAGAGGGTGGTGACGGCTGAGGCCACGTCATCCACAGCGCTCATCAAGTTCAACTTCCAGAGGAATATTCCAGGCATTAGGATGTTCCAGATACAGTACAATGGGAGCCAAGATGACTCGCTGGTTTACAGGTAAGACTGACAGAATCACTGCGTCACCGAGACGCTCAGCACTGTTGAGTCAGACGGTTTACACAATGGAAACGGAAGCATGATATGGCTAATGTGGAGGTGGAGAATTACCCAAGTCTCAGCTGTGTAGATTAGATTGCAGTAGATTAAATGCAAATTTAATGATCCTGTTGGGATGCTGGCACTATGAGACTGCTAAGGGGGAACCTCAAGAAAGCTACGAGAATGCTATGAGGGTTCTTCGAGGACGCTAAGAGGGGAGGCAAGCCTACAAGTATAAGGGTACTGTTTCGGTTTAAACAAAAGTATAGCATGAATGTAAATTGCAGAAAAGTAAATGGAAAATAGAAATATATGGAAAAGCCATTGGATCATCAAATGTTGGAATTAATCATGAAAATCACATTTTTCTTTCGTTGTCCTTAATCGTTTCCTTGTCAGAAACAGAAAACAGTTCACGTTAAAAACTATTGGCACTATTTTGAGCAAATATACAGACTATAGGTGAGTGTTTATTATATCATAGCACAGCCGTATAGGTCATATAAGGGAAAACAAGACCGACACGGAGATCAGTCAGGGCCGGACAGCGAAAATGCCAGAAAAACTGCGACATGAGAAAGTTGATGATCCTCAGTCAAGCCTGGCATTAACAGCACTGCCTGTGCTGCCGCTGACTCACCGCGGCGGCCTTGACAGAAGAGCTCTGCTAGTCCTTCTTGACTTTTGCCATTTGCTCAGGATTACAGAGATTAGATCGATCTCGCAGGGACTGATTGTTATTTGAGCTAAATATTTACTCCGGTAAAATGGGGGAGAGGGAATTAACAAACACGTAGAGCTTTCGTAGGGAAATCTGCCGGTATTATCTGTCTTTCATATCATCACTAATCCCCATCCATACTTCATCAGTAGGCATTATCATCAGGAGCTGGGGGAGCGTCGAGACTGACCGCCCGGGTCACGATGACGACAACACTCTAAATTGTTGATTTCATCTTTCTCTCCAGATTTTCTTTGACTACGAGCTGTGAATGTGGCATCCTGATCTTTTTACAGTCCGTATCTCTCTATGACAACACAAATATACATATTACAAACTGCAATCAATCATAGAAGAGTCTACTGTTATCATCTGCCTCGCATATTAATCCTAATCTCTGTACATCATTCATCAGCACTTAAGCCCATTCAGAGAACGCATCACGGAGAGACGGCGCCGATAGGACTTGAAGCTGTCTGTCTTTCAAAGATAACGTCACGGCTCTCTGCTTTCCCTCTCTCTTTTATTTATAACAACACACCAGAGTTGCATGTGCACCATCGCCCTGTGTGTTTGCACAAGATTTTAGGAGGAAAGTCAGAAATTGGAGGGTGCAGCAACAACCAAAACAACCAGCTTCCTGTTGGTGCACGAAGGAGGAGCGACCGGACAGCCTCTCACCACCCACCCCGATCCTTCATCGCTCAGTCACGCCACTCAAAGTCTTTCTTCCAATCCTCTCGTCCTCCTTTTCTTCCTTTGGCTCTTTTTTTTTTCCGATATTAAGCGCCGAAGTCATTTGTGTTTCTCTGTGTTATTTCGCAGCCCTCTTGTCTTTAGATAGCAGATTGATTTCCATTCAACACCTCCGCTGGCACAAAGAAGCAACTCATTGATTCCTTTCTTTTTTTTTTTTTCATTATCCAAACAGAAGAGAAACAGAGGAGGGAAGGAGGGGGACAGGGAATACAAAAGAGGGAGAAAAGGAAAAGATGAGTGGAGGGCATAGAGGGAACGATAAGTCGGAGGGAGAGAGAATGACGGACAAGGGAAGGCTGGTCCTATTGTCACAGACAGGACACTTTCTTTTCAGGGTCAATAAGAGCTCACTGATTTGCAGCACATTGACATTTCTCCGCCTCACTCCCCACCTGCTCCATGGAAAGCTTTTGGGTTTATACTTCCTCCACACTGTGAATTCACTATATAGTTTCAAGCTTTTTACAGGCATTTCCTCTCAGTTATTCTGTTAATCTCCTGGACATGCAATATGCCGCACATCTGTAATGTAATAGCTGTCATACAGGATTCTGTATCGATCTCTGCAGGGAAACCCCACCCTGCAGCCCCTCCACAGGGAGGTCAGGGTCAGCTGCAGAACAGCTCTGCCGGAGCTGACTGGGGTTCAATTTCTTGCTCAAGGACACTTGAGACAGGCAGATGTTTACTGATACAGTACTGATGTTTTAACGCCAAGTCCTCCTGCTTAAGTATTGTATCTCTATTCCAGAGGCGGGCTGACTGCCTAGTCGGCCACAGTAGTGAGGCCCATCACAACAGCAAATTACCGTTAAGTATTGATTTTTTTTATTTGAGAGTTCTCATTTTGACCGTTAGTAACTAGAGCAAAGAATAGCTGAGAATAAGTAATTTTCTAAACAACAACAGCAATTTGAAGAGGGGCAATTTTCTGATCGCAGCTATTTTTAATTTACAGGCACAAATGTACAGTGTCTTAACAAGCTGCAGCGTGTAATATTGCTTGCTTGATATTGATTTTGTGCAATAATATGAAGCCTTGGCTGTGGTTAACATGCTCCCTGCGTGCACAGCGTTCTGGAAAGAAAAGAAGTGAGAGGGCTGTTTGTTTACACATTAGCTTTTATTCTAATCGTTTCTTAAGGAAAACAGAGCGACGAGTCATTTTCCACATAAACAATGTGGTGATCGTATCGGCTTGATAGGAGACAACTGTTTGACAGACAGCTGCTGAACAGAGGTGTCAGAGTATCCCTGCTGAGCTTCTTTTAAGCACATCTTTTTTGAAGATGAGTGGACCTTTATTGTTATGGACTGTAGCCGGTCCTGTGAGTCTCAGAAGCTAAGAACTGAAGTGTTAACTCACTGCCGTCCTAATCAGGGCTCGTGAGCCAGATATCAAGGCACTTTCTTGGAGTTTGTCGTATCTTAACTAACTATGGGGCTGTTATCTCTGAAACGCACTATACGGGGAGGACGGCTAACATTAACTGTGGAGAGGACGACTACCTGAGGGGAAACTAAAAGTAGTGCTCTCGCTCTTGCAAACCACACTCCGTCACCCTGACACCTACATTACTGCTGACAACGGCTGATGTCACTGTGACTCACTAGCACATGTCAGCTTACCACAACTTTAGATGTTTCCCCGTCCAAACAACACACCTGATTCAAATGGTCAGCTCGTCATCAAGCTCTGTCGAAGTGGGATAATGAGCCATTCGGGTGTGTTGGAGCATCTAGAACGTGCAGGGAAGTTAGAGATCTAGTTCTTTGACATGATTGTGGCAAAATCTTCTTAAGGGACATTGGAAATTGGTTTCCTCTCAGTGAATTTTTCTGCACAAAATTCCCTGCTCACGCTTTCACAGTCGCAAAAAACAATTGAAATTGCAGGGTTTTTTTTATTGCATCTTCAAGGCACTCAACCAGAGCACTACAGTTGTGTAATTCATTGTACCTTGTGGCAGGGACTGTGGTCTTTGACAAAAGCTGTGAATATGTTGATTTATTATAAGACTACAGAAAGTCGTCTTTCGCTAACACTGCTGAGTATTTGTAAAATGGAATCTCTGTTTTTCTGCTTTCTCTCCCCTCTTCAGTGCAATCTGTTAGGAACTAAATTGAGTCCTCCACACAGCCCTTATCTCAGCCTCAGCTGTTAACCCCTCATATCAGGGTCCGGTCAAGGGAAGGCTGATGTCGATGAAATAATGTGCTGACCTTTTACATGCGACCTATCACGGATGAGGAGTCGGATCCAGTGTTTGGCCTTTACACCTCGCTGGTTTTATTGAACAATTCCCAGCCGCGTCGATGATGATAGTAAAACTCAGTGACAGCACTGACGTGGGGACCATTAAACGGCCACAGAGTAGAATGTGCTCTTTTTCAGATGCAGAGACAATCATCGCTTTTAATTAAGGTTTGGATGGATGCAGGCCATTGTTGGATTATAGAAAGAATGACGGCACAAATTACAGTCTTTATAGGTGTGTCGTTTAGTCGATGAATGGACTAAATAATGATGATGGTTTAAAGGCTGATAAAGATATGTGTGCCTTGAACAGAGAAAGGAATTCGTTCGGCAGAACTTAATTATTTTATCCTTCTCTTTCTACACCTTCGAATCATTATTGGGCGTGTCCTGACCAAGGTAAAACATACATGTTCATAAAAAAGACGTGGCCTATAGTGTCGTAGCATTATGGAGGTCTAATTTGTTATGTGCTTATTCAGTATGTGCAGTGAACTGAAGTGCGGCATGCTCGTAGTGTTCAATCATGATAATACAACAAAAATAAAATCTGAACAGTGGAAAATGACATTGAGAGAATAAAAAAAGATACTATATATTGTCCCTTTTCTACGGACTGTGATGACAATGAAAATCATGTTCACGAGTTCATCTTACAGCTCTGATGAACCAAAACTGTAGAGGAGAGGATCAGACGGCGCAGGCTCCTCTGTAAGGAATCAGAAGAGCAGTAAGCCAAGGAGTTAAACCAAACTGAGCTTTGAAAGTGAATACATAAACAACTGAGATTCTGTTTGCCATACTCGTATCAATAAGCACAAGCCCAAGAGAGCTGGTTCATTGAAGGCTTGGGTGGAATATAGCTCATCTGCTAAAAGCTCGCAGATACGAAGGCTCCAGAATATC
This sequence comes from Diplodus puntazzo, assembly GCA_963678695.2. Taxonomy (NCBI): domain Eukaryota; kingdom Metazoa; phylum Chordata; class Actinopteri; order Spariformes; family Sparidae; genus Diplodus; species Diplodus puntazzo. The sequence continues at coordinate 22,784,825 of OZ023175.1, read as the reverse complement.
TGCCAAATCTGAAGTTGTTTCGCTTTTATGGGACATGTTACTCGACTTTGACATTCACAAGTTACCAAAGAACAAACAAACAACACCCGTCCTCCCTCTCTCCTCCTCTGCTCTGCCTGTTGTTTCGTTTTTTTCCTCCCTCTATGTTCTTTCAGCCGTTGTTTTCCACTCCAGCAAATCCATCGAGCTACAGGGGCTGGCTGCTATTTGCCAGAAAAACTACACATCAAGCAAATTGTGTGGCAAGCTTTTTTTTATGAGGCTACTCAACAGGGGGTGGGGGGGGATGAGTCTGGGCTTTTTAAAAGGCACACTCGCCTCTCTCTTTCTCTCTCTGCCGCTCTGTCTCTCACCAGCAGGAAGGAGTTTATCCCTGACAATGGTCCCTGCGGCTCGGGTATAGCACCTTGCTCAGCTGTGCTTAAGGCGTGAAAAAAACCTCCGCCTTTATCCCGTTGTAATGTTCCAATTCTGATTTTATGGCACCATAAACATATCGTGAGCCCAACATAACAGTGTTGTATTGTTGTAAGTAGTCTATGGGGTTTTAAATGCAGACATGTAGTAAAGAGGGAAGTGCCACAGCAGCAAGGATGATTCTTAAGGTAAGGAGGGGTGGTGAACGGCAAAGGAAACAAGAAAGGAGAGGAGAATAGAAGACTTATACGGACTTCTGAAGGAAAGGGGAAAGGAGCAAGTAGGGAAGGATCATACGGTGGTAAGGACTAAGTTAGGAATGGCTTAAGGAAGGAATGACAGGAGAAAAGGAGAATGGCCCAACAGCACGACAAGAGAGAGAAAAGAAATGACTACGAGGAAGGAATGAAAAGAGGAAGGAAGAAATAGAAAAGAAGAAAAAAAGTACTTACGTGAGAAAAGGAAAGAATGGTTAAGGGGGAAAAAAAGGATAGTGTGGAGGGAGAAAGGAAGGAAAGAGCCAACCACAGCACTAAAGAGAAATGTAGATGACTCAGCTAAAGTGGGGGAATGGAGCTGAGCTGGGCAGATGGAGGACTACACCCAGCCACAGATAGTGCTGAAACATCTTCCCCACATCTGGGACAGCTTTCGTTGCGTGGCACTTGGACATCTACTCCGCTACGCGTGTTTGCACTGAGCTCAGCAGATCTTGCTAAGTGTGGCACGTCCTGCTTTTGTTCTGGAACGAGGAACTGAGAATGTGACAACTTGAGCCTGTTTGTCTTTATTCAAGAGATGACAGACTGACTATTCACTGACTTGTCATGACTGATTTCAAGCATTAACTGCATGTATGATTCCCCACTGCTTTACCTGGTCGTTAAAGTGGGGATGGCCGATCTAGCACCAAAAAATCATATTAATATTATATCAAAATAACATCAAGGTCTCTTTAGGCCTCATCCCAAGAGACACCTCGCCAACTAAACGGCTTTTACTGCAGATTTCAGTTGATAAAGCTGAGTGTTATCTGCAGTGCTGGGCGTGTGACCCCTCGGAGGAATTGTATATTCATTAAACTCATTTCAAAGTTATAATTTGTTTCATTACATCTTTTGGAATGTTGGAAGATTCTAATAACGCCTGATAAGAGAAAACAAAAAGAACTTGCGTTTGATGTTCTCGCCATCTTTTTTTTCCCTGAGTAGAGAGGATTTCTTACAGACAGTAGTTCCACAGAAGAAGCTAAACTTTCAAGTTAATTTACTCCTCAGTTATTTTAGCAGGTACTGGGGATTTTGGGGAAAGCAAATCAAAGGGTAGGGACAATTATAGTTTTTAGATAATGCTTGAACAAATAATAATGCATTGAAATGAGGTGGCAATGTGTTTTATTGGCAGCTGTAATCTTACGACTATAATAAACATTGTAATTTCTTCAGCGTGTTCAGTGGTGGGCAAATTATTTTCCTAATTTCATGAGTTGTTACCACCACTGTGAAGTGTTCCACAACTTTAATACAACTGTGAAGTCATTGTTAGACCAGCTAGGTGGCTAATGTTTGCTATTTCTGTTCCCCATGAAACTGAATTTGGCTTTAATGAATAAAAATGGATGGGGAGGTGTTAGCAAAGCCCACCTGGCCTGGGCTCAAAATCCCTGTTCCACCTCTGACTACAAGCTGTGTGGGTGCTTGTTAACCATTAGCTCTGGCACCAGGGGCATTATGCATGGTAAAACAGAGATAAGAAGCTAGCTTCTGCAATGTTTTCTGTCTGCCTGAGAGACTCAGACCTATTAGCATGGCGTTGTGCCATCTGCTGTGTAAGCCACATTAGCTTTGAGGTCAACAGTAATGGGGCAGAAGTTGAACTACCATTAATCCCTTTCTCTTTGTGCCCAGAAACCAGTTATTCTTAACTGGTTTGATTGTACTTGTTTGCCTTAAAGTGTGGTGTGCTGTCACGTGCTACTGTGACTGCTTAATTGCAGAGACAATTAACACGAACAGAGTGGAATATGAAAGAAGTTAATCATGTTGCCACTTAGTGTTTGCAATATAAAACAGCAAAAAATAATCATGTGAGAATACGAAGATAACACATGTTTAAGAAGTGCAGTGTAAAAGAAAGTTTTTTAAAACCCACAGCTGCTTTTACATGCTGTTTTGCTGGCTTATCAGACAACGTTTTTCATGTTTCAGGCTATTTAATTAGACTTGCTTGCAATCTGGTAGCATGGGAGGCTTTAGCCAGAAGCACTGAATACTATTTTCTGAAATAATTGGGCAACCTACTTTTAGAAATCTGTGACCCACATTTTAGACTGAGCCCTTTTTGGGCAACATGGCTGTGTAATTTTACTATTATTGTCTGTCCAAACATGTCTAATGTGAGTGGGTATTGGTAGAATACTACAGGAACTCACTCGCATCTGTGCAGTTTTGCTTTTACCAAGAAGATTTAATGGCTGAAACAGCTTCATTAGCGGGGTTGTGTTCTGTAATTTCATTGTACAGACCCAATTATAATGTTGCACAAGCTGGTTAGTTAAGCTTAACCTTAACACTCCAGAAAATTACTGCGCCCAGCCAAGGAATAGCCAGGGACACGTTCTACATTAAGCTTTAGAAGGGCTTGGTGGATTTTGCTACCTTCCAATGGAGCCAGGCTAGCTGTTTCCCACTGTTTCGAGTCATAATGCTCAGCTAAGCCAGCTGCCTAATGGCGGTGGCTTCAAATGTACCATTCAAACACGATGGGCATTACTATTCTCTTCTAATTCAATGCACACTTGTCAGTGTTTTTTGTTTTCTTTGTCATCAGATGTTTAGAAGTTCACAGGACACCAAGTGTGATACTAGTTGCACAGTTGCCTGGTGTGAGCCTCTCAGAGAGCTTTCACATGATGCATGCAATTCAAATTCATAATACCCCGAATCCTGTTTTCAAAACTGGACAACTTCCACTCCAGATATGAAATTCAAATACAATATTCCCCTGCAGCAACATGAAACTACTAATGAGCTCACCCAGAGCAGTGAATATCATTTAAAAAAAAAAAAAAAAAAAAAACATTGGAAGTTGTGGTCACACATGTTCTGACTGGACTCTGCTGCTGGGGGGGAACCACAGCTGAGTTATTAGAAGCCACAGCCTCTTATCGCTCGGCTCCAGCTCGACCCAGAAGCCCTGGTCTTGAATCATTGCCATGAATGCCTTTTTTCCCCTCCTGGAATAATGCATGTTTGTGGCCTGTAGGCTTTGTCCAATATTTAATCAAGTGAAATGGCCTGAAATAGAATAATCTGGTATCATAGTTCGCTGTTCTGTGCACGGAGGCAATCATTTGTCTCGATTCAAAAACATGAGAGCGACTAATGGGGATCGCATTGTCCTCCTGGCTCTGTCCCGGGCCTGGGTGAGGAAAAGCTAGAGTTGATTAGCATGCACACAAGCATGAACTCACATCCGTGCACATGTAAGCACAGTCAGGGTTTAGCAGAATGTAGTGCTGCTTCTGTGATGAATGTTGGCAGGAAGCCAGAGACGGCGACAGCCACTGTGAAGAGGAGGCTGCTATGGGAGGAGCAGATTACTGTAATGGAACTCCCACACATGCATGTACTGTAAACACACACATACTGCAGACCCATACAGACATAGGTACACAACTGCATACTGACAGAGGAGCATGCACACAGGCACTTTCTCCTGCGTAATGAAACCTAGAAACATACACACACACACACACACACACACACACACACACAGTCAGGCGCCCTGGGCTGAGGGTTTGGCAGAGCAGCGTAGATAGATTAGTGTAATAGTCTCGGCCAAGGCAATCATCTGCCCACTGTAGGGCTTCAAACGCTGGCAGCAAGATCCAGCTCAGACACAAAGAAATTAGCCACAATGAATGAGTCAGTTTGGATGAGCTCACAATGCTAACGGCTCTCAGAGTCAAAAAAATAATCGCATGCGAGACAAAAAAAAAAAACGAAAATCCACTCATTTGCATGAAAATGTATTCAGCATGCGGCGGACAAGGTCCAAACACAAAGTTATGATCCATATCTTGATTGTTCCACGCATGTATAATTATAGATGACGGCAGCTTGGCTTACACGTCGACAATGGAAACTAGCTGTGCAGCGTGAGTTTGGTTGGTCGAAGCGTCCGGTTGGATGGGTTTTATTTAGAAACGCTGGAGTGTGAGCTGCGTCCACGAGACCTGCAGCCATCGGGTTCCTGGAAGTAGAGGTTTCTGAGGTGGAGGGAAGAAGTTTAGTTTATTCATGTGGGTACATGGCTAAGCTGAAAACAAACCCTCAAGCAAGGTGCATAATTACTGCACACTCATAGATTTTTAAGCAAAACACATGCAAGGTTTTAGGAATTAAGAAAAGTTGCAGCACTTTGTTTTTCACTTGCCTTTTTAAGGTTTTAAATCACAATTTTCTACGTTCACTGTGAGAAAAAAACATACTAATCTGTCTCTAGAATCAAGGAGTTCTCTTGGTACACAAATGTAGCTGAGTTATATTTGAATGGTGTTCATGTTATTCTCCAAGCATAGTCATCGAATGTAGAGACTAAAGACAACTACATGGTCTGGAGCTTTTGGACTGACATATTGGACAGCACCGAATCATCGGACATGAAATACATTTATGTACATTCTTGTCTGATGGGCTTGAGACTTCATAGTTAGCCTAATTTACTTTATGCTTTTTGTTACGTTAACATGTATTCATTCATCCATATAACTGAATAATATCATAAAAAATTATATATATATATATATATATATATATATATATATATATATATTATATATATATATATATATATATATATATATATATATATATGTATACACATAGTATATAGGACAGATAGGTTAGGTGTTTCTTTAGGTTGTTTTTTTTTACTTCAAAGATAAATAAATAAATACCATTATTAGAAAAAAAAAAAAATAATGGTGCTTTTGGTCCCATGGTTTTCACAGGACAGTGACTGAATGACACTTCTGTGTTTTCAGTAGCAGTAGTGAGTTTATGATATTTTTTATTTCATCATATCAGTGCAATATTATTGGGGTCAGTCTGAGCAACCACAAAGGCAGTCCAGACCAGACAATAAGGAGAGATGCGTCTGTCAGACGTTCGTCAAAGGTGTTACATCACCGCCCAGATCAGATCGCCTGCACGAGTCTCAGAACACACGCCAATGTGGCATTATCCAACATTATCACACGTTTTCTGCCAAAATCAGATCCTTACCAAAACTGAAGAGGGTCCTTCGATTTTTTAAGAAATAATGCATGGATTTTGATAAAAAAAAAATAAAAATCAATCAGGCATAGTTAAGTGGGGTATCTGTGAGTGAGTACAAACAATTACTTGTGTATTGTAAGAGGTATGCACTCTACTGCTGTTTTCATTGTCATCGTTATTAAATAAATATACATGAGCTCTAGCAATACTGTAGCTGTGTCTGGGAGTCATGGAATTAAAATGTGTTTAGACTACAGGTCCAAGATACATTATGCATACATCAGGAGGTTAACCTGTGTGTGAGACTGTGCTCTGGCACTTTTAAGTATGACAATGGTGTTTGTGTGTACCATCTGCCTGTGTGTGTGTGTGTGTGTGTGTGTGTGTGTGTGTGTGTGTGTGTGTGTGTGTGTGCGCGCGTGCATGTTTCGCAGCTAAGGTCCAAATCACTGAAGAATCAGAAGGTGCGGCTACTCACAGCCATATAATATTCCAAACATTCTGCAGGATATGTATCAGTTGTTACTCTCTCCTTCTCGCTCTCTCTCTGTTATACACACATACACAAATGCACATCTGAGGGCCCTTTGCTGCATGTCACCCTCCTCTCTCTTATGCTGTTTACTGTCATCTCTGAAGTTGTCCTATCAATAAAGCCATACAAAAGGCCAAAAGAAAAGAATAAAAAAAAGAAAGAAATGCACATCAAAGAAACATGAAGTATTAATGAGCCAGTAAACAGTGTCCCTGAGAGCGTAGCAGTGTTTAAGCCTGCAAGAAAAAAGATTGCGCAGTCCATGCAGCATTATAAAACAAACACATTACTTTACACAAAGATATTAATGCTTCACTGTTTAAGGTGACACAGAACAACTCACACATTCACACACACACACACACACACACACACACACATTTGAAACCCACGGCTACAGCAGCAACAGGGGAATTAATCTCTGTTACAAAGGTAGCTGCTTGTATATGAGCTTATCGTGACCAGGCGACCTGCTCACTTCAATGTCACTTCAGTGTGTGTGTGTGTGTGTGTGTGTGTGTGCATGTGTGTGTGTGTGTGTGTTAGTATAGGATCAAGGTTTACCACGATAGCGATGAAAACATCAAGAGAAGCAAAGGGGAGAAGACTCATGGCCAGCCAACGTTCAAACAGTCACATTAGTATTCATGGGGTCATATAGATGCTCACACACAAACACACACACACACACACACACACTCTTACAGCATCCTACAGCCTTGTGTAGTTATTTCACTGAGGGTGCCCTAATGACCTATCGCTTCATTCGTTCCCCAGCTTTTCATTCTAACCATTAAACCTTAACATGTCTCCTAACCTTCGCTTAACTCAAACTCTAAACCAGATGCTTAACCTGGCCAAAGTGGCCCTGTGCTGCTCTCAGTGCACACGAGGCCACAAGCTGTGAACTGGACGCCCTCTTTGGTTTTAATGAGGAATTTCATTAGCATTTTAATGAGCAAATCCAGGAAAGCTGACAAGCCCTTTAAGAGAAACTGAAGGACAAATGTGCAAATCCTCTCGTCAATGTGACAAATATCCAACGAAGAATAACCAGCTTCAACTCAAAGCGGCAAAGTACCTTTGGATTTGTCTAAAAGAATATCCAGATTGATTCACTCGCGAACGTTTCAAACCTGAATGCTAGATAATGAAGATTTTGTTGAAGTGCCTGGATGGAACCTTGTTGTCAGTTTGCGCCCTGAGGAAGGGAAACAGCCCGAAACCCCCGCGCAATAATAAATCATGTAATTGGTGTCGTGTCCTGAGGAAGACTTTTAGCTTTTTGTTTTTGAGGATTCAGCACCCAGCTATACACACAGGAGCTGAGTGCACTGCTCCTTAATCATTTCCATCCCTCCCTCCCTGTTGAGTTGGGTTTTTACTGCTCTCTACTCTTATTTCAGTCTTCTTTTTGTTGGTCTACAGAAACTAATTATGTAGGTTGTTCTTTCATTTTGCTAAAGCTTGATTTCTCTCACCGCAACAAATGCATGTAGGCTTTTATGTATCCGTTTAACATAGAGGCACATTAAGCAGCTAAAGGGTAAGATAATTAGCTTAGGAGTTCGTTAAACTGAAACTCTCACCAAAAAGCAACCGAGGCTTTATTTGTGATTGAATATGAGTCAAACCTTCATGTAAATGCATAATTACGATGAAAGAGGCACTTTTAAGATTTACTGTAATTTTGTTTTTGGGCAAGCTAGTTTTCAATAGAGTGCAGGGGCACTCTTACGCTAGCATCAAAATCACTATTTTTAAAACACTAAGAAGGCTCGACACAACATGAAACTTTGCTCGTAGCGTCACCAGGGTCTCTACTTGTAAACACGAGCATTGAGAACATTGTTTGTGTACACAGAGTTTACTAAAAAGAAGGTTTTTGAACTGCTCACCGTAGGATCTGGATCTCCAACGCGTCGCCGTCATGGCAGACAAAAAGTGTTGATCCCCGAGTGCAACCTAACAGGAAGGAGAGTAATGGTGGACCGCTCCTCAAACCTGCCTGTTAGGTCGCACTCAGGGATCGACACTTTTTGTCTGCCATGACGGCGGCGTCGGAGATCCAGCTCCCTCGTACGTCGTGATTATGCATTTACACAAAGGTTTGACTCGCTACTTGTTCACCATAGAAACTGAAAAGGTCACGCAGTGTCAGTTTTTTTTGCCTTTGCTGCTTCAATGTGGCCAAACAATTTACGTATTGCAGCTTTAATACTTGAAGAGTGTAAATAACAGTGAATGGGGAGTTGGAGTGTCAAGGTTCTCTTATACTATTACTGTTGAACAACGTCATGGTGGATTTTCTCGGGATTAAACATTCTCTTGACCTAAGTCAAGCCATGAAAATGTTTCCAAAAAAATGTCTGACAAGTGCAAAGCTGTGTAAATTAAAACGTTTGAAGGAAATCCAGAAATGCTATTATATATACATGATATGTGAGTGTAAATGTTGCTCTAACACTAGTCTGTTTTGGGATCCAGAACTTTAGCAGTGCACACCTCTACTGTGCATTTTACTTTATTCTTTAACCTCCCCTGTTGCTGCTCTGACAGATTAAACAGCTGTGCTTCCCGTCTCTCCCTCCGCTCTTTTACCACAGAATGATCCCCCCATCAAGCAAGAACTTCTTGGTGAACAACCTGGCAGCAGGGACCGCATACGACCTCTGCGTACTGGCCATCTACGATGATGTCATCACCTCTCTGACAGCAACGCGCGTGGTCGGCTGTGTGCAATTCACCACCGAGTCAGAGTACATGAGGTGTCATTTCATGCAGTCGCAGTTCCTCGGCGGGACTATGATCATCATCATCGGAGGGATAATAGTGGCCTCTGTGCTCGTCTTCATCATCATCCTGATGATACGGTACAAGGTGGGTCCCTGCCTGTCTCGCTTAATCCACTCTGGTCAGAAAGGACGGAGAATGAGGAGAGAGAGTTTCATTATGAGGGAAGACTGGCCGTATTCACGTACAGATACAGACAACTATGGTAATCCATCCAGGGGAAAGGTGTTGGAACATGGTGGCAGTATCTTTCTTCTGATCAAACAATTGAAATAATATAACCTCCAATCAAATCCCACTGGTTCCATAATTATCATGTCTTATTGACCTCTATGGAAGCTCATTACAGCTAAGAAAAGACAACAATGAAAATGTTTTGACTGTTTTAAGAATAAGAAATAAAAATAGCCCAGTGCAAATTCAATTTTGAGGCAGTAAGTCTTTTGTCATTGTTCCATATTTTAAGTGAACGGTGATAGAGCAAGGCTGCCTGTGTACAGGTACCAAATTAGAGTCAAATCTGGATTTGGACTTGTTACTTGGACGTAATACTTTTTGACTACACTGACATCATTTTGACTCAAACTTACCAAACATAACTTTTAAAGGGTTATAAAGAGTATTCACTTAAATACTGATGCCTCTATATAACCTATAAGCAAACAAGACCATGAACATGAAGAAGGTTATTTCCATATAGTAAGTTTAGCTACTTATGAGGTTATTTATACTTATTTCAGTTGAGGTGTCCCACGGCCTGCAGAAAGAAGCTGCTGTGGTCTGCTGGCATACAGCACTAGTTTACTTTTGCTTCCAAAATCAATAAAAATGAAAGTCGCTTGTTGTGGCTTAACACTGACCCTCACTCAAAACATTAAGTCTAGCTTCATCTTGGAGCTGAGTTGCATTATTTTTGCTAAACTAAAATGATATAATAATTATTGTTTTCTGTAGCTATATGTATGGCTGTAACTACGAGCTGCCATTAGCTAGTTAGCTCAGTTAGCCGAGCAGTTGCCCTACACTTACCTGAATCTCCACGGACCAGTAGCTAGGAGCAACGCGGGAGTCTTAGTCTTACTTCACTGCCAACCAAAGTGGGCTCAGCAGCATCTGTCTTTTTTCACATTATTTTTTGTTTTTTCTGATCTTGTAAACATAAATCCTTCCATAGATATTATATTTTGTACCTTGCAGTACATAAAAGGCAACTAAAGTCATATGATTTTTTTCACTAGCATACTTGAAAGCAGGGTTGGGTGGTAATAAGAACAATAGCATCAACTAAACGTGACCTCAATATGACGATGGAAATAAACTGTCACTAAGGTGCATTGCTTGTCAATGCCATAAACATTCATACAAAAATAAACAAATCTAAATGGAACCAATGACGATGACCCAAAGCTGCAAACATTTCTCACTGCAGGAATTATTAATTCTCTGTTTGCGGCTTACATAATTCCTGGTCATTTCAAATCATTTGAAATGGTGACATGATTTATGTTGCGTTATGAAAAATATGTGTTGCCATGTTTTTTCTGCCCTATTTCAGGATGAGAAAGAAACAGCCCACAGCTCACTGCCTCCATCTCTTTTTCCACAGGTGTGTAACCCTGGTGAAGGGGGTAAAGGTGTTTCAATGTCGATGACCAACGTTCACTCACAGACCAATGGCCAGCAGTCACAGGGATGCACTGTGACTCCCAGCGTCTCGAAACACGGTTCAATCGGATTAGAAGACCTATCAGGAGGCTCAAAGAAAAGGAGCGGGGCAGGAGGAGGAGGAGGAGGGAAGGATACAATGACGCAGTCGTCCGACTCTTCCCTGCCTGACTGCTCCACAGCTACATCAGTTCTCAGCCAGCCTTGGGGAGCTAGAAGCCCGACAGCTGGAGCCGAGGAAAAAGCGGGTGAAGAGAGAGCAGGCGTCTCATCGCCCACCGGCACCACCGGTTCTCTCAACAAGCCAAAGCGGAAGCCCGCTCCGAGTAAGCCAGGCTCAGCTTGCTCGAACCCATCGGCTACTCCCGACAACATCCCCACCTCCTCCCCTCGCCCTCCTTCCTCCTCCTCGGTCGTCTCCTCTGCGCTCCTCCCCTCCACCCCTCTGGAGAACCTCAACACCAACCGCAACAACAATTACGCCTCTCTCAACCAAACCCCGCCTCCATTCGCCCCTTCTTCTTTCTCCAGCCCTCTCGCCACGCCAAGTCCTGTCCCCTCCATCCGGTTCAGAGAGACGCCCATCCTGCGCAGGGCTCCTCGCGCCTCCTCCTCCGCCTCCGCCACTGCCTCTGCCAAGTACCAGACTCTCCCTGTGGAGGAGGGAGGGAGGAGCAGGGCGAGGAGGAGATACTCTCTCAGTGAAGGAGGCAGCTCAAAGACTTACTCGTCCCATCAGGGAGGAGGAGGAGGAGGAGCAGCGCCAAAAATAGGGCGCATAATGCGGAACAAAAGGAGCCAATCAATGAGCGGGATGCTTCTCCCAAAAGATGGGGATGGAGAGTCGGACAAAGGGCGGTGTGAATCGGACTGGATCTTAGAAAGCACGGTTTGAACTTAAGCGATACAGAAAGCATCAAACAAACTTTGGTTTATTCATTATTGTTCATCTTTTGTGCGAGTGTGTGCCTGCGGGTGTGTGTGTGTGTGTGTGTGTTAGTTTACATTTGTTTTGAGGTGTGTGAGTGAAGGCTAACAAACAATGGGGTGTGTGTGTGTGTGTTGTGTGTTGTGTGTTGTGTGTTTTTGGTGTGTATGTGTGTGTTCATGTTTGAACCTTTGTTTCTAGATGTGAGCTGATGATTGTGTGTTTCTGGGTGAAAGTGTTGAGCATCCTCTTTTCTTCTCGGCCTGTGTTTTTTTGTTTTTTTTATAATTTGTCTTCACACTTCTTTGTATTCCGTTTACAGTTTTTTTCACATTGACAGTTTCCTATCTGTTTTGCAAGTTGGTCATTCAGCAAGCGGTTATCTCGCCTTGTCTCGTAGCGTCCTCCAGTTGTCTCGTTGGTTCCACTTTATAGCACAAAAACAAAACAAGACAATGGGCTCGCCACGTCATTCCCCGATTCACACTCACCTTCTCTGAGAAAAACACCAAAAGGGAATTATTACAGGAAAAAAGTAGAAAAAAAAAAACAAAAAAAACAATCGAAGAACTGAAAAGCACACCATTCTTACGCTCACATGCCCACAAGAAGTGTGTGTCCATACCGCGGCAAGAGAAAAGCAGTCGGTGCCTTCTTTTGCACTAACAGACCCTCTGACAGCTGACAGAACCCGGATCCAGGACTCCACCACGCTCAGCGAAACGAGGGATGGGGACAAACAAAGGAAGAGAGAGATTTCACACATAGCCTTTCTTACCTACTGAGGAGTACAGATGATTCTTGACGTGTAGACAGACACAAACTGAGACGAAAAAGCAACAGACGAAGACTTCAACGTACCTCTTATGAAATTGATATTTTTTAAAAGGAAGAATTGAAAAAAAAAAAAAAAAGAACATAAAACTCCTGTGAGCTTTTCACTGACATTGGTATACTGTAGCCTGTGTTGGTCACAAGCTCTCAGAAAGCTTCTGTACAGAAAAAGACAACATGTACTGTGTTGTTATGTTGTGTAAAATAAAAAAGGGATAAAATGAAAACCTGAAAATGGAAAAGTGTGTTTTTATGGATGTCTAAATGCGGCCGATTCTGATGTTTGCATATGCAGTGAGGATGAGGGTCTCACTTAATTAGAGCTGAGGCAACAGTGTCTCCAGTGTCCATTGTTCCACTGTGATGGCTGCTTTCTACCAGGAAAGACAATATTTGTGAGAGGTCACAATCACTCTCATCGGGCATCCATTGTTCTTTCTGTACAGTGATTGCATCCTTTTGTTTGCAAAACACAATGTCCCACTGTAAATCGGGACAGTGTGGTTGTTTTAATTAAAACAGTTGATGTCTCATATCTTCATTCATCTTTTGGGGATTTGATACATCAATGTTCAGCTGACAAAACAAAGAAAAAAAGAAAACAGACCTACACACACTGTCTGGATGCTAATTTAGAGAAGAGAATCTAATTTCCAAACCTCCCACCTCTCCCTGACAGCAAAACACATTTAAATGAGTGTGACAATTCTGAAAATGTGCTCCCATGAGGCCTGGACAACATGCTAGTGTCTAAGACTCATGGGATATGTTTGTGAGTACTTACAAAAACAGTCCTTGTTTTGTCTTTGTTAAAGTGATAAGCTGTTCGGATGTTAATATCCGGAGCAGTCGTAAAACATTAACCTGAAAATTAAAAAATTAAAATTAAAGAACAAGCGTTGGAGCAAACCTGTTGAGGGACACGAGCGGAAGAGAAGCTAGATGCATGCTGGTCTAGCTATGTGGAAGTATATTTCTCAAAAAAGAAGAAAATCCACTTTATGGTCTTTAACAAAAACTAGATCCAGCTACGTGTGGCAGCTGCAAGGGCAGCCAAAGTGTCGGGGCGGCGGTGGAAAAAGTCCTCTACTGCACATCTGGAAAAAAAAGTAGAAGGCTTTTGTGATATCAGAGGAAGCTGCATTTAATCTGATACATTGTCTCTAGTGAAGTCACTATGTGGCCAAGTTGCATTGTGGGTTATATAGGCAGCTTTTGAAAAAGACAAAATGGGTTTTTAAACTGTCCTGGCATTTTGTACCCTTTATGTCACGGGGCAACGTTCCTCATTAACTTACTTACTCAGTGTGACTGAGGGGAAAGCTCAGCACTAACTCGCTGACATGCATACTGTACTATATGTGTTACCATGGTTACCAAATGATCGTGCATAATTATATACATCTCATCCTTGACAGTTCCCGTAAACAGCAGATGGATAAAACAGTAATTCAGCTCTTGGATTTGTGCAAAGATCATAACTGTATTACCACAAGATCCTGTGATTGGTCCGTTGTCTGTAAGAGAAGGACATCTACTGCATCTGACTGAAAGAGGGGTGAAGAATCACAGAGTAATTCACAATACAATACGATTCACACCAGCTTGTGTTATGTGGACACGGACACACTTCAGTGCTCATCTACCTACATTACAGAAGTTACAGTTCTTGCATATCGCACAGTTTTTTATTGATTTTAACCGTCCCATCGAGCAGGTTCAGACTTTGCACTTGAAAGATAACAGTAGGTCTCTGACTCACTCTCCCCTGCTGTCTGCCATCTTCCCTCTGTGAGGGATAATGTTCCAATAAGTTAACTTCCACCCAGCCCCATTCAGCTGATAAACACCACCACTCAGACTCATTAAGTATTGACGCTGGAGACTCTGTTTAGAGTGCTGCATGTTTTAATTAGAACGTTGATATTTGCCGCCAGTGTATCGCTAAACGTTTCTCAAGAGGAAGTTATATGATATGTTACCGTATCCATCGTTTGTCCCAACCCCTAGACTGAACCAAGGTTTTGGTATGGTTGCTCGACCTGCACCAGAGTTCAGCTGACAGCTCAAATCCCAACCTAATCAAAGTGCAAATGCACCACAGTTGGTTTCAGTCAAATTAAACAGGTTAGGTGTGACAACACATTCTCATAGACAGTGTTACAATACTCATAAATCAAGTGCTAGTGTCATGAACACAAATTCAGAACTGAGCCTTCTGCTGCTCCAAACACTGTGGTGTAATCACAGTGAGACAGAGGCTCTGACATCCATTTGGGCCACACATCGTAAAAACACAAAGTCCTCTATCATAGGCCGGCACCTACAGTAACAAGATGGCCAGGGGGCCACAGCCAGTATGGATGAAGTCACAATCAGTTAACATCAATGCAGGAAACTGATTCAGTTTGCGATCAAATTACAGAAAATTGTTTGACATGAAACTGTTCTGACAGGCAATTGCAAATGGATGTTCTCACTCCGGTTATCAGACAGTGCTGTTTTAATGACCCAAATTGAATCGACTAAACTGATGGTGAATCATCACTGACCTCTGTGAGCATGTCTGAGTGTTTATTTTTTCCAGCAGTGGTGGGTCCTAACAGTTACACCTTAAATGATTGGTAATACAGTCACCAAGACTGACATGCTTAATCATGACAGTAATTTAATTAAAGAGAGTGAGATACAAACTCCTGCGGGATTAAAACCAAAATTACCCCCACGACCGCACACCTATCACATTCAGGCTCCCTCCCGGGTTTTAAATTTCAATAGCCGATGACGCCAGGAGACATCAGGTGAATATTTAAACAGGAACCTAAGCCGCCGGAGGGACATACGAGACGATTAGAGGGGAAACAATTCTTCCAGTTTAATTTGTGTAAAAAGCCTCTGCTGTACAGCTGTCCTATACAGACACAGAGGAGCTCATACACCCGCAATCCTCCGCCCCTTTAAAAGTGTGTCAGTAACATCCTTGTTCACGCCTCCTTTACTGACCTTCCAATGCCTTTCTTAAGCCGTAAATGCTTAATGGTAAGAGGCTTTAGAGGAGAATATCCCTCTCTATATCCTCCATCCTTGTTTTCTCTCCCTTTCAGCCCCCATCTCCTTTCCCCTCCTGTCCTCCCTCCATCAGTTTCTCTCATTTATCTTTTTTTTTTTTTGTCATTGTTTTGCAGATTCAGCAGCAGCTTCTGTGCAGTTTATTTAGAGGAGGCTTAAGTAATAATACGTGACATTTACACTGCATCATGCTAATAAAGACTCCACTGCATTTTGAAGGAGGCGCAGAACTTATGAATGAATAAAGTTTTGCTTGAGTCTCCAGCGTCACGTGACTCATGCCGGGGGAGCAGAACCTGGCAGAGCACTCTAATGGAGGCCACCGGATCAAGCCTCAGCAGAAGTTTGACTCATCTGGAGGAAGCAGCTGGAAGGCAGAGGTACCTCAGAGAGAAGAAACAAGCTGGAGGAAAAATAGTGAGTTCATTACAAGAATGTGGGAAACTGCTAGAAAGGCCGACTAAGTAGATGAGATGAGAAGAAGCCTTATTAAGGGTATTTTAATGGGGATAACTAAAGACTTTAAGATCGAGGATATGTTTTAAGCATTTAAACCTTAAAGTGTGCGTGATGCCTGACATCTATTGGTGAAAAACAGACCATCTGTTCTCAAATTGGTTCCAGGTGAAGCCATCATCTGTTGCAGAGTAAAGGACCCGTCACACCAGCATCTAAAACACGAGAATCAGTTCATCTAAACCACAGGGGATTGTTCGGATCCGTGGACTTGCTCACAGGGAAATCTGGGTAAAGTTTTTGCATCAACCCAGAGGAACATTTTACTGCTCAAAGCTTGCTCCTTTATGGCCGTAAAGGAGCTCAATGAGAGTTCTCATTTCAGTTTCGTTGTCGTCTTTTTTGGTCTCAAACATTTCTCATTTGTTTCTCCTAAAATTCCTTAGGAGCAATAGGTGAGACTTGAGACTTTACCGCTTAAACCTTGCTCCTTTCCAGCACTGGGGAGACATTCTGAAACTTCATTGAGAGCTTGATGAGATCTCCTTTGAAACTTACAGGGAGCCCAAGTTGAGATTTTCTGCACCTGTTTCTCAGGAGAAACAATTGAGAAACAGGAGAAATCAGCCACAGCCTCACTTTGGTCTCACATAGATCTCATAGTTGTCTAGGAGAAATGAATGAGACACTACTGAGATCTCTTTTCCAATTTTCGTTTCCTCTGGGAAGTTCTTTCTGGGCAGCGCGGTTAGCACTGTCGCCTCATGGAAAGAAGGTCCTGGGTTCGAGTCCTGGCTTCTGTGTTGAATTTTGCTCTGGTTTCCCTCACAATCAAAATCAATCTACATTCTGCAATGCAATGTACACTGACTGCACTGACCCTCAAGTGTCCAGAACCAGTTTCACTATGTTGTACATTGCTGTGTGACCAAGAAAAATTCTTTATTTTTTTTTTATCTTTAGTGAAATGTAATATAAACTTAGACTGTGACTGATAAAAGCCATTCAGGGAGCAGGGTCCAAGATGGCAAAGGTATCATTACCTGTGTTGCATCATTCTCAACCCAACTGTCAGAATAAAGGTTGGCAATGGATGTTTTTTGCAAACCACAGATGTGGAAACATTTCTTTATGTTGCAACGCTACGTTTATTTAGATTCCATTTTCAATTTAATGTTGTGTCAACGCAGTGTGTAAAAACAGGTCTGGAGATCGTCCCGAGGTCCAGTGGTTTCACTCTTACACGTGTTGGAACGTAGTCATGAATGGCATTCACTGGTTCGGCAGGCTTCTTGGTGTAATCCCTATTGGAAAGTCAGTTCATAAACATGTCATGTGAGCGTGATATGACATGTATTAAACAAATTTTGCCATGTGAGTAGTCCCCATGTCATCAGCCCTCTCGTGTGGCCTATTTTCTGGAGACGTGCCAATAAATCATCCATTTCTAGTCGTGACAGTGTATCATAATGCAAGGTGAAAACAATGTGATGTGGAGTGTGGAAAAAGCAGGTGAGTTATCACCTCACGTTGCAGTTCACCCTCTTCAGTTTTATTGTTCAGCTAAGGTAATGACAGAATAAGTAAATATCTGTTCTGTCACTCCACACTGCTGGGTCATATTGATCAAGAAAGCCTTACATTAGCTGTTCTTAATTACCACTGTGAATTAAGAGCAGCAAATGTAAGGCTTTCCTGATCAGGAAGGTCTTTTCACTAAAAAAACAAACGAAAATAATAAATGGTCTAATGCACACAAAGTGATGGGATTCTTGTTATCTGGGTTACACGAAGGCAAGAATGCTGTATACCATATCTCCAGGAAAAAATACAAAGAAATACAACCCAGTGAGTCCACTGACAGGTAATCTTGAGGAAATGAAGCAAATACACAACCACAGCAGAGGCCAGCATGGGGAACAAAAATGGAGCAAAGAGAAAGTTGAAACTTGCTGGTTTAAAGGCTTTATCACCAACAGCCCATAACGTGCAACTGCAAAAACAAAAGCATTATGAAAAAAATGCCTTTCTATTCCTATCTTCTATCCCCTCTCTTTCTCATTGCTCACGTCACTGTCTATCACACTTTATTTGCATATCCAGGATGTGTGTGATGTTCTTCTCCAGCGTGAATTTCACTGAATACACAAGTGGTGCAAGCAACGAGTGCCAGGGTGACAATGACCTGGAGGCCAACATCCAGGTCGAGGCTAAAGGCTAGACAGGGATAAGAAAGGGCTTGTTGGCTTGATTCCTCTTAGAAGATCGGGTGGTTTGCCGAGGCTGCTGGGAGCTAAGCTGTCGCAGTGACACTCCAGAGATGTAATTGAGTGGACATGGGAAAAAAAGGGTGCTTTCACAGTGTGGCTTTCTGTGCCAGCCTTAACCCTGGAAACAAGAGCAAGCTTGGAACCCTATCTAACTGTTAAGTAAGATCATTGGGGTGGATCTAGCTCACTGTATGCATATTGACAGGAGAAGAATCAGGCAACTGTCAGTGTAACTGCTCTTGTTAAGGTGATTAAAAGAGAATCTGAAAGCGTGAGTAATGCTATATAATTTATGGATCTGCTATGTCCTAAATAATGTTAAATACAGGAATACAAGAAAATTGTCCCTAAAACGTGAACATACGGTAATTTAGGTAGTTTAAAGGCTCATCTTTAGGTTCATACTTTTATTTTTGAGAATTTACTAGAAAAGGTTTAATGTTTAAAAAAATACATTATCATTATACATTATATTGCACATTGCTGTAGAACCTCAAATAACCCTCTGTCTGAATTGCTCTGTTGTAGCTCCTGTCTCTTTAAGGCCCCACTTACGAAAAGCCCTGTCTGCCATGATTGGTCAACTCACACAGGTCTGAGTAGACACCATCTTCATGTATTTTGACTGTGAATATCACCACAAGAACCGCTTCTCAACAAAATATGTCACCACCTCATGTTAGAAAAGGGATATACATAACTGTATTGGCCTCCATATTGTCACAGTATTGTTACAACAAGCTAGTAGCTGGGTGCTAATCACAGTAACGCCATGTTGCCAAAACAAATGTCTGCAGTTTGACCATTTCTTTTTCAAACACAGCTTTATCATCATTGTCAGGGCATATCTGTCAAGTAGATTAACATGGAGAGACAGAAGACACACAAATACTGACAAGGATCCAGGCGTCATCTAAAAACAAAGCTAATGCTAGCTGAACTGCAGCAGTGTAAGCTCACCAAAACAAAACCAATTAGCAGCATCCAAGCTACTACTTTTAGTATTCATTTGGCTTCTAAAGGCGCTTTGCGTTCAGACGTTTCTCTTGACCGTCCCTCAAATTAACAACACTGCTCCGGTCTGTTGGTGTAACAGATGATAGGCACTTAGTCACAGAAAATTCTGATGCAAAATTCAGCGGGCTAACATACCAAATTAACGACGTACAAAATGCTAACATTTACGATTTCCAAAAAAGTCACAGAGAGAAAGTTTCAATCCATCCTTGGACTTGTACTGTTACTGGCCCTTGCTGACAAAGCAGTCTGGAGTGAAATGCACATACACATTTTTCAGTCACTGTAGGGAGACTTTCATCACATTTCCATTAAAGATAAAGTTTATTCCCTGGGTCTTGACATCCTCAAATGGTGAAAGTAGATTAAAACTTTTGTGTTGATTCTTGCAGCCAACAACAAAGATGCTAACTCTTTTGCTCGTACCTTCCCCATCTTTAACTCCACCGAGCTTTGTGTGAAGGCGTACCAAACTATCCGCTAGGTGGGCAGTACACACATGCATTCAAAGTGACACAAACAAGAAACAAAAGAAAAGGCTGGACCACAGTGTTTAGATGAGGAGAATATTTTATGTTGGAAGGAATGGTGTGGACTCTGGGCTTTGTGACTCTTTGTGCAGACACTTTACATGCACAGCTAAATAACACTGTAATAGGAAAAGTCCAAAAAAGCATAATATGTCCTTCTTTGATGTTGTTTTGAAAGTTTCCAAGTTGCCATGGATTTCTAGAGGAGAATCCTTGAAAGTAGACACGATGCACTTGACTTATGCAAGAACTTGAATGCGGGCTGCTGGATCATTAAAGCAGTGACTAATCAAAAAAGGAAAATTAATGACGGCACTCCCATTAAACTATCTCATATTGCCACTGAGAGGTTTTGAGCCGGACGCCTTTCTTCAACGCCCCCCCCATCCTCAGTACCTCGTTGGCCGGGTAATGTATTTCACTGTAACTGTGATAATGGCTATTAAAGTGCCCAGCCATCGATGATTTATCATCATGGTTATGAATACACTTTGCCCACATAATGCAAATGACTTGGGCATTTTAACGGGTAAACCACAGACTTACCGTTAGCTATAACTCTCTCCCTGACCTTAATGAGGATGCCTAACTTTTGGTGGTTGAATTGATCCCCCTTAGTCATGCTACAAAAAACCCAAAACAAATAGAAGTGTACCGAATGAACAATGTCATATGTCCATAATTAGTAGTCATAAATCAAGGACATTATTTGAAAATTTAA
Source organism: Diplodus puntazzo (assembly GCA_963678695.2). Taxonomy (NCBI): domain Eukaryota; kingdom Metazoa; phylum Chordata; class Actinopteri; order Spariformes; family Sparidae; genus Diplodus; species Diplodus puntazzo. The sequence goes on along the minus strand of OZ023175.1, from coordinate 22,764,308 downwards.
GGACTTCTCAAAAATGTGGCGATTCATATTCTTACTAATTTCTTACTAATCATATTTTTTATGATTTGTAGGTTTTTCATTTAAGCTGTTTGTTATCTGGGTTTCTGTGTATTGGGCTCCTCCAGCACAGTATCTGTATCTTGTCACTGCCAGATCCCCCTCCTGTCTCACGCTCAGGTGCTCATGAAACCATATGGTTATATGAGCACCTGAGCAGGTGTATCATGCATTGTGGACACCTGCACACACACACACACACACACACACACACACACACACACACACACACACACACACACACACACACACACACACAGGCATACACACACACACTGTGCATGCATGTGTGTGTGCGCAAGCTTTTGCAGATATTTTTGAAGTATTCGTTTTTTTATGCTTTATGTCTGTGGGATCAAATGTCAAACTTAAATGAGAGGTCAGAACGAGGGATGTAATGTAAAGTAAATGGATCATTCTCAAGCATAGAATTACTCAAACGTGTGTGTGTGTGTGTGTGTGGATGCAAACTAAATGATTCTACCCAGCTCTTCCTTTGCTTATGAAGCCAGAAGGAATGCTTAATGAGTATGTCAGCATATGCTGGCTAACTGTGGTGATGTGTTTGTGTACGAGAGAAAGAGAGCAGCAGCATGTATGCAGAGCAAGATCTGTGCATGTGTGACTTTGTTTGAATGCGTTTGTGTGTGTTTGTGCGTGTGTGTCAGTGCGAAGAAGCCCACATCACCTCGACATCACCTCAAAGTAAAATAATGAGATTCATTTCTGAACAGTATCCTATTAAATAAGTGCAAAGTGTCAAGTTAGCAACATCATCGTGTATTAAGCAAATGGAGCGCAGAGGGAACAAATGAGGCTCTACATCTTGTTTTGCTCTGAGCATGAATTCCAAAGTTACTGACTGAGGGCATGAGGTTCATTCTCTGCAGGAAAATAGTTAATCAACTAATCATCAAAGTGAAAATAGTCAGGCAGTCATCAAATCCTGCAGTAAAACTTTTGTTTTCTCTTCATAAAAAGACAATAGCATGTTTTTGCTTTTGTTTGTTGGAAATGCTTTACGTGACAGAGAGCAGAGAGATAAATCATCCTGAATGAAAGATCCTTGAGATGACGAAGCTTATATGAATGGTTGTGTAAGTGCATCTGGCATCATTTAATGTCAAGGCCTTTGCGACAGCATGTGAGCTTTATGCACTTTCCACATGATGTGAGTAAAAGCCTTGACATATTTCAGTTAAGTGCTGCTTCTTTATCAGGTGAAATTAACACTCGGGCGGTAGATGGAATGAAGAAAATTTAAGGGAGAAAAAAAAAAAAAACAGCTTCACTCCAGGGAAAAAGGCTGTAATGGTCGGACATCGGCAGAATCACATTTCATTACTAAAGATCATCTGGCCTTGAGATTTCCAACCGGGTGCTGCTCTGAATGTCGATTTTTCAAGGAGGGTTAAATTTTCATTCCGTGAAAAAATCTCAAGGCAATGACTTGCTGACGTTGAAATATGTTTCACACTGCAGGGACAAGCTCCCTGCTGCATTATTATAGAGAGGAGTTAAAGGGAATGAGCTCTTTGTTGCGATGACTGTAGACTTTTGCTGGTGTTTTGTATCTGTGTGCAGCGAGGTGTTCTTGCTGGGTCCTGGTTGGCTGGAGGTCCTGCCACTCATGCACCTGCAGCCCATCAACTCACCAGCATCGGCTTAGGTACTCCGGTCTTGTCTCTGCTTACTGCCATATTGTTTCTGCCTTTCATCGTTTTGCTCCTGCATTCATTTGTTTGAACCGCATGTCCCAATCCTGCATTCTCCTCATTGTTGTCAGGGCCAGTGCTACCTCTGAGCTGCAGCCATCACCTGAGCCACTACCCCCTGTCCTTTCACCTGATCCAATCAATGCATTCCTTCAAACCTGTGCCCCTGTCTTGGTGTCCTCTTTTGATTCCAGAAGCCAACATGAAACCAAATTTCTAGATATTTGCATGACTCCACTAAGTTTGTCATCATTATGTACATTTTTACATTACATTTTACATTACAAACCCATTTTTGTTATACGTTGTTTTACAGTAACATTACATTTAATTCCACATTAAAAATATATGCACTGAAAAAAACATGAGTGAAAATGCAAGAAGTCAAAGGAGACGAAGTGCAATGGAAAACTAATTGTCTAATAGTCATGTTCAACCCCAAGATTCCACCAGGCCCGCCTCCGCCTCATTACAGCAGAAAATACTGCCATCGGAGCCGATCGTAGACTGCATCACACTCCAGGAGCAGCCCTCTGCTCTGCTCCCTGGAGGATACACACCAAGTCTATTTTTGACAGCAGCAGACTACAGCCAAACTGCACAGAGCATATCGGGCCCAACAGGCAGTCCGACATCAGAACAGCATAGTGCATCCGGTCAATTTCACAATGCTATGTTGACTCAGGATCCACAGCACAACAAGGTCAGAAATATTAACAATAAACACACAGATAAATAATGGAACACTTTAACTACTTAGCCCATTCAACCACATTGCAAACACAACAATCACACACACATGCATGGTGACAAGGATGTGCCAAGTGACATCAAGAGGTAGCATGAAGCATTTGGCTGAAACATCCACTGGAAACCTCGCCACGCTGGAGAAACTGAAAAACTGCAGCAGATGATAACATGCTGAGGCTGTAGCATCCCTCTGATTACTCCCCGTCATTTCAAGATGTTTTCTTCAATGCTGAAGGTTGTTTAAAGTTAAATGATGAAATTATTTTTTTTTTAACCACATCAAGATGTTGGTTCCTCTTGATCTGTCCTTGTTGTCATCTGACTGGAGAATCAGCTGTTCCCATTTTATCTCTTTTGCAGAACTAAAAAAAATCGACTATATTTAAAACCTGGCTGCTGCCGAGATTCATGTCGTATATCACACAACACACTGCCGCTCTGCATCTAATGTTTCATTTAATGGAACACCCTATAAGTGCAGAACATATGTCACACTCTCAGAGTATAAGAAACCTAACTTAAAGACTGTCATTCCAGAAGTCTGTGAAAGCTGTAGCTGTGAACCACACCTGCAATTTGGTTCCATTGTTCATCTGTCGAGTTTATTTTAGCGACACACTTATTACAAACGAACAGGAGTTGTATTTATAGTCACTTCATTAGAGAGCCACGGACAGAGGAAATTAAAAAAGGTGATTACATGAGTCATAGCATTTCATGCTGCACCTCACTTTACTTTACTGCTTCATTTCCTTCTCCGTATCTCAAAAGGAGCTTGTAAAGCTCATATGGACGTGATATAACTATCACTGCTGACCTTGCAGTTTGAGTTTCACACCTGACAGCAACAACAACATCAGGTGTGAACAGTGTAAGAGGTTGGAAGACATGGAGAGAAAATGTTTCCTGCTGCGTTTATTAAAAAGTGTTTCCTCTGCAGGTGTGTCAGGAAGCACACCTTTTAAGTATGAGGTGTTAGTATAGCTCAGGGTTTCCCATACGTTTCAGGCACAACTCTGTGAGAAATGATTCCACTAAAAGTGAATGCATTGCTTTCAAAAGTTAGTGAGGAAAAAAAAAACAGCTTCTTACAAGATTAACTCCCAGTCCCAGATTTGTATATAGTAAACACTCTCACATATAAATATGTATTTTTAGACTTAATTTAATTCCCTGCCTGTATTTGGTAGCCAACTCCTCCTCCTCACTTCTTCTCCAACTCCAAAGCCGTCCTATTAAAAAAGCTCTGTGAGTGTGCTGACACACTGTAGCCAACACCGGGATGACAGCAGAAAGAAGAGACCGGCTCAGTAGCAGATCGTGTTCTCTTGAAGCTGCTCTGCTGTTTCCCTCCACACGTTGCAGTTAGCCCTTGCATTTGACTTGCCGACCAATTAGTCACACAGCTCGAGCTTTGAAGAGACGATGAATGGGTGAAACGAGTGAACAAACACCTTCCTGCATCACCATGCTGTGCGGAGGATGTCTGACTTGCCCATACGCCGCGACGTGTTAGAAATCGGCAGGCAGAGCCGAGCGCCAAATACACTCGAGAGGCTTTAGGGGGTGAGGGATGAAAGGATGAGGGAGGTGTTTGTACAACCCCTGTGGCACTCTTTCATCCCTTTCTCCACCCCTTCTCCCCAAAGCACCTTAGGTGTACACTCTCCTGCGGCTCCTCCCCGGGGACCGTTTGAATACTCCATACTGTCTGGCTTTTCATAAACTGCCGCTCTCTTTTTCTTTTCAATGAGGAAGACGGTGAAGGTGGGATGAAAATGGGTATGAGGGAGGGATGGAGAAGGAGTGATGGCAGCCAGGGAGAAGGGGGAGTTGGGTGAGGAAGGGAAGAAGTAAGAAGGCTTGAATACATATTTATTAACCAGGGGTATGAATAGTTAAGTGGAAGAAGCTCTGCACTGCGGAAAGGGTATAATTTCCAAGACATCTGTGGTAAATATAGTGTTGTGTTGGACACAGCAGCAAGAAGCATCATGACCTATGCACGCAAACAAAAACATGGCTGCTTACGCACTTCGTTGAAAAGCTGGTGCGCATGGAGCACTTGTAGACCTATTATGTATTTCTATAAGTGTCGAGAGAAACACTTTCTAAAACATTCTAAGACTGCCTTCAAACGGAAGTAACCAAAGCCAATTTCAATTATTAGTCCAGACACTAGAAGCAGGAAGTCAACATAAATGAAGTGCATAACCTTAAAGCCCTCTTGCTACTGTCAAGATTTCCTCACGACTATGAAAATATTCCTCCAACTCAACTTAGCAAGGCCACCTGAACCTGAATGTGAAAAGCAAATACCACACACTTTTTTAAGGCTGTGTTGAGTGGCATACTCTGTGTGGTGCCACATATAATATATCTTGCACAGAATAAAATATATAAAACAAATGAACTGGTCAAACTGAAGAATAATTGTATATGTTATGATCATTTTAATGACTCTGTATTTCACAGTACACTAGCAAGACTCTTTATGCTCTGTTTTGCATCAATTTAGACAAAAACTAGATACAGTTTATCCTCAGCTGGACAGTATAGAAACACAGGTATACCTTAAAGTGAAACTCTCGCCAAAATGCAACCTAGGCTTTTTTAGTGAATGTATATAAGTCAAACCTTTGTGTTAAAGCATAATTACGATGAAAGAGGCACTTTTAAAATTGACAGTATTTTCGATTTTGGCTCAAACTCATTTTCAATGGGAGTGCATAGGGCACTTTTATGCTAGCATCAAAATGGCTATTTTTAAAACACTAAGAATACTCGACACAACATGAAACTTTGCTCGTAGTATCGCCAGGGTCTCTACACATGAACACGAGCATTGGGAACATTGTTTGTGCACACAGAGTTTACTACAAAGTAGTGAGTTGGAACAACTCACCTTAGCAGGTTGCTAGGTTGCATTTTGGTGAGAGATTCACTTTAATTACATATTATACAGCTAAATCATACTTTAATTAGAAACTGCATCTTTTACCATATTACATACAAAATATACCATACGTGGACACCATTATTCTAAATTATAGTACAATTAGAAACCAAAAAGGAGATCATAATATACTATTGACTATTTGACAGGTTTATAGCCTAATCAGAAATTAAACACAATGGAATATCAGATTATAAATGTATTAGTTTGATGGTATTTTATCCTTATTGCCAAATAATTCTGTTATCACACACCGCATAGTGTAGAAAGCTCCCAACATGGAACTATTATAGCTTGGTTTGACAACACAGGCTTTACATAGACATATGTAATGCCAGATTGATAATAGTCAGACAAAACAGAGCTCATTATTTGGGCCTCACATAGTTTGACTTTCTTACAGTTTTTTTTTTTTTTTGCAAATAAGGTCAAAAAACCTTGTAGTCTTTTGTAACATGGATGTTCTCCAGTGTTCCATGAAGCTTGTCAGCATGCTACACAGCCACATGCTACTGTGACGCTCTGCTCCCATATCATTTGTGTAACACAGACTATTTAATGTCGTGTCACCATCTGAGCCCAGTGATGTTAGTCTGTGTAAAGTGCCAGAACATTGCGTCTTTATCTTCTATCGTTGGTGCCCTGTTAGACTTTTATAAACAGGGTAATTTTTGACACACCACAACAGAGCTGTACTGCTAAATAAAGCACAATCCATCTGTATGTACACCATGTCAGACCCTTATTAGTTGTTTTGAGGATAGATTGCTACACATTATAACAGAACTGTACTGTAAGATAAAGCAAAGTCCATCTTTAATTTCTATCTGATCCTCATGAGGCCTTTTTTAGGGATAATTAGGGATTAACTGACTTGTTTTACTGTAAAGAACATATTATTACCATGTTTTGTTTAACCCGATACAAAATTAAGCTCATTACATCTCATTAAATAAAGTGTGACCAATGTTTCCATCTTAAAACCTTAGATAAGGTTTGATTGGTTGATTGATTTAATAGATTATGATACAGATTTTGTCTTGTTTGACCGGGACAACTCAGTCCTCTCATTATGGCTGCCCTGCACGTATTAATGTAGAAGAGAGGGGACCGTAAATCTGGAGTCACAGGCCTACTTTGTGGCCAGGCTGCTAAACTGTGTGTTGTGTCGATCAATTATCTGTTGGCTGAATGTTAACACAGCTGCCCTCGTCCTCCCGTATACTCCCCCATGGTTAGATGGTTAGAGGGCTGAGATGGAGGTAAACTCATAAACACAGACACCTTTGGGAAAGAGAAGTAAGAAACTGTGGTGATGGAAAACAGAAATGTATTTTTCTCACGGCCAAGTGAAAAAAATCTACCATTTGGGTGAGATAATTCCTCTTGTTTCCACTGCAGTTTCATCTGCCAGCGCTTATTAGAATCAAGCTCCAGTGCTTCAAAACAAGGCAGCGAAAAAGCATCAAGAGTTTTAGGAAAATGATCTCACAATACTGGTAGACTGGCAGGTTTTTGCAACATTTATATTCAGACCTCAGAGGGAATTAGTGGGAGAGTGAGTTAGATGATGAATGAGTGTGTAGAGTCGGTGGAGGGAGGAAACATGGGCAAACATACCGAACTGTGGGATAAATATACCAGGAAAGAGGGAGAGAAATCGATGGCGAGGTTGAAAAAGAAGGAATAAAAATGTGGAGGGGTAAACAGAGGCAGTCTCTCTCTTTATATTCCAAATGTCCTCCATTCTACTCTAATTTCCTCTCCTCACGTCCCAGTCCTTCTCGTCACAGATTCCCTCCATCCCTGTTTGCCAATTTACCCCACTCTACATCAGACCGTGCTCTTCAATCCCTCTCTGCAGATGGATGGATGAAGTGAAAAGATGTTTAAATAGAAAGTGGACTTGAGGTGAGGAGGGTGGATACACTGATATACTGACAGGGTGAATGAGAGGGGGGGAAATATGCTTGAATACATGTTTTTTTTTTTAAGTTGAGGGGAGAGGTGAGCAGAGTGTGGTGGATGGGAGAGAGGAAAGATGAAGGGAGGAATACATGTTTTTTTTCAAATAGATGAACACTTAGCAAGAGCGATGGCAAGAGGAAGGGAAGGAAAAAGGTGGAGTTGCTCTTCAGGTGCGTAGGTGGCGTAGCTCCTTTGTGATTTTGAGACGGAGATGACAAGGAGTGAGCTGGGCTACATGGCATAAATGGCAATTTACGTATTCTTAAAAAACGTTGTGAGGAAATTTCCCCCAAAAGCTATGGCTCGCATCGTCCTCATTTGTAATTCTTTCCTTCACGTCCTTGTTGGAACACAAACATGCCCAGCTGCCATAATAAAATGTTGGCATTGTACATTTCTGCAAACCACTGATACATTATTTTTTTTACACTCCGTGGGCCATATCAACATTTCTTCAATATGTGTAGAAGGGTACAGGATGCTGGTGGCATCACAGTAAGACAAGGAAGCTACCAAGCCTGAAAGCAATATGTTTTAAGGGAAACCTGAAGACGCTGGATTGCCAATACACAAATACTTATAGTACAGCACCTTTTGCCTATCATTTTCACTCAGCTATGATTTCCCTCACCAACAGGCTTTGTTTCCAATTCAACATGCTAAGCTAGTTGAAAAGCCAATGATGAGGGACATACCTCGAAAACAAAGGCCACAAACACATACTGATGGCCCGTGATTGGTTGATGGCTGACCTTCGGCCTGGTGTTTCAGGGTTGTAACCCTAACCAAGTGTTCTTTGTGCCAAAACATAACCGGACCAAAAGCACAGCACTCTCACCCTATAAACTGAAAACTGAACCTGCAGAAAAAAAAAACTGCAACATAAAGACATGTTAAAGGGATATTCTGGCGTAAGTTTAATCCATGGTCTAACACACCGTGACACCGAGTAAGACCCCCCCTCGAGAGATCAAGTTTTCGACCGCTAGCATGTAGTTTTAGCAACCTCAGAAATGAATGCACAATAACAATACACTGCAGTCTATGCCTCCAGCAAGAAACCGCCATCAAAAAGCCACTCACAGCCACAAATAATGTTCAGAACAGCACCAAACTTCAGCAACAGTACAAATAAGGTCCCAGCCAGAGTTCGAGGCATCAAACATCTGCTAGCTTAGCCAGATTTCTATTGAAAAGACAACACAGCTCTCCTGCAGCAGCTTACTCGGTGTAGGGAAGCCATGGCGAGCTGTAGATTTCCGCGGCGCAAGGATGAAAATGTATGATTATTACTCCATGGAAATGCAAGTTCATATGTGTCTTGCCTAGCATTTCTAACTGCACTCGGTAATCGACTCATCAGGGCTTCCCCACAACGAGCACACATTCAAGATAAACCTACTTATTCTGGTGACTGGGTTGCCCTGTCTGATGTTATACATTTTAAAATAACATGAACGTTAGACTTCCCACTGTTAACTCAACTACAGGACATATTGTACCCTCTTCGTTGGCTGGAAGGGAAAAAAGACACAAGCAAATGCGGTCTTGAGGGGACGTAGAAAACACTGTGTAACAGTCGGAGTTATTGAATGTAGCGCCACTAGGTGGCGCCTCCTTTTGTTAAGTGGATAATGTAACCTGTAACCAGAAGAAGAGTTGTTGTACTTCCGCTCCACCATGCGTAGCAATGCCGCCAGCGGAGTGAAGACCACCCTTTTATTTTATTTTATATTGTGATGTAAAGGTGTAGGATCCTCGGCCTATGTGTGTCAGAGCATGTATGCGTGTGATAACTAGTGCCGTAGCGACCTGGCTTGGTATGATCTGTAAATTAACAGTGGAATAAAAGTATGTGCGAAAATCCCACATGTTGCCTGTCGTGTCGTTTGAGCTAACCGGAGCAAGCCGCCATTGCAGCAGACCATAACCTTCCCCTTCACCGACCACGTTACAACTGGCGAAATGAGAGCACACTTCTGTCAGCACAATAAAGTGTAGAAGAAGGGTAGAGAAAGTGTGCTGGAAGAACAAATATGAGGAAATATTAAGAAAGAGATGGCAACAGAATAAAAGCAGAAGAATACGAGAGATTTGTGGCAGACAGACAAAGTAGGAAGTGGAGATGGGCCAGAGTAGTTGCAAAGATCAAAGTGTGTTGAGTCGGCTGTTTATTTGATCAATCCAGTGTTTCCTGGTACAGGGCAAGAGGGAGGAAAGGAGGAAGAGAGGAGGAAGAGGAAATTCACAGGATCAAAGCAGTGTGGTGTGTTTATGCTGTTTTCTTGTGTATTTGTGTGGGTGTGTGTATTTGTAATGGTAACTCAATTTGCTATAGGTGTTAATGGGGCACAATAAATCACTTTTAATGTGTAACTTGTTTCTTTTCTTTATATTTTTAAGTGTGTTGTTTTTATATCTCTGTGTTTTTATGTACCTAAAAGGGGCTATATAAATAATATGTATTATTATTATTATTACAACAGGTTCAATTTAACTACTTTGTGCGTTAAGTGTAAACATTGCTGCACATGACTGACTGCATTGTCTAACTGTGCCAACCACTTTTGTTCATTTCTATATATACTGCTTCCATAAGTTTAAAAAAAAAACAACCCCACATAACCATTAGAAAATCAAACTTAATTACCTTAATGTGATGCCTTTTTTAAATTCTGCTTAATTTTAAGTGTGTTCATACAATATTTCATATTAAAGCTACTTGTAATCTGAAAGGTATTTCCTCCAGTGTCAAATTCAATTAGCACTTCTCCAGTTCACTTAAGCTCTACCAAGCATATGAATTATGAAACTTTCCAATACTGTTTTAGTTCATTCTTACTGCTCAATGCAAGGCCATTTTCACACAGTTGCAGGAGAAAAAGAGCTCCTAAATGTATGCTGCACAAACAGGTGATTAAGTTAATGATTAGCTCGTTGACATAACGGAGGACTTCTCTCAGAAGTTGGTGGGGACCATACACACGGCTAAAAAAAGAGCATCAGTTGGACACAAACACAACTCCATATGAATACTAATGTTGCTGTGTGTCTGCTAGACTTGTACAAATGGAATTTGCCATAGCAAAGGTAATAATATGTCAATTTTGTGTTAATAGTTTGTTGCATTGTCACCAAGAGGCCAAAAGAAAATTAATGCAAGATATCAAGAGATTGGGTGATGCTTATTCATTATACTTACAAAAATAAATGTCTTTCTTCAACTGCTAACCTTTACTGTTCAAATAATGTTTTTTTTTTTTTTTTTTTTTTTTTTTCTTATCACATAAATGTAAGTTGGACTTGTGTGGACCTTTTCAACAAGTTTACTCAAGTGAACAATGCCTTTCAATTGGCACAATAACGTTCACAATAGTGTAAGAAAGGAAGTCAGCACACAGGGAATAAAACTAAAACCTTACCCTGCCCTGAAGTTGTGCCTGAGTCACATCTGACACATCACATATTTGATGGTGCTCACCAAAGCAGAGATAGTTTAACCGAAAGATCATTTTTGTTTATTTGCTTTATTCATGAAAGTGTTTATTCATCCTAAATGGCCAGATTACTTTCCTGTACGTTAGCCATAAACTAGCAACCAAGGACACACATGCAGGAGTGTTTGTATTATGTTTAAATTGAGTCAATCACTATACTCAGCACTCACCTGAGACTCCGGTCCTCTCTCTTCTTTTCCCCTTAAAACTCCAGTCACCATTGCCATTACAGTACATAGGGTTATACCCGACAATGGTGGTCACCTTTGTCCACCTTTGTCCTTCATGTGGGTTGCTAAGGCTAGGTAAATGGTGGTCACCCATTGTCCTATCTATAGGACAATGGGTGTTTATTTCTCCATAAGGTCTGGCTCTGCACTCAACTCTCTCCTCCAGAACTGGCTAGCTCAGAGCAGATGAAAAGTGGCAGACTTTTTGTGTTTTGATACAGAAATCCCTTGCTGTATTGTATGTTTACAGGGCAACATCAGTTTGCATTTAGATATTCTATACATTTATACTTCTATCTTTTTATATCTTGAAGACATGCGGTGACACCTCTGTGACAAACATGGGGTGTACCTCTAAGTGTCCTCAGCTTTATTTTCCAGTCATCTTCCACTGCCACTACACTGTCACCAGGTATATGTAGCTGAAAATCCTAATAAGAAAAAAAAGACTTTCACTCACAGCAACAACTATGGGGGAGGCTAAATTGTGAAAGCTGCAGTATGCAAGCTGCTTGACATGATTTGTTGTGTTGGGACAGCACAGCAGTGTGTCTGAGCTGTTTTAGGGGGTTTTGAAAATAATGGGAGCCTATGATGCCTGTGAGGTAAGTTAATCCTGCAGCAGCTGACAGTAGGAGCTTTGTGGTAAATACAGCAGAGGGGATTCAACTCTTCATAGGCTTTATTAGCTGTGTGAAAAAAAGACAGGTATACCAGTATGATGCTTTAAACCAGGTCATTTATTTAATAGCTGTGTGCTCATTTGTGTGTAATTCTGTGTGCAAGAGAGTAGTGTTGTAGGCTGCTGGCAAATGAACAGAGGAAGAGAGAGCCAAGAGGGATATGTGCACTTGCAACACACACACAAACATGAGGAGAAAGCAGAAGAGAGCAAACCCCCATCCTCGCTGAGAAAGCATCACTAATAGTCAAGCAATCAGAAGACTGGCCAACTCCTACGGATCCAACAGTGAACCTACTATTTGTGTTTATCTTTATGTGTTAATCTTTGTGTATATGGCCGTGTGTGTGGCCAATTAACTCAAATCCTAGGGTTGTGCCAATACTCGGCTGAAATGAGTATCCAGTGTGTATGTGCATTGTCTGAGTACAATTTGCCTATATCTGTACTTGTAATGAAGGAAAATCCTCACTAGGTAGCTTACTTAAGTTTGTTCATTCAAGTTTATAAAAAGCTTGTGCTGTGAACGGTTTTATTACTCATGATGAGTACCATTAATCTACAGCTGAATTCTGAAGTTGTTCTGTATATAGTTTTCTAATAAAGAATAACTGTAGAAACTCCTGGTCAAACCATCAGGGTTAGGGTAAACAATTTCAGGTGAAAGTTAACAATGTTAGTCCCGCTCACTTCAGGGTTAAACCAACCGTGACCCATTCTAGGTATGGCTATGATGTAGTTGGTTGAATAGATACAAATATGGTGAACCCATTTAATATGAGAAACTTCCAACCCTTAAAGTGAAATCTAATGAATATTTAAGCAGATTACACTTCAATTTATAGGCAATTCTGACTAAAAGTTGTTTTTCACACAAGTAGGTGAACCTGTATGATGACGTTCATTTCATGACATATGCTACATGACTTATCTTATTTGCCCTTTGTCTGACGACCAACTACTTTCAGTACAGTTTCGACAGTCAGAAACACAGCTGTGCCATGGGCTCACCAGTGTCCCCAGTAGTGGCCAACCTTGCCATGAAAGAAGCTGAGGGCAGAGCCTTGATTACCTGCGTACACTGGTTCAGGTATGTGGATGATACCTGGGTCAAAATCAGAGCAAGGGAAGTGGAAGCCCTCGCAAAACATATACATGCCGTTGACAATAACATCAAGTTCACACGGGAAGATGTCAGAGGAGACGGCCTGCCCTTTTTGGACTGCACAGTACACATTGAAGAAGACAGAAGCCTCAACATCGAGGTTTACAGAAAACCTACACACACAGATCAATACTTGCTGTTCGACTCTCACCACCCACTGGAGCACAAGCTGGGGGTCATCAGAACCCTAAACCAGAGGGCTGAGACTGTGCCCACAAAGGCAGACGGGAAGGAGAAGGAACATAAGCACATCAGGGGAGCACCTAAAACCTGTGGCTACCAAAACTGGACCTTTGTCAAAACCTCCAAAAGAACCAGAGCAAACAAAGAGGAGGAGACAAGGACGCATAGTCATTCCCTATGTCACAGGAACATCTGAGAAACTCAGGAGGATCTGCCAGGACTGCATAGATTTGCACATTGGGGAGACAAAACAACCTCTCCATGAACCAATGGCACAACACAGGAGGGCCAACTCCTCAGGTCAAGACTCTGCTGTCCACTTACATCTGAAGGAGAAAAATCATTTCTTTGAGAACAACAATGTGAACATCTTGGCCAGACAGATGGATTGAAAGAGGAATGAAGGAATCTATCTATGTCAAACTGGAACGACTGTCTTTGAACAGATGAGGTGAACTAAGACTTTATGTATCACCCACCTATAATGCTGTACTGAGTTCCCTTCCCAGACAGCTCGACAACCATTCACACATGGGCTCACCTAGCCTTAGCAACCCGCATGAAGGCCGGTTGGACTAACGACCCACAAGTGGCCCTAACAACTCTGAAACTCAGAGCTCAGAGTCCTTTAACAGCTCTGTAAGGACAGTCCCACACAGAGTTTAAAAGCCTGCCGATTCCTTTTCAGTTAGTTAGAACTGAAGAAGCCTATTGGATGAAAGGTGAAACATCTTCGGGAAACTTAAAGAATTCCTACCATACAGCACCTAGATTTACCATGACCCGGATGACTGAGAACCTTCATCAACATGCATCACTTGTGTAAATTGAGGTAGTTATTTTAGCCCAAAGTATGCTCTTTTCCTAACCCTAACCACGCCTGTCTTGTTTTTCTTAACGCTAGACAAACTGCGACTGCTTGACAACATTAATAACATTCCAGAAGTCATTGTATGTCATATTATGCAAACTGTTTGTCAGCATGCTTTATTTTGAATGTTTAACCTGACATGTTGTTGCTAACATGTAGGATTATCAACTATGGTCCAATTTGGATGTGACTGGAAAACCTCCCAGCCAGCCTGGTGTCTTCAGGACCCCTCACTCAGAGTCATGAAATGGCTCTCAACACACCAGGACACGTCTTCAGGACATCAAAAGGACTCAAAATCCAAATGGCAAGACGGTTTATTGCAGGATAGGGCACCCACCTACTGTCATCAATTCCAGCTCTTCAGACACGGCATGGTTTATCATGCATTTCTGAATATGTGATATTTTATTAATTCATGTACTTGATATTTGGTATCATTTAAAATCTAAGAATGGGATATTGTCAAATCTGTAAACCCCAAGGCAGGAATGAAGAATGAGCCAACTTTCTAACGTGTGCATGAACTGGATAGAGAGATATGCAGGAACCCCCAGTGGCAAAGGTCAACTGGAGAACTGACGCAATGCCTTCCTCCTCTTCATCCTCATTGGACGTAGCGTCTCCTTCTTTCACTGCAGCCTCGTCAGGTACACCAGACTTTCCAAGGGTTGAATAAAATGGTGGATGGTTTACAGGTTCAACAAATGAAGGCTAGGATAAGAAAACACTAAGGCCAAACCTAGATTTCCTCAATACTCACAGCTTTGAACAATGCAAGCACAGTCTGTTGTCAGGTCCCTCCATTCACTTTCTATTGTGCGCCTGAACACAGCTCCATTAGACCTGGTCCAACCCTGAACCTCTTTGTGTTTTTGTAATGTTTTATCACAGTAGTTTAGTTTACGTGTTGTTGCCGCTGTCCTATCTTGTAGTGAATAAATGTTTGACTCTGAGGTCACTGTTTGTGGTTTCTGTACATTTTACAGTTGGGTAGCTGAACTCACTCTGATTCTGCAATACTTTACATACATTACAATTAATCATTTCCCTTGAATTATAATGTGTGTTAATAGACCCACTCTAACCTGATCGGCAAGAGGTTTCACTGTGTTGTTTTACTCATTATGAGGTCATCTCCCTGGTTGAGAGACGATAGTCAGCGTAATAACCTTTATTACTGCCATATTGATACTACTATTTTGAGCTATAGTTATAATCTTACATGTCGGAGCCTTTATTTTAAGAGTCTAACCGACGTTGTATGAAACGTATCAGTTCTAACTTGACTAAATAGCCCTTCACTTCAAAGAATTTGACACTTTGAGGAGGAAGATCAACATAGTTTGAAGTTTAAGGGCACTGACCGAGCTGTCGAATTTGACGAGTTTAGACTGAGAACATTTTGGTATTTATACAAAGCGTAAATATCATCAATCTTTTCCTTCATTTTTCTTGAACTGATTTTTCTTTTTCCTTGTGGCTGACTTTTTTTCTTTTTTTTTTGAACATCTTTCCATTTCCATTTCCGATTTTAGACAGGAACTTAGAGAGCCCAGAGAGCTGTCCCAATGTGCAAAATGCTCCCATTTCCTCCTAGAGATCAATGTGCTGTATACTGTACGTGCTAAGTTGTTCCAAGCCATTAACAAGTTTCCATCACATCTTGAAAACACGAGATAAGTGGAGTGAGTCGGACTGTTGTGCTCCTGATTGGTAGCACGGCTGAACCTGGATGACAGCACCTCTTATCTCTCTGTTCAGCTCTCATTATTTTTGTAGCTTCCAACTGAATCAATCTTTATGGTCGAGAGTTTAATTTCAATCCGATGTCTGCACTTTAAGATATCAGTCTTATTTTACTGTTTACTGATCATGTGTTCAGTTTCTGCTGATGCAGACTGATACTTTCCTACTGCTGCTGCCTCCTGTTCAAAGTTTCCAGCAGCAAACCAGAGGCATACTTTTATTGTGGACCAATTATTGAAAATACAATTTGAATTTCTTTTGAGCTTTTTGGTCGGCAGATATTTTCAAAATGTTTCTAGGAGGAATAGCACAGGATGCAACTGCTACAGTGAGCTGTTAAGTGAGGCCATAAAGGGATTTTTGATTCTTACCTTACCATACGATGCTGTGGAAAACAAGTGATTTGTGCCAGCAGATCGTCAGTGGTCACAGTTGCTCATGGCCCGCCTTGGCTTTTATCATAAAACAGCTAACACATTTTGTTAAAATGGTCTGAGGCTTACCCTACTGAGATAATGTGGATTAAAAGCCAAACCATTGAACTCTGCTAGAGTTGCCTTCATTTGTATTTTTGCTTATTATCTAAGTATCTTCAAATGTGTCATATCTCTAAAATCTTTACAACCTAAAATTAAAGGTTATGCAAGTCAATAAACCATAATAAATGATAATAGTAATCCAATTCTCTCAGTTATTTATCAAATACAAGGGCCTGTTTTAAATCAGATTTAGATTTTCACTAAGTCAAAACATATTGATCCAAAAAATATGAGCAAAATATTTCTCATTTAGTTTCAGTAAATATTATATATATATATATTAGGGCTGTCAACGATTAATTTTTTTAATTGAGATTAATCGCATTTTGTCCATAGTTAACTCATGATTAATCGCAAATTAATCGCATTTTTTTTGGCACATTTTTTTCTGTTCTAAATGTACCTTAATGTATTTTTTCATGTTCTTAATACAACATAAGAAAGGTCAAATATGCTTGCATTATGCAAATGTTTATTCAACACTTCAAATCATGCAGGAAAATAAATCCAGGGTTATCTGCTTTTGGCGAGGGGGGGCGATGGGCTCTCTGCATCTGCCGTCTGTTTGGCTTGCGAGTGGTGTCCACTGAGACTGCACGTTTTTCTTCTTCGCCTTTTTCACGCAGTGTGCTACTTTCTGTCAGTCAGTATCACACTGATGATCGCCATGGCTCCGGTGCAGCAAAACAATAAAAAGTACGACTTGAAATTCAAACTTTCTGTCGTGATATATTCAGAGGAAAACTCGGGAGAAGCAGCCGCTAGACGTTTCTCTGTTGACCCCAAGAGAGTGAGAGAAACGGAGCTTCAGCGTCTGTCCGAGGAGGACAACAGCAGCGGCAGGCTGCCTGCTGGAGGGAGGAAGAAGGCTAGCGAGGAGCCTGAGATAAACATGCGGGGATGAGTTATCAGCAAACGGGCACAACATGAGAGAGTGTCCCGCAAAATGATCAGGGCGATGGCGAAACAAATGTCCGCCACCGTGAGTGACAGCAGAGATGAGGAGTTTGCAGCGAGTGCTGCTTTTCAGTCCGCCGTGTTTTTAACGAACCGCCAACCCTGCTTCTTCTTCTTCTGATTTCTCTTTCTTATTCACCCTCTGTATCAAGACTACAGGTGCCGCCAACGGCCGTAAATCATACAATGCGCGTTTTTTTTTTTAATTTTTTTTTTTATTTTTTAAAATTAACGGCGTTAAGAGGACTTTGCGTTAACGAGTTATTAACGCGTTAACTTTGACAGCCCTAATATATATATATATATATATATATATATATATATATATATATATATATATATATATATATATATAAGCAGCATGCTCATTTTTATGAACAGAGTTTCAATGGTTTATTCTGGAACAGAAAAGTGTATTGAATGTCATTAATAAGCATAAAACGCACTGAGGCAGAAGACAGAAGCTTTCACTTTCTATCGATTATGGGTTTAGAAACTACTACTTCATATGCAATTTATACTCAATATTTACATTCTGATAAAAAAAAAAAAGAAAGAAAAAAAGCTTGTGGACTGCCTGCCTCACAGAAGAACATTTGGGCTTTAAGAAATGCTTTAAATGCTGTTTTGATGTGAAACGATTGTGGTAGCAAAGGGAAATGAATATTTTTTCTTGAATTTAGGTTTATCGGGTTTATCAGGTTTACCTGCAGCTGAGCCTTGAACAAGAGGTGAGACTCTGGTCCAGCAAACAGCCCCTGTGATTTCAGACCAGATTGACCAGTCGCCCTTTGAAAGGGCTCTTGGGTTTGCGCCACACTTTGGACAATCAAACCCTGTCGTTGGCCTCTCAGTGCTCTTTATTCAAGGGACTCTGAGGGAGGTATACATTTCTTCAGTCACATCTAGCCTAGCTGTAAAGGCTCAGCTGAGCTGCAGTCAATTTCTGAAGGAGCTGCAGTGCAGCATATCTATAAAATAACAGGACAGAGGTTTGCTAACACAGTTTAGTGAGAAGAGAAGGGGACATCCTTAAAGACATTTGCCAGTTACTCTTTGTAAAAGCTCAGAACCCATACGAACATGTGTATTTAATATTGGGTCTGTGTTTTCTATGTGTCTCTCAGCTTGCAAAACCCCTCTCTGAATCACATGAATGAGTGTGTGCATGCTTGCCAGCACAATGTAAATGTGTGTGACGTGTTCTTATTACCGTTGTGTTTGCCTCTATTTGCTTTGAGTGGTGTGAATAAAATGTTTGTCCTGCATATTTGTTAGCGCAGTCAGTCCGCAGGCCAATGCTCAGGCGCATCAGAAGTCTGACTCAGAGAGCAGTGTTAGGGATTAGAGGATTAAAAATGAGGGGCATACACTAATGCTGATTATTATGTGGATTATGAAAAATAGTACTTTTATTCAATGTGAAATGATGAAAAACAACAAATAAAAGACTGAATGGATTAGAGATTTGTTTTTTTAAGGGATGTTATACATATCATTTACAGAATAGGTTCCTTTGTGCCTAATTAGGAAATGGTACATAAATTAAGCAAAATTAAGGAATTTTCTAACAGTATCTCCTTCAAGGATAACACCACCATTTTCACATATTAAAGTGTATCTATAGGTCTTGGGGAGTACTACTACACATGTGATAAAAGTAGTATAAAGCATTTTGTGGCTCCAGAGGAAGCTGCATGTAGTCTGATAAATTGCCAGTGATGTAACTCAGAGGCTAAATTGCATTGTGGGTAATCTAGGCTCCAGGTTTTGAAAAGCTGTCCACTGGTCCTCGTCATTTTCACAAACAGAGCCAGCCGACCCGTTTCCTCGTGCTTAACCGAGCTAACTGGCTGTTGACTGTGCTGTGGCTTCATATTTAATGTATTCTATCATGTAACGCTTGGCAAAAAAAGTGAAAAGGTGAAGTACCAAATGATATCTTAATATTTTGGGAAATATATTTTCGAGCTGAGATGATTTCAGCAATTTAATTGGTAACTATTGGTTGGTTTATCTTTTCTGTCAAAAGTGAGTATATAGCACATTCCATTTTTTTTCTTTTTGTCTGTGTGTGTGTGTGTGTGTGCTTACAAGTACACAAAACAAACCTAGTTACACACAGTAACCTATAGCCTCAGGATATACCTACTTTAGGTATTTGTTATGAGTGAGTGGCAGTCCGTCTTAGCTGCAATTTGACTAACTTCTCCTTATCTTCCTTTTCCTTAATGCCTTTGCCTCCCCCACATAAACACACATGGACATACCACATATTCAAACACTTCAGTTCTTTTACTGTCGCATTATATTGTACATGCAACTATCAGTGCATGTTTTCATGATTTCTGTTGGTACAAATTTGTCTTCTTAAATTTAGTATACATTTACAGATTAGTATATACTTGTAACATGAGACTGGAGTACAGCAAAGAGTGTATTCACCATTGCAGTCACATCAGCCAAAAACACAAGCCTTTCATTAACACAGAGTTCACACATTCAACACTCGCCATCTTGTATTTATATATACTTCTTGAAATTGGGTAAAAAAAATCAAAAACACTGCCACTAAATGTAGTGGTGAAGCTGGCAGTGCTTAATGTCAGGAACTTAGCCAATAAGACTCTCAGTGAGCCCATTATCGAAATGGACCTCATTTTCCTCGCAGCCACACGGTTAGATAAAACAGGGGCAAGTGCATGAAACCCTACCTGACTTTTTTCTTGCTCTCAGAAATGATAAGAGGGTTACGCCTGCAGCTTACTGATGCTTCTTTTCCCACAGGAAATTATATTTTTGGGAAGATCTCCTGCTCAGCAGGGGTGGTCAGGTTTATCCGAGATGAGAGCAGCTGGGGGCACAGTGAACGGGCCAGCACACCTAATCAAGCCTTTGTCGAGTCCAGTCAAATCAGGAACGTACATTTGCCGACATTTATTCTGGTGACTGTGTTGCTAATGAATTAGTGTAGCTGTTTAGCTCCATTTAAATTTGTATAGGCCCAAATCCTCCTGTCAGAGTGAAGACTACTACACTAAAGAGAAAGGTTTTTTAGAGAGTTATGAGACAGAAGTGAATGGTACACATAACATATTTTGAAATCATTAGCGACTGATCAAGCTAGCTCAGGACAGCAAACACTAGGGTTAGGGTTAGCTACATTTTGAATATAACTTTTGAATCAAAAAATCGTCATTGTTTTGAATGAAAAATCTCAAAAAACAAATTGCGAGGCGGGAGTAAATAACCCCGGCAAGATAAAACAGAGAGAAATGTGCCTGGCTGAGTAATGATAACATGTTCCTGGTTTGCGAGTGCTTTAACCATCACCTTCACCATCTGTAGCAGTTCTCCAACTCTGCTTGCAAGTAGTCACTATATCCCCAAGCTGCTAACAGTCTATTCTTGGAAGACGTGGATAGACCTTGCATGTCAGTTTTTTACACCTGTTGAAGCAGATAATCAAGCACACAGGCTTTTAGAAAATAAAGGACACATTTCATAAGTAGAACTAGAAAGTACAAAAGGGTTTCTACATGATTAATCATACAGCTGTGCTTAAATCAGATGCATAGTGACGCCCTGCCTTTCACATGCAGACAGAAACACAGATGGATGCTTGTCTAGATGCATGAGACATTTACTTAATGCAGTCCTCAGTACTTCATCACTCTTTATCTTCATCAGGAAGCAGTGACTGGCCAAATGTCAGGCTGAAAGAATCAATGTTCATCACATCACTCCCTTTATCCTCCTTTCTGTCTCTGGCCTTGACTGGTGTCGGCATAGCAACATTCCACTTCCTCTAAATTACGGTGTGGCAGCCAATCAAACACGAGCAGTGACCCTGGAGAGGCAGCGATAACAAATCAGCTTCAGAGAGGAAGTGTGAGCTGGAGTGTGTGTATGTGTCAGTGCCTCTGTTGGGCGATACGCAGCGCTGAGCCCTCACATCCTCATGTCGTGTTGAGTGGAGACCTTTGACTCCAGACTGTCTGATCTATTTTTCATTCTTCTGATGGCCCAAAGCCTCCTCCATTTTCTTCACTCTTTTTGTCGCACCTCGTCTCGTCCTCATCCCCCAAATACCATCTGGTAACATTTATCTCTTCTGTAACATTTTGGTTTTATGGTACCCCTTTTCTTTTGTATATGGTGTACTTTGTCCGTCTCTGAACCTGTGCAGTGGGTGGATACCACTTCTCTTTTTTGACACAGAATGTGCAGACTCTGACTCCTGCCTCAAAGACAACTGAAGTCCATCAGACTACCGTGCTATGAGTGGCATTGTTCATATTCTTTATTCAGTCCAGCAAAAAGTGAGTGCCCCGAGATCATTATTGAACCACGTCTGTGCTCACAGCCTCACTACTTAGTGTCTGGATTGAATTGATTGACACTGTGATTTGTCTGTCTATAGTCGGGTCAGCTGATATTCTAATAGTGCTAACTCTAGACTGACCTTAAATTCCTGTTTTAAAGGTTTAATTCAAGAATAATCTTGTTAAACAAAGCATGCCTGTTGATTCCAGCTCATTGTAGGCATTCATGTGCATTTCACAGTGAAAATGTTCCTTATGCAAATATACACAGATGTTGATGCTCAACTTCTGCTTTCTTTGACAAGTTATAACTGGTGAATTATTATATTCTTACTTTACTGGAACTCAGAGGTATCGCTGTCTCTTTCAGCCTTTCAGTTTCCATCCTGGTTGAACATCTAAGGTGGACTTTCAACAACCCCAAAGCATGAAGACCATTCAAGAATATAGAGCAGTCCTTTCAGCTATCGGATTGCATGGATTCAAGCCTTATGGCAGGGGATGTGGAGCCTTTCAATGGAAGTGTATTTTGAAAATACTGTTTTTTTTTGTTTTTTTTTTCTCAAACCCTCTTCTTTTTGCTGCTAATTTCTAAATTCTCCGAACAGGCACAGCCAGTACCCAGAATGCAGCACAGCTAAGATGCCCCAGTAAAGTAGAGTTGGGCAATGCCATGGTCCATTACCAATGGCTGACAGTCAGCAACTACTGAGCCTTGTGCCACCTGTGGGAGAAAAATATAAAGGGCCAGGACATTCTAGCCTCATAAAATAGGATGTCGTATGCACCCTATATGACCGTCAGGCCCCATAAGGTATGGATGAGGCCATGGTGAACTCTGCTCTTTGAGTTTATATCTCTCATTGGTCTTTGCAAACTTAGCTGTGTAGATGGAACTGATCCCTGACAAACCAAAGCTGACTGTTTGTGTAAACCTCATAATATGGCCTTCGATCTATTTGTGTTAATAGACTTACTGTCTGCTACCCATTTTCTTTCTATTACTCACTATGCCAGAGGTGAGAAGCTCTGCAGGAACTTTTCCCTTCTTAGTTGTTAAACAGATGACTATGTATGGTAAGGATGCTTTCTGCGCTGTAGATATAATCTGGACATTGGAGAGACTCGACAGCATTAACATGACATCGCATTGTGCAGACAAATGTGTTGTTACTTTGTTCCTCCTTGATCGAGTTTGTATAAACTACTTTATCTAAAGTCATCGGTGTCTCTGAGTCTGAGTCTGCTTCATCTCCTTTGAATGGTCAAGTGAGCCAAAATCCTGCTTCACAATTTTTTAACAATGATTATTACTGATAGGTGAAGAAACTATTAATACAATGGTTCGAGTTGAATTTTAGTGAAATTAATGTCTGCACGATAGCATCAGCACAGTCCTATCTGTTTATACATACATCGTATTAGTCCCCGGGTCATGCGGCCCCCCCTGCAGTGGCTCTACTCTGGTCATTTTGAGAACTACTGGCTTAGCATAGAGTCAGGGGCAGAAAGAAAGCCTGCCTCTCTCCAGAGTTCAAAATATGCCTACAGGCATCTATACAGCTCACTGACATGTTGTATCATCTTTGTTGAATCCATATACAGGAAATCAGTGCACATGGCCGCTGGTTACGATAAAAAGTGGAACCACAACTGACTTTTCATATTTTGTTTTTCGGACTGAACAGAGGGCAGACAAGATGTTGGTGAGTTTAAGGTGCTGGAAGGCACAATTGATGATATTTTTGATTAATGAAAAGAACAGTGGAATTCTTTGTTTGTTTACACATAATTGGCCATATACCTGATTCTGATTCTAATATGGCAGACAAAATTTAAATTTACCAAAGCATCAGATTAATGCATTCTTCATTCTGTCTTTTCACAGTTTGTCCTATTTCAGTCATTTCTGCATCTCTCCCTGTTCCTTCTGCTCGTCTCTTAATCCCCTTATGGCTAACAACAGCTACCTGCTGAGGAAATGACAGCTCTCCCTGCCCATTTTATTTTGTGACTGTGTCACAGAGTGTTCGTGTGCGTTAAGGACATAAACACACAGTGCTGCTTGCAGCTGTAATCTGGTATGGAAACCTGAAACACCAGATTTGCTGAATGAACCATCATCATGACTGAAACATAGCAGTTGGAGTGTGCTGGGTAAATATGTTGTGCTTGATGATACCATTGAGCTTTTGTCAGGGTAAATTTGAGGAGATTCACAGCGGGTTTGACTGCCTTTTTACTCTTTTATATATCTTTGTGTGGTGATTTAATTTCCTGCTCAGTTCACCTCACCTTTCTTCTTTCCTTTCATTCCTTAGTGTCAATAATTTCCTCAATCCTTTTTTTTTTCCCTGGGCAGATCAATACATAAAAAAAGTCTACCTGGGAAGAGGAAGTGTCTAGTCATAATGATTCAGTTTTATCATTTGTCTCAAGCTGCAGTGAAGTTTCTTGTCATAGTGAGCTTTTTTGTGCTCTTTATTATCTCTCCTTTCAGTGCTCATTTAACATTTGAGTTCGGTACATTCGGTACACAGCAGGTCCTGTTGAACTTATACATAGATGAACTTTTGAAGAGGACTTTCTTTTCCATCCTTAACGTTTTCTTTCCCTGATGAAACAACACATTTGTAGATATTTGTTTCAGCCAGGAGCTGCTCTGCTCTCTGGGCAACAGTCGGCTAATCAGTCACCAACTGAATTGGCATGAAATTATCTACATTCACTGTCCCCATATGTTGAATCCTAATGAGCTGGCGTTCCCCTGATGTCCATTCCATCAGGTTGATATTTTTGGGTTTTGGTGAAATATCTCAATAGCTCTTACAGGGATTGTCTTGAAATTTACATACAGAAATACAGATACAGAAATGCCCGTTTCCATAAGAACAAATCATAAAGACTTTGGTGAATTCACTTCAACATTTACTGACAGTCAAGCTCTCCAGAGGATGAATTATTTGGATTTTGGTGACTTTTCCACTTGTCTCACCATCAAGTTGGTTCTGTTATGGAGCATTCAAGGCAGACTCAACAGGGACTAGATGTCGCCATCGCAATATGGAAAAAATTAGCAAAAGTTTTTTGCCTTTGTTTTGTTTTGTTTTGCGTAGGATCGCTTCTGATCATGCAAACATTTCTGATAACTTCAGAGGATGTAGAAAAATTCATACATACATTCAATTCATTCCATAGCGTGTTTTTAACCTAATGAAATATTCAGCTTGTTAGCGTTTAGCATTTACGCACATGCCTGATAGGATGGTCTCACAGTGATATAACAGCATTTGAAATTAAATTTATATAACTGCAATAACAAACTAGAACTGCAAGCAGTTATGAACGGGGGCCAAGCCCCCCTGCGTGACTCGGACCCCGCGCACCGCAGAGCCCACGGAAGTTGGCCCCAAAGGATGACGGGCTCGGGCAAAAGTGACGACACAGGCCAACGTCTGAGCCGTGGTATTTGCTGTAATGGGAAGTGCAGTGGAAGTGCAAAAGGCTGAATGTGTGCCGATTTGGATTTGTTGTACTAAATCACACCCACTTTGACCAATCGTTACTTAACTATATGGCTGGCCTCAGGAGTGACCCCACATCAGTTCTGTTTCATTACATTTCTATTATTGCAACAAAAAATGAGAGTGACAAGGAAAAATGCATTTATGTTGATTAGTGTGTAGGCCTACATTTTCTAAACGCACTGTTATTCATTTGTCTTGCATATGTGAGAAGTGAACTAATGTTACAGAACCTGTGGAGCAGAAAGAACTTTTTGTGAGGAGCTACAGAGGTGATGTGTTAGCATGTTGGACGTAGCACAGTAACGTTGAGTTTTTTTTAAAATATCACCTGTTTAAAAGGCAAAAACACATTTACATCCATTATAGTGCCACCTATAGGCCAATTTGCACCAAATTTGGCACAGAGCCCCTGGATGACTTCAGGAACAGTTGACTTAAGTTTGATGTTGAAAGCATTTAGTTTGACCGAAATATGAAACAATATGTGTTTTTTAGCTGGCAAAAAAGATTGTTTGGTTATAACTAGCAGATTTTTTTGGAGTGCCAAAATTCTTTTGACAACTTTTCATCAGACATATCTGGAGATTCTATATGCAAAGTTTCAGGCAGATGGCGCTTAAATTGTAGGAGGAGTTCGAAAAAGTAGGTTTTGCATATGTGGCGATTTAGCGAACAAAATGTGCAGCTCTATTCAGGGAACATATGGATATAAGGTTTGTGAATGTGTTATTCAAAATGTGGAAGTTACAGGCAAAAATGCGATTGCATCCATTATAGCGCCACCTACTCGAGTACATGTGCAATTTTTGGTATGGAAAAACTGTGTCCTATTCTATCTGTACCATATAAATGTCAAAGCTCTCAGCATAATAGTTTGGCTGAAATTAATGTTTGTTGTTTATCTTGTAATAAGCCACGCCCACATTGACCAGTCATGACCACCTTGAAGATAAGGCCTCAGGATTGGCCCTACATCATACCGACCAAGTTTCGTAAAAATCGGTGTAGCTGTTCAAGAGATATATATACGCGTTGGCTAGGTTATAGCGCCCCCTTCAGGTGGATATATGTAGTTTTTTGTGTCTGAGGTACGTGCAGGAGTCTGGACCAACCCTCCAAACTGCACCGCCCTCCCTTGCACGGTTTAGCCTGCAGCACCACTTTTAGCGGAAGAAAAAAAATCCTTGCAATTACAATAGGGTTCCTAGCACCGCTGGTCCTAGGAAACGCGTCTGCTTGCATACGCTTTCCCTCGGCCCCTCGGGATTGGCCCCCTAATAAGAAAATGGATCTGATACTATAATAGTTTGTCCAGGTACCACAGAAGATGAAGTCAGCTGCAGTTTTTCTCCCTGTAATCTCATTAATGGTAAACAGTCTACTGACCGCTCAAAGCTGCTTTACAACACTTGTCAGATTCTCCCACTCACGCACTGATAGCAGAGGCTGCCATGCCAGCTGCTCATCAGGAGCAATTTGGGGTTCAGTATCTTGCTCAAGGACACTTCGACAAGGACACTCCTCCCCTAAGATGAGCCGGGATTCGAACCAGCGACCTTCCAATTACTAGAACACCCGCTCTACCTCCTGAGTCACAGCCGCCACATTAATTCCCCACCATACGTCTTTCACTTCCATGCCCTGCTGTTGAAAAATGAAAAGCTGAAGCATGATATTGATGACCTCATGACCAGTGTTGGGTGTAACACGTTACAAAGTAACGCGTTACAAAGATTACAGTAACCCGTTACTGTAATCACATTACTTTTTTCAGTAACAAGTAGTGTAAGGCATTACTGTTCTGAATGTAGTAATCACATTACAGTTTGCCAAGCTCATTACTTACGTTACATTGCTAGGTTAATCAATTTTAACAGCATGGTCGCACGTATCACACACGGCGGGCTGGGGGGGGGCGGCCGCCAATCTGACGACTTTCTCGCTAGATTCAGCGACTTTTCAGACCCTCTTAGCGACTTCATTTATAAAAAGCTACGAGCGACAAATTTGGCGACTTATTCAGATCATCGGGGGAAAGGCGAGAAATATATTATATTCTCTGCAGCAGCGCCGGACTCTCTCCCCTCCCGGCTGCGCAGGCGACAGGCCGGTGTGTGTATGGGGGCGCTGGCTGGGGCAGCAGGAGGGTTACAGATACAAACATTACTTTGAATTTGTTGAACGTAAGGAAAATAATTTGACTGTAAGGTGCACTTTGCCCGTGTTGGAAACCTCTCCTCACCGCTGCTAACACTACCTCAAACTTAACGAAGCACCTACAGAGACAGCACGCACACACAAATCTTGTTGCTAAGGAACCGTGGACTAAGAATGAGACGCCAAGACAGAATGTAACGAGTAATGTAACGAGTAATGTAACTAATTACTTTCTCCAGGCAGTAATCATGTAATGTAAGGCATTACTATTTCTGAGAGTAATGTGTAATGTGTAATATATTACTTTTTTGAGTAACGAGCCCCAACACTGCTCATGACATGGTAGCCTAATAATCACTAAATATGCTGTGTTTGCTCTGCCTGGTGGATAGATAAACCAATGCGACTGGTTTCCACACATGGCGCTAAGGTGCGATGCCATTCGGCCTCACATTCACTACGTCATTGCGGGGGGATCTCATTCCTGTCATGGGCTCTTCCAGATCTGAGCTGGTCCCTTAGGGTCCCGTCACAGAGGAAACAGGAAGTTTTAAGAGGCTTCATCTGTATATAAATGCACCTGACCGCCAGCATTCATTTCACTCCCCGTTATGCCTCAGTGCTCCTCCTCTATTTCCTAAATGTCTCCCTACAACAAACTCATCTGGTGTTTATCTGTCTGTCATTAGTCCATCGATTGATCTCTGCAGCATTTTCATCAAGTCATTAGCCTGCTCCTACATTTGTGTAATTGTTTCCCTCGCTCTCTACTCCCTCTCTGTATGGTTGTTGGTGTTCTGTGAGTACTGCATCAGTACACTTAAGGTAATGAGGTATGAGGTTGCGTACTGCACTTTGCTCTGCACAGTGCAACTGTTTATTCTCTTGGTCTTTTTATATCCTGTTCTTCTCCTGCAGCGAACAATTGCAAGTGACATAACAGACGAAACGTTCTTGTTCACATCTTACCATCTGCTTATTCTATTTCGCAATGACATCACTTTGCTTTCAAACTTTGTTCAACTGTTAAATCCTTAATCTGTATTCAGCAGCAGAGTAGATTGAGGACCAACAACAATGGATCCACTATACTGTAGCACCTCCATCCAATTCAAGTACTGCTAAAAAATCAAAATGGAAAAGAACTCTGGAGTCTTGGTAATTTTTTTTACCAGCTAAATGTATTGGATTCTGGATAAAAGCCTTTATTAAATGTTTATATTTTGCCTTTTTTCACAGTTTTCATTGATCTGAAGTGTCTGAATGCTTGATTGCTCAGCCCCGCTTGGTTTTATTGGGATTTCTGTTTTAGTTTGAAGTTTACTCCTCATGATATTAAAACAACAATCTAAAATATATCGACAAAGTCACCTTGTCATTGCAAAACTAAAAATATTGACAGCTGCAAGCTGCCAAAGATAAAATAAGAGAAAATAAATGAAGGTAAAAATTGCATTTCATTCCATTCATATTCTATTGAGAAAACTACAGAATAAGTGTAATATGTTACCACGACTGCTACACTCTTAAAAATACAGGTTGTTCCAAGGGTTCTACTGAAATGGCTGAGGTTCTATCCAAAACCATTTGCTTCTGAGGACACATTTTTTGAAAAAAAAAAAAAAAAAAGTTTTTTTTAAGGGCTCTTTGATTGTATATGCTTTCCAGGCTGTTTGGGTGGCCTGGGTACAAGCTGGAACCAGTTTGGTTTAATTTGACCTGACTATGTATTTTTCATTACTACATTTTCTGACAGTTAACAGAGAGGTAAGATGTAGCTCTTAGTGACATCCACGCTGTTATAACATGTCCCGCAGGCGTCAGGTACCTGAAAACAGCTTAGAAAAACACAGCTGTCGTCAAGAAATGTAACAGCTCACAATTAACAACATAACATCATGTTCTGAATGGACATACTCCAGACTGGAATAACCTCCCAGCTGACATCAAACAAGCTGGCTCTATTGAATTTCAATCTAAAAACTCACTTCTTGGACTAGGCCATTAATTAGCCCTTGATGTCGATTGCTAGCTTCTTCAGTGGGTTGGTCTCAGTCTCAGTGACTTACCTATAGTGTTAGAATTCATGTTGTCCTGCTGACGTTTATTCTGATCAACATCGCATTTTGCGTTTGTTTTCTGTTCCCACAAGCTGCAAACTGTGTCACTCTCTTCACTCTCTATAGCTTCCTCCTCCTCCTCTTGCCCTCTTCCAGGTCACCATGGTGGACAGGAGGTTGTGTGGCTCGGGCATCACTTGGCGATGCCTCGACCTGCTCAGTCGTCTCCTGGATCCACAACACTTTACATATAATTTGTGTCGGACAATCTGTTAATGTAACTTGTAAACTGTGATTCTTTGCTCTTTTCTGTACACACGACATCTATTGCATGTCTGTTCGTCCTGGAAGAGGGATCCCTCCTCTGTGGCTCTTTCTGAGGTTTCTTCCATCATTTTTTTTTGTCTTGTCAAAAGGGTCTTTTTTTTATCCATCAACATAGACAGTTTTTCCACACTCAAATCGAGGATCTAAGGACGGACAATGTCGTTCACTGTACAGATTGTAAAGCCCATTGAGGCAATGTGATTGTGGGCTATATGAATAAG
Source organism: Diplodus puntazzo (assembly GCA_963678695.2). Taxonomy (NCBI): domain Eukaryota; kingdom Metazoa; phylum Chordata; class Actinopteri; order Spariformes; family Sparidae; genus Diplodus; species Diplodus puntazzo. Next base: position 22,734,372 of record OZ023175.1, on the reverse strand, counting down.
TTACTACATCAGTTAAAACCACTGGAAGAGAGTGCTTCTTTCAATCACTAGGCATTGCTGCCCTGTGACAAACCATATCTGGCCAAAACCACTGGAACTACACTAAACTCAGAGTTTTGTGTCCATGTAATTTTCTAGTCTACTGGCAAGACCTGAGCTGATGCTTCAGCACTGGATTTTTATCTCTTACATGCTCACAGCTCTTCGTACCAACACCGTCTCCTGTGACCTGAGTTGATGTAGGCCAAACACACACAGGATAAACCCCTTCATCATCCTGTCAGCCGGTCCTTTGAGGTGCAGGACGCAATCGCCCAAACCTCAAATGTTTCCTCTCCACAGACTGAAGCAAGTTTGATAAGTGACTCTTGGTCATGCCACAGTAAAACCAGCCATACAGTAAGAACTGCCTGAACAGGATTTGGACTGCATGAAGCTCCACTTTTGTATACTTGAGGCGGATTCAGCAGCCCTTATCCTCATATTAGTATTGCAGTATTGATTTGTGATTCTAACTACGAAGGTCTTGGCTATTGTCGGGGTAGTGTTTCCACTTTAAATGGATTTGCTTTTGAAGAGGATTCTCTATGATAACTCACCTTGAACAAAACAAAAATTAGAAAATAAGTCAGAAAACTGAGAAGACAAAAAATCAATACAACAGATTAATGTGTTTGTTTTAAAAGCACGTTCTCACTATCATAGGGCTTCTAGAGTATGTAATAAATGACAAACTTGGTTGGAAGCCAGATATAGAATATAGAAAATGAGAAAACGTGTAATGTATTGTTGTTTTGAACACAGTAAAGTGTAGTGTAGATTGTTCCTCTCTTAATATGTGGTACTGTTCACCTGAAAGTATAATATGTATCAAATCAGCATTAAATGTCTTAAAACCACAAGACATTTGTTGAATATTTTGTTGAGTTTTGTTCTTATATCCCATATGTTTCCAACAATGTTCAATCAACAGAGAAATCCACACGTTTACTCAAGATGATGTGCTTTTCATTAGGCTGCCGCTGCTAATTCTCGAATAGAGAAGATGGCGAATGAGACCAAATTTAAGTAAATTCTGAAACATGACAACAAGCACCTGAGTGCAGGGGAACTGTTCATTTCACTGTTTTGTTGAACAGATTTTTTGGGGCATTTTTAGTAAAATGATTTCACAAATCACAGCAACCGCATTCCTCTTCCAACATAGAGGCAAGATAATATGGTAAATAAGAGAGAAGAAAGCTGCGATTGGCATGCACACAGTTTACCCACAAAAGCACACACACACACACACACACAATGAAACACGCGCTTGGCAGCCACCTGAAATGATAACAAGCATTTAAACAAGGGCACGGCAGTCCACATACACACCAAATCCACTTGAAAAGGCACTGTACTCACCTATTTGAATTGCATCAGTACATGACATACAATATTTAATCCAACACAATAGCCTAACGTTAAAGTTATGTAGGCCAACATTAGCTACCTTGCTCTTAAGGGCTTACCTGCTCCATGCTTGCTGACACATCACTGAGGACAGCGGCGTAGCTGCTGAGGCACGCTAGGAGGGGGCCTGTCCATGGGCTGGAGAATAATCAATTTCTTTTTTTTTTTTTATTTAAAGAGCTTTGTCACCTGCTGTTCTTTTCACTCCTGTCTTTTTATACAACCACTATTATCTTTGAATGGCATGACTGCACTTTTTCGCTTGTTGGTCTTGACAGATTTAGTTCTGAGTCTTATCGCCTTATCACATGATCAAATACAGATTTTGGGCAACAACACACATACGTGACCCATATTTACTTGCTATTGACTTTTTTCACTATACATTTCTGACACCATGACAATGGCGGTTGTACACATGTTAGAGTGTATATACCAAATGGTATTATAAATAAAGTACGTAATTTTTGGGCCCACCCTCCGTCAGCCAGGGTTCCTCCCACACCACAGGCTGATGACAGAGTGATGTCTGTGTGTATTTACGTTATTCATGCAGGTTTGATTTGCCCCAAACCTCCAGATTACTTTACTATACACCAACCGTATGCTAACATTAGGGTGTCTGCCTACTCAGCAGAGACTCTGCTTCTCTCTCTTCTTTTTCCCCTGTCCTCTCTGTGACTTTGCTCATGAAGTAAAGTACATTTCCCCTCCAGCTCCAGTTGGCAGTCACCATCACAGAACATAAACACCTGAACATGGAGGACAGCTATGGGGATTGCTGCTGCAGTCAGGCGTTAAGAAAAAAAATCCACTTTTTTAAATCCCAAAAGTTTCCAAATAATCTCTGAGCTTTCCTCCCATCAGTAAACAGTTCTGGATCAGAGCAGAACCTGAAGTGACGCCAGATGTTTATTCTCCAGAGGGTCCGGCTCTAATCCAGAGTGTCTAGCTGGCTCTTAGCAGCGGAGCAATGGCTCTTGCTGCCCACTTGCTCTCCAGGCATCACTCCATAAACATGTTTTGTTTTGTCTTGGCAGAGAGCTTACATATTGTATATTTAATCTTCCAATGCACAGAGGTGTGGGGCAACATGTATGACTCATACTTAACCTTTGGATGTGTTAGAGAAAAGAGCTTCAAGACTCATGAATAAGGTGGATGTAAGAATGCACCAACAACCTCACATGTGTTGAAATGTAAAGGTTCAGTTGATTTGAAAATTCTATTAGTATAAGTGTATAAGTATAAGCGTAAAGCCAGAAATAGACTATCACCTGAAAATCTACAGAGGCAGTTTGTATTACGACCAAATAACAAGAACCAAAAAAAGCAACTTATCTATATGCAAGCAATACATTTAGGCAGATGTGTATTTCAACAAATAGAGTTAAATGGTTGAATTTTCTGGAAAATTACATAAAGGACATTCATTTAAGATGACTGTGATTGATTGTATCTGAGAATGTTTTGTAGAACTTTTATAAGATTCATGAAAAAAGCTGAACATAAAGGTTTGAAAGCACTTCGCAGAAGAAAAAAAAAAAAATAAATGTATGAAATTGAATGTTTATCATTAACACCACAATCATAGTATTTATGCACTTAAAGAATCTTTGATACAAAGCAGTTACGATCCTCAGATGAGGGCTTGACTGTTGCTTCTATATTTCTTTTTATTCCATCGACAGTTCTATTTTGTTCATGGAATGTGTGTAAGTATAACAGGTTAGTGTATTATTTGTCTTGTATGATTGTTATTGAGCAAAATAAACACTTATGAACAAATGCATGCCTGAATGAATATATTTATTTATTTATTTATTTATTTATTGTGAAGGTGAACAATGTCAGGATTAAAAATAACTACGATTACAGAATGCAATAACATTTCTACAATCTATAATACACGAACGCTCATATTCTTCAAACCGAGTTAATCATTCCAGATGTTTAGCTACCAGCCATTCAATCTTATCCAATCAATCTGGCCTCATCAATAATCAATTACTGCATATTCTGTTAATTATTCATCTCTAATTAGGTTGTAAAATATCCAGTTTTACCCTCAAATCAAGAAGTTATACCTGTAAATTAGTTAATAGGTTTCTTCAAATTATTACTGTAATGGTGCCCTCAAGCTACAGTTAATTCTTTCAAATTAATTTGATCAAATTTCACCTCGCCAAACTGTTACGGTGCAAGCTGTATGGTTTTACTGTCACCAGTATGGTTTCATGTCATACCCCCCTCTCTCTCCCAGAGTCCTGTCCTGCCTGCCTGTCACGATCACTGTCCACTGGTCAGCAAAATCTTTAAAAAAAATAAAAGGGTTATCTGCATGGTGTATTAAAAAGAATACACATATTTTACATTTAAAGGGAAGGCATTTCTAAACTGTGCTCACAAGTGAACAAAAAAATGAACAACTGCTGGACTCGAAAAAAATTGCAGATTTCTTGTTTGCCACATAAAATCTAGAGAAGAAGTTAATTTAAAACCATGATGGGAAAATTCTAACACATTGAAAAGGTTGAAAGTACTATATAATAGCATCCCATTCTGCAAACTTGACGGGGCATGACAGGAAAAAAGAAAAAGCTTACAGTATTTTACCCTATTATACAGCTTAAAGTTCTCCTCTCTGGGAGTAATAGACAACAATTTTCTGACCCTTTTGAATTTTTCAAAGTTCTACCAAGTGCTAAAAAGAAAAAAAGGGCTTATTCCCTCACACATAGATCTTTCTAATTCTTGTTTTTGCACGTGTGTCAGAAACCAGTGGCAAACTCTGGAGCTGAAACGTGAAGCTAAAGCAGAAATACCAAAAACTACAGTTTCCTATGGGGAGTGACAGCAAAAGGGAGTGAGCCCATGTTAAAATGTCCAACTTTACGACAGAAATAAACATGTTTACAGCCTGGTACAGAAAAAAAAATCTAATTTCATGCTCACGACAACTATACGGATTAATTTTTTAGAACTCACTTAAATTATGCTAAGGCTTTCTAGTTGAATTCCAAACTCTTCATAATGGCGGCTGAGCCAGACCACATTCCCAAAGCCTCAGTGTTTACGGAGTTGGTAGTGAGACTCAAAAATCTGCTTTCTTACAAACTGGACCTGTAAAGTCACGCATAATGAAGGGCATGGTCACTTTGAGTGACATCTACCTGCAAGCTGTCTGCTTGGCTTCACCTCAGCTAATTCAGGTCACTGAACTTCACCTCTCTCCCATGTTTGTGTTGTTTTTGCCTTTTGGAATATTGAACAAAGAGCAAACCGGAAGGCGAGAGACTGACGCTGGTGTTTTGGATAAACAAATGACCCTGTTAGCATAACTGCCAGACTGCTACTGGAGCCAATGAGCTCTGGAGGAGATAGCTACACTCTGGAGGAATTAACACCCAGAATCAAAGAGAGCACGCGATCTTGCTGTTAATGTACAGTAAGGTGTTTTGACGTTTGGGATGAATAAACCTGCAGTCAAACTCACTTGAATAACATTAGGTGGAATTCACGCCTCTTTTAGTCTAACACAGATAGCTTGTTAGCCATAGCTAGCTTGGTAGCTTCCAGCTCTAGTGGAGCCGGGCGAGTCAGACATTGCCAAGATGGAAATGACCAGTACCACCAACTTTGAGCTGCATTCAAACTCTTCTTCAGGTTGCTGTCTCCACTACTTTCCAAGTCAATGGTCAGGTGTCAGGATGGATGATTGTTCACGCATGATGGATGTGAGCTGTGAGTGGGGAGAACTATTTTCTTGAAAACACTGCAAGCTGTACCAGAGAACTTTTCAATGCTGTTGGAAATGCTTGGTCAAGGACAGGACTTAGTTGAAGTCGTAATAGTTTGAATGTCTCCTATCTCCTATTCTTAAGCAATGGAACACGATGCAGAGGGCAGATGAGAGGTTTGAACAACTGAAAAGCCTCATGAGAATTATTCAGCTTGAGTAGTAAACAACAAGTAAAGAAAATGGTGAGTTCCCCTTCAGCTCACCGTTTGCCTCACCAACAAAAGAGAAAAAAGAACTGAGCTGAGAGAGGGGAAAGTCACAGAAGTGCACTTGAACATAGTATGTGCATCCTGAAAATAGGAGAGAAGAGGCAACAAAAGACCTGAGAGAGGAATCTACTTTCAGTATTAGCAAATATGCTGCATTATGTTCTGAGGAGGAGAGGAGAGAAAAGTATGAAACAGGAAAATCAAGTAATGTAGCCTACAATATTATTGGAAAGCAGTGTTATTTTGTATAATAGTGATCCTGGCTTCTAAGCTCTGAACATGTTGGCAAAGAAAAGAAATGAGGGCAGGCGAAGGTAAGACAAGACATGCCAAGTAAAAAAGAAAAGACAGTTCCAGTATTACAGTCCATTGACCACAACTGACAAGGCCCTCCATCAACTGGGCAATATGCTGATGCAGCCCACTATGTTGGGAACTCAAATGGTTTTCACCCTGATGAGAAGGTGAAAGAGAGATATAACTACCAAGATTTGAAGACAGTCACAGTTTGAAAGAGATACAAATGGAAAAGTGATGGAAGGAAGATGATTTCTCAGGTTTAGTCTAGCCCAAGTCCATTCCAGGACACAATTAGTCCCCTGACCCCTTCTACACTTACAGTGTGATTTATGGCTATATATTTTTTCTAGGTAAGCAAAAAAGTACATGGATATATGACAGTTCTGCAGTGGGAATCTGATGCAATGTGAGAAACTTTAGAAGGAAATTGGACTTCAGACAGAAGAGTCAGTCATTACAGTGAATAATTATATACATTACAACATACAGTGAAATCCATCCGAATTATTCGGAGTAGTGGGCTGCAGAGGTGTGAACCGTCACTGGCCTCATGTTGGATTACACTTTCATCTGGCAACGACATGCATGCATGCAATGTACAGCATCATCAGTTTTCTATATAACTGCACATGGCTACTTTTTTATGATATAATATAAGCAGTAAGATGAGTCTAAATTTGTACATCAACTCCAGACTTCCAGTTAACCATAGAGGCACTGACAGGAATATTGACCAAATAAGCATTGTTAGATCAATATTGACTTTGTGATTCAGATTTGCTATTGTGATTTGCCACCGTATCATTGCCCCCCAAGTGACAAGAGTCATAATTATTATAGCAGCTAGATAGTTTTGTGATTCGGGAAAAAAATAAAAACCACACACACATAAATCAAAAGATGTATTGAACTTATATTTGTCAAGTACTTTGAAAAAGATGTAAATAATGTTGCTCCATGTCTGTTGGAAGCATCAATAAGCTATGTTTTATTAATGTGTCTACTATAACAACTTTATAAGGCTTTATAATATGTCATGGTTGTGTTAACATTGTGTTATGCTATCCCAAAGTGACCAAATATCTCACAATGTAGGTTCAACTGAGACCACCTACCAACTACATGACCATAATGTCTCCCGAACGTGATCTCATACCTTCAGTTGCACAACCATAACCATAATTTTGCTCAATTAACCATAGACTTGTGTTTTAGTTGCTAGAAGCTATGAGGTGGAATTTCGAGAATGAACGTTGAGCAGAAAAAAAAAAATATTCCACTCTCATATCAAGTTCTTGTAAACCTACTGTGGCTGTTATTCCCTTTATCTCATACTTGTTTTGTTTTTTGTTTTTATCATAAAGCATGTTCAAGTGAGGTTTCAATGTAAAGTAGTGATTGGAATGTTCATTGACCACAGAGCATATCCACACCCTGATCATAATAATAGCAGGTGTGTACTAAGTCAGTCTCTGTCTCGCTCTTCTGTATTCCACTCCCCTGCGACTGGGTTAGTGCTGAAGCGGACTCCTCATCTAAAGCTGTCAGTGCACCTCCGCATTAGCTGGGCATTTTCAGTCATACGGGTGATATTAATAGGTCTTTGAAATATTTAAAGGGGATAGGAAACGGACGACAGGAGAAAAACGTGAAGGCAAATCAAACACTAAACAGTAGATGAGATAAGAAGATGAGAAGGGCCAGTCTCACTCTCTCTGTGCCATGTGAATCCCACCTAGGTTTGAATCAAAGGTGTATTGATCTACAAAGGTAAACATCACAACAGATGCATATTCAATGAAGATAACCAAACAACACACTGTGTCAGTATAGCTGATTTTTCAGCATCAAAGTATTTTAGGAAGTCTTTGGAAGCACTGACTAGCTCTGGCAGGATGCAAATGGCAGAGTTTGCTCAAAGTTCTTGAATGTAAAAGCGCTGTGTGTCACTTGGAGAAATATAGTAGATTGTTGCCTCTCATACCTGTGTTATCAAATACCAACCCTTTGGTTTGCATACGACCCGAGCCACTATCACAACTGATACAAAAAGTTGAGAGAGGCTTAAAATCAGTGTCATAATAGGCAAAAGGCAATTCTGAGCAACAAACAGGAGAATAGGAAGACAAGACAGTTGACAACAATGTTCATTTTGGACCACTTAAGGCTTGAACTCACAACTTCTGGAACCAAAGACTGTCATCTATCGCTCTGAGCTAATTGGCAAGTGGCAGTACAACAGTGGCTTCACAAATGGAGTAAGCCATTCATTGTTGTGCAGGCAGATTTGAAACCACTGTAAAAAATTCAGTTATCAAGACAAAAATCTGAAAATACACATATTGCAGCATGGAGATGTTGGTAATTTGTTTTTAAAAATGATTGTTTTGCTCCATAGGTGAATAACTGATGTTTAAAAATGCTGCTTGCTTTGACTGCAATTATTCACATGAGAGCAGAATTAAAAATGTTCTCAAAAATTCCCGTTTTTTAGGTAAAATTCTGATATTTGTCAAACATCATCTACCATGACTCTAAAAAATGTTCAATTTTTTTAATGAACATTGAAGATGTATTTATCAATTTGCAGCTATATGTTTACAGTAGTGTTCACAGTCAAACATTTTCATGCACTGTAGGCAAAAATTGTGGGATCATTTTTTAATAGGTTTAAATGTACAAAAGTTTCTTTAGTATTGGGGCTACAGTTTGATGAAAGTGTGAAGTTCTAGCGGGTTGATTTGTTATGAATTTTCAATGTTTTGAACTTTGGATGCTTGCTGTAGCGCCACCATCAGGACTACTGGCTTATTGGGTTTACAGCTGAGGTAATCTAGCATGAGACTGGGCCTTTATGCAAAATTTGGTTAGCTTTCACCCATGGTCCGGTCCAAGCAATTTGTTTTTATTTAATTTAGAGGCTTGCTGTGATGCCACCATCAGGACAATTGTCTTGTGTTTCATGTTGAGGACATCTGACATTTTGATCTGTCGTCATCACCATCATCCTTGCTGGGTCTCAAACCCACAATCTCTGACACCAAAAACCAGCTCTTAACTCACTGAGCTAATTGGCTGGAAGTGAGACTTGCGGTGTAGCTTCATTTGTCGACTCAGGGAGTCACTGTCCAGGCAGCTGTTGTCAAGGCAGATTTCAAAAATGGTCAAAATGTCAGAAATTCTGTTACCTGAACAAAAATCTGATAATACATAAATTGCATCTTGACAGCATGGAAATGTTGGTGATTTGTTTTTAACTCTAAGTGTTTTGCTTCATAAGAGAAAATCTAATGTTTAAAAATGTCACTCTTACATTGACTCCAGTTTTTCCCATGAGAGCAGAATTCAAAATGTTCTCAAAAATTCAGTTTTTGAGATAAAATTCTGATATTTGCCAAACTTCATCAACCATGACTCCAAAATATTAAAAAAAAAAAAAAATTCAGGAAGATTGAAAATGTATTTAGCAAGAATGTGATAGTATATGTTGACAGTACTGTTTACAGTCAAACATTTTGATGCACTGTAGGCTTAATTTTTGATAAATCAAAAATCCAAGAAAAAAGTATTGTGGAGGACGGTCTGAAGATGCTCTCTAGCAAGTTTGGTGACAATTGAACAAAAAATTGTGGGAGGAGATAGGGAGGAATATTGACATGTCCTTGGAATTAAGGCATGGGGCTGGACATTTCTGTAAAGTTTGGTGAGTTTTCGCCCTTGGGAAGTATGACTTGCTCGGAAGAAAGAAAGAAGAAAGAAAGAATTCCTAGGAATACAATAGTGTCCTGGCAGCTTGGCTGCCCGGACCCTAATAATGTGTAACTTGAATGTATTACTGAATATATATTGATAACGATAAATGATCTCTTTATTGACCAACTATTCCCTTTTTTCATATACTGTGAAAAACAGTGTTTTCTATTTTCCAAAAGAGTATTATGCAAAATATATTGTGAGTATTTGATTTTTTAAATATATGTAAGGCTTTATTATGTCTTGGCTGCGTTAACATTGTAATATTCTGCCCCAAAGTGACCAAACATCTATCCATGCAGGTTAAAGGTTTTAGTTCCCTACTTTTCATCGTATCACAATGACCACATCGTTTCTAAACATAACCATGAGATTCTTCAGTCAACCGTTGAGATATGCTTTAGGTGCCAGAAGCTATCAAGAGAAAAATGTGATGATGAACATTTCACGGATGCGTTTAATATACTTGTTTAATTGTAAAATCAGTCCATCGCATCCATTTATTTCAAGCCTTTTTTTGTCAGAGAAAAAATAGATGTAATCAGTACTACCCTAAAAAAAACAATTACAGTAGCTAAGGGGTTACGGGGAACAGGTAGTGCAACCATAATCAGGTGTTGCATGGCAGACTACGTTGCTATGTCATAAATCAAGGAAATGGGATTCTGTTTAATGAGAGCGTATAGATTTACAAACCAAAGAGAACATTCTTGAGGATTGCGTGTTTTGTTTTTTTCTTAAATACAAATAAAATGTAATCAAAAAGATTTCCTCAGGAAGGGACATGAAGATTGTAGTAAGTGCTTTCCTTTTGCACTGGGTCTTGTAGAATCTTTGGTGTAATACATTAAATAATTACCTTCACTAAGGAGGTTATGTTACCACACTAGCCATAGCAAGTTTATATAGTACTTATATATGAACGATGTGTCTCTCAGTCTATTTTGATGTTTCTGCCTCTTCATGACCGATGTTTGATGAAGGCAGCTTAAAAGTTCAATTGAAACTAATGGAAGGAATTACTACAGGGGGAAAAAGAAAAGAGCCAGAATATCATGGTGGTGGCAGCCAGATAGGTACTGAGGAAAGGGTCCAAAGAGAAACTGAGGACATGAGAATAAGACGAAGGTGATGGAAGATAATGTCATGTGTTTTGCCAAAGGACTACATTGACCTCTGTCTCTCTCAGTCCCATGTGACTTTTATCTGGATTAGTGCCAAAGGTGATTGACAGGCCCACTAATCCAACTGGGGGGGTCGACAATCCGGGACTTAACACTCAATAATTGGCCTATCAGCCCAAAGCTTGAGCTGTTCGACTTAACTTAAGGGGAAAGAAATCCACTGGTGACACAGATAGAGACTGAGGGGCCATGAGAAATTGTATGTGTGTGTGTGCGCACGCGTATGTGTTTGTGCGTGTGTGCGTGTGTGTGTGTGTGTGTGTTTGTGAGGGGGGGCCTATTCTGGGCATTGGTGAAGGCATGTATGTTGTGTGTAGTAAATGTGTGTGTGTGGTCTTAGTTGGTAAAAAGTCCACTCATGACATCTACTGTACATTGGGTAATGGGAGGTCTGTGTGATGGTTGAGCTTGATGATGACATGCAGTGTGTTGAGTGTGACTTATGGCACAAAGTGTTTATATATGTTTGTGAGGGCGGCCAAGTTTGTGGGTAGTCATGTTTGGAGATGCAGTGTTTGTGTGTTTGCGTGCGTGTGTACAAGTGGGATAAATATGGTGTTTGTGTGGTTGAGTGAGCATGCAGGTGGCATTTACTTTGTGTGTACTGGTGCATGCAAATGTTTGTGCAGATCTTTGTGTGAGTGTGTTTATGCATGTGTGGGAAAATGGAACATTTGCTTCATGACACCTGAGCATCAATCACTGTCACATCACTGCCCGAAATGACCATGAGTAGCATGTGGTGGACAGCAGGGGGCTTTTAACATGCCAGCTCCATCATGATAACATGATGTGGATGGGCTTTTATTGTGACATCTAGACACTTGAGGCAAAGATGCCTTTCATTCCTGTCAATATATGAACTCTCTGACAGACTAAAATCAACCAATGTATTTTGGCTTGACAACAGAGCAGTCAAACAAAAGTACTGAGTTTGAGTAGCAAAACTGTTCACTCGCTTCACCTAAACTCCACTAATGTAGACAGGGGTGTGTGTCTTTGCCTCTTTTTATAAAAAAAAATAAATAATAATCAGCTCATTGGTTTTGCTGATGTTCAGCAGTAGATCATTCCTAATTCTAGACTCTCCATGATTATTGATTTCCTCCTGATATGAACTCTTCTTGTTGTTTGTAATGACGGCGATGGTGGCTCCCACCAATGTAGTCAAGGATGTATGATGTGAACACATAGGGACCGAGCACACAGCCCTGGGGTCCTCCGGTGTTGACCACTAAATTAGGGGGGTGGGACTGACAGTCTGAAATGTCTGAGGTCTGTTTGTGAGAAGGTTTAATACCCAGAGTGTGGTACTCAAGCCCTGACTATTAAGTCTTCTAATCAGCTTCATGGGTGACACTATATTGGAAGTTGAGCTGAAGTCAACAAACGGCATTCTGATGTAGCGTTTTCCTTATCTCAAATTGTGTGAAGACTGAATCAAGGGCAGTAGTTATTGCATCCTCTGTTGATCTGTTGGCTCTGAAAGCATACCAGTGAGGGTCCAGGCTGGCACGGATTTTGTCTTTGATGTGCTGGGGAACCAGTTTCTTGAAGCACTTCATCAGGGTAGGGATGAGAGGCACAGGGTGATAGCTGCTAAGATTAGACACTGCAGACTTTGTAGGTACAAGGGCAATGCTGTTTGTCTTGAGGCAGGTGGAACAGTCTCCTGTGAGATTGAAATGTTGGAGGTATCAGTAATAACATCAGATAGCTGATTGGCACATGTTTTCATATCCCTCTCCAACAGCCCCAGGTCAGCTTATAATGAATATAAAGATTCAAATATGGTGTAACAAAAATATTAAGTGGAAGAATTGAAATCCTATACTTAAAATTAGCAATTCAACAATTAAAAAAATTGCATGCAAGGTCCTGCATTCAAATGTTATTCCAGTCAAAGTATAATCAGCTAAATGTACTAGGAATTAAAAAGTAGATTATTACATTAGATTAACGTATGTGTAAGTACCACTTTGCAATGTGTTAGTTCACCCACATGCTGCTAGCTTGAACAAGCTTATATACAATGCTATGTGGTTGAATCTATAACAAAATATTATAGCTTACAGGCTGATAGTTTTTTTGGACAAATGCAGTTGAGTAAAAAGTGCAACATTTTCCTCTGAAAATGTATTGGAATACATGTAGATAGTAGCATAAAAGTCCATACTCAAGTGTTGCGTTAAAGTACACAATAATACGTAAGTACAGTTAAGTAAATGTACTTAGTTAGGTCCCATCACTGCATCCAAATAAGAGTGAAAGTCTGGGTTAGAAGACTGACGCAGTATGAGAGAAGAATAAGGCCAAGGGGATAAAAAAACATATGGTTCATTTAATATGGCAATTATTTAGTTAATTGTGCACTGGGCAAAGAGCTGACTTATTGGTAATTTAGCAGTTAGTCAAAGATAGGAGCAAGAAGGAAAAGATAGACCATCACTCTAGTAAACATCAGCTTAAGCCAGAGATGTATAGACCACCATCATATTTAATATTTGGTATTTATATGAATAAGGGCTGCATCGACATTCTGAGAGTTTGACCCATTGGTCATCTCTGATAAAATGAGACTTTGAAATCATCTCTGTGTCTCAGCTAGATGAGTATGTCTGGTGCTCATGCATACCTAACTGTAAGTAGTCACACACAAGCAGTATTGCACTGTCCTCGAAATGTGAAAAAAAGTCTGTGACAAACATGGATTGAGCTGGGTTCATGAGGTTGGAAAAGAGAAGGCACAAAACGATAGAAGGGTGGGTGTGGATAGGAGAAAACTCCAACACACAGGGGACTTTGCATTCATATGGGAAGGATGAGATGCAGTGGCAGTAGCCATAAGTAACCTTGCACAACTCAAGTAAGAGTAGGTCTGACAAGCTCGATCCAAGGCCAGGTCAAAAACCATAGTGCTGCCAGGCCTGAAGTTGCAGAGTCAGAGAGAGGAGAAAGGAGGGAGGGGGAATGAAGGGACATTGATTACACCCAAAGTGTGGACCCAGTAGCACCCCTGAGCAACCCAAGAGAGGAACCAATCAATAGACAAGGAGCCTGAATACCCCAGGATGAACAGGATCAAGTGGCCAAAGTCCAACGAAGTAGAGGAAGTTGGATGAATACCTGAGCAAACTGCTGCAGAGAAACCTGCGTGGAGCAGTGGAATCCAAGCTAAACATGCTTGGTGAAAAAATGCAGTGGCGAGTGAGCTGACCATCAAGAACGCAGTAGGAAGGGCAAAGGGGAGGAGGGAGAAGGTATTCAATGACCTGGTGGTAAACATTAGGAAGCTCCACAAACACTGGAGGACACCAGACGTTTCAGAAAAAGAGGGTTGGAAAGCCCTCCGAGATGAGATCTCATGAGGGCTTACAAACCTTTGAAGAGCAGAGGGCATCTGGCGGAGGAAGAGGAAAGAAAAGAAGAGAGCAAACGTCTTTAGGAATCCATTCCGTTATGCATGTAGACTGGGGAGAGGACCAGTGGAACTCCATTGAGCTGGAACTAGGAATAGCAATGGGATGTTCCATCTTCCCTAAACTCTTTGTGGCAGCCTGTGAAGTCATGAAGTCTGAAGACACTGGATGAACTGATCTTCTGGACAAGGATGAAATTCAAGCCACAGAAGTCAAGGAGCCTTTCCCTTCAGCAAGTGGGCAGGGCCATCTTCACCATTGCATTGTAGTGGCCACTGAAGCTGTGTGAAGTCACCTCATCAACAGGATGGATGCCAAAGCAAACTCTTCCATCAGCAAATGGCTAGGGCTCCCTTGTTCCTTCTCAATGTGCCATTTTTATGCCTTAAATGACATGTTTTCAGGCCATTTTACACAACTCACCTCCAAGAGACTTCACATTATAGTAGGGATGGAACGGTTTATGAAAACCATCCAAACCATTCGGTTCGACTGTCTCGGTTCGGATTTCGTGTGCCGCGTTCGGTTCATAGGCACGCGCAACTTCTTTTTCTCATTTACTAACGAGGCAAAACGTGTACACTCCAGAGCAGCAGGTGGTGGTAGTGAGCTGGACGGCAACCGCCAGTAAGCAAGAAGAAAAAGCGAAGCGGTGTAGCAGATAGTATCTTTGGGTCAGTTGTGGAGACATTTGTGGGCATGGCGAGTGGAATAGAGTCGGAGCTAGAAGATGCGCCAGCAGCACTGTATCTGCTGTATGGGAACACTTTACATTTAGAGTGACCTACGATGATGGTGGTAAGAAAGCTGTTGACAGAAGTCCGAAGGTGTGCAAAAGCATTGTGCAACACGTGTTGTTTATGCTAGCAGTAGCACGACTAACATGTCAGCTTATCTGACAATTGGACAATTGAGACAATTGGCAGCGCAAGGAGGAAAGGGAGAGAGTCGACAGGACAACTTCTACTCCCCGCAGCTTTTAAACAGCCTTACATTGACGAGTCAGATGGCACAAAATGCATAACAAAAGGAGTGGGGTATTTCATAGCCAAAGATATGCAGCCTTTTGCCGTGGTGGAGGGTGCGGGATTTCGTTGTATGATTAAAACACTCGAGCCACAATAAAAAATTCCCTCCCGCAAACACTTCAGCAACACGGTAATTCCCGCACTTTATGAAGAGACCCAACGAGGAATTGTTAAAGAGTTGTCTGACATAGCCTATGTAGCGCTTACTAGTGATGGATGGACCTCCAGGGATACTGAAAGTTTCCTGACTGTGACTGCCCATTACATTACATTAGTGACAGTGAATAACTATTTGTTCTTAGCATTTGTTAAAGATAACTTTCTTTGCCAAATAAGTATCTTCTCTCTTGCAGTGCCAGAATCTTGCCTACTTTTAACCTAAGACTGTCACAATGATGTATCAAATGTCAGACTGCCTCATTTTTTCAGTTATAACCAGACAATACAAGACATAATTGATTACTCTAACGATCAATGTATACTGGACCGAACCAAAAAACGTGACCACAAAATCATGATATGAACCGAACCGTGGATTTTTTTTCCTACATTGTAGTCATATAAATCTCTTGGGCCCTTGCATTCATGTGGATGCCACTTAACTCACACCACCCATCCAAACATTGTTGTGGACCAAGTTCACCTCCTCATTTTTGACTGTGTGTTGCACTATTGTGACGCTTCCCTCTCTCCAAGACGACATCTTCCCATGATGATACACACACATCAGGAGCTTTTATTGTTGGTGGCAGAGTCTGTCAATCCCAATTTACTTCCTGCCCATGAGGAAGTTAGCACAACCTAATATCTCTCTATTGGTGTTGTGCCAGGAATGTCATAATTAATGCTGCTCCAGGACCATCAATGCAACTGACCAGCCACATTCATATCTAGAATGTCACAGCTTTGCAAGTCAAAGAAAAAGACCGGAAAAATACCTGCGTGAGATAAGCTATTCTTTCAAAAGAGTGATTAATGTGAAAGTTTTTATTTTTTCTAACCAATGCTTACCAATTATTTATATTCCATAAACCAAACAAAACAGTACTAGAAAATAAAAAAAATGGAAAATAATAAGTAAACAGTATAATTTACGTTCCAGACAGGCGACAAATAACAGGATATTGTGTAGCATGTAATCCTGAGCCAATATTCTGATTGATAATAGCCTCATTATTTCAGTCGGTTTAAACTGATCAGTGTTGTACTGAGTCACATCAAATGTAAATGTGCTGTATATATTTTTGACTGACTCACTGACGAGTTTCTCTGACAGTTGGTCCTCTGTTGGATTTCTGACAAAGAAAAACTAAATAACCCAAAACTTATATTCTGTGTATCGGTGCTATTAACGGTCTAGACTCTGCTTCAATAAACTCTTAATAAAAAAAAATCCTTCAGCAGAAGTTAACTCATTCCTCCTATCTAATTCACATTTAATATATTATTAATATACAATGTGTCAGGCTTTATTTTTAGATTACTTTGCCCAATAGGGAGGCAGCCCTAAAGAAACAGAAAGGGAGGAGGACAGAGTGAGGGGGAAAAGTGTCAAAGTGGAGAGGAGCAAGTCAAGAATGGAGAGATGGGACAGTGACAGATAGAGAGACAGATTGACAAGGTCAAGAAGCTAATAAAGTGTCAGTATTTTGCCCCGCCTCTCAATAGAATTGGACTTCAACTCTGTACAGTCTGTACCCAGAGGAGGGAAATTAACAATCTGTCTGTTCATTTAGTGACTCTTCATTTCCTGGCGCCTCACAAGCGCCTGCTAGGAATCTCAACAAGGGGCAGAGATGGCAGAGAGAGACGGAGACAGACAGCACCAAAGGAAAACAGAAAGAGAGGAGAGATATGGTCTAGGAAAGCCAGTAGATATGTTTCCTTCCTGATAAAAGCAGAATTACTTGGGAAACTGAGAGTTTAGTACACTTGTGTCTTCGGCCCGCTGAGCACTAAAAGTTACAACAAGGACACACTTGAAACACATGATGAATAATTTATACACACACAGATTGAAAATAAAGGATACATCACAGCATGGCCTCTAATTAATAACCCACACAAAATAAAACACTGCACTGCACAAGTTTTGCATCAGGCAGCTTCTAGGAACAGTAGTAATCACTCATGCATTTTAACTATATAACCAAAAAAAGGCTACAGGTAAATCATTCAGTACTCTGTGGAAAGTATACAATTGGTCCTGTCTCTTGACAGAAGTCTCACAAAATTCAGTTTTACTCAATCTAAAGTCTCTTCCTCAGCAGGGTATCAGGCAACACTTTAGATTCGAAAGACAGAATACATTATGCAGCTCTAGAATATGTGTGGAAAGCGAAGATGTTGCAAGCCAAAGAAAACATCTTGCATGTTGTCTCTTGAGCCTCAAATTAGCTCAAACGCACGAATGCTTCTGAGCTGTGGCTTTTAACTGGGAATTCAGTCCCAGTTATAATATATGTGATGTGAATACTACAACAGAAAGTTGCTGGAAAAATTGTTGGCACCATGACTGGGTTCACTTTATGGTATCAGTCATTAGCTAGCCAATGAACTTGACAAGCTGCTTGACAATTTCAAACATCTGCAACCCACAAACAGCCAGCTTACTCTAATGCACACTAGCTGTAAGCTTTATAAACTTTGTCTCGCAGTGAGAGAGAGAAAACAGTGCTGACAAGTATTGCCAAAAACTGTATGTTAACCTCTTTAATTAAAATCTAATGAACAGGCTTACTTTTGGCCTCGGGATCTGCTTCTTCTGGAAAAATCATTAAGTGCTATTATGTACCTTTGCTGAGCAGCAGTCACTGTTGCTTGCATTCGCCAGCGCCAGTGATGCCAGTAACTTAGTTACTTAGTAACTTGATGAGAATATTAAGGTTCGTTGTTTACTCTGTGCTGGCGACAAAGTGCTATCAAGCTTCAAAAACACGACGTCATGTTTGAAGAAACATTTGGAGTCGCAGCACAGTTAAGTTTACAAAGCAAGTCCAGGTGGTGTTAAGCAGAGAAGCCCCCCTAAATATTCTTAAGCCCCCCTTAATTTGATATTTTTATTATTTTTTTTTTTACAAAAAAGTTCCTACAAATTCAATATAAAGTGGCCAGAATATGAGTTTAAATAAATAATCATATAACCTGTCATTATTCACTTACATATGATCATATATCTGTCAGTTTCCCTTCACTTCATAGTGTAAGGTAGAGAGAGCCCCTTTCAGTGCGTCGTTATCCAATCCATTCCACTTGTTCATAAAAAGAACGCCCACATCACTGAAAATCCAGTCCACGTTTTTCCTGCGACCTTGCTTGCACTTGGTACCTGCAGCTGTGTACCTTGAAGCACACAGAGCGACTAGAACAGCATGAGGAGAAGAACGTGAATGAAGAAGAATGGATATAAGAAAGTTTTTAAAGAAAGTAAGTATTCATCACTGCTGGTAGCAACAGTTAGTTAGCTCCGCCCCCAGCTAACAGCAGAAAATCCCATGTAATTGATGAACCAAGTGCTCCCTGTTGGACAAATAAAAACCTAGCTTGCACATTATAGACAATCTCTGCGCACGTCTCACCTTTGTTGTTTTGCGGTCAAAAGTGACATTACAGCTCTAAAAGAACGCTGCTACTTAGCTAGCTAGTTAGTCTGAACTGCATTGTGAAGGCCCTGGTTGTTTATAGAGTTAAGTGTGCACTCTTTTTAACATATACTATCTTTGGGTGACTTCCTTCTGGAGCATCAGCTGTGTTTCTCACTTTACGCATGGATGCACACCGTGAAACAGGAACTGAGCTCATTCATGTATGATTGTCATCAGTGGATAATAATAACAACACACTAATAATAATCACTCCACCACCCCTATTGACCTGTAGGAGTCAGGGCAGAGGAGCACAGGGAGTGAGAGGGGAGAGACCTCTACTAGAAAGGTGAGTCTAAAGGATTTCACAGGATAGAGTCATTTGTGATGCAGACAGTCTTGGAATTTTATGGAACTCAATATGAATATGAAATATGAAACATTTCAGTCAAGGTGCACCATATAAGACTTTTTTTAACTTGAGGAGAGTAATGATATAGAAAATGGAGAAAGCCAAGATATCTTAATATTACTTTAATTCAAGTAATTAAGTAATATTTTTAAGGGCTTGAAATTACAAACATTTTAATCACATATGTGCCCAAAATGTAATCTGTGCGACTTTAAAATATTTGGGAGCAAACCATTATTGTGTTGTGAGGCTCACAACACAATAAAGCTGTAAACATACTGTTACTGTGCACACCTGTGTTTGTTCTTATACTGTATTAAAAAAAACAGACTGAAATCATAATAATAAATAATTTATCAGTCTTTGTTCGTTGTTTGTGAAATCTTGTGCTCGCGTGCTACGTTCGCTCACATCCTGTGTATCTCTCGGGGCTAAGCCTCCCCTGTCCTTAAAACGTAGTGACGCCCCTGGTATTACTTTTTACCTTTAATTCATCACATTGCATGCACCTGTCAGTCAGTCACTCAGGCCTGCCACTCACTCTTTACAGTGGGTCTTAATCTGCCCTGATGGCAACGAAAGATACCATCAGGCAAGAGCGCTTTAACCTCTTTAGATTTAATATTTCCCCATGTGCTGTTGGACTTAATAACCATTCACACAGATATATTCATACTCCTTTAGGTTTAAAACCACCTTGCAGTAAAGCACACAACTCTTTTTACACACATCATTTTTGAGGCTGGGGGGGCTTAATATGCATTCACGTTATATCCATATATAACATCAGTTCTTAAGCACTACATAAGATTTCCAACCTGAACATATGATATACAGAATGTCCATAAGGGATCATGTTGAATAGCTACATCATAGTTTAGGCACTTACATCTAGCTCTCTAAATCTGTGTGCTTGTTAGACAGCCAGTGAGAGATGAATTGTTTTATTTCCTATAAGAGTAATTTATGCAGCTTAAAAATTGGACACACTTTATCAGACAAACCAAACAGAAATCAAGACCACCTTACAATTAAATCATTTAAAATATATGCAGCTACAACTGCTTTTTCTGCTGAATATCTGATGGACCAGACAAGGAAAAAAAAACACTTTTCAGCTTGGAGGAACAAAAAATATAATCACATGAAGAAAATATATGGGATGATGTTGATGACATAAAAGGAAGGAGAGAGAGAGGTAGGGAATGGGCAATTTGAGAGGTTTTGGAGAGAACATCCAAGAGCGTCCATGTCTTATCACATAATACCACTGGAACACCTGGCCAGTGAAGGCAGTAGTACCAGATAGATAGGATGCAGACGACACACATGCACACAGTCATATTGACAGTTGAAAGGATGGTATGTTTTTACTCTGTTTTTTCACTTTACATAATGTCCTTAAGGCAACAGCTGCAATCAAATTCTCAAATTCAAGGAAGAAAACAACCTCGAGGAATACACTATAACAATGATTTCTTTGAACGCTTTGTTTGAGAGTGACTGTTTTTGTCTAATTTGGTAACTGCCTGAAGCCAGTCAATCTTTGGCATAGGCAATCTCCCCAGTCACTTAGGGTGCCAACAGCAGACGTGCAATGTGCACATTTTTCACACTACAGCACACACCTGATGATGAGATGAATTCACAAACAGATTATAAAGAGGGCACAGTATTGGGGGCTGATGCTCACAGTCCTATCACATATTGAAAACTAATGTTGTAGCAGCCTCAGGGAGGGCGAGCGATTTTTAAAGTTGTCACAATCCGTGAAATCGAGGAAATCTGAAAATTCCTCAGCTTTATGACAGAGGAGATAAGCAAACTCTCCAACAAACAAAACAGATGGAACGAATGTATGAGGTGAAACCTCTTAAAACACTTATCAAGGAAAGGGATAGGAAAATCGAAAAACTTAGAAAAAAGTTATTATAACTGCACTGGAGAACAAACACCAAACTTATGAGGGCCGCATCAGACACAGACACAGGCGAGGATGAGCCTGTGTGGGAGCAACAACATCTCATCACCTCACACACTTAACAAGAAGAACAGCAAAGCAAAGCAGGCTCTCACAGTTCACTATGTGAATCGTAAAAAGCAAGAATGAGTTATTAACACAGGCACATAACTGACTGGAGATGTTATTGATACAATGTATGGTATAAATCTATTAAATACAATTTTAAAACCAACTAGAACAACAACAAGTGACCATCTTCCTGTTTTTTGTAATTATATATTACATACAATTACATTTGTCATGAATGACCAAGTATCCAAATTGATATATTTTGTTTTGTTTGTTGATAACATTGACAAGTTGTCCTCAAGTGAAAATAAAAATAGAAAGTTGAAATAGAAAGTTGAAATAGAAAGAGTATATGAGAACACAGTTCTGGGAGTTGTTGTAGATCACAAACTAGTCTATCGCAATATTGAACAAAATGCAAAACATTATTAACCTCGATTCATGAATTAATCTATTCACTCACACATACGCAAGAAGTGATATATGATCAAATTTTGATTTCTGGGATTCACCCTTTGGTACGAGAAAATTGCAAGACTTGTCGAGAGCACTCTTACCAAAAAGTCCACAATTTGTTTGTCCTATGCATGGAAACATGTTTTAAATTATAGGAACATGAATAAAAACACACACCATATAATACACTTATTATCAGCCCTTATGTTTTAGAGGATTTAAATGATTTGATTGCTTTATATGTGGTTGAAAATACTATTGGCCAGTTGATCCTAATTACGACTGTACTAACCCTGCGATGATCGCATGCGTTAAGCACCAGAATCATGGCTTACCTACTGCTACTAGGCGCTTTGACAAACCAGGCCTTATGCAGAGAGCACATTTATAGAAATCACACAGGTCTGTTTGATGAGACAGATGAACGGCTGCTGAGATGTTTCAGATTGCCACAAGCATTGCTTATGGATTAGTGCAATAGCCTGGATCCTCATGCAAAACACACACTGGTCAAATCCCATGCCTTCACACCTCCAAGTACTCTGCACACTCTGAGTTTTGGCCACTGGATGATTTCATGGAGAGATAGGAGACAGGTCAGGCATATTGCAGTCCTCTTTGAGTTGTGCGCTTCAGAGAACTGAAAGTGATAATATCATTCATGCTCCAGTACCTATCTACTCTTGTACACTGCTAACCAGTAGATAGATTAAGAACACTTTTTTTTCGCTCTAGCGCATACATATATGGATCAAAGCATCATCTCCAGATCCATTCCCATTCCTCAACTGAAAGATGTATCACTCTATTAACATCCAAGTAATATTAGATGCAAACTGCCACCTTCCGAATGCTGTTGCCCGTTGGCCAGGGGGAGCACACACCTCCTTTGTTCTGTAGAATAGTTCCGTGGGGATGCGTATGACTAAAGGAGCTGGTGGAGATGGGTGGCTGATTGGTAAATGATTTGTAATTCTAAAAAAACACCATCCAGTTGAACTTTTATGATCTCCATTTTATAAAAATGTAACATAGGTGACCGAGGTGACGACTCACCTGGCAAATCCAGAGACCAGACAGGAGCGCTCTTATAACCACCGGTAAATGCTTACCTGATCACAATTGGCGCGCTGAAGGCCAGGTGGATTTGACCTGATACTGCAGGTGGAAAGCTCATATACATCCTGGAGAAAGCATGCTTAATGGCAGTGACCTGATGTGCACTGCACAATATGGCAGTGAAACATGTCGAACCAATTTCTTTTGATCTCAGTAACTATGCGCCCCCTCTGCTGACACATCAGTCACAGCATCACCGATGTTTTGCTATTGCTGTGTTTTTGACAAATTCTGTAACGCCAGTGCTGACGCTGTGGAAGATCAAATGTTCATGTTGTTTTATTTGATTTAACAATACCTCAATTTCACTGCTGCTGAAATTCTCCCTCATATCACGACTTTTTTTTGCTGGCATCGCTCCAATCTCTTTGTTAACTATCTGCACATGGCACAACACCCTTATATGGTGTTTAGTGGGCATTACCTATGCTTATTACAAACAATCGGCAACACACCTCCAATAAATGATGTGGGATTCATCATTCAGAGTTCCAGGATTGGAGAGAATCTGGATGGTAAGAACGTTTGGTGCATCTGGAGTTGACTTGTCTTATATTTTCTCTCTACAAAAAAAGTCATAGAAACTAAACGTTCCAAGTGCTGTATCGTAGACAACTGGAGATATTTCAGTTTCTTGAAGACGTTTCAGCTCTCATCCAAGAGGCTTCTTCAGTTCTAACTAACTGGAGGAGTTGCAGACTTTTAAACTCTGTGTGGGAGTGTCCTTACAGAGTCGTTAAGGACACCTGTGGGCTCTGAGTTTTAGAGTCATTGGGGCCACTTGTGGGTCGTTGACCCAACCAGCCTTCATGTGAGTTGCTACAGCTAGTTTAGCCCATGAATGGTTGGTAAACTGTTCAAGGATGGCTGTTCCAGTTTGAAATGGAAGGATTCTTTTACTCCCCTTTCAACAGAAAATAAAAGAGAAATTTAAAAGAATGTTGCTGCATGAGGCCTATTGTATTGTACATTTATACTTCCATTCATTAAATTCTGTGTGGAGGTTCTGGGAAAAACATAAAACAATCACACATCTGATTGTCTTGCTTCAAAAGTGAGCAATCAGAATCAAAACCAGATCGAATTATTGCCAACCAACAAACAAAGTATTTATAAATTCACTTGAATTCATATACACTGAAGTTGTAGATTTCAAATAGCATCACTGATGTACGGAGCATACAACATGTTGCCAGACTCTATCCAGAGGTTGTTCCAAATAAGATAATGTCAATATGAACAGAGAAGGAACTGTATATTCACAAAAAAACAAGACCAGAACAAATGTAAAACAATGGATGTGTCCCAGCAGACGGGTTTTCATATTTAAAAATGTGTATATTCTTTGTTGCTGTTCTTTTATTGCTCTGTGTAATACAAAGGCAGCTGACAAAACATAATTAATGTTAAAAAGGGTATGTGTAATAAGCTGAGGCTTCAGCCTACACAGTAAGTTGTTATCTTGGTTAATAGGAGCCAGATATGACCATATATGGATGAAAGAGTGAAGCTGGGTAAAATAATGACCGGATCTTACTGAGAACCAGAGGAAATGTCATGGGTAGTGATTTGTCAGTCATAAGGTACATACCCTGCTTTATCATCTCTAATACATAAATGTAACCAAAATGAACATCATGATGTATTGACGAAGACTTGAAACTAGAGACTAAGACCATTAACTCATGAGGAAACTGTTTATTGAGGTAATAAATCAAGTTAGAGGTAGGGTCATAATCTCATAAGATGATATACTGTAAGATCCCAAGTTACCCTGTCCAGGAGGTACTGGACCAGCTCTCTGTTGAAAGGCTCATTTACCTGAAGCTACAAGGTGTTGCTGTAATAGGTATTATCTAGGGACTGTGTAAGCTGCTGGCAAGAAGACACGCCATAGGCTCTAACTGCTTCCGGACGTCCAAATGACTGAAAAGCACGAGTCAGATACAGTCACCAGCGTCACCTTTTAAAGGTGGCTCTCATATGGTGCTAGGACTATTCCCTAAGGGCCTATACAGCTCAATCGTATTTCAATTACTATCAATCATTATCAAAAATATCTGTTGCAAAAAATCTTGAATTGATATAATAAAAATGTCTTCTGAAGAGCTTGCGCTGGTTGAAATACAAGATGTAGTAGACAGTGAGAGGGATGGGCCTCTGGCCAGTATGCCTTTCACTTCCTGCTGAAAGTCGAAGTTTCTGTGTTAACTTACGACCAAGGTCCAAGATCTCAAGGTTCTCCTTGTTGCTCTCATTGTGAGATCTCAACCTCTCAACCTCAGCTTTAACATTACGTTTGTCTGATTAACTCTTCATTTATTACTGTTATCACATTTCAATCAAGTTTTAACTTGGTCGTAACTTTATTCTGATTATGATTACAATCATTAACATTTCACTATCATTACAACACACAATGGCAGAGCTCTTATATATTACTTAATCACTGTAGGACTAGGTGAAATGTCATTTTACTTGTAGATGGTGTATAGCAGGAGTGTAGGGATCTCAACTCTTCTCACAATACGATTGGACTTCTTTATGAAGATGGAGTTGCCCTCTCCTGGCCATGGGAAATAATGCATATGCATATATATATTAGGGCTGTCAGGCGATTAAAAAAATTAATCTAATTAATTACAGGATTTGTAATTAATTAATCTAATTAATCGCATTTTAATCTCATATCTGCTAAAGGTACCCAAATACAGAATTCGAATTCTAGGACATTGCAAAAGTGTATTGCATGACTAATCAATTGAACACACTAAGAAGAGAAGAACTTGCCATTCAAAGGCCCGAGCAACGATGTGCTCGCCTCGCTCCCCTGAGTCGCGTCCATGTCTGTTGTCACCCTGCTTTGACTAGCGACTCAGGCTGTAACGATACACCAAACTCACGATTCAGTTTGTATTGTGATTTTTGACTCACGGTTCGATACAAACCTCGATTTTTTTTCTTTCTAAATTAAACATTTTATTTATGTAACATTTCAATAACTTATGTATATGATACTTGTCTGATGGTATCAGAGGTGCAGTATTGTGGAGGGCGTGTCTATCTGATGGTCTGTTAACTGCACAGGTCCCTCACTCAACTTAATACAGAGAAATGTCCCACAAAACAACATTACAGAACCAAACTAAGGTAGCATAGTAACTGTAACTGCCTTTGGCAACAAGTTAAAAATACCACAGCTGTAAGTGGAGAAGCGTCCTTCCTCCTGCCCGTCCTACAGACTCCTCGTCACATTTCTTCCATGCAAAAACACTTTACCTCACCGAGTGTTTCTGATGAAAAAAAATCTCCGCGACGGTCAGCCCTCCGGACCGAGACTTCAGTGAACTTTACCCCGGAAGACAGTCTCCGTCGGTTTTGAGTGACAGGGGAGACACCGGGGAAACCCCTTGAAAACACACACACGTCATCATCATGACGTGTACCGTCACGTCTCTTTAGGAGCCGCAGCGGCGCTTTCTGTGTAAATTACGCAGCGGTTCGTCTTTACAGCGATGTTTCGCTCTGTGTGAACGAACAACGGCGGAGAATTGGCGAACGACCGCTGCAGTGTTAATGTGGTTACAGCTCATAGGGCTGATCTGGACTGGAAGTTGTGTTACGATTCTGCCTTCTCACAGAGCGAGACAGGTTCGTGGATCTGAGTGTCGCCATTTCAGCTTCGATTAGTTACAGCCCTACTGGCGACGCAGGTGGGAAGTGACGTGCCACTGCCAAGTAGCCTACGGGTCATTCAATGGGCCAAATTTAAAATGCTCGCGCATTGAATTGCCACTCAGAATCTCAGAATTAATTGCGTTAATTTTTATAACGCGTTAATTTGCAGTGTAATTAATTAATCTAATTAACGCGTTAAACTGACAGCCCTAATATATATATATATATATATATATATATATATATATATATATATATATATATATATATATTAGGGCTGTCAAACGATCATTTTTTTTAATCGCGATTAATCACATTTTGTCCATAGTTAACTCGCGATTAATCGCATATTAATCGCAATTTTTTTGGCACATTTTTTTCTGTTCTAAATATATCTTAATGTATTTTTTCATGTTCTTAATACTTTTAACAACATAAGAAAGGTCAAATATGCTTGCATTGTGAAAATGTTTATTCAACACTTCAAATCATGCAGGAAAATAAATCCAGGGTTGTCTGCTTTTGGCGAGGGGGGGCGACGGGCTCTCTGCATCTGCCGTCTGTTTGGCTTGCAAGTAGTGTCCACTGACACTGCACGTTTTTCTTCTTCGCCTTTTTCACGCAGTGTGCTGCTTTCTGTCAGTCAGTATCACACTGATGATTGCCATGACTCCGGTGCAGCAAAACAATAAAAAGTTCGACTTGAAATTCAAACTTTCTGTCGTGATATATTCAGAGGAAAACTCGGGAGAAGCAGCCGCTAGACGTTTCTCTGTTGACCCCAAGAGAGTGAGAGAAACGGAGCTTCAGCGTCTGTCCGAGGAGGACAGCAGCAGGACCAGGCTGCCTGCTGGAGGGAGGAAGAAGGCTAGCGAGGAGCCTGAGATAAACATGCGGGGATGAGTTATCAGCAAACGGGCACAACATGAGAGAGTCTCCCGCAAAATGATCAGGGCGATGGACGCCAACGTGAGTGACAGCAGAGATGAGGAGTTTGCAGCGAGTGCCGCTTTTCAGTCCACCGTGTTTCTAACGAACCGCCAACCCTGCTTCTTCTTCTTCTGCCACCCTCTGTATCAAGACTACGGGTGCCACCGACGGCCATAAATCATACAATGCACGTTTTTTTTTTTTTTTAATATACTGGGCGTTAATCGCGCGTTTAAAAAATTAACGGCGTTAAGAGGACGTTGCGTTAACGCATTATTAACGCGTTAACTTTGACAGCCGTAATATATATATATATATATGTATATATATGTATATATATATATATATATATATATATATGAGTGATATATGAGTGACTTTACAGCCAGAACAGTTTCAAACCAAGAGATGACTCCTAGCCCAACTCTTGAGAAAAAAATCTGAACACCTGTGAGTTTTTCACCACACAACGGACAAAATAATGCAACAAATTGAAATCCACGAAGGCAGAAAATGATGATTTGTGCACTAAACTCCAGTTTGTAGCAAATACATTTGTGCACAGAAAGTAACTATTGCAAATAGACACCTTAAAAAAGGCGCATTTTCAAGTTTTTAAAAAAACTGAAAAAAACTGAACCAAATATGGAGTACTTATATTATATTTAGCAATCATTTCCCACAAAAAAGGTTTTGACAATAGATGACTATTTACATAGTCCGTTGGGGTAAGGATATGTCTTGATAAGCTTATAAAATCACTCTATAAAAGTCACTCTGTCTTGTGACTTTGGCAAAATAAAACAGCCTTTGACATAGGCCATTATACTATGTGGGTCGGATCAAATGAACTGCTCAATTGAGGATGTATGTGATTTTACCAGAGGTGGCCAGCATCATGAAGAGTGGACTTAGGCAATATATAAAATTGTATCTGAATAATCTCATAAAACTGTCCTGCTCTTAGCATTGATCGCATATTTAATGTATTATACAATTGTTGTGTTCCTTCCGTGTCCTTTGGGTGTGGTACAGACTTTTTAATCTGCTTTAGGCTGCCTACCTGGCTTATTAGATGAATGATTTGATCTCAACCAGGATGCACTGGGAAACAAACAAATTATTTGTGCTGACCCACAGGGATAGTAGCCACGTGAGTGAGAATATTTCTCAACTTAATTCAATAAAAATGTCAATAAAGTACAATGTACAGAGGGAGCTCCAGACTGTATAAAATTCTTTTGAAAATCTGGTTTAAAAAAAAAAAAGGATGATATCTAACACATCCTTATTCAAGTGAAATTATTTCACAGTTTGGCAGCCTGATGTTAATGCAGAGCTACAACATACACCCTCACTCAGCTGAATGAGCACTGAGCCATGAAAACTGTGCAGCATCGATGCAAGGCTGAATATAGTTCCTGCCTCTGCATGTTTAAATCTCTTATTGTATTGATGACACGTCTGCAGTGCTAGCAGACTCCCCATAATGACATTGATTCATCCTGAACCACACTAATCAATTAATCAAAGAGCTGTAGATCGACTGACCAGTTTCATGGGGTGTGACGACATACAGCTCAGTTGAGAGGCTGTGGAATATACCAATACAGCAAGTGGAGTTAGTAATTTAACTCCAAAAACGAATTGTACATCAGTTAGGGGTGTAATGGCACACATAATCATGGTTCAGTTCACCCCCAGTTTGTGTTTTCCTTTCAATATTTTCTAACAGAAAGCAGCACAAGTGCGAACGACAGACACAATCCTTGTGCTAGGTGCAGAGCTGACACTTTGTCCACTGTAAGTATGTGTGACAACGTCAGAATGAAGAAAAAAAAAAACAAAAAAACTTCTTTTCTTCTTATGAACTTGGTCATATAGAATAAAGCAAAAATAATGAAAAAGGAGGAGTATTTTAATTAGTTCAACCTTGGCTGTATTGAAATATCCAAAGCAATGAAACCAAATGTTTTCAAATGTTGGAGCAATGCCTGTGCACTGTCCTTGTCTTGTCCACAACTCTCTCTGTTGCTGTTGTTGTTGTCCTGGAACCCATATTCTTCCCAAACTGATTTAAAGGATGCAGGTTCCAAAGTTGAATTTGTGCGCACCGTAGTGGGAATGACTTGCACCGATCAGCTTGTGGTGCTAACCTCTGCACATGTTGCTAATGGTGTGCAGCTAAAAGATTCCACATGGAAATTGTGGCTGTGAACATTTGTCCTGCATTGTGTCTATTGTGTCTTTCTACAAACGGTATATTTAACTTTACATGTTGCAGCGTGCACCAGATCATGACACCTGTACCATGATGATTCACAGAACATAGGTTTGTTTGTATATGACAACTTTGCAACAGCCAATATGTTTTTTGGAGAAATTAAATTTTTTTAATCAACATGATGAGGAAATGTTTTAATATAGATGGTCTTGCAATACAATATATCATAGGGGTGATTATCAAACCTCACAATTTAATTAATTGAATTAATGAAAAGATTCAAACAAATAAGATAGATGGGCAATATTCAGAGCACTTTCTGTTTGTTTGTATTCCCCAGATGAATCATATAAATGCAACTTCCAGTCCTCTAAAATGTTTCCCCATTAACATCCACTCCCCCCAGTTTTAGAATCCCTGTCTCATAGCAACTTCACCATCACTAACACTTTCTGTAAGGATGCACCATCCTCTTGTGAAGAATGTCTCCATTTAATTGCCGCCATATCGTCCTGACCTTGTCTCGGACATCCTGATTCTTATCAAACATGCTTGATATTTTCTAGGGTAGTCCTCTGATATAACCTGGGAAACAAGTCGATGTTCAGACGGAAATTGGACTGGTAATGTGATATGTTGTTAGATAACACCATGCCTAGCAGGTGCCTGGCCTGAGCCACTTCATGCAGCTTCTGTTAGATAAAAAGAGCAGTGGCACCTTAACAATCTTAAATTTTATCTCATTGATGATGATGTGGATTCTCATTTTAACATCTCAACTGCAAACCAACAGCACAAAGCAGAGATACCATCTGGATGTCATTAAAGGGCCGTCTGTAGACCTGCAGAGCAGCTGAAGATCACAAAGGCCAAGTAAGAGCGTGCACCTTTATTGTGATTCAGGGCCCACCTTGAACATGCTTAGACCTTATGGTGAGAATGTAGCAGAGTCCTCACTCTAAATGCACCAGGAATTAATGGCTTGCATTAGAAACCATTGGTCTCACTCCCCTACTCACATAGCACCTCAGGGAGCATTGTCAGAGTCTTTTATACATCTACGAAAAACATGTAGGCCCAATTAATACTTTCTTTGACACCACTGCCATCTGTGAGAGGGTAAAACGCTGCTGCTTGAAAGACTTCCTCACTGTTTCTCTCCCTTTTTTTCACTTTACAAAACTGGATTTACATTAATGTAAAGGTATTTTAACTCTGGTGTGGGAACAAAACCGCGCCCCCCTCACCACCTCTGGGCCCCGCTAATTCAACCATGTGGAAAGAATCATTTGGTTCTTAGGCTTAATACTTCATTTTAAGTTTTTATAAATAGCGAAAAACACATGCTTAAAATAATAGTATTATTAATAAACAATATTGTCAAAAATACAAACATGTTATAGACATATACAATATTTTCATTCCGATGGAGTGACAGACATGCTGTCAATCCATTCCAGCAATCCCACAATTGCAACCTATTGGGTCTGTGTATGAGTATACTGTGTGAGTATATTCTGACTTTATTAGAGACACTAGAGACAGGGTTGGGCATATTGTTATTGAGCAGAGGAATACTGAAGTTTCTTTTTGTTGTATGCTACATGTACTGATGGTAGATATGACACATTTTGGAACAGTTTGTGGAGAAGTAGAGAGCCGCTCCAGCCAGACGCTCAGCTTTGTACTGCAGTGAACAGGTCCAGAGAAAAAACGAAATTAACCACCTAAAACAAGGCTTACCTTAAAATATCTATAACAGTTCAAGTGTACATTGTAAAGGGAAAATTCACACCACCTTACATCGCCGTCGGACCGGCCTTTCTTTTGGCACTACATTTTCTCAACCGTAGAACCTCCGTATCCCTACGCATTAGCGCAACTGGGCAACAGCTGATCTGCGAGTGGCGAAATACAGCGCGAGGCCCAGTTGCTGGACGAGAGGTTTACGTTCGATAAAAACGAAACTTAACTCTCTGTATCCCTCCGCATTAGCGCAACTGCATAGGGATACGGAAGTTTTATGGTTGACAAAATGTAGTGCCAAAAGAAAGTCCGTTCTGACAGCGATGTGAAGCAGTGTGAATTTTCCCTATACAACGTACACTTGAACTGTTATAGATTTTTTAAAGCGAAACTCTCACCAAAAAGCAACCAAGGCTTTATTTGGGATTGAATATGAGTCAAACCTTCACGTAAAAGCATATTTGCGACAAAAGAGGCACTTTTAAGATTTACCGTAGTCTCGGTTTTGGGCACGTTCATTTTGAACGGGAGTGCTAGGGGCATGCACTCTGCTCGATCCCCGAGTGTGACCTGACAGGCAGTAGATTAATGGTGAACCGCTCCTCAAGCGTGCCTGTCAGGTCGCACTCAGGGATCGACATTTTTTGCCTACCATGACGGTAACGCCTCGTTCACTGCAGTACAAAGCTGAGCGTCCGGCTGGAGCGGCTCTCTACTTCTCCAAACTGAGGCTGCGCTGATCGCTGATTACGGTAGAGAACAGATCGACTATAGACATGTACTTTATATGACCCCACTTCAAAAAAACCTGAACTATCCCTTTAAGGACTTGAGGGATAGATGTTGCAAACATGGGATTCAGTATGTATTTCACATATGTCATTATATAGGAATGACATAACCACCAGTCTTGTTGCACTACTATGACTGCCATCATAACAAAATCAAAATGGACAGCAGCTTTGTTGAATAAGTATGCACATCCTTCCCTTCAGGCTTTAACATTTTTCTATTTCTAAAACTTTCACACATCTGAGCTGAGAACTTTTTTGTTTTACTTCCAACGCAGAATCTGAACTACCTAAAGGCATGATGTGTGCAAAAGAAGATTTTTTTTCTCTTTCATATCAAACAGGTTCAGGTTGATAAGGCAAGGCAAGGCAAGTTTATTTGTATAGCACAATTCAGACACAAGGCAACTCAAAGTGCTTTACAGGCACACACAAATTACATTAAAAGACATAAAAATGTTATTTATAACATTAAATTACCCAGACATTAAATTAGTCTGGCATGTTTGCTCTAAGTGGAAATACTGTCTGAACATATTTGGAAATAAAGTCTTTATCGCAGCAGCGAAGAAGGATCAATGATGGAGTCTTTAAATGTTACATCGATTTTGGTGATCCTTATTTTTGACAACCAGCAGGCCAGAGTTTTCACTTACCACAATGTCTTTCAGTCCTGTTCCTGATGGTCCCCTGCCCTACATGTGTTACATGTCTCCCGGCTCCAACACTCATGATTCAAATGTAGAGCCTGATGACGAGCTGATCATTTGAATCAGGTATGTTGGGTCAGGGAAACATCAATCCAGGGGACCCTGGACCAGGATAAAAAAAAAAAAAAAACATTAAACAACACGATCTTTAACACAGATTGGCACACATTTAGTAGATGTATTCATCTTTCCCAATTGAGGAATCATTAAAGCTTTGGTAGGTCCCTTTATATATCATCTATTGCAACCACTACGTTGACATTTGTGGGTCAAAGTATAATGTGTCAATGATCATGTGATTTTGTGCAGGCATTTATGGTCTGGTTAAACTTCTGATTTACATTCAAAGCTATCATTAGGACAGATTCAATTTGTCCAATACTTTGGTTGATAAACTTTGGTTTTCTTTACCCTGTCTTTGCCTAAAATGTTGAAACAGAGTTGCTTGTACACTTCTTAAAGCGTACATGATTTTCTTAGAATGCCACGTCAGGTTGTCTTGGAGTTTATCTTTGCTTGGTTTGACCTATTGTAGACAGTCATTGGACATAGTAAGACTTCCAGTGTGTGCTACAGAACATTTTATTACAAAGTTTCTGTTATCTTTTGATACCACCACTGGGCGGCATCAAAGTCAGAAACATTCAAATTCTCAACATCATGGGAAAGGCATCTTTGATAACAGCCCAGTCGCCTGAGTAAAATGTTGGCAAACCACTGACACATTTGTATGTGTCATATGTACCATATTGAAATTTCTACACATTACATGTTTGACCACAGATTGAGGCTGTATTACATTTGTAAGTAAGAGGGCACTGGATGTTTTTTGACAAGGTATCATGGAGGTTCAACGTTTTTCAGCGTGACACCAGTGGATAGTCTTGAGGAGGCCTCAGGACAATTTCCAGCCACATTTCTGTCAATAAAACTGGGTGTTTTTAACGAGATCTCAGGACATCTCTAGCCATTTTTGTGGTGAGAAAAGCAGGTATTGTAAGTCAAAAGATGATGTCTTGTTAACCCTAACCAAGTGTTTTGTCTGTGCCTAAACCTAAGCAGAGCATAATTACAGCGTTTTTATAAAGAAAAGTTGAACATAAAGAAATGTAAAGTTCAACTCATGGTTTGCAGACATGAACATTGCAAACATTCATTTTGGAGACTGGCGTATAGCCACTAGCTATAGTGGCTATCAGTAATAAAACTTTACTGTGAGATTCTTAAGGATCTGAGCCAGAGTCCAGAAACATATTATACCATGTCAGTGCTCACAGAATGCATGTGTACCCTAGAGTGTACTGTGGTCAAAGAGGCTACACTGCTAACAGTGTAACACTGCTAAATGGCTCCACATAGTAAACTTTAAGTTTTCAGATTTGGCACGACAGCAGCTTCTATTCTTGCACGTTATCATTTTTGCAATTCAGTTCATTTACTTGTCAGTTCATACTCATGATGTAATGTTAATATATTAAACTGCCCGTTTAATAATAAGAGAGGCAAAATGGCACATTATTAATCCTGCCACAGTTTAGTTAATCAATGCTACTCCACTGTATCAACACTCTCCACAGCAGGTTAGCGCAGGAGCACATTTGGAGAGAGACATAAACTCAGACAGCAACTTACATGTACACACACACACACACACACACACACACACACACACACACACAGACACACACTGCCAGTCACATGTTCTTTGTTGATAATTATTTAATTGTACAGAGGAATGTAAACACACACAAGCGTACACACACTTGTACAGCTTCCGCTTGATTCAGTGAGCTGAGAACATTTCCATGCATAATGAGGCTTGGTCACATCTGAATAATAGATGGGAGAAAATGGGTTTGGGAATCCATTGTAATATCTCCTCCGAGCAAAATAACCACCTTCCCAAAACAAGACACAACTGAAAAATGTATATCAGCGAGAGGGAGCATCGGGGTAGAGAGAGTGTGCGAGAGAGTCAACATAGTTTAGTGCTAATTAAATCAATATTCACATTTACCTCAGCAGCCTGATGTTGCCCTTCAAGGTTCCTGCCCACTGTTTTGCTCTGTTCCTAATCCACACCCCTTCCTCTATCCTCTCTTTTTTCATCCTCTCCCTCCTCCTCCTCATTTTTCTTCACAATCCCTACAGTTAATGCAAACTGCGATTAAAGGCCCACAGAGCCCATCGCTAACATTGTAGCATTGGATTTTCTGAAGCCTAATGCTGATATTGGTATTTCACATCAGTCTTTATATGATGGAAAAAGATCCAAACTCAGTTCCCAGTTGTATGATAGCTGAAGGTAGATGACGCTGGCTCCTTCAGCTTCACACGAAGGCTGTCATTAGAAAAAAAAGATACGAGCCCCAGACATGCACTCATGTGGGATTTCATGTTAAATATAGACAGTTGCTCACCACTTGTCTTTCAGAGGGAATGACTTAAGATACAATTTTAAATTGTGTCAACATTGAAAGAAAAACATTGAAAATTAATGAGAATACTACATTTATTTGTGCTGTCTTTTAAGAGAGTGAAGACAGGAGAGCTTAAATGGTACCCATAAACTGCATGAACATCAAAGTCAAACACCAGCTACAGTCTGCAGGTTGCAGGCAAACCCATGTGCTTTAACAGAGGCGACTGCCACGTGCGGCACCGCACAGAGGCTTAAGAGACCGGCATTAAAGCAGTGGGGTGTTACAGTGAGGCAGCACTGGACAGTATGACAAAACTGATTTTTGTATTAAAATGAACATAATATGACTCCTTTAAAATCAAATGTGGCTTTTGTGGTGATACATGGGCTGAGTTTACCTTCTTTAGTTCAGAAGAAATCTGTTGAACATTAAATCTGAGCTCTAATGAAATGCAGTGATGTAACAGTAATGAGCACCTGAAAGGCATATACCCCCCTAAATGGGCTCTTTGCACGTCAGCTTCCGCGTTCATGTAATACGGCTCACTCACTTCCGGTTGCCTAGAGATGGCGCTCTTCTACAGGCGATGCCTGACAGACCGGCTGAAGATGACGATTAACGATGTCCATCGCATTTGTAAAGCATCAGCGAAAGCCCCGAAGAGCAAGCTGGAAAAGGGATTTAGCATGTACGCGAATGCAACAGTTGGTAGGCTGGTTGCAACAGTAAACATTGAGCCTACTCGCGGACAATGACATACCGTAAAATACCAAATAATAGCGGGGCGTTTATTTGTTTCAATCACTTAACAGACCAGGCGGCAATTGGGGACAGGCGTTTAATTCCTTCCTCTAAAAAATCCGGGATGAAAATGTCACAAACTTCACCAGCTTCAGCGTCTGTCCGAGGAGGACAGCAGCAGGGCCAGGCTGCCTGGTGGAGGAAGGAAGAAGGCTAGCGAGGAGCCTGAGATAAACATGCGGGGATGAGTTATCAGCAAACGGGCACGCCATGAGAGAGTGTCCCACAAAATGATCAGGGCAATGGCAAAACAAATGTCTGCCACCGTGAGTGACAGCAGAGATGAGGAGTTTGCAGCGAGTGCTGTTTGGCTGAATCGTTTCCTCCGTCTCAACAACTTCACTTTTTTCACATATTGTGCTTTCTGTCAGTATCACACTCATGATCGCCATGGCTCCGGTGCAGCAAAAAAATAAAAAGTACGACTTGAAATTCAAACTTTCTATCGTAAAATATGCAGAGGAAAACGCGAGAGAAGCAGCTGCTAGACGTTTCTCTGTTTCTCTGTTTCTCCTCTGTTTATGTCATTATCCGCGAGTAGGCTCAATGTTTACTGTTGCAACCAGCCTAGCTAGCACCATAGCTTCTAGCTATCCCAACCACAGAAACACAAGTAAAGGAGACTCACCTTCATATTCAAACACATAAGAATTCGCGTACATGCTAAATCCCTTCTCCAGCTTGCTCTTCGGGGCTTTCGCTGACGGCGGATCGCATCGCCTGTAGAAGAGCACCATCTCTAGGCAACTGAAAGTGAGTGAGCCGTATTACATGAACGCAGAAGCTGACGTGCAAAGAGCCCATTGTATTAAGGAACCAGCTGAAGTGGAAATTGAAGGGTATATCTTACCTTGTCTGTATAACTGCTATATGACTATTGACTATAGTGACTATTAGCACACCTAGTTTCAGATGGGAGGTGCAAAAGTGGTGATTACCACTTTTAAGACTACTTAGTCTATGAGTTAACCAAATAAACTGACAAAATGTCAAGAAATTAAGTATTTGTTGACCTATTTTCTAAACAGAATAGAACATCTGAATTCAAGTTTCTCCCTTTTACTGAACAAAGACAAACTTAATTGCCTCACCATAACTCAGTGTAAAACATACTTTATTCACATTCGACTTCAACAAAATAATACTCAACAAAACACTCTTGGTCTGTTTTTCCAAAATCACCTCTGGCTTGGTCGAAATAAATCCTCAATTAAGAGTAACACATGAAAATATTCCAGTTCTATGCATTTATT
This sequence comes from Diplodus puntazzo, assembly GCA_963678695.2. Classification (NCBI taxonomy): domain Eukaryota; kingdom Metazoa; phylum Chordata; class Actinopteri; order Spariformes; family Sparidae; genus Diplodus; species Diplodus puntazzo. The sequence continues at coordinate 22,697,066 of OZ023175.1, read as the reverse complement.
TTTTTTTGGGGGGGGCAGCTGCTGGTCAGAGCCGCAGTAAATCATCTCCATACTGTACTCCATCTTCAAACTTGCGTATGTCGGCCTAAGAGGCTGCGGCCAATTAGCTCCACAGCTAACTGAGCTCTTCTCTTCCGGCAGCTAGTTGCTACAGCCAACGATAGATATAGTATAGTGAGTTATGTTGCCCTCTATAGGTTTGAAGCTACCTATGAATTCTAGCCATTCTTTACACACGAGTAAACAAATAAAAAATAAACAAATTTGCGGCAGTAGCTCAGTCAGTAGAGACTTGGCTTGGGGACTGGAGGGTGGCCGATTCAAGTCCAGCTACAGACCACAATATGGAAGTGGACTGGTAGCTGAAGAGGTGCCAGTCCACTTCCTAGGTTACTGCCGAGGTGCCTTTGAGCAAGGCACCAAACCCCCCCATGTGTGCTCCCTGGGCGCTGACATAGCAGCCCACTGCTCCTAGCTTGTGAGTGTATGTATGTGTATACTTAGAATGTGCAGCTAGTGATGGGTTAAATGCAGAGGACAAATTTCAGGTGTGTTTCATGACTGACAAATAAAGATTCTTCTTCTTCTTCTGCACTGTTCTTTAGTTTTCAAAGTGGATTGTTGTTATGTCCTGTATCAAATTACTTTAGTATATTTGGCCGTCAATTTTTACAGGGTTTATTTGAGGTTAATCTGTTGCCAATCCTTTTTAAATCAGTTCATCTTGTTTTTAATTGTTGTTTGACTTAGTGATAATCACTGTGTTATATGGGGGCAGTAGTGTTACTTGTGGTTGGGATAAATTGATATAGTATTTGTATGGAAGCCAGCGATACCTGTTTCATCATGCAGACTTTGCTCTCCATATTTTGTTGCATGCTGTTGAGTTTGTTGACTGACAAGCTACAGTCTTGTCTGTCAAGTGTTTGCTGGCCTGTAGCCGTGAGCTCTCTGTCTTGTCACTCATGCAGGCTGTGCTCACCCGACTACCGGCTGCGATTAGATGGATCGTATGGCATTCATTTCTGAATTAAACTCTCAAGATTTAACAGACATCAAACAGACATGCTGGAAGGCTGTCAAGTGCCAAATGTGGCTAAAGTTTTCCCCTCGATGAGTCAGTGTCAGAGGGGCCATATGCTTTTTTTTACTGTACTATTTGACCATTGGATTCATTTCCATAAGCATACTAACCCCCCGAACAAAATGATAATTATTACTAACCGGACAAAGGCTGATAAAGTAAGGCAATCTAATATCGTGCAGCAGAGTAACATAATGATTGCCAGTGCGACTTTTTTTTTTTCCAACTGAAGCTTTTTGTCAGGCACTTTTCTATCAGCAGCAACATTAAATCAGACTCCAAGGATCTCTATCCTCTATCGTCACAAAACACCTTTTGTAGCAAATACAAATACCAATAAACTGGACTCTATTTCCATAGGACTCTCCAGTCGTCTCCATCTGCTGAGGAGACTGAGGTCGTTTTTATTTTTTCACTCAAAATACCTTGTTTTTAGCCACACACGTGGATATGTCTGGACGTGTCATTAACTAGTTTTTTATTGTCTTGTAAAGTATACAATAATGAAGGCAACAGGAAAGAAGAAACAGTATGCCGTGGATAGTCACTCCATCCCTGTATGTGGACTTCATTTTCAATTTAGATAACATGACATCACATTGATATTTCATTATCATCACCAGCGTCATCCAAGGTGGTACACAGTACTTGCCAATAACTGTTCACCTCCGACACCGATCATACAGGAAACACAGATTTCCTTTTCGATGCTGCAGATTTGAGCAGGTGACCCATTCAATCACACACTCATTCCTGCTCAACTAACCAAGTCCTCTGAATTATGTAGAAGGAAGTGACAGAAAGAGACTAAGTGAGGCGGAGAGAAAGAGACTGAGCTGGACCTTAAGATGCTGTGAGGCTCGACATGCCTGGGAACCATGTTTAAATAAACATCAGACAGAAAGAAGGTGAGAGCCAAGCAGAGTCATACTTGGGGAATATCCCACTTCGCCAAGTCATACATTATTCCTCTTGGCTTCTAGCACACCAAGCTGTTCCGGTGCATTCTAGATGCCCATGTACAAGTATCCAGCGATGGACATATTCATATTCATGCATATCCTTAGTGTAAATCTCCTACACTCAATTCCTCTCTACTCTGAAAAGAGGATATGTGTGTGACTGAAAGGAAGAACAAATCGCCTTCTCTTCCTTGTCTCATCCTGGATGTGACAGAAAGGAGACTGAACACGGACGGTAATGATCACCTGTTCTGTTTGACCTGTCTTCTATGTAACACCATTTCTTTTTCTGTCGCCGTTAGTCCAGTGTTTGAGTGTGAAGGCATGAGGCCTGAGGTTGGGCACTTAAACCTGCAACTCATATAGACATGTGGTCTCCAGGTTGGTGCAATAGAACTGATACATAAAAATTAAGTAAAATCTTAAAGCTGCATTACCCATACTCAACTATGTAAACCCTGTTAGCTATTTGTGGCAATTAAAGGTTAACTCCATCATTTTTACACATTAAGTGTATTTAAAGGTCTAAGGGAGTACTACTACAATATGTAACACAATTGCATAACACCTTTTGCGGCTCCAGAGAAAGTCTCATGTAATCTGATAAAGTGATGTCTAGTGATGTCACTCAGTGGTTAAATTGCATTGTGGGTAATGTAAGCACCAAGTTTTGTTGGACTTATTATGGACAGTTTCAAAACAAATAATCTATACAAAGCAGAAGCAGAGCTATCTCCTTTATTCCAAGTGTAACCAAGTAGGGGATTGCACCCAAGTAACCCAGTGCTGGTTACACAAGCACACTGCACCTCTTCAAAACCTGGCTCATACATTACAATGCAACAGTTGCGAGGTGACATCATTGGAGGCAATATCAGATTAAATGCAGCTTCTTTTGAGGTGACAAAAGGCTTTATATTACTTTTTTTCACATATGCACTAGTACACCCGAAGACCTGTAATCACGTGTAAAATGTGTAAAATTGGTGGAGCCAAGTAATATTTTTTTTTTCCATGCCAATGTCTGTTTTGGTTAGGCAAATATAGAGAATAGTATGAAATAGACATTGTCTGTTTAATTTGTTTAGTTCATATCTGACATAATGCATTCATCACATGCACAGACGTGGCTCACAACATTATTTATTAAACCCTTCCAGCTTTAATTAAAAAGAAGAACAATTTTCTTGATATTTGGTTCTAATAGACAGAAGTATATGATCTTTATTGATTCTTCATTTCACATTGAATATAACTGAAACTTGACTTTTGATTTAAAACATGGAATATACTCAACCCTGAGGCAGAGGTGAGCATGCCATGTGCAAAATCTTCTGGTCTATTCATGATTCTCATGATTATTTAGATTTCTCTTTTCAGTCGGGCTCCTCTCTGCTGGACCATCGTGTCTGTCCATTCTGGTAGAGGGATCCCTCCTCTGTTGCTCTTCCTGAGTGTTTCTGCAGTTCAGAGATTTTCCTTTTCTGAAACAAAGTTTGAAGGACAGTGGGAGTAATATGCTGTACAGACTGTAAAACCTGTTGAGGCTTGTGTTTTTGTTGAGTTTGGAATGTATGAATAAAATTGACTTGACTTCACCTAAAATGTGCTAAGTAATGAACAGCTTTCATGCTAAAAAGTGCTGCCTGTTGCAGCTGGATTTGAGGTTGGGGAGAGTGAAGCTTACCCCCAAAAGCCAAACAGTGAGATGGAAAATTGTGTCTTTCGAAAAAATGCGTGCAAAAGCAGAACCTCTCAGTGAACACATTAAATAGGCCACATCTGAATAAATAGCTCCAGTGTTGTGGAATCTCACTCTGTTGTGTGTATGACCCTCGATGCAGTCCTGTCTCCCTGGTGGACTAATTTCTGTAAATATTCATGACTGGTGGAAGAGCCTAAAGGTGATTGTGTGTCACTCTCGGTCAATTCAGCTGTTGGACTAAATCATGTCTACCATACACATCACTGGGAGGATCACAAATATCAAACTGATGAGTTTACAGTTTAGATTCTATACAGAGCTTACAAAAACATGAGATGAATTTCCATCTTGTGCTGTGAAAATATGACCTTTACAAATCTGTAAACAAACCTTTCTGACTTCACCACTACAGCTCTGATTAATAAAGAGTGATACAATCAGATTGATTAAGTTTAATTTAACTCAAATCCCCACTTGTCCTGAGTCAGTTCTTAATAAGACAACTTGAAAAGCATCTGATTATGATCAAAACACTGGAAGTGGAACATTTATCAGTTAATTAGTTTATGAGTGACTGAATATGGGAAACTATTATGTCTTCATGAAAATTCATCAAAGCGTGCTTGCAAGAATCTCACTCTGTAAAAAACTACCTGTCTAAATGAGAGCAGGTTCATTAGAGTCGCTCAGCGTCATCAAACTATTCAAATGACTTCACAACACAACACACGTACAGTTCTATCACACACCAGAAACCAGTGTAAGTGCAGAGTTTCTCAAAATTTAGAGTTGATAGGGAGATTTATCCCTGGAAATAGAGCTGATCCATGTCAGACGACCAAACCTGAGGTGTCTGAAAGAAATGAGGTCAGACAGTACAGTGAAACTACATGGCTTCCAGTTTTTCTGGGATAGATGTCCCACTCCAATGCTTCATCTACAAAGAAAATGTAACAGATGTGGAGACTGTCGACCCTTTTCCACAAAATATATTTTGTCTCTTCAGGGTTTGACTCATACCTGAAACATTCATTATGGTGTCATTAGTTCCTTCTTTGATGGAAACGTTGGTCACTAAAGCAGTTACTAGGACAAACTTCAGATATGACATGACAATAGGAGATACAATTGTCCACCCAGCTCATTGAACTTGTTAGCAAGATTCAAAGTCGATAGGTTGACCAACAGTAAATGTATCTTGACAGTATGTGGAACAAAAATACTCGCTAGCTATGTCCTGTGTTCTCTTCACCGCAGAGTGCAGTGTGAGCTGAACTCTATCGCTAAGTTCATGTGTGTTACAGGCGCCTTCCTGTAGTGTCCACTCAGTGCTGTAAATAAGATATTCAGATTTTTTTTTTGCATGAACATGCGCGGACTCACACCGACACACAGACACACACACACTAATTAATGTCTGCCTCTGGGTGTTATAATATCAAACAAGGCCAACAGATAGCAAACTATCTTAGTAGCATTTACGTATTTCATATATATATATATATATATATATATATATATATATATATATATAGATATAGATATAGATATATATGTGTGTGTGTGTGTGTGTGTGTGTGTGTGTGTGTGTGTGTGTTTGTGTGTGTCAGCTCCTCGCAATAACCTTCAGAAAGGAAAAGAGAGAAATAGAGATACAGGCAAAAAAGAAGAGCAGGAAGGGGAGATGATTGACTGCTTTGAACTTCAACTGATGACAAGCTGGTCATGTGTGCTTAGCATATGTATAACCTATCCTCTCTGCTAATAAGGCTCCTGTGCTGCTCCCTCTCCTCCACTGTGTGTGTGAGCAGCCATTGTCTCTGAGGCAGAAAATGCTGTGTGAATGATCCGAAAAACATGTCTGACAGACTGAATGCTGCCTGCAGACGATGACTGTCTGGATTCAAGTCCTCCCCCTTGTCTATTGACCTCATGTCTTTTGGCTATTAAATGCATTGTATGACCAGGGTCTCTGTCCCTAATGCAGACTATGTAACATCTCCATTTTGCTCTCTTCCTATTCACTAACAGCACTGGTTCATTTTCCTGCAAAGGTAGTTAATGAAGCTATTTCTTTACAGTCATAAAAATGCACTCACAGTATATACATCTAAAGACATCTACTTAGATGTTCTCACAACCAAGAAGTATTCAGAATATTTGCATAAGTGAAAATACCAGCACTAAAGAATAATGTAAAAAAAAAAAAAAAACAAGGGACAAAAGTACATCATTGACAACATTTACTCTAAGTTTAAGAAGAAAATACGATCATTATTATATTTGCTGTTGTAATGTACATACACAGATTATTAACACTGATACATAAATGTGTAAGGAAAATGTTGCTGTTCCCACTTCAGAAGGTCACAAAATAAATCTGCAGGACCATGACAGGCTGGATTACAAATAAGCAATGTGTAAAAGCCCAATCATAATGCACTCCTCGTCCCTACCACATAGCCCTTCCCCTCCATTTCGCACATGCACGTCTAGAACTAGGATGTCCCAATTCTTGTTTGAATAGAGGGGTAGGTCAGAGTGTCAGGGCTATACTTCAGAGGCACACTCTGTCGTTTCTATATGTTATAGTCCTTGTCCTCATAACAAGCATAAAGCAATTGCTACTACCTTGCTAATGACTCATAGCTAGCTAAAGTGTAATTGTTATTGCTGATTTGTGCGTGGTAGTCCCACCTTGTGACATATTTCAATGATTAATTTGTCCCTTTGATGGCATATGACACCCGGAATCTAACAAAAGTCCAGCAACATAGATTCTTGGTACTTGGCACTTGGTACTGCTCCTCTTAATTCAGTGCAGACTGGCAGGATAAGAGCGCTGGAGGCTAATGTTTGGCCGACCATGCTTTTCTGTCTCCATCAAATAAATGTCTAACGGCACTGAGATCGTCCCAGGATTGACACAGTGAAACGAGAAATCACCATGAAAATGTCTAGTCACATCCGTTTACGTAAACACTTTCAGCAACAAATGATGACATATGAAGGTTTTGAAGGGTTGTCCCATTTCATAGGGGGATATTTCAACCACTATGACTTGTAACTCCATTCAGACGGGCAGGGAGGCACTAAATAATTAGGAGTAGGGGTAAAAATAAGATATGGGATTGAGCTTTAGTGTCAGTATAAATTGGTAGATACATTTTTTGCCCATTAGATAACTTTGTTTGAATTTTGCACTGCTCAAGTATATTGACTGGGTCCTGCATTATTAATGAATATAATGTTCTGGCCTGTGGCATCTGCTGTAGTTATTTTTGTTTGTATCATGCTCACACGGTGCATTTTGGTTGTTTTTATCAAATTATTACCAACAGGCTAATACACACAAAACCTGGGGCCAGGTAGTATTCATTACCAGAGGGCTGGTTGGTCTCCGTGGAAGAAATAATTAAGATGCTATCTATAGTGTGCTGTGTGCTCTGGGCTGAGCTGGATTGAACTTGGAGGCAGCAGGGGAACAACATTAAATTTTTGTCCCAGTAATCATGACGTGATAATTTATCTGGATCATATGTGATCACTGTTCGTATTTGGATATTCTTCCCTAGTAGAAGGCCGGCAAGCCAAAAATACCTGGCTGGTTTAATCTTTTACCATGTATTGTATTTAATTGGTGTGTGATTTTTTTATGTCAATTAATGTAGTGTGATTAACAGTTTCACAGACGTAATATGAACAGGATTTACATAAAAATACCTATGTAAAAGTTCACTCTGCAAATAAGAGTGCTAGAGCAGATGTACTCATTGGATTTCCACCACTGCTCACAACATTGATGTTATCCATCACAATGGCACCTATCACAAGAGGTTTAATGAGTACTACATGCAATTTCAAAATGATGTCGCTCTAGTATTTGCATTGCTATCTCCTCTGTCTCCCACACACAAAAACACACAGTACAGTATATCCAATTAGTGTCAGAGTGTGCTTTGGTCTGACTTCAGTAGAATGGGCCTTTGCAGCTGCAGTCCTATTGGTCCCACTGAGCTTGAAAAATCCATCAACTCACCCACTGTAACTGAAATTGATTGCTTCTACATTCCCCAGCATCTCTCTTGACACATCGTGCAGTCTAATCTGGCGGAGAGGCTTTGTAAAAAACAAAATAACAAAAAAAAACTCAACCTCAATAACAAACAGAGAGAACAAGGTGCTATGAGGTGTTATGATAGTTGAGAGGTTGTAACTCTGACTCACAATGTTCTGTCACATTTCTTGTCTTGTTCTGTATTTGAAGACGTTGGGGAAAACATTTGAAAAGTGACGCACCTTAGGCTCACAGAGCGTAGGCAGAACAAGATGACAAGTAAAATGTCCAAAATATTGTTGCATGGGAGATACAGCCAAAAGGAATATTTAACATTCCACTTTCATGAACTCTGAATGCCCCTCTCTTCGAGGTAGCATCTCCCATGCAACAATATCTTGGAAATGCATGCTGTGTACACTTAAGACATAATTGATGTTCAATGTTAAGCTATAAGAGAAAGAATTTACATAATTTACAAAATGGCATTAATACAATGGAAGCGATTACCCTATCAATACACCTTCTGGAAAACTATTAACAGTGGGGCTTTTAGCTAAAAGCTATTGTCCACATGCTAACTCGTTCACAATTATGATGTTGTTCGGCAGGTTTAATGCAGGTACATTCGCAGGTATTCAGTGAGCCTCTTAGCATGCTTACAGTAGCTGTTTAGCACTTAACACAAACTAAAGCTGAGGCTAATATATTTTATTTGATATTTGATAATGGATTGAAGTATTTGACAACCTGGAATGTGTTCTTGCTGAAAAATCAGGAAATAATCAAGGTTATTACAATTCATCCCAAGGGCACCATGATATCAGATGTCATACTCATATAGAGATGCATGGCTAAAATCATTTAGAGCAACTTGTGTATCCATTTTATCTGTAAAACAAAACTGAGCAGAAAATAAAGTCTTGCGCTGTTCATCAAACAATGTATTTTAGAGCAAGCATTGCATTTTTTGTTAAATATGATCTAGTACAGTGGTACTCAAATACAAATCTTAAAGAGCCACAAAGTTTTTTTTTTCAATGACTTAAAGTTCCATGTATTGAGGTCAAAAATGTCAAATCAAAGTTTTTAGGTGTCTAAGTGAGCACTCTGTTGATTTTTGTTGTTGTGTCACAGATGTGTCGAGAATCCTGCTTGCAGCTTGATGTCACGATTTCAGTGCATATATGTTTGTTGTTCTTACCTCTGAATTTTTGTGGAATTGCTTCTTCAAAATTCCTATGCTTTGTCTCATAATGCCGTTTCAAATTGGAAATCTTCATCTCAGCTATAGTCTCCGGGCATATTAAGCACATGGGTCTTGAGCTGGTTGGAGGGAGAATGAATGCAAATTTTTCAGTCCATTCTTCTTCGAATTGCCGATTTTCACTGTCCACTTTTCTTTTAGCAGTGAACTTGGAACACGCCATTTTCGTGCAATCTAGAGGCTCCTACAGCTGGCAAAATGTTAATAGCGAACTGCTCCAAAAACAAAAGTGAACGTTAAAAATTGCGCTTGCAGCAGTGAGTGACCCAGCTGTCTGTGTATTGTTGGCATGGAGACAAGTCCCAACCAGAACACATGGTGAAGGAATAATAGTTCGGGGGCCACAAATAGCCCGGGGGCCGCCTATTGAGGACCACTGATCTAGTATTTCCGTTAGAGGGTTGTTGTTGACTTTCTTGACTATGAAAAGTTTAAAATGAAAATTAGAACCAGCGCTTTTATAATCCTGATGTAGTAAGATGAGTTACTTTACCTTTCACAAGGTTAAAGGTAACCCTAACCCTAACCCCAGCCCTAACCTTAAGATTCCGAGACCTGAGACCTAAACCTAAATTATACTAGTAGTTGTGATTATTCTTATTCATGATTTTCCGGATTTATTCTTATATTTTTTTCCTTTAAATACTTTTTTCATACAATTTAACACAATTTCTTTTGGTCTTTTTTCTTATTTGTTTTTGTTTTTTTATTTTTTTGAATCAAATTTTTTTGTTTTATTTTCTGGGGTTTTTAGAGATGTCCCTTGATCATTTCAGGTTCTTAAATAAGAGAGTATAAAGTTAGACCTGAGCTCGTGCTGTATTGGGCCTCTTTGAGCCTCCGTACACTATTTCCCCATCACCTAACCCTGATGTCCAGAGAGATAAGTAACACCATGTTTTTGGTTACTGAAGGAACAACTGACTTCCTGCTGATCTCTTTTTGGACACCTGAGATGTTTGGTGGCTAATGGCTCTTTTCTGTGGCAGAGACAAGTCAGAGCATCGGAAGGTTGACAAAAATCGAATGAAAGATAAATGGGACTCTGTACCTGTCCATCTAGCTGCCTGGCTGGTCTCACTATAGGCCCTGACTGACATGAGGCTGAGAAGATGCAGTGGATGGACTTTGATAGAAGAAGATTGAGGGAAGGCTGCAGTGAATTATTGATAGATCCAAAACATACACGTCTCCGGTTTGATAGAATGATTGAAAAAAGAGAACGGGAGACAGGAAGAGATTGGGACTGATGGATAATGACTGATGGATTGGAGCTCTGAGCAAAGCTCTGTTAAGCTGAGAACAAATAGTCATAAAAGCTGTCTGAAAGTCTCTTTCTCAGTCGGATCTTTCTTAAACTGAACCATTCATTTTTCCCTACCTGTCATCAGGCCCTTTTACAGACTGAATAAAATAAATCAACTATTCTTGAACACCAAAGTGCAAAGCAGCTAATGTACAGATCATTCTAAAATGTGTCTGACAGCTTATTGTATTGGCTTTCGGACTGAGGACGTTGTTACAAAAATCTAGTTTATTCTTTGTGTTGTTTTTCAGTTTTTAGTGAAGTCTCTGTGGGTGTTGACTCACAGCAGAATGTTCAGCGCTGACTTGACGTGTTAAGGAGGAGCACGAGGATGAGACCAACATACAGAGACAGGCTCAGGCGCTCTACAGTCCCACAGCTCATAACTACGGCTTTAGTTCAGACAGTCCTGGAGCAATCAGAATAACCACATCAGTCACACAATGTATTGTCAAGGGGAAGCAATCCCTGCTAATGTATTGTTATGCTCCAGTAGTTTAATTGTCTCTTAGTGTCACACCATAGTGGTTAATTTCACATCTGTTGCAAAAGTCTGTTTCCCTTGCCCAATCAGGTTATGAGACTGTAACAGCAGATGAGCAGGCGTCTCCAGTTAGTACATAATGACACATGATTGTTGTTGGACAAGTTTGCTGACTGAGTCTGGTCGAGCTGAGACTGTCACACATAGATGAGGCAAAACATAGCTTCGTGGGACAATAACTGCGAGCGAGCAAGTGTTAGTCAACATGAGGTGAGAGAGCACCGTTTGACTGACTGATCTAATCACTGACCTGAATTTGGCTCGTGATGTGTTGTCTTGCGGTGTGTGCGTCACTGTCACACCGGGTTGCGACAGTGCAGGAAGACATGGGCTCTGCTCGAGGAGCAGAGCCCATGTCCCCCCCGAAAGGATCCCAATTGACTTAGAATTACTGATCTCAGTGCCATCAAAAGGCAGAGTAAAACACAAGGTTGTATTAATAGGTAGTTAGGTTTCGTTACTTACTAAATTAAGTAGAGGAATGCCACTTTGAACCATTCCAAGTCCCGTTGGTAAGAGTAAACAGAGTATGAGCGAGGAGGCGATTTTTGACACACCACCACAACACTGTTCATCAGGTGAATTTTATCACTCTCCCTCTTCACCGTCTTTTCCTCCTCCATCAGTTCCACTGTGGCCAAAAAAGGAAAAAGGAAATTTACCAGGAAGGAAGTTAAAGGTGCAAAAGTTTTTATATTTTGTATCGTCCACTGTTTTTTGTAGCTTGAGCCATATTAATGATAACAACTCAGGGTGTCTCAGCCTTTGCTGTCTGGATTTCCTTGTTTTTTTTTTTGCAATGTATTATTTATGTTATTTTATGGCTTGTAATAAGTGGAATTTTATTTGTAAGTTAAATAAGTTTATTTGTATCTTCTTAGGATCCTGCACATAGAGTCAAGACTTCTATTTGATGCACACCAAAGACAACTGCAATCTTCCAGCAATGACAGTGACCACAGAAAGCAGCAAACCTGTTCAGAATATTCCTGCATGAATCCAGGCTGGGGGCAGAAGGTTGAGGGAGCATCGGCGGCTGACTGTGAGCTTTACAGCATATCTTAAAATCCGTACAGCAAGTCATTACATGGACTTGCACTCTAATACCCAACCAATTTACTTCAACTTTACACTCGGCTCCAGTGAGGCCGGGCTCTTAACCGTCCCTGTCATTTCCAAAATGTGAGCAGGTGGTAGGTCATTTCATTTTATGGTGACAGTCTGCTTCACCATGTTACGGAATTAGAAGCAAGCAGTTTCTATTTTTAAAATGAGAGGCAAAGCCTATTTCCACGCTGTCTCATATACCTGACCCACACACACCACCGGGCCCTGCTTCATGATCATTTATGTCTCAGTGGGTGTGAGGGTGTGCTGTCACTCAGCAATCAACACCCACAATGTTTAGCTATGCTGTCTGACCGGTCATTAAAAATCAGCAGTGTGGACATATGAATGTGTGTAGGAGTGTAGAAAGTGAGAAGGGAGAGAAACTGAATGGGCTACAAACAACAACATTACCTCAGTCATTAGCTTTGTTTAGTCCAGCTGGGTTTCTGATGGTTCCGTCTGTATATGTGTTAGTGGACGAGCCAAAAAAAAAAACAGCAGGATTTGAAAATAATGAGCACATAATGGGACATGAGATTAGTTACATTAGAGAAATGGAGCAGGAAAACAGATGACAAACATTCCCCTGGTCGCTGCTTATGAATAATTTAAAATAAAAAAATGCACATAAACACTTTGGTGACGCAAGACAAAAGATTTTGCTTGGCGATTTACCTCAATATTAACAAGTAAGAAGTAATTTGCAGTTGTAATTTTGAAACCTCTGTAGTGACAATGCTAGAAGCATTAATAATATTAAATATGAAAATCATTATGTATTATTAGTCATCCAGTTCTCCCTATAGACCCTTTGCCCACATGAATTGGATAAAATGCAGGGAAATTAGTGGATGTTTGTGCAGGTTTGATCTTTTTAAAATCACAACCACACCACAACCTCTCCCTTGCTTTTATGGGGTTTGAATTGCCTGACCTTACCCATAGCTCAACTGCACTGTTGTTGCCATGTAATATCATATGGGTGATGTACAAGTAGGTATTAATAAATGGTTAGCATCATAAAAAATGTGGACCATAAACAGGGTTTGGCAGGATCATTGAAAAGTCGTTGATCCACCCATCCACCTGTTTTTAAGTGTGTTTTCAATTTTTGCATTAAAACACCTGAGTGGAAAAAAACCACAACTTTTAAACACACATAGGCACAAACGCTTGGCTGAGGGCGGAAAGTTGGTGTATGGATAAATGCAAAATGCAACTAAATGAAAACAGACTCAGTGAATGAATCATGATGGTACATGAAGCATTTGACAAACAGAAGCTTTTCGCTCCACTGAAAAGATGAAACATTCCAGCAGACAAAACATGAGCTCTGTGAGGAGTGACGAAGAGACTGTCACCTTCCCTGGAATGCATGGAACAAAATGAATGCAAAAAATGTTGACATTGTTTTTTAATCAACTGATGATGGTTCAACTTTGAAGGTGTCATACATAGTCTGAACATCTATTGTGTCTTAGCACAGAGCAACCCAATCACCAGAATTAATGCTGGCAATCTACTTTTCTACACAACCCTGGATATGTAGAAGCTTTTCATTTCTTTGTTGCATCTTTATGTTTTCTAGGTTCAGTCTTCATTATATATTGTGACAACACTGTGTTTGTGATCTGGTTAGATTTAGGCACAAACAACAGTTTGTTGTGGTTCTGGCTTTAAAATGGTTGTTTTGGTCTCCAAAAACATGGCTGGAAATTGTCCCGAGGTCTCTTTAAAATATTAGCTGGTAACTAGATTCTAGCAGTCCAAGCAACTCTGCTGAATGGATGAAGAGTGAAGCACTCAGATACCGCCCAATACAGCAGCTTTACTACAGTCTTCAATAGTAACACAATACATGGTTATGCTGGAGCCCTGAGCTTATCTACACACTGTTATGCTGGCTAACATCACCCGTTGAACATGTCGTCTTCACTTGTCGCCAGGAACGAGAGTGGCTTCCTTAAACACACACACACACACACACACACACACACACACACACACACACACACACACACACACACACACACACACACACGCACACACACACACACACACACACACACACACACACCTGGGTTAAACATTGGAAACGCATTTGTGATAATCAGCCATTGTCAGCATAATCATTAGAGGGCGCTCCACATCAGAGGATGTCATGCCCCTCATAGCACTGTACTAAATCAAAGTCTGCTGCATAGATATTTGGAATCAGCCAGATACTATTAGAGGGTTGAACAGCTTCTATCCTAAAAATGCATGATCTCACTTAGAGAGCTTCTGCAATGTCTGTCTCAATTTCTATGCCACTTAAACCTGTTTTCATAACCACAGTCCAAGCATGTATTTGCCATTGAATGGATTTTAAGCATTTTAAACCACAACACTTCTGTTTATTAATTGATGGGATTCAATTTAACATCAAATGTCAAGATCTGTAATTGGATCAAATTGTTTTCTGATCTTGCTTTCATCCCAGGCATCTTAGTCAATATCTCAAACATTCAGTCTGGAGGTGCTTGCTGAGTGTCTGTCTACACTTCCTACTTTTTGTCCAGATATCAGCATTATACACTCAAATCAAATATCACCAGTGGTGGGCAAGTTACTTCCAAAATGTAATATATTTCATATTACTAGTTACTTGCTTTTGAAAGTAATACGCTTCTTTACAATATTACCTTATGTGTAGAGTAATAAGTTACTGATTACTTTTTAGTTACTTTCACCAAAATGAACATTTAGGACGAGGCATTACAAAATGAAGGCGTGCAATATTTTGTCACGGCGAATAGTCGTCAATTAACTGTAGTTCCTCATAAATATAACGTTAGTGTGTGTGGGGGGGACGACGGGACAATAAAGTCTAATGAGGTCTATATTGCAGTAGTGGTTACCATGAATATCTGAATTACAAAGCTTTTGAAACGCCGCGACTCAACTGTAGAAAGAGGCAGCGCATCCTCCACGATATACTAAGCCACCAGCCTTCTCACTTCTCCTGGGTCAAGCATCTTCACCTCTGGTCTGGAGACATCCAACTTTCGTCGTTTAGATTTTCTCGCGCCGTCATCTTCCACCTGTTTGCTAGCAAGAGGTCGTTTTGCTTGCTAGCTTAAGGTTGCTGTGCACTCTCTCCAGGTGTTTCTTGAGGTTACTTGTACTATTTTTAGCCGTAGACAGTTCCCTCGGCCTCCCACCAGCGCATAAAATGCACCTTACTGTGAGGTTCTTATCCATTTCTGTGACAAATTCAAAATAATGCGAGTATAATCACTTAGAAAGTGTTGTTGCCATATTGCCATCTCCAAACCAAACCGCCTTCTTCTTCACCCTTTTCTTCTGTTGATTTAAAACCGTCTTCTTCTTCTTCTTCTTCTTCTTCTTCTTCTTCTGTTGAATTAAAAACATCTTCTTCTCTGCTTTATTTTACGGCTGTTTCGCGCCTGGGTTGTTTTTTCGAAACCTCCGCCTGTGCGACAGCTCGGATTGTAACGCATTACCGAACTAAGTAACTGTAATAACATTATCAAAATATAGTTAATAACGCGTTATATTACTCCGTTACTGCCTAAACGTAATA
Source organism: Diplodus puntazzo (assembly GCA_963678695.2). Classification (NCBI taxonomy): domain Eukaryota; kingdom Metazoa; phylum Chordata; class Actinopteri; order Spariformes; family Sparidae; genus Diplodus; species Diplodus puntazzo. Next base: position 22,681,445 of record OZ023175.1, on the reverse strand, counting down.
TATTATGGTAACGCGTTACTTTTGTAACGCGTTACCCCCAACACTGAATATCACCAAAGCCCTAATCCTCTCGTAAGACATGCCTGCAACTGGTGGTGCTGTTCACTGTATTCATACACTAAATAATGTTCATCATGGTTCGTACATATTTAAATCAGTGAGAGTCATATTTTGATTTCCTGGGGGTGTCATCCCAATAACACCGGCCTTAGTTTCTTTTTGGTCTAATGACTTTTGTTTCTAATTGGTTCTCATGTGACCGTTTATTTATTTGCTCATACCGTGGTCTTTGTGACCTTACACATCATTCATGATATTCGCAGTTCATTTCTGCTTCTCATTTTCCTTATTTTCATTTTGTCGTATAACCTTTTATTCAGTTGGGTCCTCGCCGACCTTTACCCATAATGATCATTTCATAACGATTAAGTTCTCTGCAATCTATTCAGGGGGGCAGATCATAATATTTACACTTTCTTCCCAGACGTGCATGTCTCTATCTAATACTGTTAATGCTTTTTTCTGATAGAAATATCTCCCTGCATGAAGGTAAGTACTGATATCCATCTAAAATTATTTCCCATCATTCTTTTCACAGCTTCATCACCTCCCCAAATATTACTTCATCTTGATGGAGTCTAACGGCCAAAGACTTTCTCATTGTCTTTCACACAAGGAAATATATCTTCTTGTTCATTAAAACAATTACGAGTCTCTCCTGATTGAAATGAAGCTCAGCCTGAGAATGTCACGAAGACTCTTTTTTCATTCACCTCTCTTCCTGCTCCCTCCATACACCTGACGTGGCCGTGTCTTTGTGTACTCTCTCTCCATTTAACCAACCAGAATCTGCCTCGAACACTATCAGCCAATCATGTCTCTGCTGTCAAACTTAGAACAGCTCTCCTCTCTGCTGTCAGCCCTTGATTTCAGGCATTCGTGCGACCCTTCTCCACCCCATCCTCCCCTAGCGCTTCATCCAGTGGCCAGGTTCTGCTAACCACTATCAACTCCCCCCGTCGTCAGATCTCCAGGATCCTTCTTCCTCCATCACCACCACTAGTGTCTGGGTTCCTGTTCTATGCATAACTTCATCACCTCTCCAAATATTACTTCATCATGATGGAGTCTAACTGGTCATGTGAGGCTTTGATTCATCACACTGTACGGTTACAACGATCAGCTGTCACATACTGTGGGTCTGTATGAAACACTTTGTTTAGGTATAAAACCACAAATCTACATGGTTTGCGAGGTAGGAGAGAGAAAAGGGGAGTGCAAAGATCAGCAGAGGATGTAATGATTTAAAATTGGAGAGAAGGAGAAGGAAAAACTCAGGATACATCATGGCATGAGAGAAGAGAAGATGAGATAAATGTATATCATGGAGAAGATGAGAAAACACACAGGAGGAGAAAGAAATGCAGGCTGAAACTAAAGTAGATCAGAATGAGAGGACAGGATGGATGAAAAAAGGGGAAGGAGAGGAAGGGAGAAGAGTGGGGTGAACAAACGCTATCCATCTCAGTTCCTGTCCAGCTGCTTAGGAGGGACTGCAGCGCGCGTGTTTGCGCACACACACGCACACACACACACACACACACACACACACACACACACACACACACACACACACACACACACACACACACACACACACACACACACACACACACACAAACACACACACACACACATGCACAGCAGACAGCCTTTTCTGCCGATGGCTGACACAGATACTGCAATGCAGAGAGAGATGAAGGGAGGAAGGGAGGGAGCCAGCGAACAGGCAGGCAGGGAGAGAAAAGCGACGAGAGGAGGGGAAAGGAGTGGGATGGAAAGGAGGGAGGAGGAACAGAGACAGAGAAGACATGAAAGGGAAGAGTGAGGGCGACTGAAGAGGTGAGAAGAGGAGAGGCAGAGTTATGAAAACATTAGAATGAAAAGGCAGAGAGAGGGAGGGGACGGTGTACGAGGAGAGAGGCAGGGAAGGTGGACTGAACGGTGTGTGTCGGAGAGAGACGGAGGGATGCTGGCATGGTGTAAATGCGAGCTCTGTGAACTCAATTGCGAGGTATAGGTTTTCTTATTGGCTAAAACAAGCTCAATGGCAGAAAAGGATACTTTTGCCAGGTAGCAGTTTATCATCATATTAATCCCATCCCATTACAAGTAAACTATGAAAAACTGTCAACCTCCGCTGACCTTTCATAAGTTTGGCCATTTGTTGCACTGGTTACACTCTTAATTGCTTTTAAAATCTAGAAATAAACACTTATCATTCAATCCGTCCTCATCAGGAAAATGACCATATTTAGTTTTGTGTTAGGCCGAGACCGACAGCCAGGCCAGAGCATGGGGATGGAGGGTTTCACAGGACAGGACTTTCACCCCAGAGACCGCCATCTGTATCCCCAATTAAACTTGAAAAAGTTGAGTGAGTTATCTGAACCTACATAGTAATATAGTTTAGTCATGTAACATCCATTAGGCAACTTCAGTCTAAACAAGCAGTTCTACAACCTAAACCCAACCCAGTGTCACAGCCCGTGCCTTACTAAGTAGTTTGACTACCTAAACCTAACCATAAAGCTTTACACCCTAAACCTCATGACATAGTTTTACAACCCAAGCTTAAGCAAGCACTTTAACAATCTAATCAACTGGTTCACATCCTAAATGTTATGAAATATGAAAACAACCAAGTACAAATAAATATTCACTGGCAGTTTGCACAGTGATTTGTTAGGCGTGTGAGATGGGAGTGAGGAGGATGTCAACTTCACAGCACATTACACTCATATCATCGTATGTCTGTTTTGTCTTGTTATCCACTACATTCACAAGACAGTGCACCACTCTGAGTGCCTTCCAGGGAAAACCTTCTGAAAATGTGTGCAGTCACTCCCACATTTCTCATTTTGTTTTTGTTTTTTCCTGTCAGACTTAATTTAAGCGATGTCATCACATTTTGATATGACAATAAAATCCAAGATGTAAAAAATCTCTACCATCCTTTAAATATTCTGCTCTTCCAGCATGTTATAGCTCTCCCCGGTAAACTAGATCAGAAACTGAGATATTGTATTGCAGCAAGCAGCAATGAGGTCAACATAAATACAGTATACAGCATGTAGACTTTGTATTTGTATTTGGTGGCCTCATCTGTACAATACTATATACAACAAAACAAATATTTTGTAGAAATGCATAACTGGATATTTTGGATTATTGTCTTCCCCTTTTCAGGACAGACTACAACGCGAAGAACTACATGTGAAGACTCATTCATGTTTCTACACCCAGACAAGCTAGGACTCGAGCTCCGGGGCGGGCAGATCCAGGTTACACAAGACACAAAACACAAAAATCACAGCTCGTGTCTGCATCTGCACCCGCTCGATCTCTCCTTTTGTCTGCGTGCCCACCTCTCATCATCCTGGTCTGCCTTCTCTCGCTCGCTTCCTGTCGCCGTCTCTCTCCCTCACACACACACATGCAAACGATTGTGTGTCTTTCCAGGATAAAGGATGAATCACGGCTGATGCACTTCAAGCTATTTTGTCAAACATCCTTTCCGTCTCTGTGCCCATTCTTTTTTGTGTGTTCAGTAGACAGGGTTGTCGGCCCTATAGCCTCTACATGATGAACAATAATCTGATGATGGAACGGAGAACACCAACCTTTCAATGCTGTTATCACAGCTCGGTCTGTATATGGGGTGTAGCTGTTTATGTGTGTGACACAGAGAAAGGGAGAAAATGTGTGGGTATACGTGTGTGTTGTTCTGAGTGTGTCTAGGATTGATCACTACCCTCATAGGAAGTGTTTTTACATTAATCTATTGGTTTGATTGATGCCTTCCTCTATCTACTATTGACACAAGTGTGTGCTTGAATGTGTGTGTGTGTGTGTGTGTGTGTGTGTGTGTGTGTCTTCAAGGGCACTTCCGTCACAGCGCCATTGTTTGCCTTATGTGTGGGTGTATGTGTGACTGGACAAGTGTGTCTCATCGAGATTTATGAGCTGCAATATTCTTAGGACAGCAGAAAAAGATAAAGTTCTTCAAAACTGCATAAGAGATACAGTAATAACCAACTTGGAAAGCTACAATAAACATTTAAAGACTAGACAGATAGGAAATTTTATCTACAACACATACTGAATTCATCCTCCTGCTTTTATTGTGGAGTCGAGCCTCCGTGCGGCTTTACAGAGAGTTTAACATTCAGCTCACATCTACAAGCAGACCTCTTTACTTTCTGACTGGAAAAGAATGTGGACCTGTAGCAGAGGTAGAATATGGGATGGGAAAATGAAAGAAATTCAAGAATAAGGTTGTTGTATTGACAAGTGACTCTGAGAGGTGACCATGAATGGATTATGTGACAGTTGGCCCCGGGGCAAAGATATCCAAAAGTTGTCTCCAAGCGTCCGTCTGAAATCCTTTTTTCTTTTCTTTAATCCCGCTGTGTCTCTCTGCAGTCACGTTGTGACTTTTTGTTGTCTTTTTGTGTCTCATTGCAGGCCATTCTGTCTCTGTCTTTATTGTGTGTCTCTTGTTTTTTTCTCTGTCTCATTGTAGAACTTTCTGTTGTCTGTTTAGTCACAGTGTGTATCGTTGTGTCTCTTTGTAGTTTTGTCTCGTTTGACAGTCATTTTGTCCCTTTGTTTAGAGCCTGTTAGTCTACGTTTGTGTCTCTTATTTGCACTTTCGTGTCTCATAGATGGTTTGTGTCTGATTATAGTCATAATGTGTTTGTTTGTGACCAGGGCCGGATTAGGACTCATGTTCAGCCCTGGAGTTCCATGCCTCAGACCGGCCCACTTAAGATCACAACCTATTATATTAAAATAATGTAATTGTAACTTTACATGTTAAGCCTACAGTAGCACACCTTTCTCCAAAGCCTTGTAATTCTGTATACTTTTTCTAAAATAATTCCAATTCAGTGCAAGCAATGGTTGCTTCACAATGTGGATTTATTTCAACTTGAGTGCACATCTCCACTATTGTTCTTTGCAACACAACATCCTTTTCAACAAATTCAAAACATAATAAATAAAATGTTAAATATTATATTTAACAAAAAAAACAAATATTGCACTCTCTAATAACATTATAATCAGAACTTAGATTTCACAAAAACAACATCAGAATGTCCTTTTCTGCACTCCTTAAACATGAATAAAGAATAAAATAAGTATTGCACTGTTCTCTGCAAGTTTGTTATTCACAGTATAACATATATTGTCATTATCTTTTTTTCCTCTGCATAAGAACAGATTCAAAGAAACATGGTCGACCCTAAAACATTAATAAACGCCTGAGCAGTGCACTGGTCTCTGCAACTTTATTTTTCACAGTATCATTTTCCAAAGACATGCAAATTTCTTTCTCAGTGCACATGAGCATGAATGCCTCGAGTTTCTTGAGGGTCAGAGCGCTCTTTTATGCTTTTTTATGAATTTCACTGTTGAGAAACTTCTCTCACAGGCTACTTGTGTGATGTACAGTGTTAATAGCAACCTGTAGCAGTGTTGGGAAAGTTCACTTTCTACATGTTCAAACTAGTTCAAAGTTCAGTTCACACATTTTAAATTGAACTAGTTCAGTTCATAGTCCATAATTCAAAAAATGTGAACTAAGTTCACGGTTCCAAAAATGATCTAGTTCATAGTTCTTTTTTGTTTCTCTTCTTTTTTTTTTTTTTTGCTGCCACAGCCTGACAAGCCCATCTCCGACCATATACTGCAAAACCAGGTTGTCCAGCTGCGGCTGGGAGATGAAGACAACGGAGCCGCTACTGTACGCCGTTAATGCGATTTGGGTGGTAGGGGATCTGTTTTGGCTCGCTTTTGCTGCGTCTTTTGATTTTCTTATTCACTCGCACAGACCTTGAAACGCTAGCTGGGTGCTTTAGTTCAATGTGCCGTTTCAGGTTGTTCATGTACAGAGTTGCTTCTTGAGACCCGGCAGGCAAAGTTCACACAAAAAGGTCAGATTTTTCCCACCTGGATCATCACTGACCTTTTCATAAAATTGTTTTAAGCAATCATACGTAGATGCCGTATTAATGGTGGAGGCAGAGTAGTGCTAGGTATTGTTAAGAACCTCACGATTTGATTCGATTTCAATTTGATTCAATATTGATTTAAATGCTTCAATACTGATTCAGTAATACCTAGTAATAGACATAATTCATTAGAGTACCTGTTGATGATTTCTAAATTCAAAAAGTAATCTTAAATTATAAATCTTTCCTCTGGGAAGTTCTAGTTCGAAGTGTAAAAAAAGGCACACGATGGGTTTAGCTATAAAATAGTGCAACCATAGCTAAGCTGAGAAAGTGCCATTGTTTCTGGGACTGCATGGTACATATTTGTCTGACATAAAACAAAAACATGAACATAACTGCGGTCCCTCCGCCCTCCAGCTAGACGCGAGGTGGTAACACGTTGACACTGTACCCCCCTCTCTCCCCGGAGGAGAGTGCTACCCGCGGGCGCACGGTGCAGCGTCCAGTGTGAGACCGGCTGCGCCGGGAGTTTACGGTCTCTGAAAGAGTGGTGTGTCAGACATCGGCTACCCGCCTCCGCAGCTCCGACAGCGTTTCCGCAGCGCATCACCCTCCGACCCTCGAGCGAGGTCGCGAGCGAGGTGCTTCCAGCTGCCGGAGGCGGGGAGCGAGAGGCATCCGGCGAGGGACAGCAGGTGGTCAGGGGCCACTGCTTGCCTCAATCGATTCAGAGGATTTTCTGAATCGATATTGAATCGGGAAAAAATATATTGCAATGCATTGATGAATCGATATGTTTACCCACCTCTAAGGCAGAGTCTGAGGAAGTGTTGCTGCCTTCATTTGTTTTTGCCTCCATGCTTCGCATTTTGATGATGCATGCCACGGTGCGACTCTGTGGTGGCTGCTGTTGCCAGATTGGGGGATTTACCGCTACTTATTAAGGCCTGTTTACGGTGTGTTTTAGCTGGTTTTCGCCTGTAAGGCTCGATGGAAATCTGGCATTCTCTTGAACGAAGTAAAACTGCAAGAGTGCCGTTCACAAACGCCAGAATGAACGCATTCACAATAACGCTCATCAGGCAGAAATACAGTACGTTCAGTTCACATTCGCCCAAAATATGAATGAGTTCATGAACGCAGAGCTAAGGGAGTCCATTTTCCTTCACATGAGCAACAATTCTAGGTCTAGACAGGCAAAATCTGAGCAAAGTTTTGCATTGATAGAAAACCTTCTATGGATAGGCTACTGTCTGTGTCCACAATGACATTGTGAACTTTGAGCTTGAAGTCAGTATCAGCTGATGCTAGCTGCTCATCTTCTGCAAGCTCTCCTGGCATTCTTTTCTTTTGTCTGAACCTTCTCTCAGGAAGGGCCGTCTGCACTACCAGCTCACACCCTTCCTCCTCTTGCAACTTTTCATCAGCCCACTTCACAAACTCATCAGCTGCACACGTAACTCCTTCAAAGTCCCTAGCACACTCCCTGAGACCCTCCTCTGTCCCCTCAACCAGACGTTGTGCTGTGATGATATCCATTCTCCTATTTTTAGTATTTTGAGAGAGGGGATGTCTGCTCAAAAATGCGAATGAACGTTTGTGCAGTGAGCACTCTCATACCTCAGAAGGTCTTCTATGAATCCCTTTGCCTTGGCTCTCACAGTTGGCTGTTGTGTTCTGTCATCTACAAAGGTGTGCAAAATCATAAGCGCTTCAAAAAACAAGGCTCCCTGAGGATTCCCAAAGCACCCAAACACTGTACTTAGTGCTTGATCCTTAGCCCACCACCTGGTTGGCCCTACTGGGCACAGTCGCACAGTTACATGCTTGTCCTGACTCATCTCTTCCCACTTCCGCCTGAGCTTGTATGACTCTCTTAAGAAAACTGCTATATCATTATGCAGCGAAAAGAGGGATGCACTTTCCGCAACACTGCCTGTTGTGTCTGCCAGTGCAAGATTCAAAAGATGTGTATAACACCATATATGAATGTGACTGGGGGACTGCTCAGAGAGGAATGTAGAAAAAAAACCTGATACTGTCCCTACATATCAGCTGCTCCCTCTGTGGAGTTGCCCACACATGTGCCAGTATCGATGTTAAGCTCCTGTAGCACCTTTTTTCAGGAGCTCTGCGAAATGCTGCCCTGTAGATGACTCACGCTCCACCATAGCAATCGGTCTTTCATGAATGACATCTGTTACATATCTGAGGATGATGGAGCACTGGTCTTTGCCGCTGATATCTTGTGTGGTGTCAATTTGGATTGAAAACATGCCAGCTTGTCTTACTTCTTCGGCTACAGTCGCATTTATCAGTTGGCTGATGACATCCACAACTTTATTGAATGCGTCTTTTGAAAGCAGTGTAACTAGAGACCTTCTGCCTTTTGCACCAGTTTCATGCTGCTTCTTGCTGTTTTCTATGCAAGTGTTTACATGCTATTGAAGGAAAATGTCATATCTACTCAAAGTAGAATCAACTCTAGGATGTTGCCATGATTAACAGCAATGTTGTCTAAGCTGTAACCTGCCGCCTCATCTCCCCTGTAGCTAAGGCCACATTTGCCGATAATTTTCATAACATCCACAATGCGCTCCATCACCTGACGTTTCTATTTTACTTGGTCAGCACATGATGACATTTGGTTGCCAGTCTACAGGCTTTTCACATCTGCCTTTTGAACATTCAGAAAGTAAGCATCTGCACTATCTCTATCTACTGTGTCTTGCTTTTTTTCTGGTTCCACTATTCTGTGGTGAATGTGTTTCTGGTCTTTCATGCCTCCCTTTATGAAAGGGCCATCGCTAACCAGAGGTACAAATGCTAGACAAACAGAGCAATACAGAGACTGATTTTTTTCATAGTTAGTCAGCCACTTGCAGTTGGTTCCATCTTTGCTATTGAAAACTTTTGGTAAAGCAATATTAGGGGTTTGTTAAGGATGATAAGAAAAAAAAAAAACATATGTATATCCTGTGACTGAGGGAGAGCAAAGTAGTCAAAACTATCAACAGACTCATTTTCATCCGTCTCATTCCTAAGTTGTGGTTCAGGGTTCTGCTGCTGAGCTGCTGCCCCTGTGATCATTCCTTGAGTAAACTCTGCTCTCCCTTTCACACTTCCACCAGTTTCCCTAGACTTGCCTGCACCTGTATCACATAAAACCAGTGATCTGTAAGGCTTTAGCATATTTGACATGGAAAAAAACACATTTTGACTGAACCAATTAAGATTTTTTTCAATGGCAAAATATGCAGGCTTAATCCATATCACTCTCACCCTATTCACTTTCAGTCTTGTGTTTTGTTTACTATCTTATTTTAATGATAAAAAGTATATCAGGGCACTACTATCATTTGGGCATAGAAAGTGGTTTTATTGGAACTGATGCTTGCTTGCTCACACACTAGCTCACCTGTTCCTTCCATGACAGCAGCGATCCCTTCCTCACCACTAGCTCCTGCTCCGCCTCTGACACTAAATCACATTTTAAAAATGGCCATAATTCTCAACACAAATCTCCCCTTTTTCCAAGTCAGAAATTCAAGTCAGTTTCATTATTGTGGTGCTGAATCATCTATCATCACCAATTATCTCAGGGCATTTTTCATATAGAGCAGGTCTACACCATACTCTTCATTATATTATTTGAATAATATTCACTCAATGAGCAATCCTACCTGCCTTCTCTGGACCTGTGGTGGGCTCATGGCTGGTGCTTGGTGCTGCATCTTGCATCTGAGGGGCTACGAGACAAAGTTTTCCAGTTATGTGGCGTCACATCATACTATTTTTTAAATTATGTAACATTAGGTTAGGCAGGCTATATGTCACAACACCACGCAATTCATTGACTTGATAGGCTGATTAATTAACTTGAATGGTGCAGGTAAAGTTGTATTTTGTTCAACAGCTTGCTGACCGCGAGCTCGTTTTATTGAAAAAGCTGTCGATTTTTGCACATTTGGCTGCATCTGTCTCCAGTGTACAAATAAATAAATAAATAAAAATAATAATTGAACACCAGCCCTCGTGGCCCAAAAGTCAGACTGGCCCCCCAGGAATTGTCCCAGTCCTCCCGATAAGCCACTCTGGGCCTGTTTGTGACTCATTCTGGTCATTTTCTGACTTTTTGTCATCTGTTTCAGTACCTTTTTTTGTCCCTTTGTTAATGTCTTTTATTTCTTTGTGGTAATTTTCTGTCTCTTTGTAGTGGTTTGGTTTCTCTTTCAGCAACATTTGAAAGTGATGCCCACGGGGCTCCATCACCTCTTGGGCCTGTGCCCCGAAGCTCCTTTCAGTAATTAATCCATGTGTTGAGTGGTAGTGAATCATAGCTTCTACAAAATATCTAACATTGTTAGTTCTTGAGATCCTACTTGTTCAGATTAGTTTTGGCTGTCAGGATAAAAAAAAGAAAGAAAAAAAGCCTAACCCATTCTTTTTGAATCCTTTGTTTTTGCTTCTCCCTCTTTCTGTCGGAGCGATCTTTCTCTGATTAAGAGCTGCTTTAATACTTGCTCTCCCTCTCTAGATATGACACATGACGTTGAATTGTGTCTCTGCAAATCTCATTATACACGCAAATTGGCTGTTTGTATCTGAACCTCCAAATATTTTACACACTTTACTATAATCAATTCAAACTATATGATAATACAAACCTGTATTAAGGAAAGAATAGCTGTTCTGCATCCATGTACACACAACCCCTTAAGTAGCAATGGCTATGCCAGGTCTGTCTACTGGGCTCTTTCATGCAATACTGCATCGTCCTTGGACTTGTACGTTACTACATTGCATGTAAAGAAGCCATATAGAATCAATAGCCTGGCAGCAAGCTATCAGTTACATGCAGCATGTCACAATGTTATTTACAGCTTCCTGGTCCAGGTGAGAGTGAATCTGCTAATCGCTGTCACATACACTTTACACTGAGCATGAAATAAACCTAGATAGAGGGGAAGAGGAGTAGTAATGGGGGTAGTACACTATGTGCACATGCAGAAGGTTTATTTGCCTGGTGAAGATCTCCTAGAGTTGAAATGTCAACCTTTTGTCGGTCCAATAGCATTTTAAGCACTTTCATCTAGTGTGCAGATACTGTCCATTTTGTCCCGAACAGTTGTGATGTATATATGTATATATTGTATATGACAATATTACAAACAAACAGCCCACTATATGCCCATAGCTGCAACTTCTTATAAACAACGTTCAATATGAATATGATGTTGGTTTGTAACAGAGAGTGTGCGGAGGTTGTCGTCATGTTTGCAACGTTTTTTCCCCTGTTGCATGCAGAGAATAGCAATAGGTTGAGCCAATGTGTAGTCAGTATAGTCACTGGTTATCTAGTTTGTTCTTTTATTCTAATCTTTGGTGCACTTGTCAGTTCAAAGCAACATTTGAAGAATATTATGTAGAAATCTGCATTTTGTGTGATTTGGTGCCACCCACGGTTTCTGAGCGCAACACCACTGTGGTAAATACAACTCCCATGTAGGTGACAATATGTCAGGTGTTATGTACTGCAGGTGATCACTGCAAGCAACACTCATTATGTCATAACAGAGTAATGTGTTGAAAACATGCATCTTGAAGTAATGATATGATCCTACCCTGTCGCTGAAGTATCATAATGCAGAAACAAGTGATAGGGGGGCAGACTGACAGAAACAGAGACACCATTCATCTTATTACAAGACACCGCACCATCACATTGATCTAAAGCTGTTATTTTAAGGTTTAAAAAAAAGTTGTTGTTTTAAGACGTGTCTGGACTACTCCAACCAAGCATGTGAAACAGATTCATCACATCATGATTGTTTTTCACTTAAATTTCAACTGGGATGTAACAAAAGTAGCAAGTTACGTTGGTCCGAAAAGAGGCCCTTCAGTCAGCAGTGAGAGCTACCGCTCTGGTCAGAGGGTCTGGTGATTCAGTATAAAAAGGTCAATTTAAGGATTCAGTTTAAAGATGTTTTCATACCTATCGCATATCTATTATATGCCAACATGCACGTGGCTGTGAGCAAAAAATCTACCCCATCTGCAGCATCATAGAGCATCACTTTCAATCATGTCATTTGTAGCGGTGCGAAAATGATTGACTGCAAACTGCAAAATCCTTTGTGAAATTGAGTAAGTGGTCAAAGAAACATCAGTGTTGACTTAGTATTGATGTAAATGTTCTGTGGCTCATTAAGTGGTCCTGTGATAGTTTAAAACTGCTCCAAACTGACATTGGTCTCTGTGACATGTTATCAGTTACAACTCTGTCCACTACAGAAAATGATGCTCTTTTATTTTAAGCTTTAATGCGGTTGTTAGGGTTCAGGTCTGTTTCAGGTATTAGTGAATGAAAACATTAGCAAATGCATTCCATTACAAGAAACTACAACAATGTGCCCACACAAGTTCACACTGTTCTAATACATAACAATGTTGCCAACAGTTGCTGGAATATTACTTTTAATTAAAATAATGATGTCAGCCTTCTTTGGGCAGTGTTAGCAATCACATGCACATGCACACAAACACTGCCCCTTAAAACCTCAGCTGGGTCAAAGAGGCAGCAATTAGTGATTTCACAGACCATCACCTTAATTAAGATGGAGAACAGGGAACACAAACAAGTGAACACACACAGTGATGCATGCGTACAGATACACACAGACATATAAACAGAGATGATGAACAGATGTTGGGAGGAAACACACTTGAGGGAAGAAAGAGTCACGCACGCTGGATTAGGAGAGCGAGAGCGGAGCATATCAGCACAGACAGAGAGCTCCACCAGACACAGGAAGTCACAGAGCTAACCCACACACTAATGAGGCTCCATGTTAATTGAGGCTAGTAATTAATCAGGCATGCTGCTTAATAATTCAATTCAAGCCTCTGTGTCAATCTGTCATAATATTAGCTTTACAGTCACACATCCATATTATTCATACACACTGTAGATGCACAAGTACATATGTGGATACAAACTGTACTCGTGCATCACCTACTGAAGTACAAAGCGTAGCATCACATCGACTTACTCACTCTTTGTAAGCCAACTCCCATAAGTCGGCAGTCAACCCAGATAGTTCTCTCACATCCCCTCCACCCAAAAACAGTGTCTATCCATGCAGATAGTTTTGGTTCTGCATGCCCAGGTTTTAAGATATCCCTCTCTCTGTCTCCGCCCCGATACAGTAGCAGTGAATAGGATTTCATTTGTGGTGATCAGAGCATTGTCATGAAACGTGTCTTTCCACCAACTGTGTCACCGTTACTCAGAAATCCACCGGCCTGAAACACTTCCAGAACTACATCCTGCCAGAGAAAGGAGTTGACAGAGAGGTCTGCACACTGGAGGTTGCAAGCCAGCAAAAACATAAGGATTCTACACTTGGGCTTTTGCCGTCTTTGTCAGGATCTTTTACAATATGCGCATAAAAGACTTAATTTCTTTAAAAAAAAAATAAATGCATAATACACAGTCATGTTTAAGCATATTTTTGGTGGTAAACATGCTAATGTCTTGAGAGACAAAAAACTAATTTTGAACTGAACTGAACAACCTGTGTCGTGTCGCTGAGATCATCACTAATATAAGCCTGCAATATTCAATGTGCAGCCCACCTGTCTATGCTACGAGAGGTCCTCGCTGAGAAAAGAGGAGGCCGGTAACAGCAGTAAAATTACTAAGAGGGTTCTCAAGTAAAGATTACCCGTAAATGTTTTTAATTCCTGTCACATGTTGCCTTCTGGTGAAAGGTTTTCCTTTTCTGTTCTGATCTCACTTCCACGCTATCTTCATTGTGTGACATTTTACAAGTAGACCCAATAGTTAAGAGTGTGCTGTACACAGGGTCTCACAAGGTTTCTACAGTTTCATCTAATGCAAGTCTCAAAATGTTTAGTCAGTCAATCAGTTACTGTTTGCTGGATTTGTAAAATTTCCTGTTAAAAGTCAATATGTTATACTCTTTAATTCACACAAACGGTGTGTTCAAACAGCTGCTGGGAGGTAAGACGCACTTCAGCCACGAAAGCAGACAGGATGCACTTCAAACATGAAAAACAGACAGGCTATTACAGCAGTGCCAAGACAAAGGAAACAGACATGTTAACGGATTGTTTTTAATGCCAAATTTAGAAGAAGACACCAATGCTGTAAAATGTGCCGCTGTTTCACAAAGTTTGTCAAGTCACAGCTCATGCAACAACTCTTAAAATCACTCGATTTCTAAGGGAGTCTGGTGATATTGTTATTGTCGCCGTCTTAAGTGACGTTGCTTCATCACCTGGTCCAAGCAGCCCACTTTCAGGTACATCACAACAACAGTTTTTTTATTGTAAATATGAAAAGGTGTGACAGCTAGCGCACAGTCTAGATAGAGAGGTTCATGTGGTCATTAACAATAGAATATGTTAGTTCCTTTGGAAATCTTTCTTCAACCAATCAGATTTAGAGACAACAGGAAATAACAGTGTCTCTGTAATGCTTATGCAGTATGCTAATGTGTCAGTTAATTAGTGGTGACAAATTACTTTTAGGGTGCAGGAGGACGCTGTAAGTTGAAACCTGTATGGGGTATTCAAAAAATACAATATAAATGTATCGTTGATGAAACATACAGTAACCTGTCTGTACCAGCAAAACATAGATCGGCTCTTTTGCGTCATCATTAATCACAATGGACACAACACTGTTGAAAAGTGGTTACAGCACACACGACTTAGCGTGTACTCTCATCTCCAAGGATTGTTTTTAATAACCCCTGGGGTCCTTTTAAGGTCACCATGTGCAGTCTTTCCTTTAAATGCTGAAATTCAGTATGTTGTAGTCTCCAACAATACAAGACTAACACTACAGCATAATCAAAAAATCCTTGCGACAATGTTTTCACAGGGGAAAAAAAGTATTTCCATGTGTTCCTCCATCTAGGTATAGGAACTCTTAGAATAGAAATAGATGACACCAGAAAGTTTGATTCATTTGATATCCAGAGAGACCTTCATAAATAGAGCTGCTGTGGAAAATGGAAGTAAAACTTCTTGAAAGCCTTTGGAGAGTTTCCCTGTGCTGCACCGCATTCTTGTAACATACACATTCAGTGGAAATTCCCATTGCAGTGGGTAGCGTCGAGGCACATATCAGACTTTTGCATAACGGGTGTCTGTGCCGGTTCATTATGAGTCAAATCAGTGAATTGTGCGAGCTGCAAAACATCTACGTCTTTATTGTTATTGTAACACACCATGTATTGGAGCTGGTTGTTTGGTGCTGTTGTTGGAGAGAGAATGGGATGCTCTGCAACGAAACACTTAACAGCGACAGTGGATTTAATTGGCGACCGATGTGACAGAAATAACTCTGAAACTGTCTCAGGCAGTAGAGAAGTTCCACTGAAAATCCTGTGAGAGTCGCTAATGATTAATTTTGCACTTTGTCAAAGTCTGCAGAAACTTTCCTATGACGCTGTTATAACTTCAAGTCACAATACATTTTAAGCTGTAAGATTCAGGGCATATTCACAACACTGCAGAGGGACTGCTATCATGGGTACTTTAGTAGAGACATGACTGTGCAATGATAATGGTGCATAATGTTATTTTTCCTAAAGCTTAATACATTAGTGCTGAATCAGATACAATAAGATACAGTTGACACTGTGAATGGCCAAAACTGACATAACAGCTACATGGTTCTTTCAGCAACATACTTGACCCTCATCTGCTTTGGCAGAGCACATCATCCCTTTCCTTTAACATATTCCTCAAATATGCCTCATTTTCATTCACACCTGCATTTCCATCCTGTCAAACCACAAACTCCACTGAAGGGCACCCTAGAAGGCACTTCATCAAGTTTGGCCTTCAAGCAGTGGTGGACTCGAGATGTGTGAGGGGCAGGGGCACAACGTTCTTTAAAAAAAAGGCAGCATTAGGGGCTCCAAGTCTGTTTAATGTGTACACTATTAGCTAACATGCTGTCACTGTTGTATTTGTTTGCTTGTTCTGCTCCCCCTGAGTGGCTATATAATCAATTATTTTTTTCTTTTGTACCTGTTTTCATAAAAAGAAGAAGAAGAAAAAAGACAGGGAGAGACATCAGGAGAACAAGGCATTGAGAGACTGAGTTGTGATGTAGAGAGAAAAATACTTGTATTTAAATTTCTTTCCGTCAGACACAACATTCCTTGAGGCTAACCCACACAGTAATGGAGGTCCATGTTAATTGCGGCTCCTAATTAATCATTCTGGCTGCTAACAAATCCAATTTGGTCCATTATTTCATTCTGTCACAGTTTTCGCTTTACAGACATAAGCAGTCCATCACATCCTTTTGACAAGATGTATGTTATTCCAAATGTACGACACAATTGCATTGTATTAAATTCATATTACATCTTTGGTTACTTAGAAATAACTTTTGGAGCACTTATACACTTGCGGTATTAAGAGATGTTGTGACATGACATCACTGACTTCTCCAGCAAAGTGGTCTCCAACATAAGCCCCACTTCCTCTGAGTTTAATTAAAACTGAGAGAAATCTTTTCCATCTTGTAATCCTCTTGAAAGCCCTTAATGCTGGCATGTATTCACAGCACGCATACATCTCTCACATTTGCAACTGATGACGTATATATATGCACTCTACCACCAAGTGTCAGCTCATATATAACTTCCAAAAGTTACATGCTATGACGAACATGCAATATGCACATTCAAATGCCCATAGCACGCATATTAGCACGTATCTCACCGAGAGGAATTAGCTGAAATACACAATAATACATTCATGAAAACATACAAGTTACAGGGACACTTATTAATATTACAAAGTACACACACACATGCACACACACACATACAATAAAAAGAACAGTGATCGTATGCTACAATGGCACGATGGGAGAATTTAAAGTCGTGTACATACTTAAATATGCACACACAAAATATGTACACATAGACACACACGCACACACACACACACAGACACACACACACACACACACACAAACCTACAGAGAGATCAGATGTTCTGCTACGCTACACAAGGTAATAGTGACAAAAGAAGACAAGTAGATGCAACTGGAAGCCGTATGTTGTCAGCATAGATATTTCATTGTTGTGTGTGTGCGTGTGTAGTTATTTGTTCAAGTGTCTCCATGACCACGCTCAGATGATATAATGGAGGCATTTAAGGTGGCAGTGTGGGTGGATCCCATGAACTGCCACACTCGCATATTAAACATATACACACACAAACCGATGATTCATTAATGTACATTTCCATATTGTGAAACCAGTGCGTGTCTTCTGTCTGTGTTGAAATTGTACTTGTCGCTTTCAATCTCCCTCTCTAACTATAGCCAATCAATAATACAGGAGCCACTCCTGCCTGGCACACACACAAGCTGTTATGGTTTTCCTTAAAGTGCCTCTCACTCAAGCAACGTGATCTTCTTTCTGATATCTTTACAAACTTTTTTGAGGTCTTTTCCTTCTTCCCTCTGCCTAATTTATTTTCCTCTCCAGGTGACTTATACAACTGTTCTTATGTTTAAACCTGCAGCAATTGATTTCATGTTGGTCATTTGGGAGCACAGGGGGGATTGATTTTAAAGTTTGAATGAAATCACTATTGGAGTGCTATTTGTTTCAGCGCAGTTGCATGTTTCCTGTAAAAACAGACAGCAGCCAATAGCACCAAATGTAGGTTACACCCCTTAATCACCAAGTTGCCAATGCTGACAAATAAGCAAATAGGACCACTTACCAAGCTAACCAGCTAATGGCACTAGTCCGGAGTTGTTTATTGAGAAGGTGCTGGTTATCAGTATGTTTGCTGGCAGCTAAACTAAGCTATTTGTGCAGAGCTGCTCCAGGCAGAGCAGCCCCAGGGCAGCAGAGGGAAAACAGGCACATATTTTCTCCATAAAACATGACCCAGTTTCACCCAAATCACTGAATAAAGTTATAAAGGTGTGTCACTATTTTGTACAGTAATCTCTACTGATCCAGTCCCGAGCAACACTCCATGGCAGCATCATCAAACAAACCAATTCATTGGACGAAAAATCAATATACACCAAGAGTGTAAGACAAGGCATTTACAGTTTTTAGAGATTTTCCAAGAAGTTACAAACTCTACCATTAAAAGCATACCATTGCTTTTGCCACTGTCAGGCCTGATACTGAAACAGGTGAGATGTGGAGCAAGACATGAAAAAAAAAAAAAAAAATCACATAACAGTCACTTTGACTTAGTGGAAACTTAAAGTTTATGTGGCAAACATGTTCACTGGACGAACACGTCCAGTGGACACCATGCAACAATATAACTGATCTGGAATTGTGTTTCTGGCCCCATGAACGATGTAAATAGTAGCTTTCTTTAATAACCATTTTTTGTCTCTACCGACCCTTGAGGGAAATATTTGGCTCGTTAGCAGCTAAATGTTCCACTATGTTCAGCAGCTAGTTGGTAATTGTATCTATCTGTTGTTTGGTTTTGGTGCTGCCTGTACTTAATTTACAAGATGCCTGTAAGCTTAAACACTTACCCCCAAAACTCCAAGAGAACAAGGACTCTGTTTCTTAACACAAAATGAAAAAAATACAGATATGAAGGTGTCACATAGCAAGTATCAAATGTCACAATATCATCAGTAAAAAAATTAGGAAAGTCTGCTAACAGGTAATCATACAATTAGCATAGGATACAAGCATACGTATGTTAGCAGCATTATAAGTCATCAACTAATACAACAAAGAATTTGCCATACATTATTGAAATATATTGTTTTCTGCAGTTATATTGCTAATTTAAAAAAAAAAAATCTACTTACAGTGTGTTTAGGAAGTCTCGTAATGATGGATGAAAAAAGGACTGTGGGGACTTCATCACACCCCTGATACAAAAATGACACCAATTCAACACTACTGCCTGTCTCAACAGTTAGCTGCACTACCATTTACTGCCACTTGGCGGCTTCAACAAACCAAATATGTGGGACCTACACTTAAAAGATCGAAAACACTGTGGCCAGTTGTGGCTGAAAATGACACGATGAGAGTGGCAAGAGTGAAACTGAACGGTAGAGTCGTGGGTCAAAAGCTTAAAAATGAGACACACAACAACAAATGAGGACAGCTGCAGATTCAGTTGCTAATTCTTTGAAGGTTCGTCACTACACCTTTAATATTGGCACACTGTTCTAACATCGGCATTGATTCTTTGTTATTCTCAAAATATCTTTTACAGCTGCTTTAACTAATGTGCCTCTGACAACAGACATTCCTCATCCCTGTTTTAAATGACTGTCATTAGCTCAACATTATGTGTATTTAATGACTGATCATTTATTCTTTGATGTTAGTTGACAGTGCCAGCATAGCTCCAGATTCTGATTTACAGTGACACACTGGAAACACAACTCAGCGTAATTTGACCTCTTTAAATGCTTTTCAAATCCATAAACCTGCCACACCCCATTCATCCTGCCATCATTACCTGTTTGCTTCTTTTCTCAGAGGGCATGCACAATAACTTTTCTCCAAAGGCTGTGAAAGGGCTGCTTATTTTTTGTTTTATGATTAAGTGAAGAAAAAAAAAACTGACACATATTAGAATAAAGCATTTTGTTTATAGATATTTTTTGCAGTGTGAGACTCTTTCCTCAGACACAGGAGGTTGGTCATGTCAGTGAATTTGTCTCTGTAAGCAGGCTGACTGACTGACTGACTAACAGATTGAGGTCAAGTATGAAGTTCTCTAAAAATTGTTCCACCCCTGTTGCTTGGAAACCAATGTCGACTGACAGTCAGTGTGGATATGAAAATGATATGTTATTGTCTTGGTTTCTCTTTTGTGTAACATCCTTGTTGAAGTGGATCTGTTGGCGTTTCTTTGGGCGGGATTAAATGAATGAATGCACACATAATTCAACAGGGTGCATAAGTCTGTTATGCCTTCTGGTACATATTTAATGCTTTACTAAAACGTCTGTATTGAAATTCAATTACTGATGATGGGCTTGTCTTTTCTAATAAGAACTACAGTATACTTCACTGTTTCTTCTTGGATTGGAGATATCAGGGCTACCATGAGTTATACAATTCGGCCATCTAACCTTCCCCAAACCCTGTAGATATTTTTTTACCAACTTCCATGCTTAAAAACAGCCTTGGTTCTGTTGGTCCTGGCCTCCATGCTTCATGCAGTCTGGCGAGGCCCCAGTTAATTTATTAAAACATGCAGCTATTTAAAGAACTCCTTCCCATTCCTTCCCAGGAACTATATGCCTATATCCATAGTGCCTTTTATCCAAAAAAATGTTGGAGAAAGTTGTTGCCAAACAGCTCACTGCAGTCTTGTCTGCACACACCATTTAAGATAAATTCCACTGAAAAAAATATTTAAACAGCACTTCACAGAGTCTCCAATGACACAATGATATCCTCTGATGTGGGTGAATGCTCTGTTTTGGTGCTCCTGGATTCTGTAGATCACAGCACCCTGACAGAAAGTTACACAGTGGGTGGCTGTCTCTGGGAGTGCCCTTGACTGGCTCTCTTTCTGTCTCTATGAAAGGGTTGTGCTGTCTCTCTTGGTCCTTACATGTCTGAAACTGCTGTGCTTCCCTGTGGTGTGCCTCAGGGTGCTGTCTCAGGTCCCTCATTATTTGCTATGTATATGTTTCCCTTTGGTCATATTGTCAACAAATTACAATATCTCTCATATCACTGAAGATACTGTTTGTCCTATTAAAGCCTATGACACCAATAAAGTGTGCAATCGTCTGACTTCCATTTTGGTCTATATGGCATAAATACTGTCCACAGTTAAACTCAGGTGAGACTGAGGTCCTTGGTATTTCTCCAGAGAGTATATCCTATAAGGTTGATCACTGTATTGAGTCAGCTGTGCCCGTGCCAGTGCCACAAACGCTGTCAACATACTTATGACCCAATCATCCTAGTTGCTGTAGCCTACTCGTCATTACAATTGCTCCCCAGTCAGCTATGGCAATCAAATCTCTGTTAATTTGAAATGCATTGTTCCAGTTGTGTCTGTACGGAAGGCTGCCACGGACACCCGATTTAATATCTCTGGTATGCGGCAAATGTGGAAATTTATCAGAAGGTGAGTTACGGAAGTTAATTTATATAGAAGCCTAGCACTAAAGGTTTAAGTTATCTTGCCTCTTTCCCCTCCTTTATAACCAAACAGCTTTTCTCTCCTTAAAAGTAATCTTATTTTTGCCTATTTGCATTGAATCTATATCTTACCAACCTGACGTGCACCTCCCCATAAATGTGACTACACATTGCAGAGCATGTTGAGGAAGCGCTGCTACTACCAACTACTAAGTTTCAGTTTTGTTGTAGTTGCACACACAAGCTGCAGTCTCTGCATTCTCCTTGAAGAATATTTATATAAGGCATCAAGGCACAAACAGAGGCACAAAAGCACAAACAGAATTGGACAGAATTTGATCAGAAGAGAAGACGTCTGCTGCTGCGGCTGGGCCTGGGTGACACTGTGAGGCATCCGCATTAAAGAGGTAAGTGACATCCTGACATTATTTGTTTATAAGCAGTCTCACCAAGGTCTGTGCAGCAAGCAGTGCCTATTCTCTGTACATTTTCCAAAGAACCTGAAAGGTAATAATATAGTTATTTGAGAAAAGCAGCATGTGGGTTTGAAGAAAATACTAACATGCATGAAGTACGGTTACGAGTGAAAACATAAAAGCGAAAAAAGTTGCTCTTTGTATGAGTTAAAAGACATGAGAAGCCCTAACCTGGTGGTTAAAAGTAGGTCATGAGATAAAACCAGACTGCAATCCAAAGCTCATAAATGTGACAGGTTCGCTCATTATAAGCCCAGTAACTCTGGGTTAATGCTTTTAGAGCTCTAGAGTCTAAACGATTGAGGAAAACGGGCTTATCTAATAATAAGTGAGATTCCACACTAGAGAAAGGGAGACGCACTGGACGGGGTATGGAGGGTTAAAAAAAGTGGTCTTTCTGTGTCAGCTGAGTGTACAACCCTGAAAACACAATTGCAGTCTCTATGAACGGGATCAACTAATTTATAGTCACATTGTATGATAACTGTGTTATATCATTTGGAGGATTAGTGAGGAGACTGGTGGAAGTGAATATAGAGGTAAAAAGGAACTAATACAGAACTGAACAAAAGACAAATCTTAATTTAACTAATGTAATTTCAGAAATATTCCTATGCAGTTAAATTGACACAGTAAGATACATTGAAGTTGACACAACTAAAACTGTATTAGCACATTGTATCAGTACTGAGATATAGAGAACAGATAACTTAAATACAGTTTCAAAATTTGAATAGACTTGAAACACTTAAAATAAAGCAGTTAAATAACAGATGATTAGGTAGAGAGAAATAAATCCTATAGAGTTACATACTAACTATAGTGACATTTTCATGAAGTCTTCTTCTAAAATTGATAATGTCCTTGTATTTCTTAAACCAATATTGCAAAAAACTTATGTAGAATCTACACTTGTTAAGTCTTTCTAGAAAAACTAAGTAAGTGAAACTTCTATTCTGATTGTCAAAAATAAACTGCTAAAAGTGCTTTAAACACCTCAATATAGTACAGAGCTGTATTGAATGTAAATGTTAGGATTTGAAAACTGCAGCGTGTGTGTGTTAGCCAGCAGTAGTAGTAGTAGTAGTAGTAGTAGTAGTAGTAGTGTGTGTGTGTGTGTGTGTGTGTGTGTGTGTGTGTGTGTGTGTGTGTGTGTGTGTGTGTGTGTAAAACAGAAGAACAGAGTGGAGAGAAAGGCGACTCTGAGCAGATCTACAAACTACCACTCAAAAGTAGAGAAGAACAGCAGATTAGAATCAGAATGAGCAACAAAATACGCAAATTAAACAAGTTGAAAAAATAGAGGAATAATTAAAAAGAGAGAATAACCCTCAACCAACAAACAAGAACACTATGATTAGTAATATATATATATATATATTTTTTTAACTATTATTATTTTATTCTGAATATGCAAATAAAACACGGCTTCCTGATTGCTATTTAACAAATTATTTGCACAACATAATATAGAAATGAAGATTTTGAGGAAGCAAAATAATAATGAAGCACGGAAAGAAAAGAAAAAAAATAAATAAATTACATATTCGAAAAGGAGTGAGAAGAAGCATAGCTTGTTAGCTCTCACCCCTTTGTCTAAATAAACTAATAATAAACTATAAATCAGAAAAGCAAAATACTGCTCTAAAATTTTTTGTGGAAATTCTCCTTTGTGAGGTAGAGTTGCTAAGTCTCCGAAGAACTTCAGACTTCAGTGTAACGAATCAGATCTCATTTATTTACGCAGCGTGGAGAAGAACGCAAGAGAGATCTGATTCATTACGCTGAAGTCTGAAGTTCTTCGGAGATTTAGCAACTCTCTACCTCACAAAGGAGAATTTCCACAACAAATTACAATTAAAGGTTGATGTCTGAATGATAAGTTGAACTTGTAGTGATAATATTGCTGTCACATGGTCAAAGAAGTAATTTGCTATAATCTGCATAGTGTTTTGATGGATATCACTGGTTGTTATCGGTTGTGGAGCTAAAAAGGATTGTGTTGGTGAATTTGATTAACATTGTATCTGCTTGTACTGAGGGACTTTGCATACTGTCTGATTGCCTAACTGTGCTGTTCAGATTCTATATTAAAAACTGTGGTATAAAAAGTTATTTTGATCTCATTGTAACGTTATTACAAGATACTGTTAAAGTTGAAAAATGTATACATCCAAACATTACTCATTTAATCTTAGTAACACACATTTAACAACGCATAAGTTTGAAATGGAGTTCATATGTTTAACGCTATGGTTAACTGAGAAAGAACCTGGGTGTTGTCTTGGTTCTCACAAACTAATGTAACTCCTGTTTTCATCACTCCACCTGTGTGGTAAGAGAATCCAGTACCATTAGATCAGACATGCCACAATGTAACTATGACTATACCTACACTCAATTGGCAGAGTGAGCAGACATTTGCAGTAGCAGATAATTATTGGGTGTGTGGGGATGACATAATGCTCAATACTCTTCCATCTTGGTGGACTGGACTCTGTACATTGGTAAGAATTAAACCACCATTAGTGTATAAAGGGACATAATTAGCGTTGATGAATTCCCAGACAAAATTCATAGGTCCAAGAGGGGGCACACTTCAGAATCAACAGTATATTAACATGGTATATTGCAGCCCAGAGCCCAGATCCCTGAGGAATTTAAAGCAAGACATACAATTAAAGCTGGTCTATATTCCATATTTCTCTGGATAACACCATACAAAAAATCTTGATTGGACCAGTTATATTTATTACAACCAGCAGCTGTTCATTAACTATACTAATGAGGCCTCATGGCTTTAGGAGAACAATTAAAGCAAACTAGCAGGATGGCTTATTATTGGGTATTTTACTTTACCTTACTTCCTTTGACTATTTGGTTGGGGGTAAAAAAAAAAAAAAAAAGACCTCCAAGGGGAGAATATATTGCGCAAATGCATTACTGAATATATTTGGGACATAGTGTGTGGATATATTATTAAGGCAAAATTCCTGTTAAGTTCTTATTGTTGCTTTTTCCTTTTTCATTGGGAAATTTTGGTTTCATTACAGGTGTGTCCTGAGGGTAAGTACACAAGAACAGATGTAACTTCCTGTAATCACATCATAATTGTTTGATTCTGTAAAAGAGGATATGCACTCTTAACTACTAAGTTACAGTTTTGTGTGTATGGAGGGGCGCCCTCACTGTAATCACTCTACCTCTCCTCTCTGCATAGCCCGGTGACACAGCTATGAGCTAAATGGGTTGGTGTGTTTAAAGGGGAAAGTATTGCACAAAACCAACAACTGAAACACAGACACATCAGTGCATTAACTTCTCACTCCAGCATAGGCCACTTGTGTAAAATTACAGTGTCAACTCTAGATGGAACCTACGAGCAATCCTAAATCTGCCTTAATAAGCCACAACAGCCTGAAAGGTGTCTTTCATTTGTCTCCATGGTTGAAAGTAGCAAGCCTGTTGGAGGTGGTCAAAAGAAACCCGGTTGAAGGTGTAACCACAATCAACAGTGGTGTCACAGTGTACAGACACACCCCGCTATGCAGTACAGAGCACAGTTCTACATCACTACTGAACGTTAAGAGGTTGGAAGTCAGCAGAAGACACATTTTCCATCCATTGTTTCGCTACTTCATTGTTTTGCATTTTAGATTGATTGCTTACCAAGTTGACTTGCTTCTACTATCTGATTTTAACTGGAATTACTTGTTGAAGAGGTGGAGAAGAGAAAACTAGGGAGAAGGTTGGGATGGATAGAGGCAAAAGAAAGGGAAGAGATATGTAAGGGCAGAAAGAATATACTGAACTTCTATCTAAATTAGGCCATAAAAGTTTAAATGTTGAAATGCCTAGAAGTTAGTTGACTTAGCTTATATTTTCTTGTTGTTTTTTTGGAATAAACACAAACACAAAGAGTTTTGATTAGCATAAGCCTACCAGCATATCTGAACAGACAAGGAGCACAACCTGCAGAAGCTCTTAGGAGTTGTATAGCATATGCACAGCTCATATTGGCCCAGATTTCAAACTACTGTGACACCTAACTAAAAAAAACAATCCCAAGTGATACATTGTTTTACATCAATTGCTGTTTAAATTAGCATCTTGAATCCTTCCACCTCTCTGCAGCTACACCTGAAAAGTAAATCTGTGAAATCCACGAGTGGCACCATCTGCAGCAGCAAATTAACGATGCCTGCAAATCTTACTATCCATATGCTGTGTTGTATACAAATTAGCCTGTCTTGCTTTCTTGTTATAATATGGTAAGTTAATGAGTGTGCTCATTGAATAAAAATGTAAAAGTGCATTGGCAGGGATAAAAGCGGAGATGATGCACATGAGAAGTTGAGACATGAAGAGGAGGAACAGTGAGTGAATGACACGGTATACAATTATGATAGAGCGAGGATATCTGTCACATGGACAGTGCTGGATTAAATCTCGAAGGTGAAGGATAGAAATTATGTGAGGATCAAAGTGGAAAACAAGATGTCGAGCAGGGGGGAGGACAGCTGTGCTACTGATAGACTGAAAGAAAAGGAAGAGGATGGAAGAGACGGAAGATTGAAGGCAAGGAGGAGGATGGGGGACTGTAAATGATTGGAGTCGAGGTGAGAGGAGCAGAACAGTTGACTGGGGTACAGAGGTGAAGGATGAGGGGAGGTGGCACTCATCTGCCTGCAGCAGAATGAGTGGCAAAGAGAGGAAAGAGACCTCTAAGTGGCATGAAATCCAGACTGAAAAAAAGACAGAATTTCACTGCTAGTGAGGAAAAGGTGGAGACAAGTCTAGCTGTTAGATACATCATACAACCAAGTAAGTTCGTACCAAACACTTGCCGTACCTGACCTCTGTCTGACGGCCACCTACTTCCAGTACAGTGAAGGTTTCTACAGACAGAAGCACAACTGTATCATGGGCTCAACAGCATCCCCAATGGTGGCCAACTTCTACATGGAAGAAGTTTAGGGCAGAGCCTTGATTAACTTCACAGGAACTGCTCTTAGCCACTGGTTCAGGTATGTAGATGACAACTGGGTCAAAAATCAGAGCAAGGGAAGTGGAAGCCTTCACAGAACATATACATGCTGTGGACAATAACATCAAGTTCACACAGGAAGATGTCAGAGGAGACAGTCTGCCCTTTTTGAACTATACACATTGAAGACAGGCGGCTGTGGCTCAGGGGTAGAGCCAGCCTCTCGTTATTGGAAGGTCACTGGTTCAGTTCTGCTGGTCTGCATGTCGAAGTGTCCTTGTGAAAGATACTGAACCCTAAAATTGCTCCTGATGTGCTGGTCGGCAACTTGCATGGCAGCCACTACCATCAGTGTATGGATGTATGTATGAATTACTGCAAGTTGCTTTGGACAAAAGCGTCTGGTAAATGCAGCTGATGACTGAGAACCTTCAACAACAGTATCCAAACACAATCATAGCAAAAAAATAATAACATTTTGAAAATGATTCTGTGGAACTCTCTGAAAAACACGATTCTGCTCCTCATGGTAGTCATTAAAAATCCCTTCTGTTCTTCAACTTGGATTAGAAAATAATGTTGTGCAGTTGTAAATTGGCTCAGAGGGGGTTAAATGGTCTGTGATATAGCATGAGCAGAGCCGATATTCTGTAGAAGAGATCTTAGGCAATACTCAATAACAGAGTAATATCTACTCCAGAACTGCCAAACCTGCAATGATGTCCTAGCTAAGAAGTAAGTGGTGTTTTGCTGTAAAATAAAGATAATTACCACATAATTTTTTCAAATCGTTACTCCTTTTCATCTGACACAACAGGTTATTGGCCCTAGAGTCCTAGGACGTAGATTTTAATTTATTGATAGCCCACCACAAAGTTAGGTGGATGTATGTGATCAGACCATATCAGGCTTATCTAATTAACTTTCCAAGGAGCTTTATTTTTTTTGTCCATTGTCCCCTTAGTACCACCTAGGTACAAAAGAAAACTTTGTTTAAGTGCCATTCTGTATTTCAAAAAGCAGTTTTTTTCTTGCGGCTGTGAGACATGACACACACAAAATGGCTGAATAGGTCGAATCCCAGACGTTTCCCAATGGACATACACTGATGTCAAAGGGCATCCACATAAATGCCATTGAATGAAAATGTTGCATTATAACAAGATGGTCGACGTATATCACCATACCCAAAACAATGGCCGTTGCAGTGCAACAGTGAAAGGCATACTGGACTTATGCAGTATCCTCACAATTTGGTTAGGTTTAGGCAAGAGAACTACTTGGTTAGCTTTCGGAAAACATTGTGGTTTGTTTTCAGATAAGAACATTACTTATTAAACTTCAGTTACAAACATTAAAACATACCTTTATTACTTATGTGACTGCAGCTACAATAGATACATGAAAACATTTTACTACACTGATAAATTAGAATAATTCAGGTTTCTTTCATTACACACTGGACAAAAACAGCGTCCTCTGGGTGAAAGGTCTCTGCTTATTTGACTTGATCATCTGTCCTAGGATTCCTCTCTACACAGGCTTTCTCACTCATCATGACCTTCCACCGTTGCTGCGGTTATAATTACTCAGGCCACTAGAGGTCACACCCCTAGCAAGAAATGTCAATATGGGTTGTAATAAGCTGCTCTGTTGACCTTTTCTGACAAGTGCAGGCAGCTTAATTTGTCCTCAGTCTTCTGCCATAAAAATAGTTCTTATTTTCTTTACTTATCTGACCTGGATCAGTTGGAATCCAACCCAGTGACTGTTTAACTACTGTATATTCCCCACAGTCAGTACTTGAACACTCTTTTCTTTGGCTGATGATAGTGTAGGTGTGTACTTACAGAACTGGAGGTATATCCTGTAACTTGTTTGTCGCCTCCTGCAATTAATGAATAGAAATTACAGCTCTGCAACTGCCTGCATTAAGTTCGTCATTGTGCCAGAGTGTGACTAAACTAAACAAAAGTGGGAATCCTGTGAAATGTGTTTCTTAAGATGAGGTCATTGCTGGCTGGCAGTTTCTTATCTTCCGTGACCAGGTCTTTCCGTGGCCTGCTTACTATATTGTTTTTGTAAAGTGACAATGTGATGGGATGATTGTCTGCTGCAACCTTCACTGACGACCCTTGGAAGGATGGATGAATGACTGCATGCCATCTATGAAATGGTAAGATGGATGGGAGGTACCGGATGGGGTGATGGCTCTGGACAGATAGGAGGACATTAACCGCTCATCTTAGATTGATCCATCGAAATGTAATCCACACTTAACTAAAAGTATCATATCAGCCATGTTCAGACAGTTGTGAAATACACTTGACACTCATCTCCCCCTGAGGGCCAGCTGCTGTGCTGCCTTATTGATGAGAACAGCTGCAAAGTGGGACTATTTCAAACAGAAAGCACATAATACATTCTGTGTATACGTGACATGTTTAATAAATTATTGAGGGCTGAAGCCTTTGCTAACACAGTTGTCTTTTCGAAGTATAGCTCTGCATTGAAAAAAAGCAAGATTTTTCAAGCAGGTAATATAATCAGGAGGGCTGGCTCTGTGATTGGCTGCAAACAGGACACTCTGGAGGCTGTGGTGGAGAGGAGGACACTGAAAAAACTGTTATCCATCATGGATAATCCTCTCCACCCTCTCCAACTCACACTGGTCAGACAGCGGAGCACCTTCTCCGGAAGGCTGCTTCAGCTTCGCTGTCGTAGCAACAGATACAGGAAATCTTTCCTGCCACAAGCCATCACTTTATACAACAACTCTCTCACCTCTGCCTGATAGAGAACTCTGGTCTCTCTACTGTTTTGTTGTATATATTATTATTGTTTATTGTTTATAGCACACTGTGCACTGTATATATACACTATGTATATATTGGATTCTATTTATGTTATGTACGAAGTGTTTTATTTGTGGACCCACAACTGCTGTAACAAAATAATTTCCCAGTCTGGGATCATTAAAGTATTTCTATCTATCTATCTATCTATCTATCTATCTATCTATCTATCTATCTATCTATCTATCTATCTATCTATCTATCTATCTATCTATCTATCTATCTAATTGCTATCACTACCAAACACTGACTCCAGTCATTTCATCCCATTTAGCACCTGGTAGTTAAAATTATTTACAATTACATGAACGGATAACACAGATTGTGATTCCAGTGGGTAGCAGTTATACTGTAACTTCAGTGGCAGAGACGAGTGGTTGCACATAGTTTCTTTGCAATGCCTCAGTGAGTTATATTTAAAGTAGTATGAAAATTAAACAGCAACAGGTGTATTGGAACTTCATTTTATGGTCATAATTTGTTGCAGTATAAACATCTGAACTACTTGGCTGTAGGAAAAGAATGTGGTTTTGGTTTGAACAAGTATTTTCTTCAGTCCTGTCTTTGTTTTACTCAACCATCCACCTTGTACACCTCCCCACACATCTCGACTACTTTTACTGAATAGGTTTGTCATTGTCTCACAGAAGGACATGTATAACCATTCCCAAAACAAATGAATACTGCAGCTTATTACACAGCTCTTCTTAATGCTGCAGAATGCTCCATTCACTTGAATGGGCCTTCCCAACATTCGGCGGTCAATTATTTTCATATAACTGACTGCTGCTAAGCATATTTGACCGTTGTCAAGGAAAGTGGTCTTTTTGCCTCTGATTCACGTATTTCGCATCACTCCATGCTCTAAAAGCTTTGCTCCACAAGTAGTCCGGTCACTTATCACCCCAGCGTCTTCAGTCGCTAAGCGACGTCAGCTGATCTGTAGTCTACTTCATATAGGAAAAAAACTACTCCTATGCCACTAGTATGGATGAGTTTCGCATTAACTTTAATATTTTTGGAAAATACGGTGATTTCGAGTCTTGGCAAAAGGCTGAGTTGTCGTCAAATGTCAAGAAAAGAAAAATAGAGGAAAGCAGCGAAAAGGGGGAAGTGAAACGGTGTCAGTTTGGCGAGCTATATTTCTCTGCTGAAAATCACTGTGAACGGTAATAAATGCATTGTAAAAAGACACACTGCGTGAAGTTTTTTTTCATGTTAGCAAGTAGCCGTGTAATAAGCGGGATAATGTATAGAACGGCAGTACGAATCAGACCCCTCCGCTTCGCGTCAGGGTCCGGTTTGTCCTGTTGGGACTTATTTTCCCATTAATGACCGCCGTTATATACATTATCCCTTACATATCAGTGACACATGTACTGTACCTTCATCTGACAGTAAAAGTTTGGTTAGGTTTATACTAAAACTACTTGGTCAGGTTGAGGAAAACAAGGTTTAGGTTAAAATCAATACATTACTTCTGCTACTACCATTACATACGCACCTCAGTACCTGTTAATGTTAGGTTACGTACGTGACATCATTTCACCATGTAAGTAAGTTAAAAGAAATCAATGTTGACTTTTAGTTTTACACTGGACTAAAACAGCAGTTTCTCGAATGGAAGTCCTGCACTTGTTTAGCCCCACTGTTCAACCTTGACCCTATCTGTATATGGATATTATTTATGTATATTAGTTTTTTTTGGGTCGCTTGGGAGCAGAGGGAAAAGCTGGGAACACAATTTTCAAGTTTTGCAAAAACAAACATTTGTATCCATGAAGTGGCCTTTATTTGTTCAGGTTCAGGTTTTCTGTTATCCTGCACATCACTATGTTGCCTGCTAGTGCCCATACATAAATTAATTAATTGTCTCACCTTGTCAGACCCTATATTTATTCTTGATAACACAAACTATGGAGCTTTAAATGTTAATAGTAATTGACTGGGGCCTGGGGCTTTAATTTCCACCCTGCATGCCAAATGGCTATTGCAGAAAGTGCAAATAAATGTTTTAATATATCATTAATTTCTCAAGCACTTGACACTGAAATGACACTTTCTTTTTTATGGTGATTCTTACCTCTGCTCGGAGCACCTCATGAATCTTAACTCATTTTATCATTTTCTACAAATGATAACTGTTTAGTCCTAAGCAGAATTTTATTAGCAAATGGGATTCGAGCCATAGTCGACATCCATGAGAATACATTCTTATGACATCACACTGCATTGGAACCTACAGCTGCTGTTAACTTGATCATTTAGCTAGCAAACAAAACAATTTATAGAAAAAGACGACTGCATACACACAGGGGAATACAGGGAAGCACAAACACAGGAAAAGCACTCTATTCACACACTAACAGATGGGTGAAGATACAAAAGAAGACACAGTGTCATCCATTCTGGTTAAGTATTGTTTAGATGGTAGTTGGCGTCTAATTCTCTCATTCTATTAAGTCTACAGAGGGAGAGAAAAGAACCATTTAACACTAATCCTTACTAAATAATACATTCATTTGTGTGCAGAACGGGAGGATTTTAACGCCAGCTCACAATCAAACAAGACTGGAGTGAAATGCATACCACCACATCTGTGAGCATGTGTGTGTTTACGACTCCATTAAGGATGTAGACGTTAAATAAAGTGATTTTTTTTTCACAGTCCTCTGAAAATACAGTCCTGTTAATCTATTTGTTTGGCGGAACATCTCATGTAAAATTGTGTTTTAACGGAAAGCCACGGCACAGTGGCATCTGCTGTAGGTAGCGTATGTGCCAAAAATAACCCTACACCAATCACACAAACCAAGTTCTGTACCTAGACTCGTTTGGATGTGGATTTTAACCCCGCCCCCATTTTTCCTGACGACACATTGACCATCCCAGTACGACTTCTTTTCACACAGCTAGTAACATTAAGTTGTCTCAAAACAGAGATTTTAACCAACTCACAGAGCTATCATCAGTCAGTGACTTGTCATTTATGCCGGCAACCAACAGCTGCCAGCGATAAGCTCTTGTTTCTGTCTAAAATCAAGGACTTATTGGGAGTAGTAAGTCTTACACTGTTTTCTTTGTCAACTGCATATGCTTGACTACTCATAAATCCCATGAGGGTGGGGACACACGCAAAAAAAAAAATAGTTATTTTCCTGTAATGTAATGTGATTTATGTAATATTACTAACATGCAATAATAACCCTTGTGTTCCTCTAGCCCTCAGCAGTGGCACAATGAAGGTAGGCTTTCAGTATGTATGCAAATATTAATGTTACATTCTAAAATGTAATAGCTATGCTTACTTAAATCATAATAGTGTACTTTACTTATTTGTCCCTATCCTGTTGATTTAACTCATAGAATTTAAGTATGTTCTAATTTCTCCTTAAAGAGGTGTAAAACTTAGTTTATCTGAGCAAATTGGACTTTTAACTTTCTGTTCCTGGAATGAACACCAGTGTTGCCAAATCTTGCGAGAGAAATAATCAAGCGGGCCTGTGAAAACAAGCGACTTCTTTGGTCATGGCAAAAAACAAAACAAAAGATATCATCACACTTTGCACACACACATAAATATCACCCTGAATCCAGAAATGTATTGCATTGTATCATTGCATTTATTATTGTTTTTAAATGTTATGATCTTTTTTTGTTTTAGTTCCAGGACTTCAAAACAATATGACACACAATACAATAGAAAGAGGATCGAGGAAGAACAAGCCCAAAAAACGACCAATATTTATAAGAGCCTTTACAGAAAAAAAAGCCCAAAATCACTTATAATAAGCGGAATTGGCAACTGTGGTGAACACATGGCTCAGCAGTGCACATGCACAGTAGAGTAGTGCAAGAGAGGTTTCCAAAAACTGTGTGGACAAAAAATTGGGAAGAAAACAACATTTTGTGAGTCTCTTGGTAAGTTATAATTAAATAAGCTATAAATATAAGCTATAAATAAATAAGCTATAATTTTATTACATAGAACTGAATTTTTGGCAGGACTTTTTCTCTAAACATAGTAATTACAAACAGTGATGCCAGTAACGCGTTACTCTAATCTGACCACTTTAGGTCTAACGCGTTCATATTTCTAAACCAGTAATCAGATTAAAACTACTTATTCAAGTCACTGTGCATTACTTACTTTTGTCATTTTCCTTAGTAAAAATATATATTTTTGCTTTCTTCTTGAGCCTCGCACTGAAGAGACATCACCACTGACCTCACGTGACCCATGGCCTTCTATATTTGAGGTGCCACATTTCTCTGTAAATATTGAATATAGACGGAGACAGAGAAACCTAATTTACATGAGCGATGGCACATGCATGTCAGTTTCACGAGACATGAAGCATGATATTCTGCAGAAGCTAGCTGAGGAGATGTACAAGTTGCTACACTGTTGCTGCAGCACTGATTGCTAGGCACCCTTGCCTTGCTGAGCCAGGGTCAACCACGGGTTGCTATGGATGGAATAATAGTTTAAAATTCACAATGGGTAATCTCCATTCCAAACTTCGCAGATGTGGAATTGCAGATGTGTCAGTCAACAGTAATAAGAGAGCACAGCAGAATCCAGAGGGGCAGCCACCTGGAGAAAAACTGAAGAGACCCAGAAGAAGTGAGACAAACTTCCTGCCAGATTTTCCACAGGGTCAGGATGCATCAACACTTGAATGCTGTAGACAGCTGCTTGCAAAATGAAATGAAGAAAAGGTTCCCAAATGCAGTGAATCAGCTGATGAACCAGACCTTCTCATTTAGACGCAAAGAAATTGTGGAAGAGCAGCCTTCTGTGAAACAGATGCTGGAACGATGGCCGGCTCTTTTCAGAAAACAACAGGTAAGCTAAATAAGTATGCTAAATAAATACAGGATGTTGCATGCTGGGGGGAATAAAAGATATGTTTTTTAATAAGTAATTTAAATATACACATTGCCTAAACATAAAAACACAACGTTTCTGCATGATGCAAAACTGTATGTCCCATTCATAGTTTGTATACAATAATATTGTGGTCAACTCTTGGTAACTTAGTACAAAATGTTTTGTTTCTGTTCTGTTTTGTCCATGAAGGTCTTTGCAGAATTCACAAGAGTGGCAAGTAAAGCTCTTGAGCGGGACTTCTTTGAGTCCTTGGACTGACATACCCAACGTTTCCTTGAGCTCTTCAAATCTAAAACCGGAATAATTGGAAGGACATAGCATTTCTTCTCATCTTATCTAAGTGCAAGAAATTGTGCAAGTTCTTCCTCTCTGATAGTGTTCTAGTTTCCACACACACACAACCTGCTAACCAGCTGTTGACCGTGGCACATATTTGCCATACAGACATGAAAATGATATTGACCTTATAATCCAGCTCAGCAAGACAAGCAAATAAGTTTCCTAACACGTCAAACTATTCCTTTAAATCACTTAAGTTGTAAAAATATGATGCAGTTTCTTCAGAAAATTATTTTCCTTATTTCACTGTTTTTCCCAATTGTAGACCGATGATGTCAGAGACATGAGGACTGCTGTCCTGCGATGTCTCCCAGTTTTCCTTGAGGACGATGGAAGTG
Organism: Diplodus puntazzo; assembly: GCA_963678695.2. Taxonomy (NCBI): domain Eukaryota; kingdom Metazoa; phylum Chordata; class Actinopteri; order Spariformes; family Sparidae; genus Diplodus; species Diplodus puntazzo. The sequence goes on along the minus strand of OZ023175.1, from coordinate 22,646,366 downwards.
ATTTTTTCAAAGTCTGTTTTGTAAGTATTGCATAATTTGGTATGTTGAAGGTTTTGCACTATGAAGCCAACCTTTTCAAGTTGGTTTTTAACCTTCCTTTATATCTGCAGGATAGTGATACCATTGCAGATGTCATACATGTTCCTGTTGGGGTATTGACTGTTATACCTGAAGACAGACAGTAGCTAGGTCCACATGCCCTGCACCTTGAACCCTCCAGCACTGCTATCATACTGGAAGGTAATATCGTCATGGATGACTTTGGAAGCCACACACACGCCTTTTGTGTTACATTTGGACTAATATACACTCTTCATATGGACTATCCAAAAAGACTAAAGAACACCTTTGACTTCATTCAGAGGGTGATGCTCAACCTGGGGAGACCAAAACTTCAGAGCTTGAAAAATGCTCTTTTGCAGTAGACGGGTGTTCTGCCGGCAGATCCTTAAAATAGCAAGGGATCCTGAAGCATAGGTTCTTGATTTGAGTTTTAAACTTATATATTTGCAACTAACCTCTGCAAAATTCTTAGTTAGTTACAGTCAGTCACAGATGAATGATTTTGGTTATTTGTTATACTTGGGTTTCTATCGTGTCCCAGTTTGTGGGATGTCGATCAGAGGTTAAATCATATCTTGATTAATCTAGTTCACAAACTAGTTTGTGAAGTTCAGTAAATAAAAGCTCGATTGAGTTTAAGTAGTATTAGCAGTCTTTTGAAAATAGAGCAGAGTCCTTTTGAGAAGTCAGGGAATAAGTCAGATGATTTCAAATAACCTCTGAGTACTTATCCAAGTGTTTGTTTTAAAGTGTTGGGCCACACCACCCCTAAATGTTATAGATGTCACAGAATGATTTGATGGCAGTCATGCAAAACATGAAAATGGAGAAGTGAGAGGATATATCTTTTCTTATGAAAAGTTTACTTCCACTTTCATATTACAACAGTGAATTAAACAACATATTTCCTGGGTAAATAAATAGTACTAGTGTTATGTTATGGCCTTTTTGTCTTTGTTTTGGCATGGAGCGTGGCTTTAAATACTGAGTGAGTTGCTTAAAATATCTTGCGTTCTAGATAACTTAGACCATAGCAGCATTGATATGCCCAGTTTTAAATACTGGATAGTGACTGCAAAATCTTAAAGGACACTTCTACTGCAAGTTGTTAGTGGCCATGGAGCTTTTGGAAATTAAAATAACCAGATTGCCTGTATAAATCCACCTATTTTTGCATTAAGGTTATGTAATTTTGGTGGAGACAAAATAATGAAATATCTGTCCATTTGGTTTTGTTAACATTTTTAAGAGTATACAAATGTGACAGCAGAATACAGATATATGAATACGAATAGAATGTTAACCCTAATACTTGTGTTTTCAATACATGTTATGTTATGTTTATTACAGTTCAAATTGGTTTTGTTTCATTTAGCTTGAAAGCTGGCTGAAGTTTAAGTGAATATTGGTATTGTGATAAAAGGAGCCTTGTTGAAGTCTTAAGTAATGTCAGGGAGAAATAATATATTTCTACATTTGTTTAAAAAGATTTGCTTATAAAAGATTATAAGGTTTATATATTTGTTTTTATCGTGTCATTTCATTTGTTTCAACAAACAATGGCCTTGGCTTAAGGTGCACAGAATTACATTTTGTTCCAATAATAAAATAAGCCTGCAAACCTATCATTCTTTGTTCTGCTGCTTGATTTTTTTTAGTGCAATCGGTTTCCTAAATTCTATTGAGTAAACACAACTGTTCAGTTAGGTCAGACTGGCAACACTTTGAAAGATCAAGTTCATTATACTTGCTATTTTTAAGTTGACATACCTTCACAGAATTAAGTGAATACATTTAGATCTAAAGTAAACTTGTCAAGTAGATATGAAGTCAACTTAAATTAAGACTATTAGTTATATTTACTTAGCTTGTTTAGTGCAATCGGTTTCCTAGATTATTTTAAGTAAGCTCAACTTGTCACATTTTAGAGTGCAGCTAGTGGTTAGCTGAAGTTTACTAGCAAGCCACAGTAACATCAACATGTGTTTGCAGTTGCAAATGTAGCCATGTATTTTTCCTTAGCTGGCAGGGTGACAGAGGGGTTGTTCACAGAGTTATAGCACTATTCTTGGAGTCCCCCTTAGAATATGCTCTCGAGAACATTTATACGCACTAAACACTAAACACTGTAAAAAAGGTCATTGGGAGTCCACAGGGTCAGCTTGTTTAATGAAATATTGGTCCACTACTTCTAAAATTAAGGAATAAAAATATGCTATTTAGAACTCCTACTCCAACTGCTTGTTTGTAAAATGTGGTTCAGGAAAATATATATGAGCATGCATAACCACTTTATTTTAACATGTTTTTATTATTCTTGTTTTCTCAAGTCAGAGCTTTCCCCTCCTCAGTTTTCAGCTGCCCTCAGGCTCGTCTCTGTTGTCACTAAGCCTTTAATCATGTAACTGTGTTTACTGCACATTTATCAGGCCTCCATCTGAATTAATAGCTCTGATTCAAAGCTGTGAAGTGTGTGTATATTTGCACACACAGCTATACGTGTATTTTTCATGCTGGAGTTCATAAAAAATGCACATGAACAAGAGTTTTCGTTTATTCCGTCCTCTTATCTCTTCACACAAACGCACGCAGAGCATTAAACGTCCATTGAACCGGGTGCGTTTTGTCAAGGATATAGACACAAATGAAGAACAGAACAGCCCTAAAGGCCCGAAGAGGACAGTGTATCCAATGCAAATAGATAGTTCCCAACAGGATACTCTGGTGGGGACAATCACTAGTAGTGAGTCACTAGTCAGAGTGTGATTTGTACTTTCCACCAAACATTTATATTTTTGTTTTTATCCATTTCATGTATGTCTACACTCATAAAGGAATTCAAGCTGGGCAGTGCTAACATTGATACATGTGATATTTGTGTGTTTAAAACGTGAGTCCTTCAATACAATTTTGTGGCAGTCAGAGAACAATTTGGCCTTCAGCGTGATTTAAATATTAAGTAAGTCACGCACCCATACAGCTGACTGTTCCTTAGCTGTACTTAATTATGGACTTACAGGCAAGCAGAGTGGTATTTCTAGCACTACTCTATGAATTAACCATAGACCACACGTCACCGCTCGTGGTCGGGAAGGAGGAGATCAGCGGCAAAACATCCCTATTTTTAGATGCAAAGTTTCTTCATGTCCAAAGAAGAGAGCGTGGTTACTAATCTGTAACAGATTTGTTTGTGGTTTGTTATTCAAGAGATACCGTTTTTTTTTTCTTCCAAGGAGCTTCCCAAACAAAGAGGAGAAAAAAAGGAGGAGATACCTTTTCCCTTTGTTGTGACAGAGGGGGTAATATCAAGTGCTCCTCTGGCTAACGAGATAAAATATGTCAACTGGTTGGAAATTTTGTGAAGTGGTGCTTGAAATGAACAGAGCAGAACAGTTGTTGGGTGACAAGTGAGAGCTGCCTGCTGTCCACACAATAGTGACTTTATCACTGCCATTCCAAATAAGTTGAGACCCAGAGAGTACGGATTGGCAGTCGCACCTCTTCAATGATATTGCTCAACACTTTAGCCCCGCAGGACTGTGTGCTCAGCCTGGTCCAGTTCACACTCTACACCCATGACTGCACTCCCAAACGTCAAAAATAAGTCTACAAACACAATCATCATCGGCCGCATTATGAACAAAGATGAGAGTTCCTATCGGGAGGAAATCAATAATCTTAGAGACTGGAGCACAGAGAACAATCTGCAGCTCAACATCAGCAAAACCAAGGAACTGATTGTTGATTTTAGAAAAAAAGGAGGCAAAGACACATCATCACCGGACATCAGTGGAGCGCTGAACGGTTTTAGGTTCCTACGAATCAACATCACAGTGAACTTTTGAGTCAAGAGCCCCAGAAATGATTCTGTGATTTTGAGGGTAACACTGCATAATCGATTAACAGCTTGCAGTGTACTCCCAGCTTTGTATTCACTTTCAGCGGCTCCAATAGCTTCAAACTCCGTTATTTGCCCTCTATATTTAACTTGACATTTTTGAGAAGGCATGACAGGATTGTTAAAGAACAAGATATGTCCAACAGTTATTCATGTTTCCTTTTATGATTAAACTGGGAGAGTGAAAGAGCATTCGACCTGTAGAAAAGTCACCTATACTGTTAATGGAGTAAAATAATCTGGACTGTCTAAAAAGAGTGCTGTGATTTCCGCTGACTGTCTTAAAAACATAACCAAGTTTAAGAATGTATAGAGAACTTTGACTTTGTATAATTAAACTCATTTAAGCCAATATCTTAACCATGCACTTTTTGGCAGGTATTTTGTCATCTGAGCTGCTTGGTGTCTGTTTATTTGAAAGGTAATACAGACTTGTTAGATTTAATATGTTGCTTAAATATACAGTAAAATGCATCTTCAGATGTGAGCTCTGTGACTTTCAAAGTGTTTGCATATTTGCTTGATCAAACTAGAAATTGAATCAATATTGGACAAAGAAGAACGATTAGTGCTTCAATGCCAAGCTATCTAATGTGTTCAAAGTGAATGTAAATGTTTGTTGGCAAAAAGACAGAGGAGATTGGGACTCAGAGAAAGTCAGAAAGAGAAAAGTGAAGGTAAAAGAAGTCTGGCAGAAAAGAGAATTTGGGAATGAATGTAAGAGTCACTGTGAGTGATAAAAAGGGATGTGGATGAGAGGGGGTGTGTGGAGGAATGAAAAGTGGGAAGATTTCAGCATGAAAAAGCAATAAAGAGAAGGGGAGAGCAGAAAGTTATAGACAGGGAAGAAAGAGACATAATATGTGAAAGCGACTGAACGAAAGCAGTGACAGCCAACAGTGACAGATGAGCACAGTGAACCATCCACCTCTGCAGACAGAAGTCCTCTACTAAAAGACAATAGCAGAAAGGCAAAATAATTGAAAAAAAAAAAAAAAAGCGGTGAAGGGTGATGGAGAACAGAACGGGTCAGGAAAAGATTGTGAGATGCCAAATCGGTTGTGCAAAATAGGAGCAAGAAGAGGGTGTTTTTGTGTTTTTGGGGGGAAGGAGAGCAGAATTCAAGGAGGGAAGAGATGAACGGATTAGAGATAAAATGGATGAGAAGAAAGCAGGGAGGTAAGGCGGAGAAATGCTTCAGATACTGACGATTTTCCACCTGATGGATCTGTCCAATCAGCTTGTCTCCCTGCCTCTCCGTCTATTCCCACACGCCTCCTCTCACACATGCCCACACGCCTACCCTGTGGTCTGCTGTGTATGGATTGATGTTCTATGGAAGACACAATGGCCTCCTCAGGGTACAGAGCACTTCACTCAATTTCTTTGTCACCCATTGTGTGCGTGTGAATGTGTGTGTGTGTGTGTGTGTGTGTACCCTGAACAAAAGGCTTCACATGCTTTTTTTTTTTGCACTTTCTTGCCTGGAGAGAAAACACACTCCTTATCCAGAACAGAGTACCATCGTTGCCACATTCGTCTCCATTCACTTCGATCTAGGTGTAAGAAAGGTCAGGTGGTTTTGAACTCCAGGAACAACAACAAGAAATGGATTTAGCAGCTGTTGTCGAATGATCAATCGCATCACATTATCTTCTTCTTCTTTTTCTTCTTTTTTTTTTAAGCATGTTTATTATCATTTTCTTGTGTTATAACATTACATCACTGAAACATACAGTAACAATACGACAGTTTGAGACTAGAAATAAGCACATTACACAGTCACACACATCCACATACAGGCACACACTCAACTTGCACCGATATCAAATAAAATACAAATAAGACCAAATATTACCCTGCATTGTTTATATTTTCCTTTTTAGGTAAAGCTTACATTACCATCCTTTATGACATTCATATATGGTTCTCAGAGCTGAACATAGTCCTTCTGCTTGCCCATAGCAATGTAAGTCTTTGCAGACCTACACAGTCCAAAAGCATAGTGCATAGTGCAATAGCTCTCCTGGCTTGGAGAAGTCCAAAGTGCAGAAGTTAAGACCTGTTTTGATGCTCGTATGAAGTCTTTCGGATATATTCCAAGCACAGTTTGACAGTTTGACATTTAAAGGGACTTTGATATTAAACTCACAAACATTGTATAACATCCTTCCAGAAGGTTTGATTTTTTTTTTTGAATAATATTCTTATTACATTTTCTGACATAAACTCAGACAACAAACAACAAAAAAAGGCCACAAAAACCAAATCTCCATCTACTTGTTATCTGATATACACAGTACTATACACTCAGAGAAAAATCGTCTCCCTATATTAAAAAGCAGTGAAAATATAACTGAGAGAATATGGGAACCAAGTATATGTACATACACAAATATAGACATTCACACATCGACATAAGGAAACACTCAGTCCTATTACAAATGACAGCGATGCAGCAAATACAAATCTGCAAAGAAAAAAGAGTAATAAAGAAAATATAATAACAATATCAATGAGAGAAAATGCTAGGTTTTTTTTAAAAAAAGAAAAAGAGTAAATGAAAAAATAATTATAAGCAAATTAAAGCCCAGCCTTATGACCCAAAAACATCAGTTAGCCAGTTTTCCTCATTGCCATCTATCATCCCTTTTAGTACAACGGTTGTGAGTCTTTTACCTGCATATTTAAAGAAAGGGGTCCAAATCCTTCAAAAATCATCCATGTTACATTTGAATCTATATGTTAGGTATTCCATTGGTAGTAAGTCAAATATCACTTTGTGCCAACCCCTAATTGTAGGTGAAACATTATCAATCCATCTAAGCAATATATTTTTCCGAGAAGCAAATGTGAGAATACTGAGCAGCCGTCTTTGATGAGACCCTATAATATGACGACTAGGCAGGCCGAGAAGCGGAACCTGAGGATCAGCATCAAGCTGGACATTACACATCAAATTAAGTTCGCTAACAATTTTACCCTAGTACTCCTCAACGTGGATACATGTCCACATACAGTGCCTATAGCTTCCCACCTCTACTTGACATTTAGAACACTATTAAGGTTTGAATTTTTGGACATTCCCACAGGGTCTTTCTAGTCAAACATCTGGAATATTAGCAGACGTGATGAAGTTTGACAGGACTTATGTATACTCTCATGATCCACTTATAATGAAGTAATTCAAACCTTGTATTTATTGTCTGTTTTTTGTGCTTTAAAACAAGCATCATTCCAGTCTGTGTCGTTAATGTCCCCTTGTATATTCACTTTCCAAGCATTTTTCTTATCCAGCGTTGATTCAGCACTATGTGCAACCATCATGTTGTAATACTTAGATACGTGGCACAAGGTGTAAACTCTTCATTTCCCCATATAGGAGTAAATTGAGACAATACTGGCATATCACCTATGTGTTTGCGTGCAGCATGCCAAACTGAAATTGTATTTTAAAGAAAAGGATTTTCTGTAAGTTTCTTCGATGTCTTGATATCCGAAGTGTATATATACGAATATGTCGAATAGACTCTAGCTTGATGCTTATCCGGGTTGGAGGCGCTGTTGTACAGAATTAATATGATGCTCAGGTTGGTTGAGCAGCCATATAATACCATCTAAGATTGAGAAGTTTAAGTTTTAAAGGCAAATAAAAAATAGCAGCTGAATCCATTTGGGAAAAGTTTTGCCTAACCCAAATCTTGGAAGTGCTTCAAAAGAAAACCTTATTCTATCCTATTGAATGCTTATCATCTTCTGATAACATTGCTGTATCTTTTGCAGTATGTCTCTCATGCAGTATATTCAAGACTCTTCTAATATTGTGATAACCTTGTGATAACCTGCTCTTTCCCCTTGGTAATAGCATGCTTGTTAAGTCCACAGTAGATTTTTAGCCACTTTGTTAGTTGCCAATGTATCATAATTAGCTTATGAGACTGGCATTAATATTCTTATCCAAATCTTGCAAGCACATAAGCGGATTTCCCAAAATGCGACACTATTCCTTTATTGGGGACAATGTCAGTTCAATGATATTGTCATTGCGACTCCCAAAATTCCCGTATGCATTCATTATGGAGCTGGTTCAACAGTCCTCTTTCGATATGTGATACGATAGCGTAACACTAAAGGTAGAATTATATTGTATCAAGTAATGAGGCTGAAATTTTTAGGAACATTTCTGGAAAAAACAACTGGTTGGAGGCAGAAGCACACTCACAGGACATCCACTGATGAGTCAAAACCGCTGACTGGCAGAGTGTCAAGACAGCAGGGGGTCGTTTCAAAGAGCTGCACTGTTTATTCTGGAGTTTTACAGTCAAAAACATGAAATGAGTCATCCTAACCTGGTTATTTCTGTACAGTATTTGGAGCTGACTAGTTTCATTGTTTGACAGATTAATCAAAAGCACTTCTAACACTTTTCATGTTATCACTGAAGAAGAAAACAAACTCAATAGACATCTGGCAGACTAAAGGTCAGGAGCTAACTGTGTTGGAAGACTTTTCAACCTCATATCAGACACTGAAATGTGTTATAAATTCCCTTTTGATAAAGTAGGACAGAAGAGATTGTCTTTCCCTCGCGGGCATACACACACCTGCATACACACAAACACACACACATGTGCGCGCATACACACGCACACACTGATGTGAGGCATCTATGATTTGAAAATAGTCCCCTTTTGTTGGTGTTCGTTGGTGCTGTGTAGTGTTTTGGTTAATTGCATGCAACCAACAACATTAATGGATTAATTATCAGAAATATTTCATAAATATTTATATGTGTGTTTGTGTGTGTGTGTGTGTGTGTGTGTGTGTGTGTGTGTGTGTGTTTAATATTTAAAGATGCTGAATGTTGGCAAACAATCATTTTCTATCTGCACCTTTATCCTGTAAGAATAGAGATCCAGCTGCTGAAGCCTAATCTAAAAACCACTCCATTCCTATCTCACTCCCTAATTGTTACCGGAGAGGCTCAAGGCTTCAGGTTCAGGGAAAAGAGAAGCGAGAGAGGGACTCTATTTCAATTACCTTTCTCCACAAACACTCACACATAGATAATCAAACTCATAGATCACCCTAAGACAGCCTGATCTGTCTGTCTATGTGTGTGTGTGTGTGTGTGTGTGTGTGTGTGTGTGTTGTGACACAGATAATGCGTGTGAACATACATGTGAACATGTGCACACAGGTAACGGGTAAGTGAAATAAACAGCTTCAGTCAGCAGATGGGTCAGTCGACCTTTGTTAACTGTCTGTATCAGTGTGTGTATTAAATGTGTCTGTTAGCCAATGGCCACTTAGATGACACACAATACATTATGTATTATGTGTCTGTCTTCCCCATTAGCCTGCCATCAGATTCCTCTCAGATACCACACAGTCAGTGGAGGGTGTAAGAAGGATGAAGTGCCTCAGCTAACAGACTTCCTCCAGGCTTAATCTGGTGGTGGCAGGCCATCCTTTCCAGGCCAGTGATCTCACTTGTCATAAATATGTGTCAGCTGCTGCTTGATTGACAGCTGTCATGCTGATTGGCAGTACAAATGGCGCATGGCAAAGGGAGGGGAGGTTGATGGGGTAACACACTCAAAAGCACAAAGACAGACACACACTGAGGATACAAATGTCTTAACAGAGGCAAAACTGATTCCTGAAATAATAAATAATGACGAAGAAATAGATGTGGTGAAATGATTTTGAAAGGGAAAATGTATACAATAATTTTTATAGTATGTAATAGTAATAGTTACATACAGGCAAATATCTAGTCAAATTAAAAAACACAACAATATCAATTAAATGATTATCAGACATTAATATGTACCATATATAAGCAATCAAAATGATGATGGTGACTTGAATGAAGATGAAATATCTCTTTAATACAGATTTTAATAACTTTTGCTGGAGGAAGATGGAGGAACATTTGGAGGTTGAATTACTGTCGATAAGATTATTATTATTATTATTATTATTATTATTATTATTATTATTATTATCAATTGTATTATTATTATTATTATTATTACATTGACATCAACCCAATCATGTGCAGTTTGAGAAGATGGCTCTTGCCTACAAAGCAAAGGCCGAGTTGGAGATAAGAGCTTGGTAGGGACCCAATGGATGCGGTGGACAGAACCCCTTCACGGCGAGGGAAGTCTGCCAGTAGATACTACAAGCAGCAAGTGGTTATAGGCGTAGGAAGCAGCAGATGGCTGTCTGTCCAGATCTCTCACTCAGCTGGTTGATGGCAAACATATTACTCTGGTGCTATTGGCTTTGCATGGTGAAGATATGGCACTGTCCTAAAGACACAAAACATAAAAAAACACAAGGTTGCATAAATTGGCAACAAAGTTATAATAGACTCAGTTGGCATTGGAACTTGGCTGTCAAATAAGAATATAAACTTGTGCGCAAATCAAAAAGGCAAAATTGAATATATGAGAAAAAATGAGAGCAAAACACTTAGTAAAACAAAGGTGCTGAATAAATCTGGATTCTACAACATTTCATTCATGATTCTGCTGTTGCATTCATGGCTTTCTGTTTTATTTTGTAATTTTGCCATCATGTGCCGTGTGTTTCATTTCCTCCTTTAATGTCATTTTTTTTCTAATTAGTGCCTAGCGACAAATCTAGCATCTTTTTCTAGTGTTACTGGAGACTTTTGGAGACTCTGAAATGAAAGCACGTACCGTTCTTGCTCTTATCAATGAGCAGTAGGTGCTGCCGTGGCCCCTCCACCGTCCCAAAGCCCTGACAGGCGGCCCAGTCCTCGCACAACAGTCCCTCCCAGCTGCAGTCACAGCAGGAGATGTTCAGATGAGATGAGTTCATTTGTAGTTCTAAACATAATACGGGTGTTTTTTTACTCACTTTTAGTCACTCCCACAAAGTTATTCATCTCTCCTACAGCGCATTTCAATTAAATGCACATGGTCAGTTATGCAAATTAGGCGATGACGTTATTTAGCGACTTTTAGGACAGCCAATTGTGACTTTGTGACTTTTAGGACAGCCAATAGTGACTTTCCTTACTGAGGATTGGCAACAGTGGTCATTTTCTTTCCTGTTACTTCCCCTGCATCTCCCTCTGTAGCCTTTCCCTTCTTCCTATGTCTTTACCTTTTCCAGCCCATCACCCCCTTCCCTGCTTCTAGTGTTTTTATATGTTTTTTTCCCTTGTAGGATAAACACTACTTATACATTTAATTTATTAATCACTTCAGATTAATAAAGCACTCATGAATAGGGGCACCACCTCTGTTCTTTTATCTCTTTGATTCGACTAAACAAGGTTCTAATCAATTTCGAATCAATGTATTCAGTCTCATAACTGAAGTAGTGACTTCTACACACAGCTACCATTGGTTCTCCACACTAATACAATCCCCTGTTCCTGGCTGCAGCCAACCCAATCCCTTAAAATGGACGTTTCATAATGTTACAACCTTACATCTGTTTAGGTTGAATGTTCTATTTATCTGTGTTTTTAGCTCTGTTTAGGTTTAGGCACAATAACCACCTGGTTAGGATTAGAAAAAACATAATAGTTTGGCCTAAAATACCTGTTTTTCGTCGAAAAGATGGCAAAAAAAAAAAAAAAAAAACCCTGACTTGGAAATCTTAAGTGTTCCGCACACCAACATTTTACAATGACTCAGTAAAACAAGATGAGGACTGACAAGCACAACCTTCAGCCAGAACAGATAAGGTAAAGGCAAAGTTAACTATGTTGATTGTCAGAGCAGGGTTCAGCGAGTGGCAGGTGGTTACAACAAGCAAAGAGGTCTAAACAGGCAGAAACAGGCAGGCAGAAGTTCAAAAAGGCAGGCAAAGGTCAAAAAACAAGGTAGGCAGGATAACAACACAAAAGGCTGGCTCATTACTGCATGGATGGCATGATATCTATGTGGCTGACCACTATGGCTAAAGGGCAGGTATATATACCCTTCATCTGATGAGGGTTTTGGGAGCTGGTGTGCAGGTCAGTGTGGAGATCAGGGAAAGGTGGGGGCAACATTAAAGGGGGGGGATGGAATGTTCTGAAATGGCAAAAAAGAAAGGGAAAACAAGCTTTCTGCTGTATCTGAACACAGATCTTTGAATAGAGTGAACTTGAAGCAACATATATTGCATTATCACCAATTAGGAAAATATAGACCATATAGTCAAGAAGGTTTATATGAGGTGCTGAAATGAGTTACTGCATCCTCTCAGTCTCAGTCTTCTGTCCTCTAGCTGTTGTGAGGATGAGATCAGAAAGGAGCCTTGGCAGCTTTTAGGTCCATTATCGGTTCTGCTTTCCCAGCTGGCGGAATTGCCAGAAGACAAGTTTTCTGACTTACTGACAGTGAGCAGCTGGGATAAGAGCAGAAAGCTCCACCATAATCCACTTGCTAGCGCATCACTTTTTATCTTCATCACTGTTGATCAACAAAAATATTATAAGCCAACACAGCACACTGCACAGGCAGGCTGAGAGCATGTCATCCTGTTGGCCTTTATTAATATGGAGTGAGAAAACATTTCATTTAGAGCCACCAGTTTATTAGGTGTATTTGGTATTTGGTCCAAGTAACTTTAAACACATGAGTGACAAAATGACAGTTTGTCTCAGCAAGTGCCCCAAAATGACATGTTCACGTTCAAGTCACAAAGTCTGCTGTCAGATGTTCTGGAACGGCATAGAAAACGGCGACCTGCTGGTTGCTTTGTTATTTTTCAGATTCGAGCAGCCCAGTTGTTTAAACAAAAAAAAAAATAAAAAAAAATGGTGTTGTATGTTTATACCAACCAAGGATAAGTCCAATCCAAACTTAACCATAAGCACAGGTTTGTCACAACATTAAATCAAAAATAAAAATTGCTACACAAAGATGCATACATTTATTATTTGTTCTGGTGATTAGCTTGGATTTAAAGGGATTGTCCATTGCTACAATTTGGCACCACTTTTGCATCAACAGCATGAGCAACATGGTTACCTCTAGCAGCCTGGCTAAAACTAACCACAGGAATCCCAATTTGACCTACAAATTAATTAATTAAGGAGGCACATTTATTAGATTACAGATTTTGTGGACAGAGTGCTGGTTTGGAACCAGTCCCAGTGGTAAGAGGAGTCACATATCATCAAGGGAACAGACTTTGACACAACACCAGCACTTTAATCCATTACCTCGTTTTACCTAGGTATCTATCACTCTACCTCTTTGCCTTCTTCGCCTCCCACATCAACGAGTTTCCATAGCTATTCCAGTTATTCCACTACATGAAGATAGTGACCAGGGAAAACAAAGCCTCTTCTGTTTTGGTTGCACAATGGCAGACGTGCTAGTTGTTGACTCTTTGTGCTGTGATTTGATCTTAATTTTTTCAATAAATACAGCCTGGTGGCAGGCTATATAGCACTGTAAGAGCAAAACTTTATGAGACCTAATCTATATGCGAATGGTGTCATGATTCTACAGTGATTAGACAGCACAATTGACTTCGGAATGATAAATTAAGTCAAAAAAATGTTCTATTCCCAGCTTAAATTCATTAAAGTTTAGAAAAAAAGACAGAAAACATTCATCATTTGCGTATATGTAGTCTCGAGTTTTCTATGTCTATGTGCATTAGCTACTTGAAAAGACAGAGGAGGTACTCCATCTTTATCATCTTTCCACCAAAAGTACTATATGTGATCAATTGTCCTAGGTTAATGTCAATAAGCTCACAGCATTGCAGGGAGTCTGTGGGCTGTAACAAAGTCCTGGTGTTATCAATTTATATGCAGCTCCTTAATCTTTTGAACCCCACAGATTTACGTCAAAGTGTTGCATTTCAGCCTTTTATTAACATAATGCACTTAACTACAAGTGATGAATCATTTCAAGTCATTCTTGTACTAAAAATACACCTGGTGTAGTATGATTTCTCACCTGTGCTAAACAAACAAACAAACAAACAAACAAAAACAACACTTTAACTGCTCTCAAAATGCCCTTAACTTGAGAATTCATCATTGGATTTAAATTAAATGGAATGGCAACCAGTGAAACGGAAAGACAAGTTGGTTAATGAGAAATAAGACAAGAAAAAATATAAAACATTTAACAAGAAATTCACACAGATGCTTGGAGTCTTGGATTTATCGGGAACAATCCACATAATCTCTGCAGAGGCAAACAGTAGCTCTCAGTTGACGTGTCAGAGGACGAGATGAGAGAGCTAGCAGAGTTAGCCAAAAGTACGTTGTGCCAGCTGTGTGTGTTCGTGTGTGTGCGCCCGTGTTGGTGCGTGTGTGTGTGCGGCCAGTCCTTGGCTGGCGAGATGTCACTACGGATTTACAGCATTTTGCCAAGGACAAGTGGGGTTTCTATGATGCCATGTTTGTCTCTTTTTAAACACACACAGACGGATCAAATGAAAGACAAGTGAGCACACAGAACATCACTTTCAGCATTTCTTGGCAGAGACGGACGCACTGGGAGCGACGCTGATCATACACACTGCTGCACTCATGGCACGAGGGGAAAGGGGGATGATGACGCAGAGGTCTGATACAGAGAGACACTGACGCATTTTGTCAGGAGCTCAGGAGGTAGAGCGGGTCGTCTAGCAATCGGAAGGTTGCTGGTTTGAATCCTAGCTCCTCCTAGCTGCATGTCAAAGTGTCCTTGAGCAACTTACTGATACAAATATTGCACCTGGTGAGCAGCTGGCACCTTGCATGGCAGCCTCTGCCATCAGTGTATGAATGTGTCTGTGTGAGTGGGTTTATCTGACAAGTGTTGTAAAGCACTTTGGCGGTCAGTAAGCTGGAAAAGTGCTCTAGAAATATGAGTCCATTTACATCACATCAGGAAACATGGAGATCACACAGGAGCGTCAGGACATGAAAATGAAAAAAGACAGAAAATTGTGGGTCAAACTTTAGTTTATTTTAGTACCATTCATCACGATGTGAGGACATGTTCACCACACAGTACAACTGAGAGAGTTATTCTAACACTTACAGAGTACATTTTAACACTAAGTCAGTAAACATATGGTCGTTACCTACAGAGAGTAACACTGAACATAGTGTTGAATTTTCAGAGTCAGTTCAACTCTGGTAAGAATTTATATTTCACAGCTTACAGCCGTTTTCAACCTACAAACTTCCCCATCACCTGGCATCTACCGACCCATTTGAGCCAAAATATAAAATTGGCCACTAAACTAGTTTTGTTGTGAGGGTGCGTCTGCCCTCATGTGTGTTTGTGCTGATTTTAGCAGTTGGCCAAGTTCGGATTTTTTTTTTGTTTGTTTGGTTTTAGATGATCTAATTATCGATTGCCTCAATACATTGCGCCGCTGCTGGAAAGAAAAAAAAAAAATAAAAATAATAAAAATAACTTGCCAACTCAAGTGCAAAAAAAAAAACAATATCCATAGGGTTGTTATTTACATTTAAAATACTGTTCAAACATGGAAAGAGCAGTTAGATTTACTGCTGGACTTTGGAGTTCCCAGGGTGCAAGTGCAAGTCCCTCTTCCCAGGGGACAGCTTCTTCCACCTGTCCACTGCTTGACTTCGTAACCAATTAAATGGTGGAACTTTCAGGCTGTGGTCCAGATGATACGGTCATCCTGGAACTTGTATCCTGCGGCTCTAATGATACAGTCATCCTAGATGAGGATTACAGCTTTCCAGAAAACAGCAGAAGGAAGATCAAGATGCCCAACGGGTAAGTTAACTTGTAAAATGCTCATTTTGGAAAAAAAGGATTGTGCCTGCACACTAACTCCATGCCACAGCATTTTTTGAATTAAAGACATTTTTTTTCACTATTTTACCACCATACTGATAGATTCAAATCAAGATCTTTACAGTTGAGCCACTTGGCTTTCACTTTTCTTAAAGCAGAGATTTGCCAATTTGTCTCGACCTATCTCAGCCTACATATCAGTATCAGTATCATATCGTATCAGTCAGTCTAGTGTGAGAAATGCCTGAGGTTCTTGCAGATGTTCTGGGAGGCACTGCGCTGCACAGCTGCAAAATCTGTGCTTCTTCCAGCACCAGCGACGTCATATGACATGTACAATACCCCAGAGACAGGGAATATCTGCAGCTGCTGATGTTTTTCACATTTTACACAGATAAATTGAAATAAGGTAGTTAGGGAGAGACAACACCTACCAATTGTTGGGTTTTCACAACCTAAAAGTGTAACTGAATCGTAGCCAGCATTGGATGGACTATGAAATAATGGGAATCAAGACAGAACAAGTTTACCCTAACCCTAAATCTGATAAATAGAAATGGACCAGCATTGGGCTGCTGTGCTACTTCCAAAGACCTCACAGACATCTGCATCCAGCTCAGTTCATGTTTCATCATATACTCTGATGCCTTTGGTGACAGGAAGGATGAGCTTTATGAAAGTGTAGGGAAAAAAACACAGACAGTCATTCCTTATGAAATCTCAAGACTAGCAAAGGGTATAAAAACACCCTCAGTGATACTTTTTGATCACGCCACTAATCTGGTCACACTTTCTGGCATACCAACTTTCATTAATCATCATTAAAAAATAAAAGGAAAAAAAAAGTGGTCCCTAGATACCACACCTGTTAGGTGAGAAACAAACTCAACTAAGCCAACCAATTAAAGTCAGCCCTTCATTGCTGTGACCTCTGGATATGCCCTAAAACTGTATCTGTACTGTATCCTGTGTCCTCAAAAGTCATGAACTGACATCCAGTTTTCTTTTGTTTTCACAGTGAGGTGTGACTGATGGCTGACCTGCATCCAAGAATTCATCCAAGCTTGGTTCACTGATGTTCACATATATCTGTTCGTTACTGATTTTTGTTTTAATCAATATGATGGTACTACTGGTTGTGCTACTCTGACAGTATTATTATCTCCCGCTGGCATACAGTAGATGGGGAAATCGTATTGGTCTATTACAGCTTTAAAAATTACATTCAGAATGTGTCTGATTATACATTTAAAGCCAGTGGGTATGGAAGTAAATCTGTGCCATTGGCTTTTGAGTTCAAATTTTTAGCACAGAATTTTTTTACTTCAAATTTCTAACACTATTTTTTTTTTGCATCAAAATCAGGCTGTGAAATCCAAAAGTCATCAAATTTCTATCACATATTTTTTTTTTCAATGTTTAAAAAAAATCCATGTAAAAAAATGTGATGTCTCAAAAAATTCAGCGCAAAAAAAATGTCAATGTCTCAAAAAATTCAATGTCTCAAAAAATTCAATGTCTCAAAAAATTCAATGTCTCCAAAAATTCAGTGTAAACAATCTGGGTAACCAAGGAGAGGCAATGAATCCCTGTATAAAATCATCAAACATCCAACCAATCAAGTTATGCTGCATTGGTCATGTGACGCTGAAACAGGAAGAAGGTAAAGCTCAAGTGAGCTCTGGTCAGAGCATGGCTCAGGACAGAAGTGATGGTGCTTTGGTGAGTGTATTTACTCTTTATTTACCATTTGCAGAAATTTACTTCCATTGCGTATTAACATAATCTATAGAACAATATTTACGGGGAACTTTTAATGAGCTGGCGTTTGTGAAAGGTGTGCATGCTAATAGCCAATGTTACGTTAGCTAACGTCACCTTAGCTATTACCTAAGGTTATGTTAGCATGGTTTACTGTTGGAAACGTTACTCACAATTCTGTGGCAGCGAGTATGATCTAAATGATAAAACATATCTGACTGACAGTACATTTATCAGCTGGTTAGCTATGAACTGCTTCACTTTACTCAAAACAGTTTTAAAAATATAGTATAAATTGACAGCCAATAATATAAATGTCACCAAACTCCTTTAATGCTTATTTTGTATTTTGTATTTGTGATGACAGGACAGTTAGGCTGATGAAACTGTGCAGTCAGCCAGGCGCTTATTGCAGTTAATCAGTTTGTCTGAAAGACAACGGGGCGCAGCCAGTGGTGGCGTAACAAATCAAGTTCTGAGGTTTAGTAGTAAACTTAAGTTCATTAATTTTTTGAGACGTTGAATTTTTTTGCACTTAATTTTTTGAGACATCACATTTTTTACACTGAATTTTTTGAGTCATCACATTTTTTTACAATGAATTTTTTTAAACATTGCAAAAAAAAATTAGAGGCAAAAACCATTCTGTGCTAGAAATTCGATGACTTTTAGATTTCAAAGTCTGATTTATATGCAAAAAAAAAATTTAGTGTTAGAAATTCGATGTAAAAAAATTCAGTACTAAACATTCGAATTCAAAAGCCCATGGCACAGATTTACTTCCATAAGTGGCCTGTGTGGAGTCGCTGAGGCTACAATCAGAAACCATTTTGACATGTGTGTAAACAAAGACTGATGTTAATATTACCTCATCTAAAATTTTACTTACCATCACTGGACCATAGCACATAACGGGGAAATCCAAAAAACAATGTCAAAAAATTACATGTAACATTAAAAAGAAATAAAGAGAAAATAATGTCAGTCAGCTTAAATCAGGGAATAAATCAGATTTTACAAAATACTTCAAGACTGTTCAATCATTAAGAAATACCACAGTGCATTGTCCTCAATTTCACAGCTATCTGACATTCAGCCCGTTCCAAAGTTTGTTGTTGTGACTTTTATCCAAGGGACACGTTGATAAATTTAACCATGCAACAGTTTTGCCTTCATTAATTTACTATAGCTGACAAACCACTGCTGTGTAAGACATGATGGTGTGGCAGAGTTTCTGCCACATGAACAATTTTTTGGCGACAAATCAGGGACAACAGAATAAACTAAAACAAAATAAAATAAAAACGACCATTTGAATTCTTGATAAATAGTCTATCTCTCAATTCAAAATATTCCACTAATATTAAACGAGTCATCACCTGTTTTTTTATACGTATCCAGTCCCCCTTGGATCGCTTTGGATCAATTCTTAAACCTTATTAGAAAATTAAAAAAAAAAAAAAAAAAAACAAACATAGAGCTTGTTCTGACACTTTTTCATACCGCGACTTTCTCACGCGAGATTATGTGCGAGGTTTTGACTGGTCCGGATGTGCATTGTATCAATATGTAATGAGGCGCGCGTTGATTGGCCGCAGGAAGGACAGGGCCGGAATGGGGGGCTAGCCTGCATGCACACAGACTCCAAAACATAAACAGCCCCCTGTCATGGCGCACACACTAACTGACGAACCTTACGGAATTCAGGCATTTATGTACGAGCCGGAGTCGGAACCCGAACGGGAGAGTAAGAGGCAGAGACGGTGGAAGAGACACGTTTACAGCAGGATGTCTCTGATTGGTAAATTCTTTTTTTTTCCTTCTTACTTTTCACACTCGTGTTTTACATGTAAGACCTGAGTTTTTATGCTGGTGGTCACGATGTATGGCGTGAAAATGACAGAGAAATCACTCAGAAAGTCTGGCTGAGGACGGCTGTGGGCCGATGCTTATGCGAGCTTATGCAAGTAGCCTCCTGTGGTAACGTCACCGCAGGAGCAGAGTCAAAATCTCGTGCTTTAGGAATGCGCACCCTCGTGCGCTATTCCTGTTCAGAAAAAGAGCCAAAGCGAAAAAACTGAGCCACTTTCAAACTCCAGCTTTTCAGGCAAGTTTCAACTGAGGTCCAACACCAATATGCATGTTTTAACAAGAGAAATTGCGATTTCCGGGTGATGACTCCTTTAAGTACAGCAATAAGTAACGTTTTTTTTTTTTTTTTTTTTTACATCCTTTGCTTGGTTTCTCCTTTATTATGATTTGGCAAATCAATCGGCAAATCTTAATGTTCTTAATAGACCATGCCCGTTAAGTCAAAAAGTAAATAGAAAGACTGGCAACATGTTATTGTATCCTTAAAGGGACAGTGTGTAATATATCAATTATTTAGCGCCATCTAGCTGTGAGGTTCTACATTGCAACACTCATTTGCTCACCCCTCCCGTTCTGAAGACGTTGGAGACGTTCCGGAAGCTACGGTGGCCCTGACGGACAAGAAACTCATTTTCAAAATATGGACTCTTTCCCAACAGCGTCGAGTATTTCTACTGATTCAAGGTAATGAGATAATGAGGTAAAGATGTAGTTAGTTAGATGTTAGTTAGTGACGAGCACTTTTGCTGAGCTCCCTCTCAGTTCCGCAGTCAAGCTGGCTCTGAGTGAAAACGCGTTTAGCCTTACTACGTAGTACCACGTAGTGCTTTGTGTCCCTCTCGGCAGTCCATAGTTTTTTTAAAACTGGAAAACATGGCGGCCTCCATAGAGCTTGCCCGTGCTATGTATATTCAGATAGGTAATTCTTCGCTCAGGAGGATAAGTCAGATTGTTGGCAGAGGTAATTGAGGACTTACTTATGAACGAAGACGTTGATTTGAGTTAATAAATTAATTAAATCGTTACACACTGTCCATTTAAACTTAATATAATTCCTTTATGGATGTCTCAAGTTTCAGTTCCCATCACACAGATCACATGAAGACAACAACAGGGTTTTCCTTAAATGCTGGACTTTAACGCATTTCCAGCTGCCTGCTCTTTCCCTCCTGGCGTCCTGTGTCTGTCGGAAAAACAAAAACTGCATTATTGTGTTTTTTAGCGGTTTAAATCAGGTCAGTCGATTTTTGAGGGGAAGATCTCTGCGGATCAGCTTTTTAAAAAAAACAATTTTCCCCGAATTCGACATTTAGTAGCCTGCAGGATCTCGCTCTGCCCAGATCTGTGTGTCAGTGCTGCACACACACACACACACACACACACACACACACACACACACACACACACACAAACACAGCAGTGCAGTGAAAGATAACCTGAAGGTTGACGTGAGCTATGCTTGTAGTTACTGAAAGTAAGTGCAATATAACATTCACATGTAGAAAAAGCCAAAACTTAATCAACACACCTGTTCATCCTGCATAAACGTGAACATTTCAATCTGCTTTCTGTCACAAGCACAGCTTGCAGGCTCAGCAGATAAAAGCTAATTGTTACAGACATGCTGAAAAGAAAGCGGTCTGTATGTGGTCTAACCATTTAGCTTAGTTTTGCATGAACTTAAAATCTTTCAAAGTCTTGCACACCGCTGCTGACTGAGACAAGCAGCCGTCCTCCAGCAGCAGCACGGAAGGAGAAAAGGAGGAAGGATCTGATACTCAGCCATGCTCTTCATTCAAATCTAAACTTCACTCACTATTTTGATGTCAGGAATACGACTTATATCTTTGAGTATATTTAGCCTTATCTATGAAAATTGAAACAAATAAGAAAGTTCCATTTCCAAGTTTTATCTTTACTTTAAAGGAAATAAAATAAATATAGTAAGACTACAGCTTGTGTACAGATGTATTTGTGTATAGACACACTGCTGCCCATACCCACCCACCCTAGCCATAATTGGCTTAATGTTGCTAGTGCATTTAGGCTAGCCTTCAACTCGGTCACGTTAGCCCTGTGTAATTCAATATCTTAAGACACAAACCCACCCGGACTGTATCATGAACAACAATAGTGTTATGTCATAGTTTCTTTCTGGACCCAAATGCAGAGATCGAAGGCTGAAGCTAAGCACAATAGCTGCGCTGATTTTAATCTGGCACCAGAGTGGAGATGAGACCAAGGGTTTATATAGCAGGGGATGATGTGTAGAATGACTTGCAGGTGCTCCTCTCTGCCACTGCCGACACTGCTGCCACGCACACACGTACAGACACACTGGAAAAAACAGAAGAGGATGAGGGAGAAGGGAGGAGGGAAGACTGACAGGGGGAAAGCACAGAAAACAACGGCAACTAAAATGTTATGTCTGCTGACATGCAGAAATATGGTTTAATAAGCGATTCATAGAAACTTATCGCAGTTTTTCGTCGAATGCAAAGTGGCCCAGTGAAAATCATGGTCCTTTTTGAAGGAGTAGGAGGCGGGCGGAGCTTTCCAGAGTACACTCTGTCTTTTTTTACTCTGAATATTTTCACCAACACATATTGCTCCAGCTGTGGTTTTAATTACTCTGAAAGAGTTCATGTACCTGCACACATACTACACTGCATACTGATACTGAAAACTGCCAAAACCTAAACTAAATGAATGGCTTCATAAGGCTATCAGGGAAACTCGCAAACCACTCAGAGCTGAGGCAGAGCAGCTGGTTGACAAGAGCTGAGGCAGAGACTGTTTTTCAAAGTGCCGTCTTGCTGTGTGGTCATTGGCTTTAAATGGCAGCTCTGTCATTTGCATTATGAATATAGAATTAATTGAAACTAGATAAATATTCAAGTAAATAAATACTTTCAACAAATGCTTTCCTGTGTGTGTTTATAATATGAAAACACTGTAAGCTCAACTACAGCATGGTGCAACCGGTTCCCCAGAGCACTGAGGTCATGTCCAGTTATGAAGGATGACAGCTTTCATAATGTTTGATACATTGCTGTGTAAACATCTTCCACCTCCAACCTTCAGCAGTGATGAAGAGCCGGCTTCAGTCCGATGAGATCCCACAGAATAACGTTAGAGTGTAAAACAACATGAAAAACAACTACAGGAAGTATATGGATGTATACAGATGAAACTGGATACAGTGTTGGGGCCTCATTCAGCACTATGAACTCTCTTCAGTGGCACATGAAGCTAAAGAAGTTTGACGTCTTTGGTTTAGCGCAGATCTTCTGCATAGCTTTTGCATTTTGTGGACCATAGAGCCTGCACACAGAGAATGGTAATGCCCAGTTTGCTCTCCGCTAACTTAACCAGGGATTAAATGATTTAATAAAAATAATTCAGCTATTTCAATGGGCTTTTCACACTTAATAAATTGTATCCACTCATGTGACTGCTACGTCAAATTGGAGCTGTAGACCAGTGCTCTTCCTGGGGTCTGGATTTAACAACATTTGTTAAGGAAAGCTTAAACCTTTTGATTTGTATTGTTATCCTGATACGTATCTCTGGCTCAGTTACATGATAGCTCTTTCTACGTCTCGCTGGATGTTCGAATGGTCAGTCTGCGGGAACATTTTTCTGTCTTTCTGCCTTTTAGGTGGTCATTGTTATGAGTGCTTTTGGCCTTCACTGTTGTCTGTTGCAACTCATGTCTGCACAATATTTTATGGTACAAGCAAAGTGTCATCACAGAAAAATGTAGAAAGTGTAGTAGTTAAAGTTGTCTTGAGCACATTTACTCTTCAGAATTCCAAGTTTATGAATGTGTAAAGTCTGCTGATTTAAAAAATGCAACTACTGGCCACATGATGTATCCTTCTTCACTGAGCAATCCACATCACACTTGTGTAAGGTCAGCTTACCGTGAGTGACTACAGACTTAGGTTCCTGATTAAAACATTACACCTTCAGCAGATGTGAAAACACCCTTCAAGTCATTTTAACCCAGATTTAAAGGTGCTTATAATATTTTTTGATAAGAACATCAGCTAAAATTGTCAAAAGAATGTTAAGAAATTAGAATTATGAGGTTATGTCAAGCTGATCTATGTAATGTGTTGCAGAGAGATCTACTGAATACTGACTATCTGTCCTCTTTTTTTAATACTACTCTGAGCTCCCAGTCCAGTGGATTGCTACCTGCATGGCTAACTGAGCTAACTAGCTAATGGCAGCTACAGTAATTGTTTATTATAATCATTATCATTATCATTATAATAATAATAATAATAATAATAATAATAATAATAATAATAATATGGTGATATGCTATTTGTTTGGAGTATGAATTTGAGGTGGTGGCTTATTCTTACATACTGCCTCTTTAAACATCAAGTAACTATAAGCCAAACATATGTAGAGTAGAGGATGAGTTTAGGGTTAGAAAAGAACAGTTTTACCAGCCCCATAATCAATGAAAACATAATGCCACTCCACTATATCTCTTGATAAAGTTGTTAAGAAACCATGACTTAATCGTTATTATTGAATAGTCAAATGGTATATATATATATATATATATATATATATTATATATATATATATATATATATATATATATATAATTATAAAATCAAAGGTCCAATTAGTGTCTTGAAATTCGATTGTTGAGTCTCATTTTGTACTTGTCAAATACTGACGCTTTGGGTTTGTGGCTGGTCTGACCTACCAACCGACCCAAATAAAGACAGTTCAATGCAGCAGAAGCATGAATGTGCGCATACAAGTTAAATACAATCTATACATGCAGTTTACACATTTCTTAATGCACAACTGAGATTTTGTCTCATTGGTGGCGCAATAGCAAGTGGCAAAAGCCACTTGTCAGGACTTTTGGGGGAATCATGAATTACCAAAAGAAAAGTTGTTTTCAGAAACGTTATATTCAAAAGAGTTGATCACAGTATGTAATATGGCAATGGTAGATGTGTACATGCACACACAGATGCATGCAGATATAGCGCCAGTAGCTCCTGAAGGCTGCTGCTGGCTAATGCCCAGTCGAAGAAAAATAAAATGTATTGGATGGATAAATGTGTTGATGTATGTTTATAGACTCAATTGCTGATACATGTTCTATATGTGTAGCATGACATTATGCAACCCTGTGCTGAACAATGACAAGCAAGTCCCCTTTTTACCTTGTTAGCTTGAATTGTGAGAGGCACCATAAGGCATCACCCTCTTGTGGCCCAACATGGCACGAATGTCATGTCAATCTGGTCTGTAGTTTAGTTTAAATATCTTTGATGGACCAAACAACTGACAAAGACATTGCCAGCCATTGCTAGAAGTGCAAAAATGTACATCCAAAGATTTGCTAGTTTCAAATCTGTTGTCCAAAATACCAATACATCTTTACTCATTGGTTCGGAATTAGCCAAAACATTTACATGAAGCACACAGATAACGACTACTCAGTTGCTTCATTTCGGAACCCGGATGCTGAAAGAATTAATTCTCCTATAATGTCACTCAAAGGCATCCAAATGACAAATACCATACCACAGACTCCATGTGTTGATTTTCATGTGGATGCTCATGTATCAGTCACAGTGAATTAGTCAAATCAACACAGCCAAACCAGTGAACACAGCATACAGTGGCTCTTTGTTTTGAACGTCATGCTTTGAAGGATGGTGTTTGCCTTTAGCTGCTATTGAGCAATTCGTCATGAGCAGCCATATGCAACAGAAAAAAAAAGGGCAAAGGCTACATATTATTATTTCAATATGCACCATATGTTTTTTTTTCAGTGGCAAAACCTTACAAAATGCTACTTTTAACAAAGTGATGGCCGACTGTAATACTTCTGTGGAATTTGAAGTTATTGTTTATCGTAATTGAAAGCCATTTGCTTGTGGCAATGGCTAAATATGTGTCTGTGTTACTGTGAAATCCATTAGGGAGGAAAATAAATTGTTTGACCTCATTCTTGACCCTGGGAACAGAGGTTTCACATTATAA
Organism: Diplodus puntazzo; assembly: GCA_963678695.2. Taxonomy (NCBI): domain Eukaryota; kingdom Metazoa; phylum Chordata; class Actinopteri; order Spariformes; family Sparidae; genus Diplodus; species Diplodus puntazzo. The sequence continues at coordinate 22,620,983 of OZ023175.1, read as the reverse complement.
GCAGCTTTCATCCCCATGTCTCATTGTATATCTCAGTCAACTTAACTAAGCACATTGCCAAACTACTCAAACACTCCTCAGTGTTTTGAGTCGGTCTGCATCTTGTCTGCGGAGTCTACAGCCTCTGGCGACTCTGGTGGTGGTCTGCGAGGCTTAGGCTGAGCGATGCTTTGAGCTGCTGGCTAGCATTTCCTAATTAGCACAGCTGATGCTGTTGGGAATAGTTTTTATGAATGAAAATGATTGGAAATAGAATTGGACACATCAATATGTTGTTCTGATGATGGTGTTGATGGAGAATCAGAGGATCACCAAACCTATCTATACATCCTCCTGGAGGGAACATAAAGTTCCTAAATTTTACAGCAATCCCTCCCCATAGTTGTGGAGACTCAAAATGTAAAACCTTGAATTCAGTGGTTCTGGATGGAACATCAGGGGACATTGAGACAGTAAGTGTCATCCTCTGGGGATCATGACTGCCTATACAATTTCATGACAATCAAATGTATAGTTATTGAAGATATTTGAGCTGGACAAAACCAGATCAAAGGACAGATCAACAGTACTATCCTTACAGTGATACTGTTAGCATGGATCAAAGTAAACAACTAAATCAAAGCAAAAAGTAGTTTTCCTCTCCTTTTCAAAAATTCCCATTAAAAATTGACAGTGAGAAGAAAAAGAAAAATAACAGCGGGACAACAGAGTAGAGGGAGAAGAGCAGCAAGAATAAGAAGATGAAATTAATTAGTGCTCCAGCACTGAGGCAACTGGAAACCATTGAATCTAATTGATGCTCATTTATTTACCAAACAGCTGAGGGGAGGAGATGACTATAATTACTATGGCTCCCTCCCCTCCCTGCTTTCTCTCATTCTTATATCTTTTTTTATTCTATCAGTCCCCTTTCAGCTTTCAGCTTTGTTTGTTGTTCTTCACCCCCCCCCCCCGTAGCCGTCTCTTCATCTCCTCCTTCCAGTTTCTCCCGTTCTTCACATCTTGTGGGGACTGATCAGCAGAAGACAGCGCAGCTCAGCATGAGCTCAACTCAATTCTGCGGTAATTAGTCATTATCGCAGCGTTCAAACACAGACTTGTCTCTTTGACATGCACTTCTGAATTTAGAGTTTAGATGAAGAAAAATTCATTTTGGCGCAGTTCTGCAATTAATCCCCTCTTCTGCCGTGCTTCTTCTTTTTGCAAGGACTTTGGAAAGGACTCCTTTTACTGACTTCATTCTGCTGGTATTAACATGCCTGTGAAATCATATCATCTGAAACAGAAGATTGAAGGTGTCCAAACATCATATCAAGCTGCTCAAACGATAAAATGGAGGTACTTTTCCAGTCCTCATAAGATCAAGTGTACATTTTCAAATAGTGATTTTTGTCAAGAATAAAAAACGCTAACCCTAAAAAAATTGAACTAGCAACAGGAGAGAGAAGCAATTTGAGATTGTTTTGACATCTACAACCTGTTGACCATTTTCTGTTCTGTATGGATTGCAGAGAAAGTTGTCTGATTCACTAAAAGCATCCGTGTTGTAATTCATCCAAAAATCGCTTACAATTGGCCTGTAGCAGTGTTTTAATGACACAACACCTTTTCCAATTATCCTCAAACATGTTTTGCTCCCGGTTAATGATTCACCGATGTGTTACAGCCGATTGACCAAATGAGTTTAAACTAAAAAAAAAACTTTGGGGCACTGATGCTCATCAATGCATGATGTTTAGCCTCAGTGCACAGTAGGTTGAAACACTGCATGTTGAGTTTGGTTTGCTGACAAATTCTCTCTGCTTTAAACTGTACACAGTCATGAATGGATGGTGATGACTGATTAAGACTAATGTTACGGGCTTGTAAGTTCAACTTGATCACGCTCATGTACTCTGGCATTAAGATTTTGTTTGATTATGTCAGGTTGTTGTTTTGTGAGAAGAAATAGTTCCCCTGCTGACAAAGCATCCATCACTTCAAATATTTAGGTGTTCTTACACAAGAGGTCAGAGGTGATCCACAGAATCATCTTCTCCTCCCCACAAATCCCTGGAGGGGTTGAAGGTATAACAGCCCTTATCATTAAGGATGGTGCATCTGCAGGAATGCTGTTGATGAGTGGAATAAGCGGAAGGGGGAAGCTTGTGACTGCAGCTATTCAGCTCTGAAGTGTTTATGTCGTTATCTGTTCTTATTCATGGCTGAAAGAGTAGGATTTTGACTGATTAGTTGGACTAGAAAAATGAAATACCACCATCCCCACAACATGAATGTTGCGGTGTACCAGAGATAGACATTTTAGACCTTCATCATACACTTTGGTTAGGTTTAGGCAAGATAACTACTTGTTTTTCTGTAGTGTAAGTTCAAACAAATGTGTTACATGATGTAACTTGACTAGAGTAAAAAAAAAATGAAATAGATTGCTGTTAACCTCTGGTTTCACACTGGACACAACCAGCTTCTCCTGGATAAGGGCCATGTGCTTCTTTATGGCAACCATTTATCCACAACCTCCTCCCTATGCGGACTCTGAACTGACTCCCTACTATGTTTTCGTTTGACCTGGTTCAGTGATTATTTTATATTATGTTATGTAGATTAAGAGAGTTCAGCAATTGTTGAGGCAATAGACACTCAAGCAGCCTTCATGATAACCTGTGAATAGTATGTTGAACTGTATATGACATTTAACATAAAATGCTTTTTCCACTAAAATGGTATTAAACCACTTGTACTTTTTTTTTCCATGCCAGTGTCTGTCAGCAACTTAAAGTGGTGGACTGGCAGACCAGCAATGCTATTCCTAGAGTGCAGCTTGCTAGCAGCTCTGTGAGGCTGTTCTTGCATCAACATGCTCAGTTGACAAAGCATACTGATGTTTAACATGTATTAAGTTTAATATGTCCATCATAATGATAACTGCTAATTTGCAAATGGGTTATTAGTTTAGTACGTATTTGGTCACAAACACAAAAGCTTGACAAATATATTTTGGAACCTGATGAAGGCACTAGATAAAGGATCACCAAAACTATTTGAGTTCATCCTGATGGGTACATGGATGTTTGTAGGGACACTTTTTGATTTGAAAAATATATAACAAACCTTTAGGCGGTGGTGGAAAAGGCAGAGGATCACCAAATTTAGTAGCCAGTAGCAAGGCTAATTGCCGGAAGTGCAAGTCACCTGCAGCACTTATAAGTTGAGGCCACCCGACCTGTACTGAAGCAGAAAAACCCAAATAAACAAACCCTTTGGGTGAAATGAACACAGGTGCTTCAGTTAGCTTCTTCTTTTTACTCTCCCTGTGTGACTCATGTGAGGTCATCCCTTTGTTTCTGTTTCTGCTTAAAATTGCTAACTACTCATTTGAACCACTTCAGGATACACCCCACAGTCCATGAAAGTCAAAGTCAATGGCAGCAATTTACTGAGAACTGTCCAACACCCGCAGACCTCGCTTGTTATAACTCTGCAGTATCTATTCAGTGGGAGCCTTCAGCTGTAATTGGCATCAACAACACATATCAAAAGAGACGAATGGCGAAAACACGCCTGTGTCAGGGTTTTTGAAAATATTAAACGTTTTAGAAACAAATGTGTCAGCTTTCTTGTCAAATGAACAATCAAAATATCTATTTATGTGATAAATTATCGACAGCTTGTCATTTTTTATAAAAGTGCACAACTTTTTTGGCAGGCAAGTTAATTTACTTTGCCATATTTATGTCAGCTTCTCAAAAGGGCTCAAAAGGGCTTTGTTGATTGTGACATTTTAAAAAGACCTGCTATCAGAAAGTCTAAGGGCTCCAATCACTGTGGCCTTAAAAGACCCAAATGCAATTATTTTATTTTTCTTATTTTGGCAAGTGGGCATGAAATAGATTTCTCTTTTTTTTTTTTTGTAATTGAAAAAAGCCAAAGCCTTCGCAAACCAGAGCAATTGTCACTGTCATACAGATTTTAGTCAGATTCTTTGGTTCCTGACTGAAGCAGAAGTAAATGAGAAACGCTAAAACTTAAATGATGACACCTTCAATTCATTAAAAAATCACAGAGTGATAATATTAGCCCCTGAGTGTTTAAGAGCGAGTTAAGGGGAATGGTTCTGCTTAAAAAATGTTGACAAATCTTTTAGGAAGTGTCATACTCGCTTTAATTTTATCCTGTCAATTATTTTGCAAAGTGATACTGGGATCAAAGTGCTCAGTTATGAGACAACTTTGTACTGTCGCAGCGCAGCAGCATGACAGCTTGAAGGCTTTAGACTTTATTTCTGTTCCAAGATTTCCACTTTTGTCTCGAAGGGTCTTGGATGTGTCTGACTCGGCTGCTACAGTTCACAAAGCCCGTAAGAGAAATATAAAAAAGGCATCAAGCTTGTCCTGCTACAGCCATGATGGCATGTCGTTACTCTTTGAACTTGAACATGGCGTTACAATGTACTTAAGAACCGTTGACAATGCAATTCAACATGAAACATACTGTACAACATTAAAGATTCCTCCATACATGCAGTCCTGTACATCCACGGTGAATCACAGTAACACTAATTGGGTCGGTAGAGTTTGAATTTGCCTTAATAAGGCAAACTCATGAAGAAAGGTGGCACCTGCTCTGCACATACTAACGCACACTCTCACACACACCCACGTTCTGCACTGCCAGGATATGACAATTACAGCCAATTACAGAGAGACAGCGCTGTAGGAGAGACAATATAAGACATATGGAGAGAAGAGGGAGAGAAATACAGAGGAGAGAACAAAAAAAAAAAAACTATATTCATACAAGGACTGTAGTTTCTGTAAGAGAGTGTTTGAGTGGGTCGTGTTAGGGCCAGCATACATTCTGTTCAATTACCCTTTGTGTCAGTGTCTTTATACCTTCTGCAGGAAAAAAATAGCAAAAAGCAGTGCAATTGTAACTTTAAATGATTTACTTTTCTCGAGAGTGCCTGGAAACATCACAGAAAAATACATAAGGAAGCGCAGATATCTAAGGACACATGTCAGCACAACGGTAATACAGGTCCATCCTATGGGGTAGGAGTTTGAAAGCCGTTTGTCAATGCCTTCGCAGACATCTGTCTGCAACTTTGACCTGGTAGCCCTGTTGGCATGGCAACATGCCCAAAAACAGGGGCAGGGCAACAAACCATTATCAATGTAAATGATGATCTGCCACCACTAAACTTATTTGAACCTAAAACACAATGTTTTCAAACCTAGCCAAGTAGTTTTAGTTCCTAAACCTAACCAGACTGTGATTGTTTCACCATGTCAACAGTCCAAAAGTCAGTATATGTCACAAAACGTGATATGTCGGTCAGCAAACTTTATTTTGAAGTCTATTTGGATGTTGCATAATGTTGCCTACATAATATGTGATACGTGTGTTGCCCATACACTGAAACTGTCAGATCATTTTGGAAACGGAGATACAACCCATATTCACATTCTTTTTAGGCGATGACCTCTAGGAGCTGTAGGAATTATTATGGCAAAAAAGGAAGTTTTTTTTTCAGTTACAGAGAAGGGACGTGAACTCAAGACACACAAGAAGAGCAGGTAACAGAATAACAGGCAAAAGTCAAAAGTCCAAAAATGCCAGAATAAAAAGGCAGATGGCAAAAAAAAAAACACAAACCGAAGGCATGGGCAAATCAGAGAGCTAAAAAACTGTAAAAAACATAAAAGTGATGTACAAACCAAAGAAGCACTGGGAACACAGGCGTACACACAGGACTGTCATGGGGAAACATAACAGGCAAACCAACAAAGAGTGAGGGAACAACACAGGCTTCAATACAAATTACACTAATGAGGGGATGAGGTGCAAGTGGAGAGACACTGGGAACAAAACATTGGTAACGAGGTTAATGTGAGATGGGTGTGGGGGGGAAGCAAGCTGGGAAGGAGCGCAGGAACACAGCTGAACAGGAAGTGGGAGTGACAACAAGACACAGGAGTATGCAACTTTGCAAGTGAAGTGTTGTAGTTATTTTAAGCCAAACCAAAATGTTTTCCTAAACCTAACCAAGTGGTTTAATTGCCAAACCTTAACCAAACTGGGAGCGTACAGCGAGGATCCAGAACGCCTTTCGCTGGTACATTACAAAAAAGTATGGCAGTGTTAAAGGGATGAAGTGCGAAATGTTTAAGATCAGCACCTATACTATCACTTTTTGGTGTGCTGCCACATGTGGCCATCTGGACCTCAGGTAAGTGCTACGCAAAGAGGTACTTGCTTTGATGGCAACACATGTGGAGAATGACAGGGCAAAGAAGACAGATAGAGAGACATTTTAAAAGGAGCTTATTCCATTAATTCCCTCATCAGCTCCGCCCACAGAGGATTTAACAGTAATATTTACACAACCTCATATCCTGTTGTCATAACAGGCAACGCACACATTAAGCATAATCCTCAAATTACCTAAAAAAATACTCTAAACAGTACATTAATTCTGTCTAATTCGGATCAAAAGCAATTGGGCTTCATTAAGGTACTTATTCATTTCAGTTTAGATGAAGACATCACAATTCCACAGTTATGTATATGTGAAAGCTTCTGCAGTTCCTCATGCACACCCAAAATGGATCTTGAGTGCCCCAAAAGTGTGTCAAAACACTGCAATTTGCTCCCCTCTGCTTACTCTGTATGTGTGTGTCTGTGTGTCCATTAGGTGTGTGTGTGTTACAGAGAAAGAGAGGGAGGGTGGGATAGCCAGAAGGAGCGCAAGAGGGAGCTACATGGAGTGAAAAGATAAGATAAGGAGGCAGGGTGAGAAGAAAGAAAGGAGGGAATTGTAAGGAGAGATTTAAGGATGTAATTAGGGTGGGAAGTAAAGGGCCAACAGGGAGCAACTTTACAATAGCTGCTGTCTGCTGTTAGAGCACAGAAGCAATGTATGGAGACCAAGGAAAGGCATCGTGGGATTGGCGTTACAGTCACTACAAAAAAGAGACGGAATGGACAAATGGGAGGGATGGAGGGTAAAATATGTAAGGTATGAAAGGAGATAACAGAGCAGAGAGAGAGGTGGAGAGAGGGAGGACAGCCTTGTGGGAGGCCTTGTTAAACAGCCCTAGACACAATACACTGAATACAAGGGAACTGACCTAATTTTAGGTCATAGAAGCATTTAATCCAAATTGTGTAGCAGCTACTTGAGACTCCACATCAGCTAAACGCAGTCCAAACTTTATTTGTAAATGTAAAATTCTTAAATGTAAGCAATGTTAGCTTTGGCATCTAACATGCAGAAACTGTTAAATCCACTTGTGTATGCACTTGTAGCCACATCCAGAGCCAGTCAGTCAGTCAGACAGTCGTGGAACACACTAGACACACTCAACTAGAAAATATCTCAGACACAGAGGTGATTCAGATCTGGTATCAACATCCATCCTGGTTGATCCGATCACAAGTGGATGGCTCCATCAGTTCACACCTTGCATTAACATACGCCTTGACATGCATCCCGAGTGACCACTTGTGATGAAGTCTCACTTCCCCATTCTATACGCAAATAACACATACAATTAGAATTAACAAGAAGACACACATACTAAAAAGACTGTTTTAGACAGTGTTTCACAAAGTTTCTAAAGTTTCTCCTGACTACTGACTATATTTTTGTTTTGGGGGGATTTGCTTCCTGTGCTTGCAGATGTGCATTGAGAGACTGGACGGGGTTTCCCTTCACCTGAGATGCACAAACACACACACACACACACACACCTGCAGAGCCCCTGTAAAGCTTCGATAAGTTCCTTTCAACTCAACCCATGCCTTGTTGTCCGCTTCTGGGTCCTACTAAAATGTACACGATGTAACAAAAGATCCTCTTCAGACATGGAAATATAGAGCTGCTTAGTTTAAACAGATGTTCACAACATCTGCTGGTAACACTGACAACATAACAGAGCCCGCAAATGTAATTTGCATTACAGTGAAACTAATGGAAATAAAACAGTGTGTAATCCTTTCTGCCTGTTGTTGGGGCGTCTTCATGTTTCACAATTGATGTCAGTTGAGTAAGGGGTCCTTCAATTGCCAAAACACACATGTGCGTATACAAAAACTGTGGTGACGTGACCAGACCACTTCTGAGTGTGCTCGGAGTGAAGGAGTCCTCAGTGCGTCTTGTGGGTGTTCGCACCTGTATTTAGAGCTGTCCACTTGTGATCAAATCACTCAAGATGAATGCTAATACCAGGATTGAACAGCAGTTATGTAAGGTGTTGAAAAAACTGGTGTCAAAATCTCCTTTCTTTGACTTTACAAGCAAGCATTGCTCTGATATCATGCATGTTTCCAAGGCCCACTCTTTTCCATACACTTGCTGGAATTGAGCCTCAGGCAGAAAACTTAGCTTGCGTTCAGCTCAACTGCAGGACTTATTCTCCTTAACAAAAAGACATATTAGACAATTGACTTCCTGAGGTATTGACCAAAAATAGATAGTTTTGAGTCAAATGAATTGCAGTACTCTCAAGTATAGCAGATATTGCAATATCTTCAGAAAACATACATTTATCCATAGCATGTTAATGCATTCAAAACAACAGCACCATGAAATAAACACAATGAATGTCCATATACGCTGAACAAGACAAAATCAATTCTCTCTCACTTGGTTACTGTCACATTTTCCACAGCTTAACTCTTGCCAAATTAAACATATAACTACAATATATTCTAACAGTGAATAACTTTCAACCTTTAGCTTTCAGCATTACTTCGGTTACATCATAACAAATCACTGTGCTTATGTCTCTCTCTTAAATCACAAATTCATGCAACCACTCACATCTTTTAACTCAGTAACAACAAAACAGACCCCTTTTAATGTCTCATGGCACTTCAATTGTACTGCGTATTGCTACGAGCTCATTAGCAACAGGTCCGCTAGCCTAGCATGGCAGTATATAGCTAACATCTTTATTTCCACACGTTACTGCAAAATGACTAAACTCTCAACGTTACACGCTCTTACTTAGGATTCACAACACAGTTATCCCTTATACTGGGGCACATGCTTATAGTTTTGAGGAATATTAACCCACCTGTACGTTGGAACAAAGAGGCAGAAAACTTAGCTTGCGTTCAGCTCAACTGCAGGATTTATTCTGCAGAACATGCCTCTAAAGGGTTTCAAGTTCCTCCCCAGCGCTATGCGCCACCTAGTGACCTGTCTTGAGTATTGCCAACAAAAAGAGCACAATGAAATCTGCATTTAATTACTATTTGAGACATAATAAAATAAAAAAAAAATATAGGGGTGTCCCTTTTTAAACCACAGGACTATTTTAAACACTTTTAACTTGTTATTTTTTTTTTTTTTAAAACCATGAATTAGACCTTGGTCAGATACTGAACTGCAGTCTCTATGACTTTTTACTATCCGTATTGACTTTTTTTTTTTTGCTCTTCTTTTAACCCTTTACATCAAAATGGGCATAATTAAGTTAAAAGAAAAAGAAAAAAGTGCAACATGTAACTGCAGAGACTAGATGCATAATTCCAGTCTCCAAAGCAAACACTGAACAGGACAAAGATAATGCCTGGGATAGTAGTGTGTGAACTGGACACAGACATGGAGCAACTAACCATCTTTGGCTCTTTAAGAAAATGGTGAGAGAAATATTCTGAAACCTTTGGTCATCATGCAAAAATGGCGGTCCACTAATGGTCAATTCAAAAGTAACCAGCATTAAAATTCTGACTGTGTCAGAGATTTATGAGAATTATACCGTTTATGACCCAAGTCTCAATCCAACCAATGAGACTACAACATTAAATGCTGCAGTATACACTCCCAAGCTAGCATAATGCTACTGCTAAAACCATACATAACTTACTGTTCAGCTGATGACCAGCTCCACAATTTCCCCGTCGGTTTAAGTATATCAATGCATGACGAGTGCCGATCAAGCCTGTAATGCAAGATCAAATTTAAATATTCTACAGTGGGCTTGGAAGATGGTTTTATTGCACAGTGTGACATCATCCTCTTCCGCAAAGAAACCAAATGAAAAGAGATTTGGCAAGTTGGAACGACATCATAGCTATATACTGTATTTTCCGGACTATAAGTCACATTAACTTAAAGACACTTGAGAAAGACTGAACACTAACAAAATGCCCCCACAAAGAAAATCCTATTCTGCAGATTACAAACTGCAGGTAGTAAAATATGCAGCCGAAAACGGTAATCGAGCAGCAGAAAGAAAGTTTGGAGTGAGTGAGAAACTTGTGAGGGACTGGCGAAAAGCAGAGGTTACTCTTACTACAATGAAGAAAACAAAGAAAGCTAATAGTGGGCTGAAAGCAAGATGGCCAGAGCTTGAGGAACAAGTCCACAGATGGGTGCTTGAACAACATGCTGCAGGGAAAGGCTTGTCAACGGTGCAGTTACGTCTTCACACCCTGGTAGTTGCCAAGCAGATGAATATAAATGACTTTGCAGACAGGCCTTTTTGGTGTTACCGCTTCATGCAACGCAACCGCCTCTCTATCAGAGCACGGACAATGGTGTGTCAGAAACTGCCAGCAGACTTCCAAGCCAAGGTCAACAGTTTCCGTGAGTTCGTTGAAAAGCAGGTAACTGAACACGTGTCACCGGATCATGTTATCAACATGGACGAGGTCCCCCTCACGTCTGACATCCCCATGGGCCGAAGTGTTGCAGAGAAAGGACAGACAAGTGTGAATATAATGACAACTGGTCATGAGAAATCACACTTCACAGTGGTGCTGGCATGTTGTGGAGATGGATCGAAATTGCCACCAATGGTCATTTTCAAACGGAAAACCATGCCAAAAGGATCAAGAAATGATTTGTCTAACTTGTGGCTTACAAAGTGCTACACTAAGCGTCCTGATGGCTTTTTTAAAACATGCAAAGCCTTGCTTGTGATGGACAGTATGCAAGCGCACATAACGCCACAGTTAAAAGATCAAAAAAAAAAGTTGCAAAAAGATTGCAACTCCATACCTGCCATCATCCCTGGAGGTTTAACCAAAGTAGTCCAGCCACTCGACATCTCAGTGAACCGGAGCTTTAAAGGCAGTCTTACGTTGCCTGTGGGAGGAGTGGACGGTGGATGGAGAGCACAGCTTCACGGCAACCAGGAGGATGCAACTTTCCAGCAAGTCCTTGGATGGATCGACAAAGCATGGACTTCAGTGACAACCGAAACCATCTTGTCGGGATTCAGAAAGGCCGGAATAACTGGAACTGATGCTGAGTCTGACGACAGCCCTGCAGAAGAGGAGACGCCACTTCATCTTCCTCCAGAGTTGGCGGAGTTGCTCAGAAGCAACACTGAGGATGAAGAATTCAGTGGATTCAGTGATGTGGAATGAGATCGCAAGCTTGGTGAACTTGTTAATCGGTAACTTGCTTGTTGGACTCGTTGGCGTGTTATGTTAATTTAGCCTATTCAGGCTCCCAGGTATGTTTTTATGCTATTGTGTAACTGAATAATTGTTATTATGTTACGTTAACATACCGGACACCTATTATGCCTGTTGTTATGTGTGCTATTGTGTTGTCCAGTAACTTGCCTCTCCAGATTAAAGGAGTCATCACCCGGAAATCACAATTTCTCTTGTTAAAACATGCATATTGGTGTTGGACCTCAGTTGAAACTTGCCTGGAAAGCTGGAGTTAGAAAGTGGCTCAGTTTTTTCGCTTTGGCTCTTTTTCGGAACAGGAATAGCGCACGAGCATGCGCATTCCTACAGCACGAGATTTTGACTCTGCTCCTGTGGTGATATTACCACAGGAGGCTACTTGCATAAGCTCGCATAAGCATCGGCCCACAGCTGTCCTCAGCCAGACTTTCTGAGTGAGCACGCTGAGTCATTTTCACTACATACATCGTGACCACCAGCATTAAAACTCAGGTCTTACATGTAAAACCCGAGTGTGAAAAGTAAGAAGGAAAAAAAAAAAAGAATTTACCAATCAGACACATCCTGCTGTAAACGTGTATCTTCCACCGTCTCTGCCTCTTCACTCTCCCGTTCGGGTTCCGACTCCGGCTCGTACATAAATGCCTGAATTCCGTAAGGTTCGTCAGTTAGTGTGTGCGCCATGACAGGGGGCTTTTCATGTTTTGGAATCTGTGTGCATGCAGGCCAGCCCCCCATTCCGGCTCTGTCCTTCCTGCGGCCAATCAACGCGCGCCTCATTACATATTGATACAACGCACTTCCGGACCAGTCAAAACCTTGCGCATAATCTCGCGTGAGAAAGTTGCGGTATGAAAAAGTGTCAGAACAAGCTCTATGTTTGATTTTTGATTTTTTTTTATTTATTTATTATTTAAGTTTTAAGAATTGATCCAAAGCGATCCAAGGGGGACTGGATATGTAAAAAAAACAGGTGATGACTCCTTTAAATGTCTGTTCTTGGTCTTGGATTTTGTGAAATAGTTTCTAAATAAATGTGACTTATAGTCAGGTGCGACTTATCATCAGGTCCAACTTATATATGTTTTTTTCCTCCTCATGATGCATTTTTTGACTGATGCGACTTACACTCCGGAGCGACTTATAGTCCGGAAAATACGCTAATGTGTCTAAAAAGTGAAGCAAATGTGACTGATCAATCAAAGCAAATTGATAGCCATCAGTCCCAACAAAAGAAGCTCATGCTACACAAAGTGGTCATCACACTTATACTACTGAAGTTATTACGCCTCCATTAGGGTCGCACACATGTTACGTACAATGTGCAGGAGATATTTTATGTCTAAATCATAAAATAAAATAAAGAAAATGTTCTAAAATAAAACTTGAATGACCGAAAACCTTGTTGGCGACATGTGAAGGCTCAGCTGCAGCACAATGGTTTGTTGTAAAATCAAAGGGCGTGTCACTATGAGGTGACAAGGAGCCCAGAGAACAAGGACAGCACAGCTGCCTCCTAGTTATCTGTAGCAGCCAACATTGCCTTCACTCCTGGAGGAAGCTCAGTGTCATCATCTGAGGAGGCCACTGATCCCTGCTTTGCGGGAGCCAGCATGTTAAAAATAGTATTTGATAAGGGATGTTTGGTGGCATCATTTCTGGTCAACTGATTTCAAGGCAGCTTTTAATGTTGTGTCTCCAAAGGCCTGAAGCAAGAAAGGGTAGAATACTACTTCTATTAGTACACAGCCTCATAAAGTTTTGTGAAATGTGTACAGAAAGGGAGACAAAAGCACAAATTGGATTATGTGAAATATTATGTGAAATTAATTGCCTTCCTCGGGATAATAAAACTGGAATTGATTTGGCAATAGCACAAATTGAGCATGGAGGCAGAAAATGTTTGTTAGACACTTAGGAGACATAGAATTTGTGTTATTGAGAAATGCTCCACAGGCTGCCTTTTAATACGACATGCTCATTTCACAAAACTCTTCCACCGTCTGTTGGTACAAGTGCTCATCCACAACTACTGGATTGATGCAGTCTAAAGCCAAAAGTGCCACAAGGCTGGTTCAGTGTCACTGTCTCCTCTCTGCCAGGAGTGGTTGTGCCCTACAACTTTGTAAGAGTAACTTTGCACTCAGCAGTTAGAAAGTTCATAACAATGTTGAAAAAGTTTAAACTGGTTGTGTTGACAAAGTCAACAGATAGACATCAATCATTATTTATATGGCGCTTTTCATACAAAAAAGTGTCTCAAAATGCCTCAGAAATTTACAAACAGCAGAAAAAGAGAAACAGCAAAATAAAATCAAGAGAAGAAAATTAAAAGAACCCAACGCTCCCACCCTCACAGACATGCACAGAGACATACACACTTATACACACACTCACTGTGTGTCACACTGTCACTAGAGAGACATGGCTGGGCAGCGAGACCTGTTGCGTGGAGGAAGCTACCTTTGGGGGGGCCAACCACACTGGGAGAGTTCCCGGTCCAAGGCCGCAGGGAGCACCACCACAGAGACCACCCCGACCCGGGCAGAAAGGAGGCCCCGCACCAAGGTGCAGAGCCCTCTAGTCACCCGGGCCGGAACTGTCCACGGGACAGCACCCCCTGCGGCCAGACCAGAGACCACTCCCAGTCTGGCAGGCCCCCATGAGGAAACACTGGAGATTATAAACTGCTAGACTAAAACAGTAAAATAAGGCAACAAACGTAGAAGCTAAAAACATGAGGGACTAAGAATAAAAGAATAAAGGCTAAAAACACGAGAGACTAAAACATAAAAGCATAAAGGCTAAAACGTGAGAGATTTAAACAGTAAGAAAGGATAAAAAAATGAATAAATAAACAAATAAATACAAGTGCTCTGATTAGCACAGCATAAAAGGGATTTAAAAGAATTTAAAAATCAATTAAAAGCCTGGTTAAAAAGGTAGGTCTTGAGCCTCTTTTTAAAAACCTCAGCAGTGTCAGGTTGGGGGTTAAAGGGGAGACTATGGAAGGGGGAAGGACCCAAATGCAGATATACACAGGAGGCGAGATCAGGGCAAAACAAGAGCGAGCTTTATTATAAAGCTGAACACAAAAACAGAAGCAGACAAAAACGGGGCAAGTGGCAAAGTAACAACCAAAACAGCAAGACAAAGTACAAAGAAATAATCAAAGTTCAACTCAAAAGCAAAATGCCAAATTCAAAATAAAAATCCATACCATGGGGAACGAGGAACAGGAACAGGAGCATGGAGCATGGAGCATGGACAGAGACGGACGCTGACAAGAACACACACCGACAATGACAGGATCAACGAGATCAACGACAATGACCAGACAAGGAGTGCAGGGGAACACAGAGACTAAATACACAGACACTGATGACAAGACGAGGAACAGGTGAGGTGGACCAACAGGTGAGATAACGAAGGGGAGGAGCACATGAGGGCATGAAGGGACCACCACAAGAGACAGAGGGAGCCAGAGGGAAGAACACAGGAAAACTTAAAGGACACATGAGGGCATGGAAAAACAAGACAAGATACAAAGACATGGAAATAGACACAAGACAAAATCATGACAACCAATAACAAAACAAGGAACAAAAATCTACAGTCATGACAGTACCCCCCCCTCAAGGGACAGCTCCCAGATGTCCCTCAAAACCTAAGACCAAATAAAGTCGGGAGGGTGGAGGGGGGTCAGGAGGAGGGCCAAGGTCCAAACAAACAGGGCGTGGGCTGGGACCCACTGGAGGCCGGGGACGTGGGCTGGGACCCACTGGAGGCCGGGGACGTGGGCGACGAAGACGATGACGAAGGCATTCTGGGGGCCGGCGACGACGAAGACGATGACGAAGGCGTTCTGGGGGCCGGCGACGAAGATGACGAAGGCGTAGGCGTTCTGGGGGCCGGCGACGAAGACGATGACGAAGGCGATGGCGAAGACGAAGGCACTGTGGAGGCCGGAGCTGGCGGCGAAGGCGTGGGCTGGGACCCACTGGAGGCCGGAGCTGGCGGCGAAGGCGACGGCGAAGACGAAGGCACTGTGGAGGCCGGAGCTGGCGGCGAAGGCGTGGGCTGGGACCCACTGGAGGCCGGAGCTGGCGGCGAAGGCGTGGGCTGGGACCCACTGGAGGCCGGAGCTGGCGGCGAAGGCGTGGGCTGGGACCCACTGGAGGCCGGAGCTGGCGGCGAAGGCGTGGGCTGGGACCCACTGGAGGCCGGAGCTGGCGGCGAAGGCGTGGGCTGGGACCCACTGGAGGCCGGAGCTGGCGGCGAAGGAGTGGGCTGGGACCCACTGGAGGCTGGACCGCTGGCGGGGAACCCCTCCTTGGCTTTGGCCGGACCACCGACCGAGAGGCAGGCGCAGGACTCGGAACAGGACTCGGCCGGGCCTCAGGCCGAGGAGCAGGCGCTGGACTTGGAACCGGGCTCGGACGGGTCTCCGACCGAGGAGCAGGAACAGGACTTGGAACCGGGCTCGGACAGGCCTCCGACCGAGGAGCTGGGACAGGCCTCGGCCGGGCCTCCGGCCGAGGTGCAGGAACAGGACTTGGCATGGGCCTCGGCCGGGCCTCCGACCGAGGTGCAGGGACAGGACTTGGCATGGGCCTCGGCCGGGCCTCCGACCGAGGTGCAGGGACAGGACTTGGCATGGGCCTCGGCCGGGCCTCCGACCGAGGTGCAGGGACAGGCCTCGGCCGGGCCTCCGACCGAGGTGCAGGGACAGGCCTCGGCCGGGCCTCCGACCGAGGTGCAGGGACAGGCCTCGGCCGGGCCTCCGACCGAGGTGCAGGGACAGGCCTCGGCCGGGCCTCCGACCGAGGTGCAGGGACGGGACTTGGCGTGGGCCTCGGCCGGTCCTCCAGCCGAGGTGCAGGGACGGGACTTGGCGTGGGCCTCGGCCGGTCCTCCAGCCGAGGTGCAGGGACGGGACTTGGCGTGGGCCTCGGCCGGTCCTCCAGCCGAGGTGCAGGGACGGGACTTGGCATGGGGCTTGGCATGGGAGTCGATCGGGCCGCCGACTGAAGGCCACTGGCAGGTGTCGACCGGTCCGCCGACTGAAGGCCACTGGCAGGTGTCGACCGGACCACCGACTGAAGGCCACTGGCAGGTGTCGACCGGACCGCCGACTGAAGGCCACTGGCAGGTATCGACCGGGCCGCCGACTGAGGGCCACTGGCAGGTGTGGGTGTCAGCCACACCTTTAGCGGTGCAAACACGGCAAGTGCTGGCTGGACAGTTGGCAATGGAGTTGGGGCTCCACTGCCAGACTTCAAGGAGCCGGGACGCTGCCGAGAACGTCGCTTTCTTGATTGGGGCATTTTGTAGGCCAGGCGGGTTCCCAAAAAACCGGACATTTCAGGATTGGCATGTCCTGGGGTTGAGACTGAGGCCTGGGCTGGTAGCCGGGCTGTGGCTACGGCATGGGATGAGGCTGGAGCTGAGGCATGGTCTTGGGCTATGGCCTTGAAGAAAAGTTGGCTGGCAGCAATCTGCCGAGCCCTGCTGGCGGGGTTGGTAACGAAGTCCTGGTACCAGCGTACTATCTCCAGGCCGTTGACTGCTGGGTCCATTTTGTATGGTCTGGTCATTCTGTCAGGTCGGGGGTTAAAGGGGAGACTATGGAAGGGGGAAGGACCCAAATGCAGATATACACAGGAGGCGAGATCAGGGCAAAACAAGAGCGAGCTTTATTATAAAGCTGAACACAAAAACAGAAGCAGACAAAAACGGGGCAAGTGGCAAAGTAACAACCAAAACAGCAAGACAAAGTAGAAACCAAAAGGCAAGACAAAGTACAAAGAAATAATCAAAGTTCAACTCAAAAGCAAAATGCCAAATTCAAAATAAAAATCCATACCATGGGGAACGAGGAACAGGAACAGGAGCATGGAGCATGGAGCATGGACAGAGACGGACGCTGACAAGAACACACACCGACAATGACAGGATCAACGAGATCAACGACAATGACCAGACAAGGAGTGCAGGGGAACACAGAGACTAAATACACAGACACTGATGACAAGACGAGGAACAGGTGAGGTGGACCAACAGGTGAGATAACGAAGGGGAGGAGCACATGAGGGCATGAAGGGACCACCACAAGAGACAGAGGGAGCCAGAGGGAAGAACACAGGAAAACTTAAAGGACACATGAGGGCATGGAAAAACAAGACAAGATACAAAGACATGGAAATAGACACAAGACAAAATCATGACAACCAATAACAAAACAAGGAACAAAAATCTACAGTCATGACAAGCAGTCTCCGCGACCCTGAGCTTCCCCGGCAGGCTAAGAGTAACTAAGCAAATAAATCCTTATGAATACCATGTCATTATTTTTATTGTATTGTACTTATTTTACTGTACATATTTTCCTGTGTGTATCAAGTTTAAGTTTATAACAATTAGACATTAAGTTCAGTGGATATACAATTTTAATTTGCCCAGTAATAAATACCTGAAAAACAATGACAGTCCCATCAGCCTCTGCTGAGATTTGTTATGTTGTCATTAGAAAATGTAAGCTTGCTAATGCGTTAGAATAAAACGCTACAGGTGGTTTGA
Source organism: Diplodus puntazzo (assembly GCA_963678695.2). Taxonomy (NCBI): domain Eukaryota; kingdom Metazoa; phylum Chordata; class Actinopteri; order Spariformes; family Sparidae; genus Diplodus; species Diplodus puntazzo. Next base: position 22,602,971 of record OZ023175.1, on the reverse strand, counting down.
CAAAAAATGTGATCTGCTGAACTTTTCAAATTTTCAAATCTTTCAATTTTTTTTTTGCTTTTCTATGGTGAGTATCTTAGCATGCTTAGTGTGGCATTTAGCTGAATGCGATGTTGGGCATAGGTTGGCCCTACGGCTTTACCTAGCTGCAGGTGTGTCTAAAGATTCCAGGTATTTGTTTCTCATCGTGATGCCCTTCCGTCCCCTGTTTTGGACCAGTGCTAATTAGCAGTGTTATCGTGAGCGGATAGGCTACTTCTTTCTAAATTACATAATTACATAATCACCATCAGTAAACTGGACCCTGTCTCTCACTTGTGGGGAGGGATGCTGTTTTCTGGGGTAAAGTTCACTGACGTCTCGGTCGAGGGGCCGACCGTCATGGTGATTTCCCTACAAGTTCCTAGGGAGAGTAACTACAACAGCACAATAGTGGAAGGAGACAAAGACAATGTGAGTTAAATTGTTAAGCTCTAAAAAAATGTCACAAGATCATCACGATCAACTGCAGGAGTCGCCTGGCTCTGCTGCCTGGGACAGACATCGTTTTTCGGGCAAACATGTGATAAAGAGTGGGTAGGACAGACAGTATGACAGACAGGATGACAGACAGGATGACAGAGGCTTTTTTCATATAGGACTGCACAATTCTTTCCTCATATGAGAAGCCAAAGACACGACCAGTTATCAAATTTCTGTTGTTTGATTCCTGTAATGTCGCTTTGTGGGCTGAAGTGTGGGACATGTCTCTTTTATTTGATCTGGTTATTTAGACTGTAAACACCATCAGACCGACACATCCCTGATCCGCGCCTCCAGCTTTTCTATTCACATGGACAGTGGCTCGCCTCTGCTGTGGCCTTGATACTACCCCATCATCTCTACATCTGAAACCTTCACACAGATGGGGGTGTGGAGAATTGGCGCATGATTCCTGCACTGAAAGGGGCAGTTTGAATGGGGCTAGTGTCTCATGCTCTACCAGCATGTTGCACAAAGAGACACACCAATAATTTAAAACTACTAATTAACAGTGCAAATTTTCAAAATTAACATTGGCAAATGTTTTTTTTATTGAAGGGGAAATAATTCAGTTATGTTTGTTAAGCCTAAGAAACACATGTAAGCTTGTATTTATAACAGAACACCTTCAATCAAGCAATTTAAATCTAGGCATGTAGCTATGCATGATAAGCCCAAAGTCTAAGTCTAAATGCTAAACACATCTTCTGTAGATTACACAAACAACTAACCCATACTTCTCGATTTGTTCCTAGTGTCACACATATAACAGCCATATTAGAAGCATAACATCTCACAACACTGATGAGAAGAGTGTGTGTGTGTGTGTGTGTGTGTGTGTGTGTGTAGCTACTATGGAGATTGCTCTGGAAATGCCTTGATATGGCAATAACAATGCCAAAAATAAATATGTCTTGTATGCATACATGCATATAGTCACATAAACCACACACAGACACGATTTAGCAGTCTCTCAAGGGTCCTAACTCATCGGATAAAAGGCTGAAAAGAATGACTGGAAAACAGTAAAGGAAGGAAACACGGAGAGAAGGAAAACAATGGCTTGACAGCCATTAAATATTTAACAGGAAGACAAAGCTTTGCAGAAAGATGAAGAAGAAAGCTGTAAATTGTGGGCTCTATCTTGGTTGATGGCTAAGGCTGACTAAAGTGTGTGTGTCTGTTTGTGTGCATGTGTTTGTGTGTCATGTTTTTGTTATATCCTTTTGAGAAACCATGCGATAACTTTTCATTCCAATATCATCAATCATTGTTTAAATGATTTTGGATGTACAACAAAGCCAAGAAAGCTGCTTTGGGCAGTATTTGTTTCTGTGTGTGTGTGTGTGTGTGTGTGTGTGTGTGTGTGTGTGTGTGTGTGTGTGTGTGTTTGTGTGTATGGGAGAGAGAGCGCAAAGTGCTTCTTTATTGCTTTTTCATAAAGCATGTCATGGATAAAGTGAAGTGGATAGCAACAGAAACAAGTGGCAGACAATAAAGAGAGAAAAAAAAAACAGTTTTAATTTTTATGGGAAATTTTAAAAGGCAAATGACAGCATTGTTGTTCAACAATTCAAATTACACAACATGACCAAATTAAATGAAGGTCCCTTTGTGTGGAGGTTCTCAAACATTTCCCTGTCATCAAGCCAAAAACACTGTCAACACAAATTAGACCCCTCATTTAATAAAACATTGTCCCGTATCTGCCCTCATGAGCTTTTTTACTAGATGTATTATTTATTTTTGTATGCTCTCTAGACAATAGCAGTGAGAGTGGAACTGCTGATTAAAATGCTGATGTCTGTACAAGAGGGATAATTTCTAGTGAATTCAATCAGATTACTTAACTATTCATTTATTTGCATTTCCCATCAAGGATGCTTTTGTTGTCTCTGGACTTCCATAAAAAAAACACTGGTGTTTGTGCAGTTTGATGCAGTCCAACCCAGCAAACAATATATAATAAGTAAATGGTAGAATGGATGCTGCAGTTTAGGCATTATCTGTTATTGGACATCTTTTCGAGATACTATCAAGTTGAACTATTTTTGGATTCAGCTTTTTTGTTCATCTGATAAAAGTTCCAGCACCTTTTTTGTAGCCTACATGATGTTTGCTGCCCTTGGTCTGAGGCAGGTTAGGGGCTTTACATGCCCCTCTATTAGCCTCTTGTCAAATGTTGAGTTGGCAAGTGAAGATAAGTTAGCCATCGCTTATTTGTTGTCCAGGTCACTCCTTAAGATGGCTTTATTCAGAGATTTCATGGTGTATAAAGTTCAGACTTTCAGTACCTTCTTTGATGCTTAATCCAAAGTGAGACATGGAAATATTATTTTCAGTGCAATCATTACCTGGAACATTGCACCATATGTCTTGCCCTACTTACAAAGCAACACATGAAGCCTGCAACCAGCTGGCATATGTTAACAGATGGTTGACATCAGAAGACAGAGACTAGAAAGACAAGGAGAAAGGGGGGTGGCAGGCACTGAAGTGCAGTTTTAGCACACATGATATAATGGTTACACAGTGTAATCAACACCTTAGCCAACAACAAAACACACACTTACTATATTCAATACAATATGTAGTGCCACTAAAGCAGTATTCTTGGGCTGTATGTCGTATAAGTTTCCCTGCCCCAGAACTCCTGATTTAAATGAATTGGTCATTAACAGGCTTCAGCAGAGCTTGATGACAAGCTGATCACTTACGTTTGCTACCTTCACACTGTGCCTGTGCCCACAGATCAAACCATGATTTGTATTGATAGTTGTGTGAGTTTAATTGATACTGGGTCTACACTGCCTCCAAGAAGTAGCCAAATGCTTGTAAAAGCGTGCTAGCTCTGGGGGTGAGAGTTGGGTGCAGAGCCAGACTAAAGGAATAAACACATTGAACAAAGAAAGTGGATTTATCTTCAGTCCTGTTTATCAACCTGACTGCAGCGGTGATCCACACAGGTGGACTTCATTGTCAGATGTTCTGTTATGTTGACTGCCAACTGGAGCTGGAGGGGAAATGTAAAGTACTTTACTGTATTGAATCACATTACAGAGAGGAGAGGAGGGAAGAAGAGAGTCCTTCACACAAACCTTTGATGCACCTAAATGTTTGTTCCCTTACAGCAAATCTGGCTGTTTTCATAAAACAATAATTACGATGGTTATTATGATGGTTTTCAATTTATTAACAACTTCCTTTGATGCAAAAGTATGAAAAATAATGAAAACTTAAAACTGTTTGTTTTTTTAATGTTTCCATTCATATCTCTCGCCATCTGTGTCAATCTGGAAACAACAATTAGATTTGCTTTATAAGGTGAAAACTACTTACTAAAAGAGACAGACCATAATAGAACAGATGCTGATAAAAATCAAAGTTTATAAGCCTCTAGTTGATAGCAAATTAAAAAAAAAAAAAAAAAAAAAAAAAAAAACTTTCATTATTATTGTGTTCATGTTGATGAAAGTTTTCAGTCATCCAGCTCATGGTAATTCGAAGTGCTCTAGCACTTAGAATTTATGTTCACTTGTTTAGTGAGATGCAACAGTTTACCATTCAGTCGATGCTAATAAAGTTTGAATATAGTATGGTCAAGTAAAACTGATTAGATTGACTCTCCATTTTCTTGGACTGGACTGAAAATATGCAGAACTTATTCTTAAGAGTTATTAGTCATGTCTGCCTGTGGATTCATTATAAATATAGTTTGACACAATGGGCTCTATCTTGCACTCAGCGCAAGTGACTTTGTACACTGGCGCTTGTGTAATTCTTATTTTGCACTCGGCGCACATTGCACTGCATGAAAAGTGGGATTTTCGTCAGTGTGCGGCACTGTAGATTGTCGTGGAATTTCAGGTTTGCGAGAATTCACGGCAATTTGCAGGCAACACTGAAAACTGACGTAAATTGTCGGAAACTGACGTGGGCCTTGCTTGGCAGTTGTCCCCCCATGACCCCCCTCCCCCTGATTCTAGGGGAGGCTTTAACATGTAAATGAAAATGCTGGGAGCTATACAAATGCAAATCAGGGTAGCAGGGGGAGTTTTTCCCCAGGTGACATTTTCCTAAAAGGTATTAACTTCATTTTAAGAAAATCTCTGGTATAAATAGATGAGGCTCAGTATAGCCTAATTATAGACTCTTACATTTTAGCTTGAATTGATTTGTTTAATTAAAATATGCTAGATTAATTACTGTGTATGTCATTAGCAATGGCCAATGTTATGTAAAAAGATTACTTATTCCTTTTTTTCTCTCTCCTGAGACCAAGTTAAAGATAAAGCGCCAGTTGTTAAGTTAAAATGTGCATGACATATGAGATAAATAAGATATTGAAATATATAAATAATTTCTGTTTAAAATGTGTGACATTGAAATATAATTTCATGGGTTCTGAATGTTTAAAAGAAGTTAAAGTAATTCTTATTTCGTGTGAGAGTTCATGACCTCTAAGAGTTTTTACACTTCCGGGTTGACCGGAGCGTCACTGACGAGGAAGAAGGAGCAGAGAGTTAATGGCGTAGAGCAGCTAACAGTGGACTGTGTGTGTCCGTCAGTGTCGTGTTTTATTACTAACGGACTGTGAACTATATTCGGACGACGTGCCTTGAGTGTGTGAGCTGGACTCTTAATCGCAGTCGAAGTATTTGTGTTTTATTGGACACGAAGCAAGTTCGGCTAAGCTAGGCTAGCAGGAGCTCGGTTAGCGGCCCGGCCTTGTCGAGAGGAGGCCTGTGTTGACAGGAGGAGCTTTGCCGGGTCGCCGCGGAGAGTGTAGCCGACGGATGTCGTTTCGCTGCCGCAGAGGGACACGGAGGTTTATCGCTACGAGCATGTTTTCACAGACTAACCTTGCATCACACCGAGGCGTATTAGCTCGGAGCTCTGTCTGCAAGTCCAGATTTACATGATGCTGATAATGACGCCATCGTGTGTAAGTAACGTTTACTGTTTTCTCCTTCATGGTTTAATTTTACAGTGACTTACGTTTTCATTATTCATACCACTTTTCATTTAATTGTTTTCCAGCTGCCTGTAAGATAGTAACGTTACGCAGGAGCCTCAGGTACAAACAACCAGATCTTCCATCGCAGGCTGAAGCTGTGAGGAGTTCAGCTCGGAGTCGTTCGAGAACAAAGAGGGTAAGAGTTGTTAGATTAAATCCGTTTTTGGTCAATGTGACTATTATTCGGGTGCATTAATAGATGTCTTGCGTCCATACGCAGTGCATCGCGCAGTACTGATCGTCTTTATTGATTGTTTTTACAGAGAGCTAGCTGAGGATGAGGTGGAGCTTTGAAAGTGCGCCGCCATGGACCTGATGTCTGAGGGGGAAGACGGCACAAGACGGCGGGTGTCTGGATGGAGCCGGGAGCTCACCGAGCTCTGTGCCGCGCTGCAGTCGAGATTATAGAGGCGATTCCGAAGTGCAGAGCGACAACCGACGTCTGCAAAATGGACCGAATTCAGGCAGAAGGCCGGCAGTTACCGACAGCTCCGAGGCGGCAGACAGACACTTCACGGTGCTGCAGGATTTTAGGCTTCTAGTGAGCTTCCTGTTGTTGTGTGGGCGGATTATATTTTGTACATAGTTGTGATGTGTTTGTGTTAATAAAGCTCTTTCTTTGAATAAACAACACCTTCCTGGCATTTTCCTTTCCTCAATAAATTCATTCATGTCTTTGATGAATATTATATATTATATGAATACATTTGATAAATAGAAAGTAAGTAATATATAATATATATAATATATATATATATATATATATATATATGGGGTGTGGTTTACGTTTATAATGACTCAGGTTGACCAATAGTGACAGATCTGACAGATCTGCCAGCCAATCACGAATGATTTTTCGTGTTTAAAAGTAGTGGTTTCATCCAATACTGAGGGAGGATATTCAAGCCAGCCCACACATTCTGTGACCAGGCGTGGTTTCGCTGCGACTCATCTTCAAATTAGAGCCGTTCGCACCTCCGGGAGCTCCACTGACGTCATGGTTCGTTTCCGACAATTTGTGGCACAGCGAACGCGGCGTTTGCAGGCTGTAAATTGCCGTTAACTGCTGAAAATTAGGGAGATTTTCGGGCGTTTACGGGGACGAAAATCCCACTTTTCATGCAGTGTTGGAGTTTTCCCTCCACAGATGCACGTCCTTAAATTAGGGAATGACTTTGCGCTCCGGGGGAGGTTCAGCGAAAAGAGGAGGCGTGTTCCGGCGCAAACGTTCACTGGTGCTATTCTGCCGTTTCAGAAAACATTTGCGCCACAGACCAGGAAAAACCTGGTCTAAAGTCAGTGGCGCTTATTCAGATGCTATTTTAAGGGCACATGCTTGGCCATAATGTAGCGTGTGCTCAACATGCATACACGTTGCTTCTCTGGAGGAGTTGGGGGAGGAGGAGTACGGTGCACAACAGGAGCAGGTGGTGCGTTTGGAGACTTGAGGCGATGCGCCTGAGAGGCAGCAGCAACATCGCCACACGATCAAGACGGGCATTAATACCTTGCCGCATCCCGGGCAGTGCGTCCGGTCTGACAATGCTGCCACGGCGTGTAGTGGGTCTGGATCCTCTGCACCTTGGTGTTTGCGCTGCTCCGTCATCAGCTGGCCATTGCGCACTGCTCGGCCCGTGCGCACTGCTCCCGAGGTGCGATGTCATGGGGATGCCAGGCTTAGAAAAAAATATGGCAATTTCCTCCCACGCCTGTTTAACCAAAGCTACTTTGGATGGATTTCTCCAATCCCCATACAATGCCATTTCTCGGTCTTTTACAGCCCTGACGAGAACGTCGGTCTCCTCGGCTGTGAACCGCTCCTGGTGAGCGCCTGGCAAATGCGCCGTTATAATAGCAATCCGCCATGGAACAAGCGCGCCTGCTCTTAAAGGGAATGTGAGATGACGCTCTGATTGGTTTATTGCACGTTACGCCCAAACCACACCTATGACTAATGTAGCTACTTCAGACCAACCCATTTTAGATTTGCGCCGGGCGCAAGAGTCATTTATCCCGCCGGCATAATAGCAACAGCGCCTGAGATCCGCCCACAAAGCTACTTGCGCTTTGCGCTGGAGACTTGCGTTTCAGATCGTCAAAATAGGGCCCAATATGACACTATTGGACCACAATTAATTGATCATTATGTGAAGGCCGAAAATAAGCATGGCTTAGTAACAATCACTGACTGCAGTTCAGGGTGGCCTCAAACAATCTAACAAAATACACAACAGAGGAGAAGTAAAAATACTCATTGCTATTTTCTGTGTGTGGCAGAAGTGTAGCAGTGAAGGCGAGGTCAGGGGTTGGTGTGGAGACACTGAGTCATTCAGGCTGGTTTGGAAAAAAACGTTCTACAGAATCGTTGCTGAGGTTCAAGGACAAAGAAACATTCTGTTCAGGGTCAGCTGTGGCTCTCGACTGACAGGAAACAAAAGCAACAACTCTACAAAAAGGATTTGGCCTGGAAAAATAGAAAAAATACAAAAAAACAAGTACACAGTCACAATCACAGTAGGCTTGCTCTGTAGTCAGTGTTATCTCTTTTGGACATTGTTTTGTGCACACACTGATTAAATAACTTTCCCACCACTCCCAACCTGTTTTTTTTTTTTTTTTTGTTGGACGATGGACACAACAATTACCATCATTATCATCATGAGGAGTCTGCTCTGTACAGCAGCTTCATAATGAAGTTAGCTTCTATTTTGCTAGTTAAATCCATTAAATGTGAAGCTGCAGCAGTAGGAAAAAATATTCAGTTAGCCATACAGATAGTGAGTGGATTTGTGTGTGCCAGGTGGTGTTGTCACAAACGTATTAGTTGGTGGAAAAAATGGTTTGCTAGCTGGCAGCTGTGAGGCTGGTCTTATACACAACAGTACATTGAGCTAAATGCTAATGATAGCAAGCTTACATGCTGATGCTAAGCAGGTTTGATTATGTATATTGTCCACCATGCTTGGTTAGCGTGTTAGAGTACAAATCTTGAAAATCAGAACTAAACACTAAGTACAGCTAAGGGGGGATGGGAATGTCATTATTTTTCCGGGTAGCTCAGGAGATCAACACTGAACACGTTTAAAAAAAAAAAAGATTGCAGCCATACTAGGTTGGAATGTGTCCCAGTGACAGGCATTAAGAATGGCAAAATCAATAATAGAGCAACAGCCAATCCTGCTGATGGTCTCATTTTCTCATGCAGGTCATATAGAGGTATCAGCATGAAACTGCTCATAACCAGTTAAAAGTTCCTTGTAATATATTTAACAATGAGGTGGTACAAGCATGGTATTTAAAGCCTCGTCAAGCACAAACATACAAACCAAAAAGTTTTATTCAAAATGTGCAGGTCTAAATTGCTGTAGCTGTTACTTTCTTTTCCTCCGTGTGTTGCATGTTGGCATGTGTAAAACTGATGGGACCGTGAGGAAACAGCTCCTCCTTGAGGAGGTATCTAAAGCCTGCTTGTGAGTGATTTACAACCACATCTGTGAGATGCCTTGAATCTAATCAGTGAGCATCACACCAGAACACACATCTGTAATAACCTTTATGCAAAACTTGCAGCAGTGTGATACATTTTTCTTGTAGCATTAGATTCAGAGTTTTTAAAAACAAAATAAAATGAACAAAAACGAAAAAAAGAAAAGAAAAAAAACAGTGGTTCAAGGCATGGTTTATTTTTTGACATTAATTTGTTAACTACATTTACCAGAGTATTATCATTTTTTTGGTCTGACATCAGCTTTTACCATTAGTAAAAATGTGAACGCTTTTCTGCAGGAAAATGAAATAACAGCAAACTCTGTAATCAGTTTCACAGCCTAACAGCTTCACAATGACATATACAGTTGTGTGTGTGTGTGTGTGTGTGTGTGTGTGTGTGTGTGTGTGTGCGTGTGCGTGCGTGCGTGCGTGTGTGTGTGTGTGTGTGTGTGTCTGTTCATTTCTTGACATTTTATAGAAAATAAATTTGACAAGATAAGAATGGGAAATCTAATAATGTAGTTGTAGTAGTTGCAGTTAAAATGCTGTTTGAAAGCACAGTGCTACAATGGAAATATTATTTCTTCAGGAAAATAATCTTTGTGGTTTCACTGAGGAATCCAAACACATTTTTCTGTTGACCTTCTTCTTGTTATCATCCCCTATTGGCAGCAGTTCTGAAATATGTAGCTCTTTCAGTGCTCAAAGAAAAACAGTTCTCTAAGCAGACCAGTAGATTTCCCACCAGATCTGACCCAGGGGTCTCATTTGTTGTTGGTAATCACAATAATGATTTTAATATGGAAATAAAATACTACTTTCTGTTTTGTTGTGTATATTTAACACCAGCTCAACACCAGTTGCTGCATTTACAAGATATGTATCTGTGTTTATGGAATCTTCATCAAGCACACACTGGAAATCATTAAAGTGGATTTGCTTTTGATATCACATCAAAAATGTACATTCATCTATTCCTTCAAAAAATAGGAAGAGGTGGCTGTTGCATTACGCTTAGTGAAGTGAAGGTGCAGACCCAAACGCTTAAACATACAGGAGGTAGGCAGGATGAAGAAACAAAAGACAAGCATACATAACTTAAGCTGAAATATAGAAACAATAAATGAATAAAATTACAAGAAAACCAAGAATACAACAAAAACCAAGAAGAGCACACACTAAAAAACTGGGGGGTCTGAGGGGCAACCTGGAGGTCAGGTGAGGGGCAGAGGCCCTCTGGGGGCCGAGTGTGAGTTCGGCGGCGAAGGCAGAGGCCCTCTTGAGCCTAGTGGGAGGTCGGTGGAAGCCCTCTGGAGTCCTAGCAGGAGGCCAGCGATGTAGGCCGACAGAGAAACACTGGGGGTGGTCAGCCAGGATGCTGACAGAGAACAACTTGCTGTTGTCGGCCAGGCCACTGACCAAGGTACAGACCAGAGAATTGGATGTCATGGAGCCAGAATGTGGTCAGGGACTATGCTTTTTTAGGGGAGGTACCTTGTAGGCTAAGGGGGTTCTCCAGAAAGGAGATGCTCAGGGATTGTCTGGCCTGGGTGTCTGGATGTGGTTGGTAGCTGGCCTTTTTAAGGGGAGGCACCTTGTAGGCTAGGCGGGTTCCCTAGAAAGGACACACTGGAGCTTGTTGAAAGTTTCTTAACAGTCTTAGGCTGGGGACTAGCAGGCCTTGGAGTTCGCAGAAGGCTAGCCGGCTGACGACTAGCAAACACTCGAGCTGAAAGGAAGCTAGCGGCCTGTTAGCTAACACTTTAAGTGGGACTCACCCACATGTCCTGAAACCACATTAAATGCTGAATCAGCTCCAGTAATTCATCTGCTGGGTCCATTCTTGGTCAGTTCGTTCCGTCACACTTCGTGAAAAGGTGAGGACCCAATCACACAAACACACGGGAGGCAGGCCAATAAAATGAAACAAACGGCAAGCTTTAATAACTAAAGCTGAAATAATCCAAAAACCAAGAATCCCACAAAAACCAAGAGAAAACACAACACAAAAGGCTGAATAAAGTACAAATCAAAGCAATTTTCAAAACAGAAATCATGAGAGCCTCTCAGAAACATAAAGCCAAGAACAAAAAACAGAAAGCAAACCACGGGGAGACACTAGAAAACACTGGAAGAAACACAGGGTGGTAACACAGAAACGATCCGACAAAGATCGAGGCACAAAGAAACGGATGCCGTGACAGGATCGAGGAGTGGCTGAGTCTGCAGCACTGGAAGATGGGATGACTAGAGAACATTTCGCTTTGGGCTCTTCCTCAGTCCCGTTGCCAGGTGGTAGTTCCTCCTCTGGCAGATTACCATGTTATCAAAGGAGTCATCCATACTAAGTACACAATGACAATCAGTTAGGTGAATGGTCTGTTGATCAATAAATACATATATCCATTCTTCTGATAATGAGTCTCTCTAACCAACCATGGAGACAAACAGGTTTTCTAGGGCTTCTTCAGGACTGATCCTCTGCTCAGGGTCTGTATGTAGAAAATATAACAGGAGGCTCAAAAATGTCCTGTCATCCTCCATCTCAGTGGACTCCTGTAAGTCTGGGTAGAGCTGGATCTGAAAGAAAGTTACAGTTCAGTTGATCTGATTCCTGTCTCAAAACAGCAGAGCTGAATGGTATGAATTTGTTCTTCACGCATGAAATGGACCAAATTACTATTATCAGCTCATCCAGAGAACTCATGTCTTCTGGGTTCAATGCCAGCTGGTATTGTCCTTGAAGCAACACATCATATATGTCAAATTCTTCTTCATAAACGTTTAACCATTTGAATGAAAGTTGTCTGATTAGGAGATCAAGCAACGCACAGAGCTCAGGGAATAGCAAGGCGAGATAAAAAATATGTCAGCCACCATTTTGGGCAGTCCCAGTGCCGGTTCTCCTTGAAGAACTTCTTTGTGTGGCTGCAAGCACGCCGGAGGTGGTCAGCTGTCTGGCCCAGTGTGCTGACAATGTTCCTCATCTAGTCAAAGAATATGAAGAATGTCATCAGCAGACATACTACACCAAAAGTTGTGTTGGTTTTGGACAGGGAAGGATGTCAGAAGCTATGCAGTCAAATTTAGATACAGTATATTGGGTGACTAACCAGCTGGAAATCACAGCGCACCTCCAACAAGTGGTATACCCAAGTTTTATATTGCCTCAAACCGGGGGGGGGCGGTGTCTGGTTTGAGGCCCCCTCCCCCTGCAGTAGGTGTTTGTGCCTTGTAGGTATGCATAGCTCAGAATGTACAGAATATGGAAGTTGCGAGAGTAAGTAATAGAGCTATGTTCATAATGGAACTCAATTGTCATTCATATTTATAATTGTATTCATAAAGATTGATGATACCTCTGCTAGATCACCTGAAACAGACCACTGCAAGTGTTTTAAAAGATGGCCTTTGCAGTCTGAGGGTTGGTTTGGTTTTGGTTCAATAAGGTCAATTCAGAATTAAATCAAACTAAACTGAAATGAACAGAGACAGGAAGATAGGACGGAGAGAGCTGGAAGTGGAGTGTGTGATATTTACCGTCAGGTTAAGTGGAGGTGAAAACAGTTCAGTTTAACAGACGCTTTCCAGCTGTCACACAGGCCGGCTGTGTGTAGGTGTGTGTGAGAGAGACGGACAGGGGTGTGTGTGTACTTAGACAGCGAGCTTGATGAGGGTATAAAGGTCAGTGTTAAAGTCTGGCCTTCAGCCTGAATGACGCTGCAGGCACTTACACAGAGATACAGACGCGTGCCGCACACACACACACACACACACACAAAGTAATTTGTGATGCAAGAATATTTCAGTAGAGGAGACGAGCATTTACCAGTAATGGACGGTTAAGTATTGCACATAATGGGATATAAGTAATGTGATTACAAGAAAGAATGGCTCTGGTGATTTCTAGGTTATGTGTCTGCTACTGTATACATGAGGTGGAAAGAAAAAAATGTAAAGACCTCTGTATCACCTGTAGTTTGACACCAAACTGCAGGTGATACAAAGCTTAAGTGATGTTAATATTTCCTCTCATACTCACCAATCATTTACCAGACAGTATTAACCATCTACGCTTTACCTACACCTGGGCAGCGCCAGCAAGAACAATATTTTTTCCTACTAACACACACCCACAAGATGGCTATCAGTGTATTTAGACTGTAGAAACAATTACTATGGAAGCTGATGGAATACACAACAGCACTACAAGATCTGTAAGGTGGATAATGTCAGTGTTTCCTTTGCCCACCTAGCAATTTTCCTTTTCCTACTTTGCTCCCACATAATTATTCCATAATGCCACAGTACTGTAAAATCCTGACTCTCTGTGTATTTGTTTGCAATGTTAATGATGTGGAAATACAGCTTAATTTTCTGTTGTACTCGGGTTAAGAAGCTGTGGATAAAAGCATCATTTAAATGCTGTAAATGTTATCGTAATGTCTTTATACATATCAGCTATCATTAGCTAAGTACTGTTACAGAACACAGCAACAGGCAAAGATAATCCATCATTAATCACATGAAAAGACATTTATGGAAGCTTGTGGAATGTGGATCTTTGTTTTATAGATCATATTTAAATCATCCCATTACATGTTGGTCATGCTCCTTTGGTCTTGAATAAGATTGCTGATACCATTAACAATGTGAAGCTTTTCTACTGTTTGGTATTATAGTGAATGATATTAACTTAATGAATCCCTGTGGTTCATGTTATTAGTGGAGGCTAATGGGGTCACCACAGTGTAAAAGGGAGTTCTTTCTCTCAAGTTCCCCTTCTCATTTGTACTGTCGGTAACTCTACAAGGACTGAACCTTCCAACCGAAGTAATTTGTAACCCCTGGTCAAATAATTCTGCGTGCAACAAAGACAGCTGTGTTACACAGATGTTATATGCAGCCATCTTATAATTGAAATGTATCCATTGTTCATCATACACCAGCCAAGCCAGCGTAAATAAATCATTATATAAAGTTAATTTATTGGGTAATTATGCATGTTATCATTATATTCAACATCTTTGTTTATGAGCAACCCTGTTATGCAGTGTTGTGCCTGAACACGTTCAATGAATGATCGTTCATATTTTGGGCGATCGTGAACTGAACGTACGCATTTCTGCCTGATGAACGTTATTGTGAACGCGTTCATTATGGCGATTGTGAACAGCGCTCTCTCACAGTTTAACTTCGTTCAAGACAGTGCAAGATTTCCATCGAGCCTTCCATGGCATCTTCGTGTGACTACTTAAAACAATTTTATAAAAAGGTCAGTGATGATCCAGGTGGGAAAAATCTGACCTTTTTGTGTAAACTTTGCCTGCCAGGTTTCAAGAAGCAACTCCGTACATCAACAACGTCAACAGCGAACCTGAAACGGCACATTGAACTAAAGCACCTGGCGAGCCTTTCAAGGATGTGCGAGTGAATAAAAAATCAAAAGACGTGGCAACAGCGAGCCAAAACAGATCCTCTACCACCCAGATCACGTTATCGGCATGCAACAGTGGCTCCACTGTCTTCATCTCCCAGCTGCACCTGGACAACCTGGTTTTGCAGAATATTGTAGGAGAGCTGCAGCTTCAGTGTTAAAACTGATAGAATAATTGCTGTCTGTGTTTCTATATGGGCTGTGGCAATCATTTAGAAAAATAATAGCTTGCAGCAACATATTGAAAAAAAAAGAACTATGAACTAGTTCATATTTGGAACTGTGAACTTAGTTCAAATTTTTGAATTATGAACTATGAACTGAAGTAGTTCATTTTAAAATTTGTGAACTGAACTTTGAACTAGTTCATGTAGAAAGTGAACTTTCCCAACACTGCTGTTAGGAATGTGTACGCATGTAAATGGTGTGCAAACTGTGTACAAAAAAAAGGTGATGATGTATTGTTGGTGATCCGGTGTCTTTCTTATGACATTGGTTTATCTGCTCTGTAGTCTTCTTGCCTGTATTAACAAATGAATCAAACTGCATTGGATTTTTTTTTTTTTTCGTATTAAGAACCAATCCCACCTCTTCATTTGTCAGTTCATCAAGTCCATCAAAGCTTCTCCATGTCAAAGGAACAGCTGCATACACCTACACATACAGCAGCTGATGACTGACAGCTGACATGTCAGTGTCACATTATTCATTCATACATTCTGCGCCACGCTTAGCCAGAGATGTGACAGCAATCGTATTACAGCACATACATCACTATTATTGACTGATGTTTGGACTGAGTGCAAATTTATATGTATGAAATGCTTTTTTTGATGATGCAATGAATGGAGCCTTGATGAAAGTCAAGTCAAAGTCACCACAGAGACATACATACATATTTAATGCCAACTTTGCCAGCCTCTGTCACAAAGATGCATACGTTTAGCTGTCATTTAAGGCTAGCATGCCTAGCATTTAGCATGTATGGCAATATTTCATTTTCTTGCTTTTGTCATACTACTAACAGCCTGTCATTAAGTCAATTATGTGAGCAGGCTACATCTGAACTGACTTGCATATTAGGTCAGTGCAAAGAGTTACATTAGTACTTACCATCAACTGCATATACCAAAAACAACTGAAAGATGTAACATTAATATCACTGAATCAATAATGATAATAATGTGCATATACAGTATAAACTCATAATGTAAACACAAAGTATACATACCATTTCATTGAGGCCGATGAGCCTGTTTTTTTTTGGCACATAATCTTGGCTGTAATTCCCAAGTAGAGATAGCCAGCCTGCTAACATATTTGAACTTTCTGGCTTCCCAGGGCCAGCACTGTCATTTGCCCCGGGACCATTGTTTTTTCTTTATCACCACATCAATATGCCACTCATCCTGCTTTTTAATCAGTGACTGAGGAGTTCAATCTCACTGCGCTTGTTAATTTACTAGTTCATGTAGGCAGTCATGTCACCTCCGTGGATGTATAGGTTACGTTATGTCAAATCACGTTCACCCTTCATGGCTAAGCACAGGCAAGAATTTGTGTTTATGTAATGAAATTAAATGACAGTTTATGGTCTTTGGGCCAGTTTGGCGTGCAGGTTCAGCAAGGCTCTTGTGTACCACCTAGTGGAGCACTTGAACCGCTGGTGGAACGCGTACCACAGTTAGAGAGTCACTGGCCTCCAGTGAAGTTAACTGTGGTCAAGTGAAAATAGAGGTACTGCAAATGTACACACATTAATTCTAGGATCAGACTATGAGAATTGTGATTTGAAATTAATTAGAACAAGTAACAGGCCTAACAATGTTTGCTGAAAAGCATTATTTACATTAACTTGGATTATTTTAGCAAGTACGTGTCTTTATTGTGCAAGTGATTACATGACAGAAAAAAGGGAAATAATGATGGTGATGTTTTTAGTAAGGACTTGTAGTTTCTTTCAATGAAGATCACAACGGTTTAAATTTCCCAGCATCAGATGTAGTGGATGGCAACTTGTCCCACAATATGGGGTACCACATTATTTGAAGTGGTATAACCATGGTATGACACCTGGCATTAACATAAAAGAGTCTTTATGAATGTGTGATTCATGTGAATCGATAATTTATCGGTCAGTTGTGATTGCAGGTAGGGTTCGGGTTATTTAACAAAATGACACTCCAGGACACCAGTAACAACTGCTTCATGTTCTTTACAGGTGTCATGTCACGGTTATGACAGTGAAGCTAGTGGAAGAGAGGCAAGCCAGATATGAAGCCAGGAATCCAGTTGTCTCTAATGGCAGGCTATAGGTTAAGGCTATAAAGTCCATGGGGTATTCATATGATGCACCGATGATGATCATAGTCACCACAGATATCATTCAAACTGTCTTTAACCATCTGTTACTGGGGCTTATCTATTGTCTGACAGATGAAGGGATATTTGGCAGATTGTGGGGCAATTCGTTCATTTAAAGTAAATCAATTATCTTCTGGTTTCTGAAGATTAGTTTTCTGTGGCCTTAGATTATTAGATTTTCAACCTGATTATGAACACAATGAATGTCTTTATTTAAAGCCAAAACAGCTAAATTACACTTAGTCCCTGACACATCTTAAATTCATACCAAGATTTGTCAGATTTGTTCATTTCAATTTGGAGAAAATATTGCCACTTTCTTTAATAGTATGCTACGCGTCCTCTCTTTACATCCCTTTCAAAAGCTGACACGGATACACAAAAGCAAATGAGGGGGGTCAGTGGGGAAAACAAGTCAGTTTGTCTCTTTCCCTGTCAAGATTTTTTTTTTCATCTGCCAGACGTGAGAATGTTTAATCTCTGTGTGTGATTGTTAATATAGGCCTTCTCAAACTGAGCAACATTGGAAAGCCTTTCACACACAGAGCAATGTAATGCTTTTATGTGTCGGAAAGCTGACGTATTAGAGGAGCTCACTTTATCTGACTACAAAGGCTTGACCCCGTCAAAGACTAACATACACAAAGACACAGCAGTATAAACAGTTTATTACGTGAGCCGGAGATGACAGGAAGCATATCAGCCACGCTCCCATGTATTTGGCTGTGCGTTGTTATCCAACTACAAAGGGTAAAGGTATAGACACACAGACAAAGAAACATGGCAACAAACAGATTAGAGATGGGCAGAGAGAAAGAGAGGGGAGCAGTCCTGTGCTGTTAGCTGTACAGCACGAGTCTGCTCCCACACTGTTCTCCAGTTCAAAGACTCCTGGCAAGCAAATTTCACTGGATAAGGGTGATGGGCGACACAGTTAACTTTTGGATCTGTCTTGAATTAGAGGGGTTGAGTTGACAGTACATTTACAAAAAAAAAAAGACTAATAAAATAGTTTCTACAGAGTTTCATACAGTGGGACATTGTTGTCAATCGGGTGCTTATATTATAAAAGAAAAAGTATTTTTGAAAATATAACAGCATGATCACACAGAGGAATGGTTCAATCTCATCAACCTGGAGTATTAAATTGATCTGGGACTTTATCCTTTGATAGTCAGATAAATAGCTTCCTGTACACAGTAACTGATGAGTTTTCACATAAAATGCAAAAGGCCAAAAGTCACTGTAATCAAAGTACAGTAGTAGCTTGTCGAATTAATCCTTGAAGACTATTTTTCTTACACTCAAGACTTCTATCACTTAATCCATGATGACACAAATGCTTTTGTAGTTTCCTCTTTGAAACATTTCACAAGTTAGGTTGCCTCACTGAACAATTAGGTAAAAATAAATCTAGGAAGACACTCCAATAGCACTGCACGTTTACTGTAAATGGTAAAAGAAAGCCGTTAATCACATAAGACCTTCTAAGCTTATAGTTCCAGATAATAACAGCTGAGGGGAAAATTCCCCGCACCACAATTTAAGATAATGGGGGGAGTCAACATGAGCAACTGGGCTCAGCTCAACCAGGCTCAGTAGCCTTCAAGTGAACACAGCTGGACACTAAACTGGAAGTAAACATAGCCTCCAAAGTGATGGAGGCCTGTCTGAAGATGAAGACAGGCATCCGGATACAACAGAATACAGTAAGGAGGTGATTTACAGTAGCTCTGACCAGAACTGAATTTGTTTTTCACCTAACGCTGATAGAGCCCAGCTCTTTGAAACATTTGTCTAAATAAATCAGACTTTTACTTGCAAAAGTGATTGTGGTAAGCCTGTACTTTTAAACATGTTTGCATTTGTTGAAAAAATCTAATGTAAAAATGTACTCTGCATAGTGTAACAACTTACCTGGTGATGGTGCAATTTGGTGCCATTCTGCACTTAACCATTCATAACTGTATATTGAAGTGAGATGTATAAATCTAAATAGTATACATTTGTGCTTAAGATTTTTTATTTAATTTAACCAGGAAAGTGAGAGACTGTCATGTACTATGACCGAGAAAATAACGTTAGAGCAAAAAGTATGACAAAATGCCCCGGTCTCCCCTACTCTATGTGAACAGTTGTTTGACCAGAGCTTTATTTTCCTTTATTTTCTTGTGGTGTTGAAGTTTGAATAATAATAAAAAATGAATTCTTCTCACTAAGCTATACTGTATAGGCACAGTTGTAGGATAGAAGAACACCAGACTGTTTCAGTAAATGTGGGCAAATATAGGGTGCCATAAAACCTTGGCGTGTGTAAACAATTTCTATTCCAACAGGAGAATGACACTGAGCACAAAGCCAAACACTGGAACAGCTTCAAAGGCACAGCTGAACCACAGACTTGATCTCGTCTGTGAAAGCACTTAAACGTAGCTGTTGACAGATGCTACAATCCAATCTGATTCATCTTGAGAAAATCTGCTTTTAAGAATGGGAGAAAAAAACTCAAACTCTGAACCTGACAAACTATAATATATAGTAATACAAAAGATGTCATCTTTTTTTTTTTTTTTTTTTTAGCAAATAATGTGTTTCTGCTGCATATGCAGGGTCCCAGAGTCCGAGACCAGACACTTCCATTTTGCATTTGTTTTTATTGCAATTATTTTTTTTTTCAATACAAATTACAATATCAGTTTAACAAAAATGTCCATGAATTTCAGAATATCTTTTGTATGGCTCCAATATTTCTTTAATGATATCATGCACTCACTTGTGCAAATTCGGATGACTCATGTTACCCTAGCATGATGTGACAGTGTTTCGTAAAGCTTCTTGTGATGTGACAGAAAGTTTGGCTTTCTGAAGCTTGATAAATTCTTCTGCATTGAATCGACACTGTACCTACAGCAAAGTATAGATGCATGCCCTACGTCAGAGCTTACGCTGTAGCCTGAGGTCCACCTCCCTAGAAATGTAACTGCATCCGCTTGGTAACATTGCATTTTCTGGCTTCTCGAGTGTGTAGCAGCAGTGACCTGTGGTCTCCCACTGGACTTCTTGGTCTACTTTGGTCTTAAAGTAGTTCTTGCAAATCTTTGACTCTGTTTGGGCTCATTATCCTGCTCCAGTGTGAATTCTTCTCCACAAAGATTCAAACCAGAAGGTGGAGCATGTCTCTGAAGAATGGAGTGGTGATTCTACTTGGTCTCCTTGGGTTTGAAACACTGTGGTATCATTCTCTCTCCTGTTCATCTCCTAACATACACCTTTCTGTTACTAGATTTCAAACGTGGACTCATTAGTAAACACAGTAATTCACTGGGGAAATCTTGTATTTCTTATCACACCTCTGGTGTTTAGCCTTCTTTTCCCTCCTGAGAAATGGTTTACAAACTCCTTCTTACGACGTTATGCTGGTTGGAGTCTTGCATTGATACTTTTTGCAAATCCTGTATCTATGATGAATACGCCTTCCTATCTGTCAGGGGACTAAGCTTGATGTATTGATCACCACTTTGTGTTGTGGTTATCAAAAAGCTATCACCAAAGCTTTGATACTCTGGAGCTGTAGTCCAAAACAAACTAAGTTACCCAATAAAAGAGCCGGCAAGAGAACTGACAAACTCAGGCTGGAGCACATCCAAAAAAACAAAACAAAGACAAATACAGAAGTTAATAAGTACAAACCAGGGTGAAGCTAGGAGAGCACAGACTTGATTGCAAAATGGACCAGGAGTAAACACAGTGACAAAACAGACAGACTCACAAAGAGATAGGAAAAAGACAGGCTTAAATACACAAGGGCTATTGAATAAATGAAACGCAGAAAAAGGGTGGGAAAAAGACAAAGACAGGAAGTGGAAAGACAAATGCTGATGACAATATAACCTTCAAAATAAAACAGGTAAATAACCTATAAAACATGACAACTTGTGTCAAACTGATCATTCATTCTATATATATATATATATATATATATATATATATATATATATATATATTATATATATATATATATATATATATATAAAAACAGTAATTTTCATGCCCAGTGCAACGTTATGTAAATAGTGCACCCCTGCGCCGTGTTGATC
The DNA here is from genome assembly GCA_963678695.2 of Diplodus puntazzo. Classification (NCBI taxonomy): domain Eukaryota; kingdom Metazoa; phylum Chordata; class Actinopteri; order Spariformes; family Sparidae; genus Diplodus; species Diplodus puntazzo. Next base: position 22,582,045 of record OZ023175.1, on the reverse strand, counting down.
TCAAAATGAGGTAGGGTCTAGCCCACTGATGGCAGATCTTGAGGTAGTGGACAGTGACTGTGGAATAGACCAACAACAGGTTGGTCTTAAATCTAAAGCATAGTCAGGTTCCTGCTATTTAAAGGACGCATCAGATGCGTCTACACAGGCAGGTTCACACTGTTCATACACTCTGATTTTATGATTTGGGAGGCTGCTTTCAGTTTCTTTAAACATTTCCATGAAAGCACTTGCGTCACTCTAACAGTGTGGCACATTCAATCAGCAAAATTAAAAGCTAGAGTTGTAAACTTTCCAAAGGGAACAAGTCAAGCATTTTCATCAATCAGATCAGTCACAAGTCAGTTTATCAGCTGTTCCTCGTGTGCAAATATGCATGTTAATGTATAGATACACATAACGTTTCTGCTGCTGGAGGATCACTGCAGGTAATGTCATTAATATTTTCCTCATTAAGGACATATTTCCCCCTCTCATTCCACTGTTATTGATCAGAATGATCCCGTGCCACCAGATCCACAGACTGAGATTCTCGCACACACAGAGGGATGCAGCAGCACTCCTCCTCCTCTTCAGTTTAATAGCAGTGTATTTTCTCATAAACAGTCAAACAGAGCTGCTGATAGGACAAGTGGTTGTGAAATGGCAGGCAGAGGTTCCAGCTGCAGAGGATCACATCCTCTTCCCTCAGCGAAGATGAGTACCATTGGTTTGTATGTGTCAGGCCCTGGTGCACCTGGCTCTTAAAGGGCAGATGAGATGACACTCGGATTGGTTTGATTTATGTTTTGCCCAAAATGCACCCATGACTCATTCAGGGTGTAAATGGCACCTCTTTTTGCGCGTCACTTTGTGCCCATATTATCCGCTGTTTAACTAGAAACATTGACTTGGACCGACCTTAAACACACTAGCATGCTGCGCTTTAGATCGAGCGCCATAGACCATCTAAATAGGGCCCCTTGAGTCCAGCCATGACTTGATGCCGAGAAAGCCCCTCTTTGCCACTTTCACTTTCACTTCTGAATCATTTCTGATTATTTCCAGGTTAATGTGACAATATTAGAGATTCTAAATGTGGTCTCAGACCTTTGGGCCCTACAGCATGTCTGTATCTGCAGACAGGCATGTGTGACAGTGATAATGCACACCATAAGTTATTCCTCCTTTATTCACTCTTGTTCATAGACTATAACAACATCATCAAAAGACTAATCCTGGAGTAACTCAACTGCTACGATAACATGTGGACATTAAAGGCTCCGAGTTCACATTTAAAGGTGGATCCTGAATGCTACGTTTGTGTTAGGGCCTTTCTCCAGTTTCCCGTTCTCTGCCTCTTTTACTGTTTTCCCTCACAACACATGCCCCGTGTCTCAAGGCTAAATAATGGGAAGCTGCTGCATTTCATCTTCTGGCTTTATCTGCAAACTCACATGCATCAGCTCAACCAGGTCCATAGCAGAGAGCACGGACGTATTTGCACAATCCAATACACACATTCACATAGGAATGCACACTAACCAGCATATGAATCAAGACAGACACACCCGTCCACGCACACACACACACCCATGTTTTACAGTTGCTTGCTGCATTTCAATACCATCCAGGGCAGCTGATGAGACGGCACATACTAATCAATCTCCAGAGAGGATGAAGACAAGAAATCAATAGTCTACAGTTCTGTCTGTATAAATCTAAGTGCATACATGCCAGAGCAATCAGTCATTTCAAAAGACACAGTGGTAAGTCCATTTGCATTGTTTTATTCTTTCACGGGTTGATGGAAAGATAATGTTCCACTGAGGTGCAGACACAACATTAGAATTTCTCCTCATATTTTCTGTCTGTCTCATCTCACCTGGAGCCTTTTCCTAGCCTTTACCTTTTCGTCTTCATGTGAACAGACTTGCAGAGCATGACGTGAGCACAGCGGATGGTCTGACATCCCTCAAGGCTGTTATGCAAGACAGAGTACTGATGTAAAAATCTGTCTTTTTCCGTAGCAGGATCACATATATTCACTGCTTATTAGAGATTTGTATTACAGATCTAAGCAACAGAGGAGACTGAGCTGATTATGTGTCACAATAGACAACACCTGAAATAAAAGGGAACAGTTTCCAGCATCTTTCATCTTAACTTTGTATTCTGTCAGTAATAAAAACTTTTTTTTTTACACTGTCGTTGCCTTTAGGCATTGCAAATTGAATTTCCCTCACCGAGCAAAACTTTTCATTTTCCTCTCTACATACTGATATGCTGACTTGAGACAAGTGTTTCAGTTTCATTCAGAATGCCAAGGAAAGAAAGAAATGCGCTGTAAAATTCCACACGCTCCTGAAAGGCAAAGGAAGGCCGCTGTGAAAGATGTGACTGCATCAAGAGATTTGAGTCAAAGCTGCCTGCGGAGAATGATACTGACATTGCCCAAGGGGACTGGCCAGGAAGAAAGCTGATTTCTGTGGAACACAAAATAGTACTTAAGGGAGAAGGAGAGACAAGAAAATGACTTCAGAGACAAACTTATGTTTTTGTTACTTTCTCCTGACAGAGGGAGTAGGGGTAAGTTTGTGTGTGTACTGCTGTATTGCAAGACATCCAACTCCACAATACTCCTCTTTAGATCATATTTAAAGGGAGATTACCCTCCCTTATATTAACAAGGGATCAAGTTACTTGATATTACTCACAGTGAGGAACTAACCAACACATCTGCATACGTGAACGACTGAACTTTGCAGCGCAGCAGCAACAATCCTTCCTCTGCTGGACCCTTGCAGTTTGGTGAGGTTTAGGAAAACATTGTTCTTTGGCACAAAATAACTACATTGTTTATGCTGAAGTGCTATATTGTAGTTTATTTTCAAGAAACTGAAAACATAATGTTATTTATATGTATAAGTATGCTTATAATGCAGTATAGTGTTTTATAGACATGGGATTTATATTGTTTTTAATAGTTTCACAAACTTGTGTAGATGCACTGGCACGATTATCTGCAGTCTGTGAGAAAAATAATGTTTGGCTGCTGTCTGATTGTAAACTGCTGTAATAATGTTTGTAAAGTAAACATCCAAACAAACTCACCCTTCCAAATGACTCAGCTAATGATAATGCCAGCTGTTTCCCTTGCAGCTATATTCCGCCCCATCTTTCCCTGATACTTCTGTTTCTGTGAATGCATGTCACCTCTCTCAGTTTTCATTATCAAGCACTACCAGGAAGTGTTTCTCAGACCCTGTTGTAATTCAGCGAACAGACATAATCATGTTGTTTATAACATAACCAACATTTCTGAGTCCATTTACCTTCGGCAACACGACTTTAGGGCCAACGACACCCAGCTACAATATTTGCCGCCAAAACATTACTGCTTGCTTGTTAGAGTTGTCACTGCTGGATTGTCGCTCACACTACGCCACTTGGCAGTTTCACACCACGCAGCTCTGTGCTCGTGATCTCTTCGGTGTGTTGTTTCCAACAATTTTCCAACACACACTCATTCTCCCTTCGCAGTTCACTGGCTGTGCCTTCCAATGATAGACTGTTGAAATTCCAAGACAGAATGCACTTTCATGTTAATTTTGGTGCTCTACAAGTTGAACTTCATTGGTTCATCTGTGCTTCGCAGAGGAAAGGAAGAAGCATGCATTAATCTGAGACCGTTAATCTGATTGTACCGATTCTGATCCTTTTGCTAAAATTGTGCATTTATGTATTGCCACTGGGTTTATGTTATGCAGTTTCCTCTTTAAAGGTTCCTCTGTCATGTCATGTTTTCCTTTACACTTTTTTTTCTTTATTGTGTCTTTTTCCTGACTGTGCTCTTGTGTGTTACATTAGTTAATTAATCCATGTGTGTTTCCTCTCTTGTTGTCAGTCCCACAGTCCTGCATTTTTCCCAGTATTTGTTTTTCTGCTACTAGTTTACCTTGGTTGCCTTTTGGATCTCTTTGTTTTTCTTGGACTACTCCCATTATGGAATATTTGATTGTTGGACTTGTTGCTGCCTGGACTTTGCAGCAGCATTTAGTTACATTGTGTTTCTCTACCTGCTTCAGTTTCCACCTACAGTAAGTTTATTAAAGTTATGTTTTGTTAGTTTGAGTCCCTGTTTGAGACAAAATTACAGAAGTGCAGTGCTTAGTTGATGTACTCTTTCAAAACTGCTGTAAGATGATATGTAAAGCATTTGTGTTCATTAGCATATAGTGTGATGCATGTGCTATATTAAATAAATAAACATCTTATTTTTCATGCACCAAAATTATTAATGCATTTACTCCTTTCTGTCACAGAGAAAATCCTGCCTTGTCTTTTCAGTTAAAGTCAACACACCTGTTCAGCCGCTTCACACCAAAGTCAGTCTGTTTTACCATCAAAACACAGTGTTGAGGCTGGTGTCAAGCTTTTCAGTGACAGGAAGTGATCATACCAGTGTCTCAAAATGAATGCAATCATTCATTATTGATGGTAAAATGCTTTAAACAATATTGGATCTGTCACTTCCTGGCAGTGATTCATGTGAGGATAGCAGAATCCATACTCCGTCTTGTTTGCAGACATCTGTTCTGACTTTTTTTTTTCAGTTTGAAGTCTCTGTCCTTTCTCTTCTCTGACCTTCACCAACGTCAGTTTTCTAAATAGTGTGATTGGTAACTATGACGACAAAGGAAGTGAATGTTGCTAAAGGACAATATATGAGTTATGAATGTCATGCTTCAAAAAAAGTCTGATTAATACTGAGGAGAAGCAAGAGGAAGCATTCTTTTTCTTTTCCGACTAACTATCGCATGTCGATGTTAATGTCATTTTCATTTAAGAGCAATAAACTGAGCGAACTGTGACAATTACAAATGTTCTGGAGAGAAAACGGAAGGATACTAACTGGTGCAAGGAAACATAAAAATAAATAATCACATACACACGGTCCCATTTTCTACCTCTCCCTCACATTATCACATCTCACTCATTCAATCACACAGTTTCACTTCTGAGCCTTTAAACACATCGAGTGACACACACACACATACACACATGCACACACATGATGAAATAGCTACAATATCTGGCTGCCAGCAGTCGGCGATTTTCAATTAAGCCTTAACTAGAGTTTTAATGAACTCTGCCTGCTTTCATAAAGAGACGGAGCCAATGAATCGAAAGCGTCGAGGCGCTCGTCAAGCCAAACCAGAGGAGGACCAGTAGGGCTTAACTGACTCCTTAACAAGCTAATCAAGGCTCTGAATTGGCTTGTTAACACGAGGGCTCATCGATACAGAGGGGGTTGTAAGATCCTCCATCCGAAGAGGCAACTTGCAGATGAGAGGACTCCTCAGGTCTTCAACATTTTCCTTCCCTCTCTGGTTTATACAGGTTCGTGTGGATGTAAAATGTCATAAATGTTCAAAAGGTCAAAGTCCCCACCAACAGAAGCTCCTCTCCTCCACAGAAAACATGGCTCCTCATCACTAGACACTACATTTGCATAATAGACCAGAGCTGTTTCAGACAGAGGGGGGATACAGCGTTGCAGCACAGGACAGTATGAGAAAACTGATTTGTTTGTTTTTATGCATGTAAAAGCTATTTTAGTAGCAACACAAAATACAATTATGACCCAGTAAATTTGCATAACAGTCTCCTTTAAGTGTTTATCCCTATTATGCAGATCTTCTGACAGGAAGACCCATCCCTGTTTTGACAGTGTTCTAGCTCTGCTCCTATTTTCCAGACATGACTATCCAGTTGGTGTGAACAGAGATGAGGAGAAGCCAGCCCCCCAGTGGCAGGAAATACACCAGCCTGACGTGCTCTCATAGTGTTAATGGGTTTAGTTGGGATAAGTGGCCTTCTGTTGCAGATGTCTTCCCTTAACAGCATCTGAGGCTAATTTGGGTCAAAATCTCTACATCTGCTGAGCTCCACACTGTGTTCACTATATTATTCAGTACGGTGGAGCAGAATTTCATATGGAACCATTCTAAAACATGGTATGATAATTAGGAATGTGTATGTTATCAAAGAGATTACATGTTAGTGTGATGATGCTTCCATTGCATTTTCTCTTTGACCAACTGGATATCAGAGTGTTCCCTCTGAGGAAGAACTTCCAGTAACTAGACTGAGACCTTTCACTCACTTTGGGCTCCAATCTGATGTATTGTAGTGTTTGAGTTTCTATAGCAGCAGCTCACAACACAACACACTAAGTGACTGGCAGAGTTTTTGACCCACATTATGCAGGAGAAAAGGAGCTTTTAAGACACAGTTTACTGGTGGATTCAGCTGAGATAGGGAAGGTAAAGCAACATTTTGTAACTGTAAATTTTTACCTAAACTATCAGCTTCAAAATCATGCTGATGATACAGTTTCTTGTAAAAGGGTGGAGGGTGTCTCTGGTGCTTATCCCTTGTTCAGACACAAGTTTTTAAGACATACATATATATATATATATATATTTTCTTTTTTGTAATAGGTGCCATTATGTCTGACACATTTTTACGGACCAGGGATATGTGTTTCTGACAGTGGTGTTCCACACCAAATTCCCGCCATTTGCTTTAAAGGAAAAAAAGACATTTTAGGATAAAACTCTTAATAACAAAAACTGCAGACATTTTGCTTTAGTATCATACCTGCCAACATTCCTGATATTTGCTGGAGTCTATATTTTTTTTCCACTGTGCTCCCGATTGGCAATCGCTCCTGTTAATCCCTTGATGTCACAGTGATACAGATCAAATGGGTCAGTTTCTGAGTGGGATGTGTGTCATACTACCTAGCAACCAAACCCAGGGGCAGAAGTGTGCATCTCATTACTGCACTCGTTAAAGCCCTCTGCTCTGATCAGTTTGCGGTGCAGGTTTGTATCGTGGCAGGGGTGTGAAAGGTAGGTCACATACCTATACCCCAGAAAACAATTCAATCCCCAGCAAAAATGTTAGCTAAATTAGAAATTTATATTTCTAAGTTCTAACTTATTTTGTATTGTATTTCTCGTTGGTCACATTCTCTGGTTAGGTTTATGCAAAACTTCTGCTTGGTTTGCATTAGGAAAAGATCATGGTTTGGTTTAAAATATGTGTTTTGGTTGCCAGGATCACAGATAGAGATGGTCAGACTTACTGTGAAAAATACCCGGTTTCAGCAAACAAACACAAAAATGGCCCTCAAGACAGACAGTCTTGGTTTTGTCTTTGAAAAATCACCTCTGGTTAGATGATATAAATTGAAAATATCACCATCTTAAAATATTCCAGCTCTACACACCCTTTTTTTTTTCTTTCACTGCTGATGTCAAACTGTCCCTCACCCTTCTTCCCCTGCTCGCCTCACGTGTTCCCACCTGCAGTGTCTCGTTGTTAGAGATACTGTAAATCACCTCCATTCTGTATCACCTGTTGTCACACTTAAATCCGGCAGTCTTGGAGGTCACGTTGAATCCCAGATCAGTGTCCAGCCAAATCCTATTGAGCTTCGCCCCATTGCCGGTGTGTCCAGATAAACTCTGGGGCCACTGGTTCACGGTTAACTGAGCCCTTCGCTAACTAGCTAACAGTTGCTAGCTACAGCCAAGGATAGCTAGCAGTTGTCAGTTACTCTGGTGATATGCCAGGTCCTATGTTTTGGATCGACTGCTGTATTCTGGCAGTGTTCTACAAATGTACACCTTTAACTGTTCAACACACTATAAAGTTGTGTGCTTCATGCCTCATGAGGCAGGACAATGTTATCATTACATACTCCTCCTTGTGTTCATCATCTCTTCATCTATGTCCCTCAACATATCTCTATGTCCCTCTCACATCTGTCCGCCATTAAAGTCCCAATGTTTTTCTCTTTAATTCTGTCTGTGTGCATCTTCCGCAAACAATCAATATCTATACGAAACTATATGAAAACAGCATTATAAACACAAACACACATGCACATAAACACACACGGGGATGTAGTGCACGTATCCATTCAGCCTGCAGGAAACAATGTGCAGCCATAAATCAATAGCCCTTGTGAAGGCAATGAGGCAGAGACTGGGACAATAGGAGGCTGGGGACAGAATAAGTGGAGAAGACACACACAAACGCACCCACACACACACACTGCACCGTTGTGTACTCTTTTAAGGTATTTTGAGGTTATGATTTATGGGAAATGGTTTGATCCACTGAAGCTGTTTCACTGGATGATGGTAAACATGTTTGGATCTTACCGCCTCGGGGACAACGACAGGTCAGCGGAATAAGAAGCTTGGTGCAAAATGGTCTTACATATTCCTGAATTTAAGCTGACATCCTCTCTGGCGGGAAGCCTGGCCCGCCTTCCTCATCTCCTCTCATGTCTTTTCAACTCCACGCGCACACAGCTATATGATGTTGTCCCTGTGTCCATCACGGTCCAGTTGCATTACGTTACAGTGAGCAGTGTGTGTACAAGTGTGTATTATCTGTTCTGTCACACTGAGCAGTGGGCCGGTGATACATGGCTGTCCTTAGGCTAGTTCTCTGTGCCTACGCAAAGACCTGTATGAGTGAGTGTTTGCCATTGTATGTGTGTGTTGTATCCTTAAGAAGGCTAATTCAGGGTTACATTTAGGATTCATTGGATTAAAGGTGCACTATGTTGTTTCAGGATTACAATTTAATCTGAAGAGATCTTCATTGACTGATTTGTATGCCTAAACAATCTCTCTTTGATTTCACGACGGAATTAACGGCATAAACAAACTGACCACAATTTATACTGTTTGTTTTTGTTTATGGTGGACCCTGCCACCTTTCTAGCTTCAAACACTGTTCTGTGGACCTTAATTTCCTCTGAGTACAGCTTTTTTATTCAGTTATAGAAAAAAAAATATTTCTGAGTTTCTATTATTACTTCATTAATATTGCATATATATTAGTTTGAATTTCTTCTCCAAAACTACATAGTGCCCTGTTCAATGTTAAGTGGAGGAAATCCATGCAAATAAATGGTATATCCATTCAAAAACGTAGAAAATGGTGGGAGCGCACTGCTAGAAAATATCACGTGTGTGTTTCAGCATGCCGCCCACATCTTCTCTCTGTTATCACCTTATCAATATTAACAGCGAACATGTGGCATGACTTATAGGGCCATCTCTGTCTTTCTCTCACACACACACACCTACACACAAGCAGATGATGCACAGATGACCTCCAGTACGAGCCCTCCTTTCCAGGCCGGTTAGCCCCTCGGGGAGGCTCTGTGCCATGCATAAATATTCAGATTGGTCCCCGGCTCTGACAGGCTCTGCATGGTGATGGCTTGTGTCGCAACACCAATTCATAGCTACATCTCCGTCCCCGCGGGGCTTGTTCTTTTTGACTCACCATCATTCGTAAAGCTATTGGGAGCGTCGTATCCAAGAGGTGGGGGTGGGGCACAAAGATAATGGGACAGCCATGGACGTTGGAGTCTGACATTTTTTTGACATCATGATTTCATCACCTGACATTTTCTCTGACATTTGTCACAGAAAACATGTCCTCACACACTTGAAGCTGGACCATGGCCTTATTGAAACAAATTCTAGACGCACTGTAGAATACTCGAAACACTAGAATTCTAGAATAAGTGAATAATTTTTGAAAGACTGTAAAATTCTAGAAACACTGAAGAATTCTTGAAACACTAGAAATCTAGAAGCACTGTGTTACGACGTCCATTTATAGAAATCAAAACCAAGGCTCAAAAGAGGTTGGAGGATGCAACATATAAAGGACGCCAGACACAAGGTTAACCATTAACCAACAAGCTTTAGATCATTCAAATTATTCCCCCCAAAAACTAGGGACAAACGAAAGGGGACTGGAGATCTCGGCCAGAAGGAGCAAAAGATGGAAAGACGCTGGACCAACCACAGAGTGGGCCGTCACTCCCCGCGTCTCCCCCAAACTACCTAAATGGAAACTAATCCTAAGACGAAAGAGACGAATAACTGAGCAACCTGCAAAAACTGCAGAATTCCAGAAACACTGGAATTCTAGACCTGTTAGAATTCTTGAAAAGCTGTAGAATTCTGGAAACTGTGTCACTATTGAGAATGAAACCCCTAAATCAACTTTCTGACAAATTGGACCAAAATACTGATAAAGCATCTGTTATCTGGCCCTCTAATTAGACTCAATAGATGATTAGTGAACATAATTTACTACATGCACACAACAAGTTGATGGTTCAATCTATAATTCTCATTTATAGAAAATAACAGCAACACAAAATACAGAGTCTATGACACTCCTGAGAGTGAACAAGGGAGACCAGTGTTCATGAGTATCCACCACAAAATAAGATGAAGATCTTTGAGTCTGGGTCTGAAAAAGAGAAAGCAGGAAAAGAAAAGTGTCTAAAGAAAAGGAAGGCACCAGGAAGAGGCAGAGGATACCTGAGTCGGGTGGCACAAAGAGAAAAGTGTCCGAGAATGGAGATGGGCCAAGAAAAGGATTAAGCGTGGAGCCTTAGGATCCCGCCTGATCCTCAATGGAAAAGGACAGCCACCTCCATCTCCACATCCATGTCAGATGAAACCAGCAGACAGAATCTTCATGCTGAATACCAGCAGATTGAACCACTGGGTGAAGGAGGCCAGGGATCCGTCTTTGTCTCCGTCACTACAACCTACTTTGACCTCATTAGCTGATTCCGAGATGTCTAATAGACACAAAATTATATGACCAAGGGTGTCTAAATACATCTGGCCATGTGGTGTACATTATAAAGTATTTCAGCTGAATTGTGGTATTCTCACTCACCCACTCACTCACTCATACTACTTGCCAAAATGCTCTTTGTTTCTGTCTGTATGACTGGTGTTTGCTTGTTTGACTTGCGTTACTCGTCTTATTTTGCTATTGTTTGTCATGTCTCCCACTTTTTTGTGCTGCATCATCAAACAAAACAGAAATAAAACCTGTCAAAACATCCCATCTTACCTGACACAATCCCACTCCTTACTTAATAATTTGTCGTTTTTAAAGTCTTTTTTTTTTAAACACCCATTGATTTTATTTTTGAGGTATTCATATCTGTCATTTCATTCATTGCATTAAAACAAGATCCCAAAATACCAAAAGCAAAAACAAAATGATCCTTTTGTTACTGGAAAAATGTGCCCTCCTTTGACCTGTTTCAGTATGAAAGGGGTCTCTGACAACAAATACATATTTGATCTTTCAAAATATAATCATTTTACCTCCAGGTATGCAACTCTAAGTGGTTGTTTAATAGAACAACAGTAATTTGATGTGACATAAATAATTTATTTTTTTAATTTGAACCAGTGCCATCTTGCACGCACTTTAACAGTGTTTCATTTTTTGTTGTCGGAACAATAACTTGAATGAAAATGAAAAAAACAAAGAAAAAAAAAGTCACCTCACTAATAGCAAACCTCAGACATGTTGTGTGTTGTATAATCATGGGAGTGGGAAGGGATTTAAAAACACTGAAAAATATTCAGATGAAAGTAAGTGGTATCCTGGGGGCATGTGTGGCAGTCTATGTGTGAATGTGAATAGTTTTCCCCATAGTGTACATGAGCATAACCTACCACCGCCAACTGGGAATTATAGCCAAAGTGCACATCACATGCCTGGAAGGCAGAAATGTTTTTCCAGGGAAATCTTCCAGAGTCTTTCTAGTCAAGAGCCCTTGGAGTAAAAGAAGAACTGTACTCTATAATTTCATGAAGTCTCTTAGAAACCATCATTTCTACGAGTTTGTTGGTGGGGAGTGATTTCCATATTGTAAGGACTGTTCTGTGATTTCATTGGCTCTGAGTGTTCATGTGATTTGGTTGTTGAAGTGAAGCCTTCCGTTCAGCAGGACACCAATCAGTTCTGCTTAAGATGGTAATTCTCTCTCTTTCAGTGATCGCAATCATTTCACACTCCCTCCTCTCTTCCAGGGATAATTTGTATTCCAGTCATCTCTCATCTGTGGCTGTGACAATTATCCCCATCTCCAATCAAACAGGAGAGTATCCGATGGGAGGTCTCTGTTGACTGTAAACACTGTGGGGAGCGAAAACACTCATGCACACTGCTAATTCTCCCAGCTGTTAGTGATCATTTTTCAAACCAAAATGTGTTATTTATGATTTACAATCTATCTGAATATTAGCTCTCACTGTGAAACACTTAATAACAGAGACACTTTATCATAATGAATAAAGAAGACACTCATCATAAAAAAAGCTAAAGAGGGAGTTTGAGCTGGCTTGTGCATTCAGAATTCCATCTCCAGTGTTTGAATTTAAAACGTTTTCGTGAATCCAGTCTTTTAGGAGTTTATGCAGAAATTGGAATCTGAAGAAAAACGACGTGCTCCACCTCAGAAATGCTTTAGTCGTGGCTCACATTGTGGGTTTTTGTGTGCAACTCCGTGCAAAGCTCAGCTCTGGACGTTTTATGTAGGGCACGCTGTTCCCGTCAGGATGCAGGAGCTCATCAGAGTATAACAAAGAGCAACTGGCCTGAATGTGAATGAGTGTGATGCACATTGGATTTTTTAGTATAAATGAAAAAATGAGTGCAGCACTTTGTCATAGTCAAAACATTGTGATGACATATAGATCCCATATATATTTGGAAAGCAGTATTTTGAAAAGAACTCTGCCCAAGCCTTAAAGCACATATTGCTCAGGCAGTCTTGCCATCACACTTCACTTTAGTAGTTATTTTATGTTGAGGTGTATAGTATTTACTGTAGTCCTATACATGCTGTTCCATAAACCTGCTTGCCAACTACTTAAAGCAGTAAAAGACTATTCTTGGCCAGTTGGACGCAGTGAAACAAGCTGTAAAAAAACACAACACTGACATATTCTAACCTTTTTAAGTTGCTGCTTTGAACACACCAGCTATTGACAGCCTGTTCTCACTCCTGATGCGTGAAATACAGCAGCCTGGTCACTGGCCCGAGGCTTCAAAGTTTGACACTGTTGTTAGCCGTCTAATGTGAGCTCTCAAAGCTCTGCTCTAGTGCAGTAGCATAAATGAGCCAGGAAGTACAAGGAGGTGGTTGGGTCCATTATTAATTAAACTTTCCCTCCAGAGACCATAGTGCACATCCTGGTGTGACTTAGAGTCATTGATTTGTTTTATTTGTATTTTACATAAATAAATGGTTGTACATAAATGACATGAGTGATGTTAGTGACGTCATATATGTCACTTATGTTGTTGTTTTTTTTAACCCACAGAATGATCTAATGATCTGACCCTAACCAAGTTGTATTTTGCCTAATCTTAACAGAGTACTGTAGCTGTTTTGTGTAAACCAAACCAAACCATTTAACGTATATGAGTGTGAGCCTCACGGCTCACAGGAAGGGAAATGAAGGAGCAAGAGTCCACGTCAGTGGTTTGGCCGCTTTATTTTGGGCTCAACAAAACAACTTAAGGCACAGAGGGCCAACATAAAACAACAGACGTCTCGCTGACGGCTCAGGGTCGTCTGCCCGTGGTTTCCTTTGGCGTCCCGCTCCGGTCCTCTCTCCGGACCCAGCCTACTGCAAGAGACCAGAACCAGGTTACACACGTGCTTATATAGCTGACTGATTACCTGATTCTGTCCAGCTGTCTGATCACCGGCTGAGCCACTCCTCCCTCTCCTCCAGCAGCCGACGCCTTAACCACACCCCACTGCCACACACCCCCACCGCCCGACTTAGGCCGGGATCCCGCCGGCCGCGAGCCCACTCCCCCCCCCCTCCGCCGAGCGGGAGAGAAAGTCAGCCACGACCATGCGGTTACCCGGCCTATGGATCACCTTGAACCGGAAAGGCTGTAATGCCAGATACCAGCGAGTGATCCGCGCGTTGGCATCTTTCATGCGGTGGAGCCACTGGAGCGGGGCGTGGTCCGACCAGAGGGTGAATGAGCGCCCCAGGAGGTAGTAGCGGAGGGCACCGACCGCCCACCGTATGGCGAGGCACTCCTTTTCCACCGTACTGTAGTTAGTCTCCCGTTGAGCCAGCTTCCTGCTAATGTACAGTACGGGGCGGTCGACCCCCTCCACCTCCTGGGACAAAACGGCCCCCAGCCCACTGTTCGAGGCATCGGTCTGCAGGATGAAAGGGAGAGAAAAGTTAGGAGTATACAACAGTGGCTCCCCACAGAGGGCTTGTTTTACCCTCTCAAACGCCAGCTGACACGGCTCCGTCCACTGGACCGGATCTGAGGCACCCTTTCGGGTCAAGTCGGTTAGGGGGCTGGTCAGCTCCGAGAAGGCCGGAATGAACCTCCTATAGTAACCGGCCAGCCCCAGAAACCGCCTGACCTCCCTTTTTGTCTTGGGTATTGGGCAGGCCGCCACTGCCGCGGTCTTTTGTATCTGTGGCCGCACCAGCCCTCCTCCCCAGTGGTACCCCAAATACCGTACCTCCCTCCGTCCAACCGCACACTTCTTGGGATTGGCCGTGAGCCCCGCCCGCCTCAGGGAGTCGAGCACCGCCCCCACCTGCCGCACATGCTGCTCCCAGGTCTCACTATGAATGATAACATCATCCAAGTAGGCCGCAGCATATGCGGAGTGGGGCCGCAGCAACCGGTCCATGAGGCGCTGAAATGTGGCTGGGGCCCCGAACAATCCGAAGGGGAGTGTGACAAACTGGTACAAACCGTACGGAGTGGAGAAGGCCGTCTTTTCCCGGGACTCTAGCGACAAGGGAATCTGCCAGAAGCCCTTGGTCAAATCCAGTGTCGTGTAAAAGCGAGCCATGCCCAGCCGATCCAGGAGTTCGTCGACCCGGGGCATTGGGTAGGCATCGAATTTGGACACCTCGTTGACCCTGCGATAGTCCACACAGAACCGTATTGATCCATCGGACTTGCGAACCAGCACGATGGGGCAACACCAGTCGCTGCTAGACTCCTCTATTACTCCCATCTCCAACATGGCCTGAAGCTCCGCCCGGACAATTTTCCTCTTGTGTTCCGGCAGCCGATAGGGTCGTGATCGCACTGTCACGCCAAGGGGTGTTTCTATGTGGTGGTGTATGAGGCTGGTGCGCCCTGGTAGGGGAGAGAACACATCAGTAAACCGCTGCTGCAACGAGGCCACGTCTGCTCTCTGGCTCGGTGAGAGATGGTCATCAACAGGGACCGGTGCTGGCTGGGTTGAATTAGCCACCTCCGGCCCCAACTCATCCCTCTCGATCACCGTGGTAGCCAGCGAAACAGCCATCACCTCCCTCCACGCTTTAAGGAGGTTGAGGTGGTAAATTTGTGTGTCCCCGCCCCGGTCAGACTGCACCACCTCATAGTCAACATCCCCTACCCGCCGTGTGACCACAAAGGGCCCTTGCCACTTGGCGAGCAATTTGGAGCTAGATGATGGGAGCAATACGAGCACTTTATCTCCCGGTGAAAACTGTCTAAGTTTTGTCCCTCTGTTGTACAGCCGTTGTTGACGCTCCTGGGCCTGGAGCAAATTTTCTCGTGATAACTGACCCAGTGCATGGAGTTTTGCTCTCAGGTCCAGGACGTGCTGCACCTCGTTCTTGCTGGTGCTTGGACCCGTCTCCCAGTTTTCCTTAACCAGGTCCAAGACACCCCGTGGTTTTCTGCCGAACAGGAGTTCGAAGGGAGAAAATTCCGTGGAGGCCTGGGGGACCTCCCGAACTGCAAACAACAGAGGGTCCAACCATTTATCCCAATTACGGCTATCCTCGTGCACAAACTTACGAATCATGTTCTTTAGTGTTTTGTTAAACCGCTCCACCAGGCCGTCAGTCTGGGGATGGTACACACTAGTCCGGATTGAATGGACGCCCAGTAATTCATATAGTTCTCGCAGTGTACGTGACATAAACGACGTGCCCTGATCAGTCAGGATCTCTTTCGGGATCCCAACTCGGGAGATTATTTGAAACAGCGCCTGCGCAACATTCTTTGCAGAGATGCTGCGCAGGGGCACCGCCTCGGGATAGCGCGTTGCGTAGTCCACCAAGACTAGCGCAAAGCGATATCCCCGTGCGCTCCGGTCTAATGGCCCGATGAGGTCCATGGCAATTCTATCAAATGGGACCTCAATTAGTGGTAACGGGCGCAATGGCGCTTTTGGGTTGGCCGGGGGATTGACTAACTGACATTCGCGGCAGGATGCACACCACCGACCTACATCCGCCCGAATGCCCGGCCAGTAGAAGCGGGCCATTATCCGGCTCAGTGTTTTATCATAACCGAGGTGACCCGCCATGGGGTTGTGATGAGCCGCCTGGAAAATGGTTTCCCGACGGCTTTTCGGTACCAACAGCTGGGTGAGTTCTTCTCCTGTCCGAGCGTCACGACTCGCTCTGTATAACCTGTCCCTAATAACCACAAAATAAGGGTGAGTGGGGGCTGTGCCAGGGTGGACCTGGCAACCATCAATTTTCATCACTTGGTTAAAGGCATGACGGAGGGTCTCATCCCGAGACTGCTCGAGTGGAAAATCTTCCATGGGGGTTATCAGCGGGGCCGCCGGAGTCAGCTGCGCTGGCCCCCTCGGTCCCGCGCCCCCCCCCCCGGCAGCGTCGGGAAGTGGCACCTCCGCCTCACCGCTTAGCACAGCACACCACTCACATTTCCCTGACGTACGTGACCGCCCCCTCATAGTTTCCCCCGCTAAGCTAGCAAACCCCGGCCAATTCGTGCCCAAGATTAGAGGGTGCTTGAGGCGAGTACTGACTCCAGCCTTAACTCTATGTTTTTTCCCTTTAAAATAAATTTTCAGAGCCACCACAGGATAATCGTGAACATCCCCATGCACACACCTCACTCTCACCCATGACGCCTCTAGCAACGCCCCTGGTCGAACCAAGCACTGGTGGATCATGGTCTGTTCACACCCTGAGTCCAGCAGAGCTTGGTGTGTACCCCCCTGTATACATACCGGTATACGGTACGTCCCTTCCAAACCGGGGGAGGGGGCTGGCGGCCCCGCAACCCGAACCACTTGTCCCACCTCCATGAGGGGGCACTCCGCCCGGAGATGGCCGGGCTGCCCGCACCGCCAGCACACCTGCCCCGGCGTCTGAGGAGCCCCCCGGGGTGCCGGTCGGTCAGACACGTAGGCTGGGCCCTGTGGAGCAGCAGGAGAAGTGTTAATAGCGAGCCGGAGCGGGACCTGCTCCGGGTGTGTGTGTGTGTGTGTGTGGGTGGGTGTGTGTGGTGCAGGGAGCGGCACGGCGGCCGCCGGGAATCTCCTCCGCGGGGCCGGGGTGGGACGGCCCGCGGGAATCGCCGCTGGCCTGGGCTCCTCCTTCATGCTCCGCCGGGGAAGGGAGAGGTGGTCCTCCGCGAGGACGATCGCGTCTTCCAGGTTCGGTGGACGGTGGCAGAGGACCCAGTTTGCCGTGGAGGAGGGTAGCCCGGCGACGAACTGCTCCAGAGCCACCTGTCCCACGACGTCCTCCGCGGAGTTGGTCCCCGGCTGGAGCCAGCGTTTCGCTGCGTCGAGGAGCTGCTGCGCGTAGGCGAAGGGGCGGCCGGCTTCCTCAAAAGAGAGCCCCCTGAACCGCCGCCGATGCCCCTCCGGTGTACTGCCCAGCCGGTCCAGGATGGCTCTCTTCAGCTGGGGGAAGTCGTGGCGCGAGGCCGCCGGTAGGCTGTGCGCGGCCAGCTGCGCCACGCCGGTGAGGAGGGGGAGAAGCCGGACCGCCCACTCGTCCTCCGGCCACCCACACGCCTCCGCCGTGCCCTCGAAGATGTCGATGAACGCCTCCGGGTCATCGTCCACGGTCATTCTCTGGAGGGCGACAGACGGAGGCCGGCCCCGGCGGGGCTCTGGCTCGAGCTCCGGATCGACCTCCGGGGCGGCCTGGGCGGCCGGGCGCTGCAGCAGCTCCCGCAGGAGAGCACGTTCTTCCCGCTGCGCCGCCGCGATGTCCGCGAGGGCTTGGGACTGCTGCTGCTGGAGCGCGGTGGTGCTCTCCTGCATCGCAGCGAGGTGGTGGAGGGCCATAGATAGCGGCGTCTGTCCATTCGGATTCATCGTCCCTGTTCAGGCGCCAGATGTGAGCCTCACGGCTCACAGGAAGGGAAATGAAGGAGCAAGAGTCCACGTCAGTGGTTTGGCCGCTTTATTTTGGGCTCAACAAAACAACTTAAGGCACAGAGGGCCAACGTAAAACAACAGCCGTCTCGCTGACGGCTCAGGGTCGTCTGCCCGTGGTTTCCTTTGGCGTCCCGCTCCGGTCCTCTCTCCGGACCCAGCCTACTGCAAGAGACCAGAACCAGGTTACACACGTGCTTATATAGCTGACTGATTACCTGATTCTGTCCAGCTGTCTGATCACCGGCTGAGCCACTCCTCCCTCTCCTCCAGCAGCCGACGCCTTAACCACACCCCACTGCCACAATGAGGTATTGCATTTGGCGTATTTGTGCTAACTTATTGCGGGGCCCTTCATGTCAAAAAGGAACGCTAGACGGGTAGGCAAAGCATCATAGTTTGAAGCACAAATCCACTGACCAAGTTGCTGACTTTTACAGTTGGGAAAACTTTGTCTGTTTACATGCTCAGCAGCTACATACAAAGATTGGCTTTCATTTGGAGTCATGTTTCTGGTGACCTTACAAAGTCAATACAATACAGTACAGTACAATGGTCTCCCTCTTTTTACCAATGCTTTGACCTCCACCATAAACCAAAATATCTGGCTGTTTGGCTACAGAATGCTGGATTATGTTCATTAGCTAGTGGAAAACGTTGACCATTTAATTTGAGAGTGAACAAAAACAATGAAGCACAGCCACTAAAGCCAACATAACTCGACACAGTTCTGCAAGTTTAAAGCAACTGCAAAGTTGGGTGATAATTCTCTCTGTCTATCAGTGCAAGTTGGAAAATACCTCCGTACCT
Source organism: Diplodus puntazzo (assembly GCA_963678695.2). Classification (NCBI taxonomy): domain Eukaryota; kingdom Metazoa; phylum Chordata; class Actinopteri; order Spariformes; family Sparidae; genus Diplodus; species Diplodus puntazzo. Next base: position 22,563,168 of record OZ023175.1, on the reverse strand, counting down.
ATGTTGAATGGATAAGTGTTCTGAGAATGGAATGTTCATTCTGTACCCAACACACGCACATATTCAAAGGAGTAGTAATATGTAAGGTCAAAAGGTAATGGTAATATGTAAGGTGAAGGTTAAGTATGGTTGGTAAGTTGAAAAGGTAACATTATCATGTGAACTGAAGGGTGATGGTACATTTTGCCTCACAAGCGAAACCTTTAACAATCCACATATTCATTTGATATATTGTTAGTGTAAGATAAATGATTAGTGCTCGTTTGATTTCCTACATTCACACAAATGCCGTAAAGCAGCCCACCAAGAAATAACCTTTATACAATACAAACTACACGATACAACATTCATGGTCAATGGCTTCATTACATGTTGTGGCAGCTGGTACTCTTCCACTGTTGACACTGAAAGGTTGTCTAAATAAAATGTAGAAAACAAATATGCTGATCCATTAAGATTCATTTTCTATTACCACAATTGTAACATGGAGATTTGTTGATCTTGGTCAATTGTGTATTAATTGCAAATATGTAAACACACATACACAGTGGAAGAGAAATACTAAGTAATTTAGTTTTTTTTGGTAATTGCATATCTAATTGGTTTTACCATCTGATGCCTTGTGAACTTTAGGCAAGTCACGTAATTCCATGGTAAGTACGTGGTGATTACCAAACAACATATTAGATTTTTTAGTAAGTCTTTTTATTTTTTTTTTTTGAAAATGGGAATGACTCACTTAATTCTTGATTATGATGCCAATGATCGGTAATGAGCAATAAATGGTGGCTTACCGTGAGAAGAAAAAATGTTTGTCAGTCAGACTGATGTGCTGAAGTGAGAGAAATCAGTGTGACTATAAATGATTTCTTCAATTTACTGATGAAAAGCTATGTGGGAATATTGATTGCAACATTAGGCTGTACACGGCAGCAGTCTCATCCAAACATTTTGTGTATGAGGGTGAGAGTTTGAATAGATGCACGTATTATCCATCAAAATTGCCAGGTGACACTTTTTGCACATTGCAATATCCATATCCACTGCAACACTGCATGATCCAGGTCAAACCCTTTCCACTACTGGATAAATCTGGACAGTCTTCACCTACTTTGGTCACACTTAAACTTACTTGGCGATAAAAGCAGTTCTGATTCTGATCTGAATCTGATTCTTATATGAGACAGCGAAATATGAAGTGTGGCTTTGTATGTATGGAAAAGCTTTAAATAGGACCTTCAGATGCAAACAGAACAGTACAGAGACTGAGGAAGAAGGAAAATGTGTCTTGTGAATACTGGCAGCGACCGCTCTCTGTTCCAGCCAAAGGACATGATCTAGATTAAGAAAATGGATGCAATAAAATATAGGTTGCAAAGAAGAGATCAAACTGCTGTACGTCCTTCCTTTGTGAGGTTTTGGATAGTTTTGGGATTTCCAGCGAAATCTTTGGATTCCTTTCCGTTCCACTTGAGAAAATTGTTTAATCTTGTCCCATTTCTCCTCAGAAAACAGTCCCAGAGAGAACTAGAGGCACAATAAAACAGAACAAATGCATAAAAGTTATTAATAAATGTCACGTGTTAACAAGCACAGAAGTAATCATACATACGGCAGCCCTCACAGCATACATGACAAACCTCATTATTAATTTGCTCGTAGAAAGAATATATAGTCATGTCACCAACCTTTGAGCCCAGGCAGGTGCTGGCATGTTAGACAACGAATGCATGGAAAAAGAGAAATACTGCCTTACTTATAGTGGACCGGCAGTGTTGTCAATTAGGACATGATGGATTGATCATCTATTGAGACTCTCTGTTCTCTATTCACTTTTTATTCCCTCATTATTTGTACATCTTTATACTCTGTATGAGATGAGATACCAATTTTAAATGCAGCACATCATACTGCAAAGCAAGGACACTTATATTGTATTGATTAAATGAGATACGTTGAAATATAAACATGTCCAAACCTGATGATATGATTTATAGTTCATATAAAGAGTGAACAAACAAGCATAAACAGAACCTGCAATCATCTGAAAATGATTATTTTTATATGAGCACTGTCTGCAGTACTGACCAACAGTGTCTACTTAGCTTTATAGCTGATATATTGATGTTTTTATGTTGTATAAAAGCATATCTACTCGGCCAGGTTTGTATAGGGTGACGATCTGGACTATTGCATGCATTTTCTACAGAATTCAAATGATGTAAGGCCCTGAACAGCAATGCAAAACAGAATTATGTGTCTCACCTGCATGACTTTGTCACAAAGACAACTGAACAATGTGTCCAGTGCTGACACATTTAAAAGGAAAGGTTTAAGCTTCCCTTTATAGCTGATTATGATAATATGAGCATATTTGTGATTGAGGCTGGTGCTGCCAGAGCTGATCACAGCCATTCTAGACAATGCTTGTGGTTCCAGTGGGCCACAGCTCCTGTACTAGCTGTGTAAACACCGACACTTCCATGGCACATGACTAACCAAGCTAACTAGCTAACAGCAGCTACTGTTGGCAGCATTTAGCAGTAACTCTGGTGATATGCTGCCCACTAATTGCTTTGAATATGGATTCAGCAGGTGGCCAGTTCTTACATACTGCACCTTTAAATACAGCAGTTTGATTAACAGTCAGTTGACGCAGTAGTTAACACCTTTTATATATTTATTATTCAGACCTGCATAAAATACAACTATTGAACGATGAATGTGTTTCTAAATCATTTCAGAGTGTGATTACATTTTGTAAAAATTAATTAAACTGCAGAGCTCAAATACAGACAGTGTTTGTTATGTGTGTGTGTGTGTGTGTGTGTGTGTCCGCGCGTGTGTGCGTGTGTGCGTGTGTGTATGTGTTGCGATAGCATGCTTAATACTAGCAGCTTCTTCCCTATCAGCAAGGTGACACAATGAACTAAACAGCAGCTGTTCTGAGCAAAAAAAAAAGGAAATACGAGCAAGCAACCGTTTTGAAGACAGCTGTGGAGAGGGGGTGCGATAATCTGCTGAACAATGGAGCTTTTTTGTTAACCGTTCATTTTAGCAGAAATTGGAGTTATTACACACAGTTCTAGAAATATATTGATTCAGGCTCTATTGCCAAACTGCATAAACAGGCGCTCACATGCAGCTCGTCACAGTATGACCAACATTGCTAATACTTGTGTCCTGTGTGTGACTGCTACGGCCTCTTAATTTAAAAAGTGAGGCCAAAATTTGAATTTTTTTGCTTTAAATTCAGGCTCCCAAGGAGTTTGGAGGCCCATTGATCAGCCTGCCAAATACTGTGTTTTCTAATATTCACATCGCCCTTTGGTCAGAAACAGAACATCTGCTAACCTTCCTTTTGCTGCTGAACCGTGTTTGTTTACCATTTAAAAAGCGAGGGTGTTGATACTTTAACTGCCTGGAACTACTCCACTTCAGTGCCCTTTCAACTTGAAAGGCCTGCAGGGCAAACAAATCAAATCTTGTTTGATTTACAACATGGAGCTTCTTTAAAGTATAAGGAGACACACGCTCACATTTTTCCCTTTGTAGCTGTCAAAAACTACATGACCTTCCCCAGAGGAGAGGAACAGATGAAGATCAATCACATCAAGTCTAAAGAAACAATGGCATGATGACACTCAGTAAAGCTCTAAACACGAGCAGCAAAGTGCCACCCTGCAAGTCATCTTCAGTCATTGGGGCATCATCATCATCACCATCATCATCACGTTTTGGCTAAATAGTCGGTGGTTCTTTCTCTGGACTAATGGCTGAAGTGTCAAGGTTTGTGTTTTAGGTTTAGTCATTTTCCTGTTTTATTTTGAAGGTTACATGCTGTCATCATTTACTTTGCACTTCAGGTCTTTTTCATGCCTGTTTCCTGTGTACACCTGTATTTTGTTAGTTTGTTACTTTTTTCTATTTCTATTTTGTTTGTCTTAAGTTTTTAAATCTCTCTTTAGTTTTCCATGGATTCTCAATTGCCAGCCTTTTGATTATTTCCTTTTTACATTTTGGGGAGTTTTTGTTATTTTTGTTGTTTTTTAACCTACCTGCCTTGTGTTTGGCGCCTGAGCAAACCATTGTCTCCTGTGGTGCAGCGCGCGCACCGTGCAGTCCTCTCTTCTAGCAATTTTTAGAATTCAAACTATTGTCAACTTTTCAGCGCAGAGCATGGATCATTAACTACCTTCGGTCACTCAGTTGCACACAAAGGCACCCCCAGCTGTTTTGACTGGGCGATTTAGAAGCAGCCATTGTCCAAGTGGCTCCAAACCATAACTCGTAGATCTTTTAAGGAATTAGAAATTCAATATGACTTGTAGCAGGTACTTAGTTTCTCACAGACTACATCAACTCTGCCAACTGTTGGTGCTAATTGCAGTGTCAGGTTACTTTAAATCATTGAAGAAGAAGAAGAAGAAGAAGAAGAAGAAGTAGATGAAGAAGAAGAAGAGTGCAGAACAACACAGCTCACTTTAAATAGTTCCATGAAAGAACAAGACGATATCAAATGAGTGATGGAAATATCACGTGTTTGTTTCATGTATTAAAGTGAAACTCTCGCCAAAAAGCAACCGAGGCTTTATTTGTGATTGAATATGAGTCAAACCTTCATGTAAATGCATAATTGCGATGAAAGAGGCACTTTTAGGATTTACCGTAGTTTCATTTTCGGGCAAGCTAATTTTCAATGGAGTGCAGGGGCACTCTTATGCTAGCATCAAAATAGCTATTTTTAAAACAGTAAGAAGGCTCGACACAACATGAAACTTTGCTCGTAGCATCACCAGGGTCTCTACACATGAACACTCGCATTGAGAACATTGTTTGTGTACACAGAGTTTACTAAAAAGAAGGTTTTTGAACTACTCACCGTAGGAGCCGGATCTCCGGCGCGTCGCCGTCATGCCAGACAAAAAGTGTCGATCCCCGAGTGCGACCTGACAGGTAGGCTTGAGGAGCGGTCCACCATTACTCTCCTGCCTGTCAGGTCGCACTCGGGGATCGACACTTTTTGTCTGCCACGACACCCCGGAGATCCAGCTCCTATGGTGAGTAGTTCAAAAACCTTCTTTTTAGTAAACTCTGCGTACACAGGCAATGTTCTCAATGCTTGTGTTCATGTATAGAGACCCTGGTGATACTGTGAGCAAAGTTTCATCACAAATAAAGCCTCGGTTGCTTTTTGGCGAGAGTTTCACTTTGATTTGAAGAATGTTACAATCTCCTCATCGCTCCACACAGATCTAATGTTAAATCCATTGCCATTCACATTTCTATTTAAGTCACATGCTGGATGTATATCATGATTATTTAAAGTCTGTTTCCATTAGACGCTGTCAAGCATTAACATTTTTGGGGATATTTTTACTTTTGATTCGAATCTTCAGGTCCAATCAGGCTATGCAAATAAAAACACAAGGATGGAAACACACTGGGTGTTAACTACTCTATGCTGCCATGTTGGCATGTCTCCTTTATAAAAGACATGTCTCTCAAGTTGGAATTCATATAATTAATTTGGCATGTCGTATAAATGGAGAATGTTAAGCGTAAACACATCATTAAATGTAGATGAAAACATGCAGCAAATAAACACCAATCACACTGGCAAAAAAGCCTGATGGTTAAAGGCCTTAATTAGAGCGTGTGTGTGTGTGTGTGTGTGTGTGTGTGTGTGTGTGTGTGTGTGTGTGAGAGAGAGAGAGTGCGTGCGTGCATGCTTGCGTGTGTGTGTGTGTGTGTGTGTGTGTGTGTGTGTGTGTGTGTGTGTGTTCAAATGCTCGACTGATTCACGAAAACTTTTTGGGGAGAAAAACATCACTATGCCCTGTAGCCCACGGTAACAAGGGAGTCTGGGTTTTGAGATAGCTCTATCTCTGGCTGCTGGGAGATTTAAGCACACACACACACACACACACACACACAAACGCACACACAGCCATACACTTACGGCAGACATTCACATCCACAGTCAAGCACATCTACAAAGACACACGCAGCTTCGTGAATCCTAGAAAGGCAGAGGTAGTCTCCAGAGAATTCAGGTGGGGAGAACCATTTGGAAATCAATACAACAAACATCATATCAAAGGAATTACACTCGTTTACACGTTAAGAAGCTATGCCAGGTGAGAATTCCATGAAAGGTGATCTGCAGACCGTCGCCAAGCTTCGCAGTTTAACATTAACAATGGCAGTAAAAAATATTTTAAGTGAATGATGACAGAAAGATTTATGTCTATATTTCACAAAATGCAGTTGGTAAAGGCATTTTCTTTCACACACTCAAGCAGCAATTTTCTTCATTTTTTTCCTTTACTTTGAGCAAATAAACAGTCTGTTATTTCTAACAATCATCAAATGACAGTCATGACGCACTTACCATTCTTTGTAAATCATTATTTGATTGGGTTGAATTTGTCCAATTTCCTTTGACATTATAATGTTCTCCACTGTGGTCAATGAGGAGTGACAGCAATAGCACTGAGGCTTAAGCCCCCCTGAGGTCTCTGTGATGCTTATGTGAAACAGTCTGTCTGTTTGTGAGGTGTCAATGTATGTAAGAGACACAACTGAAGCATACTCATACACGCCACTAAAATATCTGAATCCATGCACAGTATCTCGCCTCTCTAAACATCTCTCAGTGCAACCGATGAATAACAATGCAGTTACAGTTTCTGATTAGGTATCCATAGTAACCACAGCTGTATTGTTTCGGTTGGTGATAGTCAAGGTTATGAGCAGGCACCCCATGACATAGTCTGCCTGATAAGAACCGGAACATGAATGTTCTTTTGCAGGCTCTCATAATTTCACAGATACCAAATGTCAGTTCCTTCACAAAGACTCGCCCTGAGATTCCTGCAGCATTTGTACCTGATTGTCACAAAGACTGGCTCCACTCTTCTTTGTTAAAGGGTTTGCTTTGAGTCTTTGGGAGTTTGGCACAGTTGTCATCTCACCTGTTTAGAATCCGTCTGCCGATGCTGCTCTTCTGTGTCGAGTTTGCATGGCAACTTGTTCATACCATGTTTATCATTCATGAATAACAATACACTGCCACACTACTTATGATTACACTGTTTGTATTGTGCATATGGATCAGTCTATTTCTATTTCTTACCTTTTTATTGTATTGTTTATTTTTGACTTTAATTATTGTTTATTGTATTTTCTTTGTGTCTGTGTGTTGTATGAGACTAGATGCTTTTACTGTTTTAAAAAATCCTGGCAAGTGAAACTCTCCTGTACAATGCTGTAAGGTTCCCTCTAGTGTCATTTCTGAAAGCAGCCCTTCGCCATAGTGTTGTTAGTATCTGCAGAGGTTTGTCTATTTCCCCTTGTTTCTCCTGTGCCCCCCCACCCCAAAAAAAAACAAACAAAAAAAAACTATAGGCTGAGAACACAATAACTACTACACCATTTACAGTGCTATAACATCAAACATTTCAGTTTACGGAGGTTTATTTTTGTTTTTGTACTAAGCTTTTCATCAAATTAGATGTTCAGGGAATACTAGCTTTCATGCGAAGATGAAAAAGAGGAAAGCAATCAATGCATTTTGTCACTGCTGTTTGTACTGAATGTTCTTGAATAGTTAATATAAACAATAAGAAACTCTAACAAGAAAAAACAAAATCAAGCACAAACAAAATATGTAAATCAGATAGTTGACTTCCTGGACAGAGAAATTATTTCCAATAGTGATGTTCCACCATCTACATCTACAGTGGTGTGATCGCACCATATCTCAATTAGTGGTAACAACGTACTCATCAGTTTTACTGCACTTGAGTAAATCTTTAAAACTCACGAAAGACAATCGTCTCATTAGCTATAAGATGAGGGATGAAGAAGAATGATTGACTGACAAAATCCCCTTAAGAAGAAAAAAGAATAAATGCCACAAAGAAAGCGACGAGTTCAGCTTCTGAAGAAAATCAGTTGAGTGTTCCTGTTGCGTCAGAGCTCCACTGATTATGCTTGGTAGCATACATGCTGAGTCTGTGTGTGTGTGTGTGTGTGTGTATCCATGCGAATGCAGTAAGAGAACAATAGTGTCTGATTAACCTATCCTCACCTCCCCACGGGTCTCCTGCCCCTGGACTCTTAGCAATCATATCCAGTCTGCTTGAACAGCGTCCAATAATCTGGAATTAAGTAGCGAATTACACTAATCTGCTTTCTTCTCAGGCAGTGATAAACTCATAATCTAATGACCCCAAAGCACGGTGTTGACGCATTTGTTAGCCATGGTGATTACATGTATGTAATCTCTCATTGTTCATAAAACACAAACATATCACCTTAGGGAAAACAGGTGATTAATTGTTGGATATGGAGGGAAAATAATACTGTATCACGATGCATTTAAAGTCTATAAAGCCATTTAAATGCCTTTTTAGCAAAACGATAACAAAAACTGAAGTCAAAAAAGTTGTAGATATTTCTGATGAATAGGCCTCAGTCTCAGTTTAATTTAAATTATTATGTAAATAGATGTTTTTGACAGCTGGTTGCTTTCACCTGCCAGTAGGAGATAGAAAGAAGTACAACATCCCTCACTGGCTTCCCACCGACAAACAACTTGAACAGTAAAAATAACTCTATGGTAACCCAAATACCATTATGCAAAACATTCTGTGTGGAGTTTTAGACTACTAAACTCATGTAAAAGTAGTGACACACTTTGCAGATAGGACAGCCAGTTAAGGCCAGTTGTATAGGAAGTTTAGTTGACGCATTACGTTAAGAACCACTCAGCATGTGAAAAGCCTGTCTTTTAAAAGACATAGATACTTACCCGTCATGGAGGCTCTAATTACAGTTGCAATAAGGGAAGCCTTGAAAGACAACTTGGGACAAAACCAAGAATCATATGTCAGAGTAACTCCTCAGTACAGATTTAGACCATTCTTTCACCATTTCATCTGTCTCTTGCAAGTGTTCCACATTTATCGAGGTTCAATAGGAACTCACTGGATATCGTCCTTAATTTCAACAATGTAACAGTTGGAACATGATTGTTCTCAGTGACGACCAAACATGGCAAAATGTGAACGACAGTCATTGCAGAATACTCATTGTTATTCAGCAATAACGTTTATTGTTTGTGCTTATGTGAACATTCACTAATTACCAGCAACCAAAACTTGTGGCTAAATGGTACATTGGCTACATTTACATAGCACATATCATTTCCCTCTCATTCCTCCATGCACACACATTCACACCATCATACACACTCGTACTGAAATGGCAGCAAACTGCCATGCACAGTGCTGGCATTACTGTTTGGAAACAATTTGGGTTTTTGTGTTCAACCTAAGGCTGGTGGGAATGACCCTAGTTTTGCAGGTTTTTGATCATGAACCAAAGTATTTGACCAAAGGATTCAAAGCTCTCACTTGATAATGGTGCGAGAGATAAAGTGGAGGGATCACCCGTTGTTCCAATTCATCATCTTGGCATCACAGATGTCTGTACCAAATTGTATGGTGGTCTATACAACAGGTGAGATGCTGGATTCAAAAATACAAATGGATTTATGCTAATGTGAAATGAAAGGTCATGGGATCACCAAGGCATTAGCAATCACTCTTAAAGAACCATGGATGTCTGCGCAAAATTGCATGGTGAACATGCACATCCGTGACCAGGGGCGCCTTATAGGGGGGAAAGTTAGGACAATTCCAAGGGCCCCTGACTGACAGGGGCCCCAAAAAAACCTTATATGAAATTATTAAACCATCATCATTTAGTATATATTTCCAATATAATAATACAATTAATTAACTCTAATCCCTATTGACCAAAAAGTACATTTCCATATCGACCGACCACCCTCCTGTATCTGCATGAAATGGTTTGGTCCTGCCTCAGGGCACTTATCAGTGGGTGTTTAGTTTGCAGTCAGTAGATGCGCCAGAACTACAGTGATCAAACTGTTGCCTGAATCAAAATCTGGTTTTCAAAAAATGAAAGAGAGGAAAGAGAGAGCGGAAAGACAAAGGAAAGGGTGTCCAGTGATGACCAGTGTCTCCATAACTGTCCCCCTCCCTGTCCCAGTGAAGAAGGTGAGCAACATTGTGTTCAATGACATGCCAGTTAGCATCATTGCAGGGAGTCTGTGGGGAGTTCTCTGTCTCTCTTGCTCTTTTTACCATTACAAAAAAGAAAATGAAATATTTATTAACGACAGAAGTTCCACCCCAAAGTATTTTCTCACATAATGTTCAATGAGGCAGAGTATAATTAAAATAAACATGTCGTTCGAACAGATACGTCAAGTGCACATCATCATCATCATCATCATCATCAGCAGCAGCAGCAGGTGTCCGTCAGCCTCCCATAAAATAAAAATAGCCTATAATCCATATTTAGTTCAGAATGATTTTCATGTATTAAAAACAGTTCTGAAATAAAAAGAGTATGTGCATGTTTATATATAATATAGTTCAAATTCAGCTATCACTAAAATAGAATGTTTGGTCAGTAGTTTAGGACTCTCATCCCTCTGCTTTGCAGTAGGAACAGAGGAGAACATTTCTGGTGCATGCAAACTGTGATTTAATACAACTCTCAGCACAATCAGAGAAATGTTTATATTTTCTGGAAATCAGAAGATTAAATCGCAACGACCATATAGCCTCATATATGTATTTTTTCGCCCCAAATCCAATGCCACCACCTGTGAAGTAGAGATAGATTAGACCTGCATGCGGGACTACAAAGGAGACAGTGAGCAGTAACCAAGTAACTGTCATGTTCTTTTTACAAATATGGGAATGATAGTCAAATATCATTACAATGCATAGTGTTATATAAAATAGCATGCATTTTTTTCGCCGGCATGTACAAGGGCCCAATTAGATTTCCTTTCATGGGGCCAAAAATCCCTGGCGGCGCCCCTGTCCATGACCTGGTGAGACATATCTTTCTAGTTTGGGTGATGGACCAACTGAATGGCAGACAGGCATTGCCTGTTACCACAGCCATGCTGCCTTTGGATGGTCTGGATAGTTGCTGTCATGCAACTTTTCTTAATATAGGTAATAGGTGGCCTTTTAAAGTGGATTAGTTGCTATGCAGTAGAGATTGTGAATAGAGTAGTAGTTTAATGTAGAGATCTGATGTAGAATCATCTTTGGGATTTCTCTTTTCAGCTTCCTTGCATGTTTTCCCCTGGTTAATACCTTGTTTTCCTGGCTGCCTGTGGCTGGTGTGCTTAGCATTACTAATAGCACTGCTACCAAATGGATTACATTCCTATTAACATGTTGACACTGTCTCCCAAAGGCTTCATGACAAACAGATGAAGGGAAAGATACAGTATCTCACAAAAGTGAGTACACCCCTCACATTTCTGCAAATATTTTACCATATCTTTTCATGGGACAACACTGGAGAAATGACACTACTGATACAATGTAAAGTAGTGAGTATACAGCTTGTATAACAGTGTAAATTTGCTGTCTCCTCAAAATGACTCAACACACAGCCAATAATGTCTAAATCGCTGGCAACAAAAGTGAGTACACCCCTAAGTGAAAATGTCCAAATTGTGCCCAAAGTTTCAATATTTTTTGTGGTCAGCATTATTTTCCAGCACTGCCTTAACCCTCTTGGGCATGGAGTTCACCAGAGCTTCACAGGTTGCCACTGGAATCATCTTCCACTCCTCCATGACGACATCACAGAGCTGGTGGATGTTAGAGAACTTGCACTCTTCCACCTTCCGTTTGAGGATGCCCCACAGATGCTCAATAGGGTTTAGGTCTGGAGACATGCTTGACCAGTCCATCACCTTTATCCTCAGCTTCTTTAGCAAGGCAGTGGTTGTCTTGGAGGTGTGTTTGGGGTTGTTATCATGTTGGAATACTGCCCTGCGGCCCAGTTTCCAAAGGGAGGGGATCATGCTCTGCTTCAGTATGTCACAGTACATGTTGGCATTCATGGTTCCCTCAATGAACTGTAGCTCCCCAGTGCCGGCAGCACTCATGCAGCCCCAGACCAGGACACTCCCACCACCATGCTTGACTGTAGGCAAGACACACTTGTCTTTGTACTCCTCACCTGGTTGCCGCCACACACGCTTGACACCATCTGAACCAAATAAGTTTGTCTTGGTCTCATCAGACCACAGGACATGGTTCCAGTGATCCATGACCTTGCTTGTATTCAGCAAACTGTTTGCAGGCTTTCTTATGCATCATCTTGAGAAGAGGCTTCCTTCTGGGATGACAGCCATGCGACCAATTTGATGACGTGTTCGGTGTATGATCTCAGCACTGACAGGCTGGCCTGTCAGCACTCATACATCTATTTTCCAAAGACAACCTCTGGATATGATGCTGAGCATGTGCACTCGACCATGGCAAGGCCTTTTCTGAGTGGAACCTGTCCTTTTAAAACCCTGCATGGTCTTGGCCGTCGTGCTGCAGCTCAGTTTCAGGGTGTTGGCAATCTTCTTATAGCTTAGGCCATCTTTATGTGGAGCAAAAATTCTTTTTTTCCGATCCTCAGAGAGTTCTTTGCCATGAGGTGCCATGTTGAACTTCCAGTGACCAGTATAAGAGTGTGTGAGAGCGATACCACCAACGATAACACACCTGCTCCCCATTCACACCTAAGACCTTGTAACACTAACGAGTCACATGACACTGGGGAGGGAAAATAGCTAATTGGGCCCAATTTGGACATTTTCACTTAGGGGTGTACTCACTTTTGTTGCCAGCGGTTCAGACATTAATGGCTGTGTGTTGAGTTTGGTGATACACTACAATGCAAGGACTTGACAAGCACCTAAAAGAGTTTCAGTTTATACTTGTCAACCTTTCCGTTTTTGGTTATTTTCATGTAACAATATATTGTGTAATTCAACACATTCTCATACCTACACAACTGATTAAGGGGATTGCCCCTGGCTCCCTAAATGCGAACAATACAGGCGGGGTACAGAGACAAAGTCGATAGAAACACAGGTTGTAGTCCAAACCAGGACGTTTCTGCATGGGGACAAGAAGACGCACTGGCAACAGACAAGGGAAACACAGGGGCTATAGACACACAAACACATACACGGGGGAAGGTGATCAGGGCGGGGACAGACAATCAGGAAGGAGGATGAAACTACATACGCAGGGGAGAGGAATCTGAAACGAGAGGAGAGGTAAATACACAAGACAAAAACAGGGACAAAACTATAATATGGACCCGGACATATAACATAGTTTTGGTGATTTTTTGTTTTGTTTTGTTTTGTTCTACAAGTTGAATATATTTAATAACAAATTAAAAAAGAAGGTTTTGATTTAAAAATGAAACAACTTGTGATTCTCAAATATTTTATTTTTGAGATAGAGCTGTTTGTTTGGTTGGAGTACAAAAAATATATTTTATGTTAGAATTATCAGTGAACTGCAGCAACATTCTAGAATTCTACTGGGTTCTAGAGGGTTAAAGTATTATAAATAATTCCCAAGTTGTTTATACTGGTTTCAGCCTGTCATCATCAGACAAACGGCCAAAGTACATATGTGGAAGCAACTGATTTTGGAAACCCCCCGATGAAGTCTAGACACAGGTGGTGGTGATGAAGGAAGAATGATCCTTGAGATCTGACAATGGGGGGAGCTGACTCTGGAGAGTAGAACCTAGCCACTGGATGAAGAGCTGGAGGAGGATGGACTCGAGGTGGGTCACACGAATGCCTGAAATGACAGCAGAGAGGAAAAGCTGGCTGATTCCAAATATCTATGCACATGACTTTGATTTAGCACAGAGCTAGATGGAAAGGGGGCACTGGATAAGTACTGAGTAGGAATCTGGACAGATGCTCTGGAAGGCATCCTTCCTTGTGGTTACATCGAGTGGGCTTGTGGAAAATACTGGGAGACTGAACGTAGTGATGTGTACCCTTTTGGTGACCTCTTTCTCTAATTCTTTACCTTGGATTATTAATTTATTTATTTTTACCATAGCCGGGGGGATATGTGTTACTGGCTCACGTGTAAGTGTATTGTAGTGCATCGGTGTGTGTTGAAGGACACCGCTCTCCATCATGGCAACAAGTGAAGACGGCATGTTACAACGGGTGATGTTAGCCAGCGCGTGTCTAGATAAGCTCAGGGCTCCAGCATTATTGTGTATTGTGTTGGGCGGTATCCAAGTGCTTCGCTCTTCATTCTTTCAGCGGAGTTGCCCAGATTGCTAGAAGCTAGTTACCAGCTAATAATGAGCCAAATTATATCAGAATCAGAATCAGAATCAGAAATCCTTTAATGTCCCGCAGACGGGGAAATCTGCAGCAGCAGAATATTACAAGAGCAGAGCAATAGCAAATTAGACAATATAAAATAGACAATATAATTAAAAAGGACATAAAAATAGAATCGAATCGACGTATATACATATTTTCATGATATAGTGCAAGAATGGACAGTAATTTCTACATACAGATTTTAAATATGTATAATAAATATGGGTGATGAAATGAGTTTTTACAGAGTTATTGCACAGTGCAGAGTATGGGGTAAGGTCTATATGGAGCAATGCTGCTTGTACAGTCTGACAGCAGCAGGTAAGAAGGACCTTTGATACCTCTCCTTCACACACTTAGGGTGCATCAGTCTGTTGCTAAAGGAGCTGCCCAGTGCTGTGAGAGTGACCTGCAGGGGGCGGGACTCCTGCACCAGCAGCGATGACAGCTTGTCCATCATCCTGCTCTCTCCCAGCACCTGCACTGAGTCAAGAGGGCATCCCAGGATGGAGCTGGCCTTCTTGATAAGTTTATCAAGTCTCCTCCTGTCTGCTGCTGAGATGCTGCTGCTCCAGCATACTACTCCATAGAAAATGGCTGATGCCACCACAGAGTCATAGAAAGAGGTCAGGAGTGCCCCCTGCACTCCAAAGGACCTGAGCTTCCTCAGCAGATACAGTCTGCTCTGACCTTTCTTGTATGTAGCTGCAGTGTGGTCAGTCCAGTCCAGTTTATTGTTCATGTGAACTCCCAGATACTTGTAAGATGTCACCATCTCAATGTCCGTTCCCAGGATGTTCACCTGTGTGCAGAGTTGTTTGTGCCTGCGGAAATCCACCACCAGCTCTTTGGTCTTCCCGGCGTTAAGCTGGAGGTGGTTCGGCCAGCACCAGAGAACTATAAAAAGAGGAAAAAGCTCAAAAGTGAGCGAGAGCTGCTCCAACAGGCTGCCACTCAAGCGGCGCCAAATCAGCATCTTATATTAGCATCATATATTAGTATAAATAAACAGTGTGCTCCTTACTACGGTTCGGGTCGGCAAGCTGTGGTAACCTGTGAAGGTAATATATGTTTGCGGCTTGAGAAATGTATGGCATACCTATGTATTGTTGGGAAGGCTGACACAGAGTATACTGAGTTTGGAAGTGAGGATGTAGATGGCTGAGTAGAGGAGAGGACTAGCTGTTGCCTGAGTGGGCGTAGTGGGGGGGAAGCGGCTGAGTCAGCCTGGCCAGGAACTAGTCCCCTGATGGATGGTGGCATATGGCTTAGTCCGCCGACTTGTGAAGCTGGTCGAGTGGGAAGTCTGGGGCTGCAGAGATGCCGTGGTCTTGGAGTTGAGACGTGAGGAAATCGGTTTCATTTAATGGCGAATTAGCAGGTCGTAATGCATGTGTCTCTAGGCCAGCCACTCGATGAAATGAATGTGATATTCAGCAGCAATCGGTGCAGGAATCCAGATCCTCCAGAAGAGGATAATGAGAATTGTTGTCAACCTCAGAATTGAGGTTGACAACGAGATGCAACACCGTATAAGTAGAGATAGTCTTGCTGATTGAACTTATGCTGAGCTTCATTTCAGGGATCAGTGGAAAAACTCCATCCTGCATATACTATATGCAGACTGAATTGAAACAAACAGCTAAGCTTCTGAAAACACTGCAGGTCCCCTGACACCTTTAGCCAGGCAAACACTCAGAAAATCAGAAACACACACAGGGGACTCTGGGTTGCTGCCACTAAGCCTGCGTGTAGTGTCAGGCTTAACTTTTCCCCAGTCAGGGTGAGCTTGTCTTTGTCCACCATTTCAACCCGACTGCCAACATAAAGGTCAAACAATTACTGGCCCACCTTTCTGTTTCACATTGATCTTTTCAGCTTTCTGTGCATGTGTGTACAGTCTGGTTGAATGTCAGCTTGTAGGTCACAGTTTGCTCGTATAACAGCTTTTTAAAGTGGCTCTTTCCCACCTTATACCTTTATCTCTCTGTGTTTCAAGCACCTAGGCCGTGTCGCAGCACAGGTCACCTCCTCCCTTCAGATGTCTGGAATAAAGGACAACTTTCATATTTTGTTATCTTTATCTCTCTGCTTGAGTTTATGGCACAGAGGGGAAAGTGGCAGGGAATACAAAGTCTAGAGAGATGACATGTAAAATAAAAACAATACTGACCACGAGACATGATATGAGCTTAGGATCCAACTGAATTAGGGGTTTTGGAGGCTTTTACCCCTAAATTTAACCATGCCACCAGTATATATTTCCACTGCCAGTGTTTCACACAAATGGTATCTCTGGTAAGCATCAATCAGGCTGCGGAAAACTACACAACACAACACTAGAATGGCTGCTCCGAGAGTGCTAAATAAAACTACTGCAAGTAAGCAAAGAAATCAGTGATAAAACTTGTTTTCCTGTGATTTGTTGAACGGTTTTTCGACAGATTATCATGTCTTCCTTGTGAATAGACTCTAATGTAGGCAAACAAAATAATTTGCTGCAAGCAGTCCGACAACTGCTCAAAAGTTAGGAATCACCTAACACAAAAGCTTGATTCGTTACGAGCAGATATGGTTGAGCAAACTACTATAGTTTCATGCTTTTAGTCAGTAGAAAGTAATCCTTACAAATCATCATTTTGTATGAAAGGTTTGGAGAAAAGTTACATTATGTATATGGAGAACACAACACTGCACAATGGTTTAAACCAGTGCCAACTAGAGGGGCAGAAATAGACAGAAATACATCTGAGAAGAAATCCCCCATCATTGTTAAAATAAACCGCAAGCTTAGAATTAAATGTTGTGCATATTTTAATAGGAGCAGGTTCCTACTCAAGCGTGAAGTGCACATTATTTTTTTTCTACAACAACCTGGAATTAAAAGATATGTTTCTTAAAACTTTAAAATTCAAATGAAAGTCAAGGGTTGCCTCAGAATGTCAGGTAAACTGATAATGGACTGATATATTTAAACCATTCAGTCTAACCACTGAGTAGAATGCTACCTAAAAGCATGAAAGACCATTCAAAATATAGAGTAGTCCTTTCATCTATCTGATTGAACCATTTGAGATTATTAAGTCCAATATTGCAGACACAGAAGCAGGTAGGTTTATGAGCAAAAAAGCAAACTGTAATGATGAGCTAATTTCCAAAGTCTAACAATCCAAAACTCTGAAATGCAAACAACAAAAAGCCAGCTGAGGGAACAAATCTAAAGATAAATACAATTTGAGGACAAACCAGAAGTCACAGAGAACAGAGGACGCACAACACACAGGATGAAAACAGACAAAACCAACAAAGAATGGGAAAAACACAGACTTAAATACACAAGGGCAAATGAATGGCAAATCGAAAAAAGGTTGGAAAACAGACAAAGACAGGCGGTGGAGAGTAAAACATATCCAAAAGACTGAACCCTTCTATCTCCTTCAAGGCAGGATTGACACATTTAATGACCTTGAATGAAAGAGGGTTGTCACAGCAACAGTCTATTTATCTTGATTTCAATTTATCTCAATACAGTTTCATTGTACATGTGTACAGTGACAATAAAGGAATATTCTATTCATTGACTTGGCCTGTTAGTTTTAAAAATGTTAGCTTATATATTCAACCAAAGAGCAAACAGTCTTTTTCAATGTGTTTCCAAATAGATAATCTGTTCGCCTCTATGCTTATTTTCAGAGAGGAAAAGCCTTCGAAACAGCATGAGTTGCTTTACATTCAGTTCAAGCCTCCCATAGATGGCCAGTGTAGCATTAACTACAGTGACACAGACTGTACCATTCCTATCACAACAGAGGGGACTGATACTGACTAGACTGTAATCCATTTTTAATGAAAGACCAATTTGGACCCCATATATTGGCTTGCCTGGAGCAATGTGAACTCGCCAGGCTTTAATCCTGTTCCTCAGGACTTAGCACCCTGCTGGGCTTTCTTCCTGCAATTTAATCAGGGGATGATTTACACCAGGCACACTAGGTGAATGTAATTACCCCTGATTTTGCCCAAGTGGACATCCTGCAATGCCCTCTACATGCTGAATAGCTTTAAAGCCGCAACTTATAATTTCAATTTGAAACACTTTCTATTATGTGTCTGTGTGTGTATGTCAAGAATAAATCAGACTGCAAGGGCATGACCTGGACTGATGAATTGTTCTGAGTCTCTCTTTCCTCACACACATAATACAAGTCTAATGCACACTATAACCTTGAATTGTTTATACATTTACAGGTATATACCTGTATTCCTAGCAAGGCTTGCAGTTGGTCAGGCATGGAGTTTATCAGGCATGCTCAATTAAACTAGGTATCTGAAGCACATACACAGACATGCACATACTTACAGACAGTGGTCCTGTGCCTCACTGTGTAATTGATTGACTCTATGGTTCATTGACTATCTGAGGCAAGACTGTTTGACTGAGTAATTGGCTTAGCAGCTGACTGGTCCACTAATTGAGTAGCTCAGTTTGGGAGTGACTGGCTGGTTAAACGATTTAGACACAAATGGATGGTGGTGACACTGACTGGCTGCTGGAGTGGTAAAACCAATACATGTTGTTAGATCTCAAAACTTAATGTATTAATGGTTCTTTGCTTATCAGTCATTTAAGTGATGACAAAGTATGTTTATTGTAAAGCGGCTATTATAGGTTCATAGCCTGAATTCTAAATACCAGGGATTGCAACCTTTCAATCGCCCCCGGTGCGATAGCCCCCCCATGTCAAAAATGTTACAAAAGTGCCTTCTTCGATGCCCCTATAACATGATAAAGTGGCTTCTAGGGTACCCTTCCAGTTCAGTATAAATGTATTATGACTGAGTGCTGGTGCCCCACTGCATACAGCTGGTGCCCCTTCTTTTTTTTTTCACCCCTGCCCCTCAAACATCCTGAGTCACTGCCTGCAGGCAGCTTCCCTCTGTCATTACTGATGGCAGTCAAACCTGTGCCTTCATCTGGGCTGCATTTGTAGGTGTGCCACTTGACCATATACAAGGCAACGATTGACTTGAGGTTAAAAACAATTTAATTTTGATAAACAGATTATCAAAATTGATGTATATTACTGCAGAATCCATACACAAGGGACAAGAATTTGGTACTGGTTGTACTTTGTTTTTTTTGTCTGTATTCCATTTGTAGTATTGACGATCACATTTTAGCAGGATTTAGTAGTATGGAGGATGAAGACAAAACACACACAACTGCATTCTCTTTTTGTATTGTAGATAATTCAATCACATTGAAGTCTAATTCTGTCAGAAAGGAGGAAGAAAGACATCTTGAGAAAGGATATTTGTAACTGAAACATTACATTTTTTAATAAATCTATAAATGCAAAGGTGAAAAGTGTGTGCGCATTTACCTAATTTCACTGGCTTTTGTTGCAAGCAGGTGAACACACTGCATGGAGAACAAAAGAGGTGGGACCCATCGGCATGACAACTTACCTTTATTATTTTATTTTTTATTGTTCATTTATCTGCATATCTCTAATACGATGACTGGCACACACATTAGAAAGTCTTGGATAGGAGGACGTCCGCTATCCAAATGTGGCTGCCCTGAAATATCAACTGTTGCCTCTAGAGGCTAAATCATTGTTGGATGGCAGCCAAGGGGTTCTGATCGGGACCCCTCAAAAATTTCTAAGCACAAACATATTTTTAACTGTAGTTCGTCAGTGATTTTTATCTAAGTTTTACATTCTGACATAGTGTTAAGAGGTAGATCCAAGTTTGTTAATTGATTACCTTTGCAGTGGTGGAATATAATGTGTCTGAGAATGACATGCAACCATGTACAATGGACTATATATAGTCTGTAACCAGGGGTGCTCTAGTCCAATCCACTGGATCAGTATTGATGCAAATACTGACCTTATCAAGTGGATCAGGTATCAGCCAGAAATGTTATGCTTGAATGCACTTTCCACGTAAATGCCATTGTGGAAGTCTACGTTTCATCATCTATATTGATTCATTAATGATGGCCCTCCATTTTCAGTGCCAGCATGCACTCATGATATCTTTCATAAAAATGATTCTTTCGTAAAGTGAGGTAAAGATTTTACAGATTTTTTAATCAGAAGAGCTGTTATATGATATCAGTACTTGCTATTAGGAGATACTCTGAATTGCCATATTAGTATTTAGAAAGAAACCTTTGAATCTGTGCATCCCTTGTAGTAATCATGAAACATTTGGATTGCAGGGGCCTTTTGATGGCCTTGCTTTACCTTTCTACAGGCTTGCTAAAAATAATCCTGCAGCAGGAAACTTTGCTCACAACCGCACACATTCACCAGGATAGAAACAGCAGGAAGACATCTTTCATATCCTTTATTGATTCATCAGATAGCCAGACTGTCAAGAAAAATGTTCGGTGAGCTCTTAGATCATGTAAAAAAGGAGGGGAGCCCGTGAAGGAAGAACTGAAAGAAAATGCTTTTTTCTCTGTCCTTTATGCAATTGGGTGCCTGTATTTGAACTCATATTGAGCATATTACACTAGCTCACTGAAAGCACCATTGTGTGTTATAGAAGTTGTTTATTTTCCTTTTCATTTCAAGATAGTAATTTTTTCCTATTCTCTGAGTTTCATCACTGTTCCTCTCGGGAGACCTTTTTTCCAGTTTCTTGTTTACTCTTAAATCAGCAGATTTGTTGATCGCACCATGAAGTCTTACAATCGGTAAAGAGCCAATGTGGAGCCAAAAAATGCAGCCACCTTTGAAGTTGTCATTGCTGATGTCAGCATGACATCACATCAATTCAGGGTCACACTGAAAGAACCACAAAATTGTCTTTTTTGATATGGAAAGATATGATGTACATTGGTGCCTTAAAAGAAAATATCGAGAGAACTATCTTTGTTGTCCCAAACAACCCTCATATCAGTCCTATAACTTGAGATTGAAGCGTTCCTTAAATATATCCTCTTTTCTCAGTTTGTTTTTGTCATTGTAAACAGTTAAGAAAGGATAATGTTTGTCGAATTGAAAAACACCAGCTAATGGAATGAATGTAGAAGACAAGCTGTGTAATAGACTGAAGTGTTAGTGTTTCCCACACAAGTACTTCACTTGGTCAGGCTGCCCAGTAATATCAATGGCTTTATTTTCTTATCCATCTGAGATTCAGAGAGGGAGGGAGATATATTCTCTGGTATCACATCTCTCCTATAAATGTTTAATGTAGGCCTATTTATGCCATTGTTTGGCACAAGCTTGTCAGTGGACCTGGTTATTGTGATGTTGTACGGTATCAGATTGGTTTTGATAGTTTTAAAAGGCTACATAATTAACAACAAGCTTCCTCACATTCAGCTCACCTGCTATTGTGAAAAGGGAATCGGAGGTTCAGATTCAGATTCAGATTCAGAATACTTTATTAATCCCCGGGGGGAAATTGTTTTTGTTCCAATGCTCTGTGCAAAGTAGAAATAGAAATACAGCATGAATGGAAACAAGCGATAAAGATGAAGATGTAAGTAAAGTAAAATATTAAACTAGACATTAAATAAAATAAAATATCAACGTAGGCAATAAAATACAAATAAATAATAAATAAAATAATAAAATAAAATATACAAACTGAAATATGTACAATATACATGGAATGGTTGTAACGTAACGTTATAAGTTAAATGAGAATGGATAGTTATATTGTTCGTTTTGGCAGGAATGACTTCCTGTGACGCTCAGTGGTGCATTTAGGAGCGATCAGTCTCTGGCTGAAAGTGCTCCTCTGTTTGACCAGAGCGTTGTGGAGAGGGTGAGAGAAATGCTGCAGTATCACCCGCACCTTCGACAGCATCCTCGTGTCTAACACTACTGACAAAGTGTCCAGCTCCACCCCCTGATCAGTTTATTGAGTCTATTGGCATCGGCTACTCTCAGTCTGCTGCCCCAGCACACCACAGCAAACAGAACAGCACTGGCCACCACAGACTCATAAAACATCTTCAGCATTGTCCGGCAGATGTTAAAGGAGCGGAGCCTCTTCAGAAAATAGAGGCGGCTCTGTCCCTTCTTGTAGAGGACTTCAGTGTTCTTCGTCCAGTCCAGTTTATTGTCAATGTACACACCCAGATATTTGTAATGAAGGAGCGACTGGGACAGGCTGCATGCACCACGGCGCATGCGCACTCACCCAAATAAATAAAATAAATAAATCCCAAATAAATCCCAAATAAATCCCAAATGCGAGGTGTGTTTTTTGCAACACATCCTCACACCTGGTCAACTGAATAGGCCGAGTCTCCCAAAATGACATGTATCAATGTTCCCAAAACAACATGACTATTACAGTGTACCAGTGACAGACGTACAAGACCTGGCCATCTGCCCACAGTTTAGTTAGGCTACCTTTAGGCAAGAAAAGTACCATGTTACTTCTGTAACATCAGTTGTGAACGTCTTATACAACTTCACTTGGCCACCAGAGATCACCCCCAAACACAAAACATAAATAGAATAATATGAATATTAATTCCCTATCGACCAGTTTTTCTGATGAGGATGAGCTGGCTTTTTGGGTAATTTCAGCAAACATACTGCTAATGATGAAAGTCACTGTGTGTGTTTTAAGATGGACTATTAAAGCAGCACCATGTTGGCAAACGTGTAAAGCATTTCTGAAAAAGATACCTGATTTTTGAGTCCCTTTCTCAGGTTGTCAAGTATAATGCACATCTTATTCATCCCATTTGTACGATATTGCTAGACATAAATTGTAGTGAAAAATTTGAATTGAATAATTTAGGCTCTTTAGGCTCTGTCCTTGAGCAAGGTACTGAACCCCAAATTGCTCCTGAGGGCCCTGCGATGAGCTGGCGACTTGTTCAGGGTGTACCCTGCCTTCGCCAGGAGACAGCTGGGAGTGGCTCCAGCAACAAACCCTGCGACCCCTTGAAAAAGGGATAAAGCGGTTACAGACAATGATGATGAGGCTCTAAATTAGGCTCTTGTATGAATTATTGGTGTTTTCTATATATCTCAAACAGCATGAGGTTAATGAGAATACTTGTAATTAAAAACACATTTAATAGAAAAAATAAACAAAAATGCAGTGGATGAGTGGAGAAAAGGATTACTTTGAAATGTTCATGACTGCATAATGGCTAGTATGACAGGTTCACTGATTTAATCAGGCCTGACAAAAAAAAAAAAAAAAAAAAAAATGAGAGTGCCGTTTCAGATTGGACAAAACACGTGTCTTTCTATGATTTCTCATTCAAAGGGTTCTTGTCTAACTGAGCCATCTGGCTGCCATTTTATTCAAAATGCAGTCTGTGATTGGCTGCCATTTTATGCTGAATAGTGGGCTCCAACTGGTTGGACATTTTACTCTGAACAACAGGCACTGATTGGTGAGGAGGCCTGATACCAGGTCTGGACTGATTTCCAACAGGCCATGAATAAATGGACACACATACACAGAGGGAATATAGCCAACACACACTGTATATGTAAAAAGGGAAATGTCCACCTTTGGTAGAGAGACTGTTGAAATGGAAGGAAAGGGAGTTGTGGAGTATTCACCTTTTAAAACAATATATAAAGCAAAAAAATGCTTTTCTTATTTTAACAAAGTCAAACGTCTGCATACATACATGCACAGACATACAGTATACACATGCCACAAGACATGACAAACACCCCAACAACAAGGAGGAATGAACAAATGAGTGACACATAGAACCGTGCCTACACACCTCTCAGTGTTGCCAGGTGTACGATAATTATCATATTTGTACGATAATTTTGCCCTCTGTACGATGTACAATCAATAATCCCAAAAAAGGCCAAATATACGATAATTTGACCATTCCGTGAATGTGTGGTTGTAATCGGTTGTAATCAGCCTGTCGCAACTGTCTGTCGGAGTTTTTTTGTGAACCCTGAAGGCATCTGTTTCCATGTGACAAGTTTCCAGCCAATCGTGCTTTTTTAAATGTTACGTTTTAAGCTACGAGTGACGTGCATGCGTTTGCCTCAGAACAACGGTCATGATTGGCTGAATAGTCCGCTGCGCCCGCCCCATGAGTGAGGAAAAGACAAAAAAAAAAAGAAAAGAAGAAGAAGCAGAGCCGGTCTGGAAGAAGCGCGGAAAAGAAAACGAGAGAACCTGGGGAAGGGGGAGGAGGAGGAGGAGAGATGAAGAAGACGGCGGGGCAGAGTCGAAGTAAGCAGCATCGCCTACAAACTTATAGAAAAGAGTGGCAGAGCCAATTCGCCGGGTGGTTGAGACCTGTTGCAGGCTCGGAAAGCAAAGCTTTCTGCCGGTGCTGCAAGACAGAGCTGGTGGCCGAATTAACTGTATTAAAAAACCACAGCAAATCAAAAAAACATAAAGAGAAGGAAAAAAATCTAGCGCCAACACAAAAATCCATAACATGAATGCTGCTGATGAATCCATTCCGTACTGACGCCACAAAGCCGTGAGTGCCTGTTAGACGCTATTCAACACTAGAGTGACTATAGTGCATCAATAGACTTGTTATTTTGGTTATGACGGGTGTACGATAATTTCCCTCAAAATACGATAATTTTATGTCTCTGGTACGATAATCCTACATTTCCCACCTAGCAACACTGACACCTCTATATATATCACGTTGCAGTCACATTTAGCATTATACTTCCTGTATATTTCTGCCTGATTTGTATTTTTTCATTCAGTGAGAGAGAGAGTCATGGGAAATGAACAAAAGAGCTGATTTGGTAAGCAAGTGCCACAACATCACAACAGGGAAAAGCTAAACTGAAATGCCATTTTGTATTCATCACTAGACATTGATGTGTGTTTGTGTGTGGGTGAGGAAGTGGTTGAACATTATAGGATGTTCCGTTTGTGTGTCTGTTCGTTGTGTCAGTGTGTGTTTTTGTAACTTGCAATACAAATTATTTTTCCTCAATGTGGAGTAGGAAACAGCCCTCAACCAAGTATTAAAGGTCCCCTATTATACTGTTTTTCATCAATTTCAAACAGCTGTCGGAGGTCCAACGACACTGTATTTGAAATGTATTGCCCCAAACCCATCCGTGGTCCTGAACTTCAGCTGTCTAAAAGTCGCTCAAGTGAGCTCTACTGAGAGCAGGCTGTTTCTGTGCCTGCACCTTTGCTATGCTAAATGCTAATGAGCTCCATCTGTCAACGCCTGTCCTGCCTGCTACACGCCCCTCTCAGTGAGAGGATGCCACTTGCGCTAGAGGTAGCATGCGTTAATGTTTTACGGTGGATGTATCGCTATGGCTCGCCGAGATGCTGTCGTTCAACCATACCAGTTTGACCCAGAATCGTACCCAGAAGGAGAGGCTCATGAAGAAATGCAGGCTCTGTGGCTGCAGCAGGACATTTCAGAATGGTTAGTGTGTCTGAATAATGTTAGTTTGTTCGTATGTGTTGTTACAGTTACTACCATGTAGCTAATGGCTAACAGCTAGTGAAAGCTGTGTTTGTCTCCAACACAGTCTACAAACTCTTGGACACTGTTCGCATCGTCTCTGTCTCCAGTCTGCACGTTTCCAGACTTTTAATTGTAACTACCAAGCTCTATCATAATATTATTAACATTAAACTCGCTTCAAACGCCATTGCATAGCAGACTGAAGCGGACCTAACTAGTTAGCCAATTTCCAGCTGACTTCACCATACTCGTAGGCAACTGTAAATACTATCAAAACGTGGCGACACTTACCTGCGGCTCAGGTGCAGTTGCTGGGTCCAGTATGGGTGGGACTGATCCTTTTACGAGGGTCAGTGTCGAGGCAAAGCCAGCTTTGTACTGCCCCTAGTTACTGAAGCAGTCTGATGTGAAGTGGTTAGCACACACATACAAGCAGCCGGCACATTGTCATTAAAAATGAAATGCAACCACTGTCTCTTCCGTTGTTCTGTACCTGGGACAGAATATAGGCACTTATGTTGATTTATACAACCAACAACAGAGCAATTTGCGTGTCTAACTCTGAGCGACGACATTGCGAAACACTGCTATCTTAAGGCTGGACACACCGAACTTCACCTCCGGGATGGACGCCCCCTTCTTGGATATCTCCTATCACCGCGCAGAGGAGGCCGGCCTATGAAAATGATTCCTTTCGTTACGTAACATTACGTAATGAAAGGAGCTGAATCTGAACAGCCTGTAGGAGCGCCGTTTTACCAGTGGGTGGGCTGCAGAGACCATGCAGGAATGGTTTGCTTTCCTCATTCTGGGAGTTGGCAGGCTCACCCCAAATTTCCACTTGATACGTGTCCGCTGCGTTGCGGCTCCTATCCGGCTTTGCTCCGCCGTCCACCAATCCCCACCGGTTGCGGATTGAGTACGCCACAGCGCAGTACGGTAGACAGCTGGCGTCACGAGGACGAAGAGTTCCCCAGATAATCACATAATCACTCCCGACCGCAGTTATAGGTCTGTGTTATAAAAAACAACAACACGGAGTGTTCCCGACCTAAGGATCAGCCGAAGATCTTGTGTTTGTCTCTTTTTTGAGATTTGTGTGCTGGTGTCAACACGAAGTGCTTTATTTTGAAAAGTAACCGGATGTTGTTGGTTATTTCGGCGCTTGACTTCCTGTCTGCTCCGTCCTAAATTCAGCTGAATTGCTGCGTCGTGCTCCAGCATCTGCCAGAAATAGAAGTCCTGCGTATCTGTTCCGGAGGGCTCCGGACTGTCGGAGCTGGGACTGAGCTGATACGCAGCGCAGCGTACCTGGTGGGGATTGACACATTGACTAAAGTGAAATGTATCAGCTCCGCTGGCGTGGCGGAGACTCAACGCAGCGGAGATGTATGGGGGGTCAGGGAGGACCAGCTAATATATGTAGAGAGCAGAAAAAATGTGTTTTTTATAATATGGGACCTTTAACAACCAAGCCCTCTCATTGATTGATTTTTGACATTGTCTATCTTTTTATGAGTGGTTCATATTTGTGAATACAAGCAAGTATGTTAGTTCCTGGAACTGAACTGGATGGTCTCGCAGACCTGCTCTGTAGTCTGGTGGTACAGCATAGAACGAAAACCAAATACTGTTTCATCAGTGTAATATTACTAATTGAACCAATTTTACACATTAAATTGTGTTTGCAGTTTTGGGAGCACTACTGCATAATAGGAAAAAAAATAATAAAAGATAGTAGTATAAAGCCTTTTGTGGCTCCAGAGGAAACTGCATGAAATCTGATAAATTGCTTACAGTGATGTCACACTGTAATTAGCCTCACAAAGTCTTACTATATATTTTATTTGTTTACTTAAACACTTGAAAGGTAATATAAAAATCTACAAATTAGTCACAGGAATTAATTAATTGTTTTAATTTATTATGAATAAGACTGCTCTGTTACTAAATGATAAACATTAAAAAAAAAAAAAAAAGCTCTGTAAGCTCTTCAATACAAATGTGTTTGTGAATATATGATACACACCAAAGAAGACTCTCTTCTGTTAAAAAGAGTGTTACTCTGTGCAGTCAGTTCCACGGGGGCTGCCGTCCTCAGCGCCTTTTATGAGTCATCATCATTGTCAACGAAAATAAAAACAGAAGCCCAACAACATCAACAAAGCCAAGTCATTTTGTTCATAAACATTATGGACATCATGTGTCATAGGTCTTCTAACATTAAGTTCATAAACAAGATGCCTGTCAGGCCTATGGAAACAAGTAAGGGCTTATTACAGTGGCTGTTTTGGATTTAGCTTTATATGACTGTTTCTTGTCAGATTTTCTTGAAGACGACGCAAAGAGTTGTTGGGGTTTTCTTTTTAATTCATTCACCTGTCAAATAAAAACACTGAGCACCCACTGAAACCTTTTACCTGAAATAAAACCTGCTTTCATCTGTCAAAAATATTTATGACTTTTATGTGATATGACAAGATATCTGATCTCACAGAGCGGTGACAGCACAGAGGCAATAAGCAGCTTTGAAAAGATATGACAGTTGCATCTTTTATATGACTAACAAATAATTAAGGGACAGACACTTTTTGAGCTTTTCAAAACAATCTTGTATGTGGATGCACTGTGAAGTTATGAAAAACACATTTCTACTTAGGAGTCCATAATGAATCAAAAGTCACATGACCTTCCACAATATTATTGTTTTATTCTGGCTCCCATAATATATTGAAACCAGTATTGGTCATTTATAAGTTTTAAAGAGCCCTATTTAGAAGGGCTATGGCCTGTTGTCTTCAGTGCTACTAACCTTTTGCAAGGCAATTGGCAAATATCTGGGCAAAAGTAAGGTACATTTAGACTTTGGGTTAGTCACAGGTGTGTTTTGGGCAAAATATACAATAACACAAAGTAAGAACCAGTAAGCGGGAAGAAGCTAAAAGTTTCATTCTATTTCCTCTGTAGACTCTCCTCTGTCCTGTCAAGTTGCTTTTGGACTTGTTGCGTAATGTCTCATAATCCTTTCTACAGTGACCATGCAGTGAGGTAACAGAATGTTGCCAGCAAATGAGCTCTGGGTGTGAGCAACATGTAGGGATGTTTATTTGACTATATGACCCACACTGTACTGATGTGGACAATCTGAAAAATTAAGAAAATAATAATAATAATGTTCATCCTTCTATGGCACTGAACATTGAAATGAAATACAAAATTGTCTTTGGAATGCTCCCCTCCTCTCCAAAAAAATGAAACTACCCTAATATTTTCACACTGTCCCATCATTTACATCCTTTTAGATCAATCTTCCATTGTTCATTTCTGTTCACTCACTAGCCTTTGACCAGAGGCAATTTATTTTCTAGCACTGACTGAAGTTTGACTGTTAAGTATTGTGAGCAAAATGGTAGTCTTATGATTAGTCTGATTGATGAAAGTAGCTCTCTCTTCTCCTGTTCTTGCAACACACTCAAGATAAAATAATAACCTACTGGTACAGAAAATATATTCTATAAATTGAGCACTGAAGCATCTTGCAGTACTGTACATCTCTGCATGTTTGAGCAGATTCAGATGACACATTCAAGTCTTTGTCATTGAAGGCCTTGTCAGCACAGATGCAAAGAGAGAAAGGCGGAGATCTACATGACAGGAAAAATCACACGTGTGAGAAACAAGATGAAACATAGCAGAGTCAGTGCGCTTCCTCCAGTCATCGGTGTAAAATTAGATCAGACGAATTGTTTCAGTGGGTTTGCCTTATTTGTTTTTTTCGCCCGCCTTCCTGTCATCCTCCTCTGAGCTTTATTTTCCTTTCTGTCTTTCAACCTGCATAACAAATAGCAGGCAGCTCAGGAGCAGAGAAGGAGATGGAAAAGGAGTCGAGGCATGAGGGTGGTATTAATATACCTCTACCCAGCATGACAGAGAGAGAACAGCAGTTCATGTAGTTGAGAAAAACAAACAGTTCCATGAAAAATGTGCCAAAAGTGTAAAAAAATAATAATAATTTTTCTTCCAGTGACTCGTTGGCTGATGGTAAAAGTTTAGATGTAAGGGATTCAGTTTGGGATGCATTTTTTAGATGCATGAGAAGTCTAATAATGGAAGGGTCTTATTTTTCCCCATGGGCTTTCTGCAGTCTGCCAGTTGCTAAAATGTGTACAAGTCTAAGCCAAAACCGAAGGCTGGAACTATCAGCCAGCTAAATACTGCTGACTGACTGTATGTATGTTCTCACTATTCTCTCTCTACTCTCTTCCAGCCTATCGTCATCAGAAAAATGACCATATAGGTCCACTGTGGAAGCAGCTTTTCATGACCTATATTGACGTTTCTTGTAAGGCGGCGACCTATAGTGGCTGTAGTAAATGCTAGGCAGCTGAAGAGGAAGTCAGGCTTGATAGTATAAAGAGCGACAAAGTCCTTACTTTAACACCTCACCTAACTGTTAACTTTATTTCAACAGGGCAGCAGTGTTGCCAGAATTGACATTTATAAGAAATAAAATGGTCGCCTGATGTAACACACACGGTGACAATTGTATGGATAGAGCAGTAAAACATCAGGGCCGTTGATCTATTAGAGGATAATCACTATTCCATTTCTGTTAAATATAAAGTGCTGCATGTACCAAAAAAGTCTGACTATCCGGGTATAAAATTACCCAGATCTTCCACATTTTAGGATCTCCAGACAGTGCCACTGCTAGCCATTTTGGTGCCCTAAGCATGATTCCTTTATGATCAGTGTTGGGTATAGTTACTTTGGAAAGTAGTTAATTAGGTTACAACGTTACCATCAATTAAAAGTAATCAGTTACGTTAGAGCGTTACCTATGAATAAAAGTAACGCGTTAGAGTACTCATGCGTTACCAAAAATTAAAAGCCGTTTGCAGCGCCTCGCACATGCTGCAACTTAACTGACACACACACAGCCTCCTTTAAATGCACCGAGAAGTCGTGACAATGATGAATAACATCAGTCATCCAACCAAATTAACTCTGCAGGATAACAACGTTACGTTACACGAAAAAAGTAATTAGAGTACTCTAACGCGTTACTTTGTACTTTACTTTGTAACTAGAAAAAACCTTTGTTTTTGCCAGTGTAACTTTTTATTACGAAACATATAACTCAATACCAACACCTGCTGATGGACTCATCAATGACAGGACTTGTGCTTTCAGAGGTGGTGGTTCTCTGCTGTGTATCTGTCCCTGAACTGCTGGTTGAGGGTGGTTGATCAGGGCTTGGTACTGTTGTGGAGTCTACAGACCTGCTGGCCGGCTGGGGTTGATGTGTGCCTGAACTGCTTGTAGATGGTTGCTCGTCGTCTGTATCTTCCTCTTGGCCACGTGCTCCTCCTGGTACGCATCTCAGCATTGACCCTGCATTAATTTACTAATCGAAAGAAAAAGGATCAGTATAGAAAGAGACAAAATATTCAAACAAAGAATCTTATACCGAAAAAATTATAAACATTTAAAACTGAAAGCATGCAGCCAAGGACCTCTCCCTCTTTATTACTTATATATCAACTATTTGATCAATCTAATCTAATATAAAAAGCATAATAGAATGAATTGCAATATTGCACACAATCCAACAATAATGTTTGCTTTATATCATTCATAATGACATTTCATATTTATATCTTACCTCAGGAATAAAAGCAGGGCTTGACGCTAAGCTTTTTTCCAAGTAGCATTGTGCTACCATGCTGAAAGATTTAGTAGCACACAATGTTTTTTAGTAGCACAATGAATATTCAGCAATTTTGGTAGAAATGTCATTTTTCAACAAATAAAGTACTTATTTAGCCTAATCTTAACCCTGTAGTCTAATTTTGAATGTTATAACTGGCTCGTTGCCTTAACAAAAACCAGCAAAGACAAACAATGCAAATGTGTGTATGAAAATATAACATTTGTTACAACCAACCAGGAAAGTTCATTAAGGTCCAGGTCCAGCTAAAACCATTTAAACTGGAAGAATGTTTACAGAGGCCCCATCAGCACCAAAGGAGACAAGCTTTTTCATCCAGGATTCTCCATCCCCTTCACAGACAGCTGCAAAGACAGCCTTGGTGGCATTGAGAACCCCTAACAGAGCAGAAAATCACATTGAATAAAAAAAAAAAACACAGACACCAAATATCAGCTACAACTTCAATCAGCTGTATTTATTAAAACACACTAACTGTGACTTACCAAGGGCATGGGCATGTCTGAGGGCCTGTTGTCCCACCAGGATGTTGACAGGTTTTCCAGCTTCCGCAAGACGGATGTACACAATTTCACACTCTGTATTGGATACATCTGTGTCCCCATCTATGAGGACGACGAGGTAGTGTGCTGATTCCATCTTCTCTCTCAGCTTTTCTCTCATGACATCTGTGATCTGGCCGATCATCTCTGCACAGCGTTTGTCGTTGTTGTAAGTTGGGTTAATGTCGACGCCATTTTTCTTGTGGAGGGCGAATAGTTTGGGGAATTTGGTAAAAGCAATTTCTTTTTTCGCTACATAGTATGCAATGTTGAACTTCATTTTCAGCTGTTTTTTTGTCTCTTCATCTGAGCTGTCCTGTTGGCGCCCCACAGCTTTCTCCAGGACTTTGTTCTGACTTGAGATGAAGGCGTCCCTACATTTCTCATGTTTGCGAGACATGGCGTGCTTCTTCACCGTGTCTCTCTTCAGCTGCGCGTCTCCTGTCAAAAACGCGTTTTCCCCGCTAACTTTGGATGAGCAAGGCACCATTTACAGAACATTTTGCCCTCTTTAAACACCAACCACTTAAACACGTTTTCCCACCGAGGGTTGTACTTATAAAGCTTCACAGCTACAGTGCCCCGGCTGCCTCCTGCATCACCCTCTCCCTTTCTCTCCGACGGACTCGGCTCATCCATTCCCTCGTCTACCACCTCGTTTAACGCCCCGTCCTCTTCTTCGTCCTCTTCTTCTTCTTCGTCGCTCTCGTTTCTGTCTTCCTTCTTATCATCCTCTCTTGTTTTCTAAAAATAATGCGTTAGGGGGTTCATTTTCACGACACCGACACTCTTTCGCTTCTCCATTTTGTGTTTGAATTTTAGTTTTCGCGCTGCAGTCTTCACTGTGTGTGCGCGTGTGGTCACGTGTCTGTTATGGAAGCACTGCATTGGTTAGATCTGATTACATAGCTACAATGCTGCGCTTGCATTGGTTAGATCTGATTACATAGCTACAATGCTGCGCTTGCATTGGTTAGATCTGATTACGTAGCTACAATGCTGCACCTGCAGTGGAGGAGACGATTCAGGTTGCCAAAAAAAAATAAATAATACTGCTCAGTGCTCACGTAAACAGCAAAACGGTGCATGTTCTGCAGTTTCTGTCGGAGCCACACTGATGCAACTGAATGTAATTTTCTATTCACACTGGAAATAATCAACTCGCAAATGTGAGCAAAACAGTCGCACTTTCGAGCCCTGAAAAGCAAAATAATACACATTACACAAGACTACATTGCTGAATCTTAAACATTATTTTACCATTTAATTGAATACAACTTAAATATGGTTACAAGAGCATTTTGTCTACTACAAAAAGTTTTTCTATTTCACTGGCAGATGTCTTCCATGCCTTTGCACCCTGACATAAATGCAATCAAAACGCCAGTTAGTTTTGTCATGTAGCTTCTGTCACATTCAGCTGTAGCTAAGCTAGCTGTAGCAGTAACACTAAAAGTCTGAGTTCTTTAGACTTCACATCATCAAGTCATTTTCTGTCCCACTGCACGTCCGACACCTCACCTATTTTGTATGAGAGACTGTCGCCTACATTCTGCTGAATCCTACTGAATGACAATCCTAAAGATGGTTGTGGGTTTATTATGCATTGCAAATGCCAAAATATGCGTTCTCAAACAGTATTGCCACAATTACCTTGAAAAAGTAATCTGATTACTGATTACTCCTTTAAAAAGTAACTTAGTTACTTTATTGATCACTTGTTTTAAAACTGACTAAGTTAGATTACAAATGACTTTATTAGTTACATTCAGCCGCTGCACTGGAAGTGCATTGCTCGCAGCTCTCTGCTTAACACCACCTGGTGGGACTTGTTCTGTAAACTTAACTGTGCTGCGACTCCAAATGTTTATTCAAATTTGACATTGTGCTTTTGAAGCTTGATAGTACTTTGTCGCCAGCACAGAGTGTACATTGAACCTTAATATTCTCATCTTTAGCTGACACAAACTCAAAATAATGACTGTATTTCCAGCTAGAAAACACGCATCTCTCTCCTCAGTCCATTGTTGTTTGTGTTTGTGTCGCTGCGTGGTGTTACACATGAACTGTCCTCGTGCTGACAACATGACTTATGGCATTAGTGACGTCATTCCCCAAGACGCAAAAATACACAACTGTTACAGAGAAAGTATTGACCACCGTCATGTCAAAATAAACCATAAACTACTGATCAATATCTGAAGTAAAGTAACAGCTAGCTGGCGTCAGTTACTAAGTTATTAAGTTATGACATATTTGAGTTTCCTAACATGAGCAATAATGTCAGCTAGTTCCAGGTGTATGCTGGGCTAACCATCACATTAGCAGCACATTTCCCGTATTTAAGGATGATTAAACATGGACTTACCTCCGAGTGATGCACGGGCATCATCTCGCAGGTTCTTCTTCTTTCATTTCTCTGTTCCTGACTTCTGCTGTCTTTTTGGGGCCACTTCCAAAAAAGTTGACAGCCAGCTGATAAACTTCGTCACGCGCATTCCAGCAGACCACTGAGAAAGGGAAGGGCCCCCACAGTTAGCGGGGTGGGAGCGGCAGCGCTGTCTCCAGACCATGCGTACCACAGACACCCAACTTATGGGCCAACTTGAAAGGGGTTAAAATCACTAAATGGATCAAATTATGATACTGAAACAAGTCAGTTTGCAGGGGCTTGTTCTGAGTGTGTTGAAATGAGTGATGGTGGCTTTTATTGCTCACATATGTAATTTTACATTTGTGAAAAGAAGACTGTGAGCAATTCCTGCACGTGTTTATAACCCAAAACAGCCGAGACACTAGACATTAGCCATAAGCTACCGGGCAATGGCACACATAGACAAGGTGTGTTTATGTGTGTGTGTCTGGGTTTTGAATTCAGCTCAGCATCCCATCAACTACAGTTCTCTATCTTTTTTTCCCCAGTTCTTTTAAAAAAAATAAATTTAATTTCCCCTCCAGCTCAAGTTAGCCGTAGTCAATACAGTAATTGCTCAGCAGTGGTGGTCACATACATGAATTGCTGATATATTCGGGTTGAT
The DNA here is from genome assembly GCA_963678695.2 of Diplodus puntazzo. NCBI lineage: Eukaryota > Metazoa > Chordata > Actinopteri > Spariformes > Sparidae > Diplodus > Diplodus puntazzo. Next base: position 22,528,151 of record OZ023175.1, on the reverse strand, counting down.
AAACAGGAGTGAAGATAAATAATGTTTTTTTTTAATCCCAAAAGTTAGTAAAAAATAATGTCTAAGCTCTCCTCCCCCAGGGTGATGGCTCCAGATCAAAGGAGAATCCAATGTAAAATCTTCCAAGACAGTCGTCTATGCAACTGACCCGAAAATAGCTGTCCTCTGCTGTGCCTGGCCTTTGCATGTAATCTAGATACACAAAGACTTTGCCTTTGCTTCATGAGCGGATACACATTCTTGTATAAAATTATGTTGCACTGTTTAATGTATGCTTTATCCATAATACTCAATCCAGCAAGAGTAACAAAGGATTGTGCATAGTATTGTAATTGTTTCATTTTTTTACATAAAGTGTTAATGAGGCACTGTTACAACTGTCAGCTGGGAGACAAAACTAATGTGGAGGTGAACTGTGGCACATCATAATTTATTGTGGCATCTGTTTCAAAACAGTGAGGTGAACTGCGCCTAATAATTCAGACATATAAAAACATCTTGTCAGTCATCATTCATTGTTCCATTTTATTGTCACACAATACATGTATGCATATATTAAGCTTAGTTCTGACAGGATATTCGATTATATTGAAAACTCTAGGGTTTCATGTATTGATACTCCCGAGGTGAAAGCCAGTGAAACATTGTTTTTCCTCCCGTTATATATTTCTACTGTGTCTGTTTAGGGCTCCAGTGGTTCTGATTGTAGAGCTGATGTTCTCATAGAATATTCTATGATATCCTCCCACACTGTTACAAGCCTGTGTGAGTAGGGACAGAGATCACTAATGAATGTAATGACAGACTGTGGGACTGAAAGGGAACAAGTGAACTATGCTGATGGATCACCTCAATTCCCTGAAAAGCAACAAACACCCACATGCAGTGAAGCCAACACACTCTTGCTTTCAAAGACCTTTGACTGGCCAGTTTAGCCTTTTCTCTATCTTGCTATTGCTTACCCATTGTGTCAATTCCACTCTATTTTTTTTTCTTTTTTAGTAATGCATTTGGACTAAACACCTCACTAAATCATACATCCTGTTTGTGCACACAGAGAACAACAACAACAACTGCAGGGTAATTTAATCTCACCCCATGAGAATCACGTTTTGAATTAGCTCTGTGCTTACGACTACAAAACACTGACCCTTTTCATTTTTGCTCACCTCCGTACCATTATATATCACTGATAACCACCAATTAAAGTACTAATAAATGTAGCTGTGTATATTGCAGTTATCGTACACTGCAGGCTAGTTAGCTGCTTTTTCTGCCCAAACAAGCCCATAGAGGAGGTGAAATATGTCAGAATACTATCCTGCTGTCTGCACTGCAGTGTGCTGCTTAGTTCAACTAGGCATCTCGTGGATGAGAACTTCGAGGACTGCAGAGGAAAGAGCAAAAGTCTGAGGTAGATGGTGCGCAAAACATTTGCTATTGCTGCTGCTTCACATTAGAAACATTTAATTGGGGAATCACCCCGTTTTTTATTGTGAAGCAGTCTTAAAAACAGGATGTCAACATCTACAAGACAAGCAACCCAATCAGAGGAATACATGTTGGCAATGTATGTTCCTGCAAACCATGGATATATCAAAACTCTATTTGTCTTTTTAGAATTAGGTTAGGTTATGTGATGTCGGAACAATGCTGTGCTCATACTCTGGCTAGGTTTGGGCACAAAAAACACTTGGTTATGGTTAGGAAAATATCATGTTTTGGCGTAAATTACTGGTTTTACTCACCACACATGACTGGAAATTGTCCTTAAGACTCCTTTAAAATATCAAGTGGAGCATGCTTATAAAAGTTGAAACACCATGGGCCCCTATCAAAACTATCCAGTGGGGTCACACTGATATGACACATATTGCATGAATATCATTATGGTACATCTGAGACGTACAGTTGTTAACATATGAGTGGTATGCAGAAATGTTAGCTGCCAACATGTTAGTGTGGCAACTGGGCTGAAACAAGATGCAGTGGTTTTCCATGGCGTTTTTATGCCTGCCACAGTGAGCTGTGGGTTACACACCTCCAACTCCTCAGCTTGGTAACAACTCATCTCAATGTCCTGCTGTGTTGTTGAAAACTACTTGCCATGTGCAGCATGAAGTCCGATGGCAGTTATAATTATTTTTGGCTGAGTTCTTTTTGAAAGAGTTGTTTGGCTGCACTGTTAACAGTCACCAGTGATAGCTCTCTTGTGTTGTATTTCTGACAAAGTAGCTGCTCAAGTGGTATTTTCTGTATAATGAAACCAGCATGTTCTCATCAGAAAAGATTACCATTAAGGTAAACTGTGAAAGCAGCTTATTATGATTCATATTAACGTTTCTTGTAGTGGCCTTAGGAATTATTACAGCAGCAACTAAGGAAATCAGGCCAAGTAGTTAAGTCTTGTTCATGTCTGGTGTAAAATCAAATGTTGAAGCTTAATTGGCGAAGTTTCAGGAGCAGGACCACACCTCAACAGTGCCAACTTCCGCATTTCTATAAATAACCACCTGACCCTCTCCTCTGCTTCGCTCTCGTATTCTGCGCTCTCGTACCCAGAAACGAGATCACGCAACATCGCCTCGCCCGAGCAAAACCAAACTTTTGTACGAGCAACATCAGCCTCTACTCACCTCATCACAGACTTCGTATCACTATCGCCGTCGGACGATGATCATTCAGACGAGATCAGGATCACCATTCATCAGAAGCCGACAACTTCCCGTCACCTCCATACCCGAGACCCCGATTCCAGTGGCCTAACAGCCCTCTAGGACGCGAGCGAGTTCGAAGAGCACCAACTTCGTCTCATCCATGGTTCGCATCCCCGCCTGGTTCATCTCTCCTCAACATCCAAGATCATCATAGTTCGCCCGACGAGAGATGAGTTTGGTGATTTAAAGGAGATGAGCAGGGAGGCAGACCAACTCCTCTTTCGTCTATTGGATAGATGGACCCTCAATCCACCAAAGTGACCAAGTAGAAGAAGCAGGTAAGTGCGGGCGAAGGGACTTTAAAAAGGCCAGCACAGGCAGAGAAGGTTAGGTGGTTACTTGTAGATTTCCTAGATCGAAGGCTCGAGAGGATTTCTGGTAGAGCAGAAGCCTTAGGCAGACCTTTGCCAGTTATTGGGACACAGGGTGCAGACGCACTGGTTTGGACGCAGGCTTGAGATCTGTTTCAATAAAGATTGCTGTATCATTCCACCCAGCCTTGCCAGAAACGACAACTGCTTGACTTCATGTCAGTTATAATGGAATCCAATGATGACAAACCAAATAATCAACTTCTCTACATCTGAATGTTCCATAAATTACACAAACACTTTACACAATTATAACTACAAAAAAAGGCTACATACACTGCAGTAAAGATAAAGTAAATTAAGCAAAGCTTTAGTGGGTGACATTTTGACAGCATAAGCTAATTTTCACATGAGATTGAAATGTGCCTCATGGAGACGAGCTGGTCTCCTTCATTTGAGTGTACTAATGCTTGAGAACAATTTGTTTATTAAGCAGTTTTACACTCATTATAGACCCAGCAGCATTCCCAGCAGGTGCATAAATATGGTAAAATGTACTTTTGGACTAGGAGGTTGTTATAAAGTACAGCGCAAATATTCACAGCTGTCACACTAAACTGAGCGGCAGAGTCAACTGCCAAAGTGAAGCAGACAAACAGAACAGGCTGCCGAGCCGAACCACGGGAGGAAAATAATTATTTCATAAGAGAAAATGGCAGCTGAATGCTGTCAAGTGAAACATACAGCTGTGCCCCCACCCCTCTGGATCCCATACTGCATATCTAAAGCTCATATCTAGTGGGACCGAGGCTTATGAAGATCATCATGCTCTCGGATGTATTTCATTTCAGACGATCTTTGAAATTGTGCTACATTCAATCCGTGTGGTAATATAGTGGATGTAAACTGTCCACTTAATACATAGTGTAACCCAGCCCGTCTGGTACTGTGCCTCTCTACACATTGAGATTCTGCGTTGTGTTGATGATATTATGGTTGGGTGCAAAGTGAGGGACGAGTCGGACACAAGGACGGTCAAGACGGCTGAGACCGCGCCGTTTATTGACTGTCACTGCTGGCTGCTCCACCTTACGAACCATAAACAAACACCGAATCAGTCAAGTAATTGTAAAATAAAGCACTGTATAGTGATACACTGTATATTCGTATGAAACCAGGTTACAAATCCTAGCACTTCACCAGATGGTAAACAAACATCTCAATAACACATCATTTCAATAGAACAGCGTATTAACTATTTATGGTCAAGATATTTTACTTGGATGTGGAGAACTATCTATAGTCCTTACTTTAGGAACCATAAAGAAACACTGAATCAAAATGGCGGCCCTGCGCAGCATGTGAATGAAATCACGGTGTCCAGTAAAGGACAAAAAGCAACAATCGTGTAACACCTGAGGGCATAAATAATACAACACCACCGTCTATTGACCAAAATAGGCAACTGCCTTACAATAGTATGTAGGCCAACATGTAAGAGGTGAATTACTCCCTCAGAGATTGGCCTTTAGGGAATGACTCTATATTAATTACATGAGCGACCACACCGCAGTCTGAAACCTGGTTGATGTGCTGTAAACACCATGAAAACATAGCTCTCATTTAATGTATGTGAGATACGTAGGAAGAGACTCATTGATAGTCAACAGAATACATTCTTCTTTTGACAGTTTTGAAAGAGTTTGAAGGCATCTGACTGTCAAATTGTTTTGACACTTATTCCGATATGGGGACAATGCAGTATTACATAGGAGGGCTAAGATGTTGTGGATATATATATATATATATATATATATAAATATATTTATTGGCAAGGACTCAGGAAGTCAGCCACAGTTCAGGGATGCTGAGGAGTCAGTCTGTAATATGACGTCATTGTAAATGGTGCATAGTTGCAAACAACAGTTTACTACTATTTGAAAATGTCTACCACCACAGAAGACTCCAAACTTAGACAACATACTGCCTTACAAAATTGCTCAGTTTTGTGGGTTGCTGAGAGAGGAGAAACTTTCTAAGATTTGTATAATGCTGTTTATGACACATGTTTATTATTGTGGCTTTCTTATAAATTCAGTATATGTAACCAGTGTGTCCGTTGTTTATTTGCAGTAAGGACAGGAAAGTGAGATCTGATCGCAAGTGGTCAGTCGAGGTGTACCTAAAGACATATGTAAATGCCAGGTGTGACCTGATGGATTAGAGCTGTCCACTACTACAGCAGCACTGCATAAATGTCAGAGCCTCATAGTAACGTGTAGTATAATGATGTAGCACGCAGAAGATAAAGATGTTTCATTGAGGAGACAGTGTATTTTAAGGTGAACCTGCCTGTCTGTCACCGTTAACAAAGACTCCAGTCTGCAGTCTTCATACGCATGGTTGATATTCTCATGCTTCTTCTTTCGCACTCGTCCACATCCATGAGCTCCCTTGGTACCCAAACAGAAGCCTTTGTATTATTAAACCTTAAGAAGTGCATCAGTCATTATCATTCCACTACTGCTCCACCTTGAATCATATTTATGAGTCGGGAAAAAAAATATAAATTTGATAATAAGGAGTAAGGGGGGCGGGTGTGTATAGCCAAGTAGTTGACCATTCTTGCTCAGGGGCAAATAGACACTGTTCATTATATTGAAGAAAAAATCAGTTCTCATGAATATTTTAAACAAAACAAGTTTGAGGACTAATCTGCAAATTGGACAGGCAATTTATCACAAAACTCAGGCATCTTAAAGTCAAATTTGGAACAAAAGATCCTAAATTACAATTGTCTGAATGCACAACAACGTTGTGACCTTTCTCATCACATAAATGTCAACCTCTTCAACATCTTTGGCCTTATTAGCTCCCTAAAGGCTCTGCGTTGACCACTGAGGAGGGAAAAAGAAGCCGGAGGAAGGTAATTATAAGCTGCACTTCACATCAGCTCAGTGCGACATATTCAGGCTTAGGGGCATGACTTCCAGGATTCCTCCCACAATTCACTCAATCACATAACAACATGACCTCGGGTTCGAACTTTTTCCGAAAAAAGAATAAAGAAATCCTTGTGGGACCAATTGGCTTAACAGGCAGATGGGGGATTACATTCGCTTAACCATCGAAACACCTAAAAGGGAGGCTTTGCACAGACATTTACAGGAGCGTGAATAATATGGTGTAAGCTCCCACAGACTTCTTCCCTCAAAACAGTATCACTGTCTTGTGTCAATGCCATGCGGTGATGTACAAGGACATACACAGAGGTATGAGCACCACAGCAGCACTGCATAAAATACACACTCACACACCCACCCCGGGCTTATCTCAAATCTCGCTTGAATTAGTTTAATGTTTCTAGATTTCAGATTTTGGTCGAGGGTTTTATATATTTGTCATTCAGGCTAATCCAGGATTTCTGGATAAAAGGAAAATAGTGTATATAGAGACAATGCCTCAAGGCATTATCAGAAATGCATCTTCCTCCACCAAGAAGAAAGCAACTGAGTCTCCTGTACTTGTCTTGTACATATACAAATACTTGGTGGGTATTCAGGCGTATGAGGGCTGACCAATCAGAGTGGACTAGGCTTTTTGCAAGGGGTGTTTTAAACAGAGGGCGAATAGAGGTGCTTCAGCAATGGACAGTATGAGAACAATAAGTTGTTTGAACACCCAAAATAAAGGTATGAAGCCGAAATTGACTATTATATGGGACCTTTAAAATATTGATGTAAAGATTTTCCCAATAAAAGTTATTTGAAAATGAATGAATATTAACCTTCAGGCAATGTGCTTCTCTGTTTCTTCTGGAAATCATCTTCAGACCTCACCTGAATATTATTCTTATTATTCTTATTATTCTTATTGTTCTTATTATTAGTAGTAGTAGTAGTATTAGTATTATTATTATTTGGTCAGCTTAAACAGTCATTACAAATTAACACCTTACATCTAAATCTTAAATAGAATAAAGTTGACAAGTGTTTTTTTATCCAGAAAAGATGTTTTTAACTCTGCAACTGCTGAGACATTCATTCACTGCTATTAAGAATTAATGCCTGAGAGCTGCCAGGTCATCAGGTCAGGTATCCCAAAATATTGCTTTTTCACTCTAGCACACTTTTGGGATAAAAAAAAACAGACAATCATTAACACTGAGTAAAATTTAAAATGAAAAGATCTTTTTTCATATCTGTAAACCTGGAGGAAAGGGTTCGGGTTAAAAAAAAAAAAAAAGTTTTAAAGCAATTAAGATTTTGAAGAGTGCAAACTCAACATCTTGCCTCGAAACACAGCAGTGCATCACATATTGCAGTAAAGTGACTGTCACAAACTTAAAAGTTTGAATTGTCTTAATGGAAGTTTTGGCATGTGTATTTGTTTAGATTATATATATAACATCATTCAGAGTGCCCGATGTTGAGTGAAATACACAGACTTCAATAATAGAGCTCAGTTCACAGTTTGTATACCATCAAGTGTTGAGTGACACTGTAGTGGAACAGTAGTTATTTGGGAATGAAAGGAGACAGTTTAGTGTTTGGAGATTCAAAACTGCTGCTATAAACATCTGGTAGCCATTTGATAGCACAAATCTTATAAGTGGATTTGTCATTAGTGAATTTATCATCAAGAACAGGCCGATACAACTGATTTGCTACATTTATATCCTAAATCTCCACCCCAAGCAAGACACTTAAGACATTTGTCTGTTTATGTTTGTGTGTGTGTGTGTGTGTGCATGTGTGTGTATGTGTGTGATTGGTAGCAGCCGACACTGTCATCATTTGCACAAATAGACCATGATGACAGAAGCACCTCAGTGGAAATATTCTAGTGATACAACACTGTGGATGCACTACTGGTAGTGAGGCCTCTGTAGAAACTATCCATCTCCTATTAAAACCACCAAACAAACCTATCACCAGAAATGTTGCAAAATTCTGTAATGAAAGTACCTGGCCAGTTTCTGCCGGGGCATGGAGACTTTTCCGTAAAAGATGTCCTTAAAGGACACTTTAGAATGCTGGCAACTGGCCCAGAACCATCTAGAGCCAAGAGCCAGATTTCAAAGCACACTGCTATTCAGATCAAGCCACACTGAACTAAATGACACAGTAGAACAGACACGAGCAGCAGCCTGTAAACAGAAGCTTTAAGCTGAATGCAGCTGAGACGTCATTGATCGAATCAGTCCGGTAGCTGGATGCGACAGGCGACAGTGAGCAGCAGGTGACTCATCACTTGTAACTGTCACCTAGCTGTACATGTGCCTTTGCTCCCGAAGAGTTGTATAACTTGTTCTCGTTCAATAGATGATAACATCATCATTAACAGACTACTTAAATATGACTCAGATGTGTATTTTGCTTTATTGATACAAGCAGTTCCAACGTATTGGAAGCGTCTACCATTAGTTCCGTAACAAGCATCTTTTTAGTGTCGTTCGGGGTCAATTAGCTGAGATATATAAACCAATAAAGGAGCTGGTTTTATAACCACAAGATGTTGTTTTTAAGTGAAAAAAGGAATGATGCAATCCATACACATCCACGGAAATATAGACTGTATAAGCACTGATTTATGATGATTGCATGTTAATAGTAATGATAGTGTTAGAGGCAAATTAATACCAGCAGCAACATTGCCACCATTCATCTCATAGCGAGAGTAATTCAACACTGTCAGTATTTATTTACCTCAACATCTAGCAGAGTGCATTTCACCCCTGAAATACAACACTGGTAATTTCAAGCGAGACTTTCTTGAAAATGTGTAAGTGACAACACCGACAACAGAAAACACTCATTATCACGATGAAACTTAGAAATACAAATTTATGCATGTAGTGCAGTGCAGACACACTTTGTAGTCTAATACAAAGAGAGGTTTCCAAGACATCAGTAGGGTAAAGCAACTTCATATACTGACTGCCGTGTACACAGTATGTGGAGCACATTTCTAAGGATTTTTAGGTGATAAAATAGTGTTTGTGCATATGTTGTGCTTGTTTTGTTTGGGAAATGACAGAACGACCCCACAAAAACATTAATCATATGTGTAGACATAAAATGACAACAAAACATATTTTTTGTCAAAAATGGGAGGACGGAAAGGAAATGTGTACAAATTACTGGCCTTTTTCGTGTGACCAATCATACTGTCATAGCTCTGCAACTGACGTCGGTGTTGTTCCTGGAACAATGTTGCTCCAAGACATTTCAAACATTTCAACTCACTATATAGCAGTGAAAACTGGAGCAAGCCATGGTGGGTGAGGGAAATATGGAATTAGACTATAACATGGGTAACTGGGACTTATGCCCTTCTTGGAATATACTGTTATACTGTTCACTTATTATTTTAAAACTAAGATCATTTATTATTTCCCCTGTCTTTACAGTTTATGTATTGAACGGTTTAGGGAGCTAAAATACTTTGATTAAGGCTCCAAGAAAAAAATTATGGAAAAATGTGTAGGTTAAACTGTCTCTTTCATAACATTAAGCACGTGCTTGAAACAAGGAGTACTTTTTGGGGTTGGGTGTCAAGTAGTTGATTTACTAATTCGATCCAGACTCAATGATCTACTCCTATTGAACTACCACTGAATGGATGATGAATTCATTTTCTCCAATATGAATTCCAAAGACTTTTGTGAGCCACTTTTTCTCCAGCCCCTGCAGATCAACATCTTTAGTTCTCGTATTCCATTTAAATTCTGGGACTTCTTTCAAATTCAACCCCTAATCTTTTTGTTGAACTCATTTCTTGACAAATATACCCTCACAATTATACTTTCTTTGTGTGGGAAGAGTGTCTGATCCCTGATAATGAGCATGAAATATTAGTGTTGGAACTGCAATCACTTGCGTGCCTGATTACTTTCCAAACATGCGCAAAACGCAACCAATAACAAGATCTAATTTAGCAGTGGTTAATATAACCCAGCTGCAGATGCAGTTGAGCTCATTAAAACTACAAAATGTGCTTCAATGCAAACCTTTGAGCCTCGATAATACTTTCTAGTAAGCTTAATAAGTAGCTCCCTGTGGCGCTTGAAGTTATGGAAGCCAAAGCTATGAAATATGTTAAATACCTTAAGAGAGAAGTGTCACTTTCCTATCTGGAGTTGTGACGCATATACAGAATACAGTGCAATACAATGAGTTACTGCAGATAGAGATACTGAGGCAGCAAAACACTGACACTTCATCATGTGCTACCTGCACTTCCTGCCTGTGAGGACATTTATTTATGAGAGGAGAAATACAAATCCGCATTTGAGTCACACTTTTTTGTTGAGGTCAACTTCCCTCTCAGATCTTTGTGATGTGTTTGATATACGAACCCAGACAGAACGACTACCTCAGTATGTGAGTCCACAGAGAGGAGACGTTGTAAAACTGTTGCAAATCAAACACACCTGAAGGATCACCAGAATTGACTCCACAGCCTGCTTTTACTATCATGTGAAGTTTGAGATTTAAGCATACTTGCAAATGAAATTGTCATATAGGGGGAGGTGGCTTGTTAGTCACCTGTTAGTCCTTTTAATTTTGTTGCTGATGTGTGTATGTATATATACTGTATATTAATACTGACTACATATTGTGTATTATGATATGCAATTTGCAATGCGCAATATTTAAGTCTTGGAGTCACGTCAAATTCATACTCAAAACAAATAAGGGGCAACATGTCACCAGAATAACTGCTAACTCTTGCTAACTATAGCTACTGTTAGATTGTTAGCTAAGCAGCTAGCAGGGCAGACTGGTAGTTCAGAGCACCAAGGAGTGTTGGTGTTTATGCTGCTAGCACAGGATCTTTGGAGCAGGGCAGGTGGGGTTGACTAGTTAGTATGCTAATTTCAGAAGATATCTCTGCAACATAATACATAGATGCATAATGTCAAATCTGTGATTTCTTCACTTCATGTCGATAATTTTAGTTAGTTTATAAATGTTTTCAACTAGAACACTTACATTTTGTAACTTTAAAAAACGTGTGTTGTTATTTTTTGAGGGTGATTTTATTCTGCCTGGTTAATTATGTTTTTCACATGGAGTTTAACTGTGTTTGAATTTCAGCTAAGTGAAATTACATTTTAGTGTTGCTTTACTCATTATGCAAAGATATTTTTTCCATGAAAATATTCACAATTGCACTTGACTTTGCTTCCCGTCCATGTAGTGTCTGAGGTCATGTTGAACGTTGCACTAAACCTAGTGTATGGTCTAAAGGACTACAGAGGGGGCTGGGATATTATAAAGCTGCTCTCCTCAAAATTGTCCAAGTATCTATTTTGCTAGTATCTAAGTCCTAACACAGGTCATCAGATGGCATCAAAGTGCAGCCGACAGCAGAAGACCAGTTCAGCATGTGCTTCTCACCGGCAAAATCACAGATTTTTGTTTGGGAATTTTGCCTATAGAACTGGGATACAACATTCTTTTTAAAAGTGCACTACATTGCAGTAAGTCAAATTTACAAAATAATTGCTCATTGTTGCTGGTCCACAATATCGGTTGCTCCTTTGCCCTGAGTTAATGGCCTCAGCAGCAGTTGCTGCATAATTCAATCTCTGTAAGCCTGTTATATTAGTAGGGTGCCTTTTTGGAGCAGGTGGCGTTTAAAGTAATGTGCCCTTTTCAAAATATTCAAAGGAAAATGATGAGCCATATGCAGGGAATTATGTTGTTATGTCAAATGGTACACTGGCGCTGCCTGTAAGAGTCAGTGTTCAGTGTTAACGTCACAGTGGGACTGGATGACGTTAAACAAAGCTTTACTGTAATTGCACCTGTGGATAACCTGCATTGAACTGTGAGAGGAACAGAGCATGAGGTTTAAATGTGTGTTTAATTCATATCCAGTCTGCTTTGCCTCTCTCTCTCTATTGCTCTCACACTCGCTCTCTCTCTCTCTCTCTCTCACACACACACACACACGCACACACACGCACTAAGTTTAATTATCATGCCTCTCCCTCTCCCTGTCACCTTCTCTGCATAACCCTTCCTCCTGTCTGCTGATCTGATTTAATTACTGTTTTAATAGCCTAAAAATATATGTGACAAGTGAAAGTGTTCACACTCTCCCCGAGAAACCCTGGATGAAGTATCGTTGGCAGCTTCATCAGGCAGATTTGCGTCAACATGAAAGGTAACCACAGCAATAAAGGATTTTTTTTTTACTTCTATAAGTTAAAAAGATTAGCCTGGCTTTATCTCTTTTTGCAGAGTTTAAAGCTCAATAACGCCCCCTCCTGAAGCGCTGTGTGTCAGCTGTAAAGTAAGAATTGACGTGCATCAGACCTGCTGGAGAAAATAACCCAAAACAAGAACCCCTGCAAAGTTATGTAATGCAACAGTCACGCTACAGTGTAAATGCTTCCATTCTAAGGATCTAATGGCATTATAACATCCCCTATAGATCACTTCTTTTCTGCTACTCTGTTCCTAATGTTTAATTCCTGGATGTATCCCCCCAAAAGCAGCAGTAGTATTAATTAAAACTATAAAATAAAGATAAGTAATGGCACTTTGAGAAAAATATGAGTAACTTAAAGCTTTTGGAAAGTCAAATTTGTTTTCCCAATGTCAAAATGAAGGTGATTTCATCTGCTTAGCTGGAAAGACCAGAACGGCCATGTTCTGGACCTGAACACTGTTACTGGTGAAGTATCACTGCTACTTTTTTTGTCATTGGACACAAAATGGTAATGTACATGAATGTCCTTTATTACTACAATGCAACATGAAAAAGATGCTACATTATGAACACTTGCATACAGTGTATAGTTTATTATATTAGTAACGTGTAAGTAGTTCAAATGACTTTAAACAACCGCAGCAGCCTCTCCTCTGAGTCACACTGGATATCACAGAGACTGCTGAGGCACACAAGGTGAAATCCAGTCTGGTTGTGTTAATTCATGCTGTGCTCGCTGCCTCACTTCAGTGACAGGCTAAGGTTGGAGGACAGCATCACCAGCAAGGCAAGGAATGACGGCATTTGTGACATATGGGAGAGAAAATAAAATAAGTTTGTGGATGTCAATGCACTAACTTTACATCTTCATGTCTTGTTTATTATTTCCGTATCAAACCAGCACAGTTAGGTGAAAGCAAGACGCTCGGTAACATTTGTGACAGCAGGCCGCTGTTAGTATGTTTACTTTTATGTTGTCCCTTGCGTTGTCTTAGCTTAGCTTCCTTTGTAAAAGTAGCAGACTGACTTTTTGTTTCAAGTTCGTGTGGCTGATCACAGCTCAGTTATGAACATGTTGGGCCACAACCCCACCCCTGTCCCCAACAATGATGTCATTGTCCATCACGATGTCTCACTGTGGACACAGTCATGCAAATTCCGTAGACATCACCCAATCTTAATTTTCATTTTCCTACCTAGTTGCGCAGATTATACATTATATTAGCAATGGCTAGCATCAGTGCTTTACCACTTAGGCCAATAGCCTTGAAATCCCTGTTAGTGGAAGCTATATTCCGCCCTCTAGAGGCTGGAAAAGTAAGCGCCTGTCTCCACCAGGAGGTTTACCAAAACCTGGTGGTTTACAGTTGGATAGCAGTTTATTCGTTCCTTATGTACTGATCTAACTCTTGTCAACAGTAATTCTAAAAATGACTGCAATATGGTTTACAGTCTAGGACCAATGTCTTCCATTGATGCCTCCATTTTTTCTTTGACTCTCTGTTTTACCATATTCTAATCAAAACTGATATTGTGCAACTCTGAAAAACCATTAAACACCAATGGTTTAAAAAATATGTCTTTCAACAATATTAACTATCAACTATGTATATGGTGGAAATATAATGGCCTGGGATTAATGACTGGTCTGTGATGATCTGAGTCTGGGATGTAAACTCCAGTGCCCTACACAAAAGTTGGTTCCAGTATCTAAACAAAACAGCTTTGGTTTCGGCATGACTGTCCGTATTTTGCCTTTGTAAGGGTTTTATGTGCCCAGAGGTCGGGGAATTTGTCACAAACCATGGAACCATGTAATCCTTCCACTGAATTTAAACAGAACTCAACAGAATCGAAAATGCTTTCAGAGGCTATCTACCTGCATAGTGTGTTTGTTTATCCGATAGAGTCAGCTCATACGCCGCAATGTGTTTGACATTGACATGGTTTAATGATCACCCAGCACGATGCAATCAACTGACAGCATCACTTTGAATCATTTATGAGGTCAAGTTTACCTAACCACATTATTTTTCACCCTTGCTCGTCGTGTGAAAGGAAACTATTAAGTCAAGGGGATAAACTATTTAGTGAAGGTCATCGAGAGGGCAACTTCAATCTACTGTCTTTGCACATACAATAATGGATTGCGCATTTGAAAACCTCAGTAGGGGTACAAGACATTGGGAGAAAAACTGTAATTTCCATGTTATTTCCATACGATTATCATCTATATGTGGGAAAACTGGGGTGTAATTGACATAACCTTCAATCAAAGACGGGCGACACTGTGAGAGAGCAAAGAGAGAATGAAAGAAACACATTAAAGAAGAGGAATAGAAGAACATATTTTCATGATTTCCACTGGAGCAGCTGCTGTTTAACAGGACATAAGGTAATAAATGGTAATTTATGCAAACTGGGTTATGTAAACATATCCAAAACAGAAATTCAACATTAGATCAGCTCAATTTAATATATTCCTACTTGCAATTCAGCATTAACACAATTGATTTCTGGCTAAATATATTATGTTTTTCAATGACTGCAATAACTGGTAGAGAAAATACAAGACAAACAAGAACACATGTCTGATGTTCCAATAGTCGCTACTTTTAGGGAATGACTTTCTTTAACTTACAGCACTGTGCATGAGGTACTTTGCTCAACAGCTGACTGTGAATGTCAAAGTGGCATTTTGTTGCATCCTGAATGTGAATAAATAAAAACTATTTTAACGTGGGGCATAAGTAAATGAATACTGTATTACCCCTCCCAGGAAGATTTGTCTGTTGCTCCTAATTTTTCTCTGCAACACAATATTGTACATATCATGGCCGTGGCCCCCGCACATTCAGCTTCCAGTGTAGGTAGTTGCAATGATTCATCTCAGCAAGCTGCTTGCCTTCTAAATGCGTATCTGCTGTTATTTGTCTAAGCCCCCAACGTTTAACATTTTCTTGGGCTTGTTAGTTTACAGTAATGAATGAATTTCTGCTCATTGCTTTATTGGGAGTAATATGTTAGATTGTCTAAAAGGAGAGGCTCCTTGGGGTTCCCATATTTAATCCTAATTGGCTCATTTTTGGAGACTTAAATAGCCCATTTGTTATTTTTCAAGTGTATTTAGAAAACTGTATTATTGCAAAAATATGTTCTTAGAATGTGGTCCAATATTCAGAATTAAAACAGCTTTAAAGCTGGGAACAGAGCTCGCTCCATAAAGCCAGTGTGGCTGTTTTTAGACAGTGTGTCATCTTCTGGGATTTAGGGACATCTATAAATTATTCAGGTCAGACAAGAACAACAGAAAAAAAAAAAATTGAATTTCTTGGAGAAGAAGACATAAGCCAGGAGAGCATGAGATCATGCGGTTGACAAAAGTCTAAAACAGACCCATGAGTCCACCTTATATAAATCATAACTGACCTAGCTGTTTACCATTTATGTCTTCCCAAACTTAATAAAAGATGTGGTATCCATAGTTGCTAAATTCCTGACGCTGAATTCCTGCTGGTCAGGCGCATCATGTGCGTGCATAGTCTTGCATGATAGAATGAGCATACCACACAACTGCATTAACAAAATGACAACCTTACAGTATGTCATGCTGACAACTTGACACAACTGGATAAATAAAACACTGGGTAAATCCCATCTGAGGTATGTTCAAGGCTGCTTTTAAGAGCCTGACAAAATAATGTGACCTTAGTGAATACACGTCTTCTTCTTAGTTGAGCAATCTTCCCTTTAAAGCCTATGCAATGAAGAGACTAGCACCTCCTGCCGATGAATAAATAACAACAGAACTCAGCTAGGTGCCTGATAAATACACCACATGCATGTGATGTAGAAAGTGTCACATCTGCAGTAAATCTGCCCTACAGTGTCTTTCACATGGGGGTTGCCATTACAAGTTGCCAGAATAAGTACAGCTGTTTATGTCTGCAAACTATAGGCAAGTTTACATTTACCATAAGGACATGTCTACAATACATGTCATATCATGTTGACATTACATGTTAATGAACTGATTTTCATTTCAGCAGGTGGAGTTGTGCTGGAGTTAGGCAAGAAGACTACCAAGCCAGTGACCACAGTTCAAGACTGTGTTTCAACATTTGCAAGTGTAAAACTGATAGTTATAAAAAGTGCTGATCTAATAAAACTTTAAAACATCATAGACCTGGCTGAGAGAGCAGAATTAACACTGTTACAATACACACAATACAAACTTACAAATGCAACTGTCAGACACTAGAAATGAGTAAGAGTAAATGTAACAATGTTCAGTCCTGTTTTAAGATCTCCATTACTTTTGTTCTGGATGAATATGGCGTTCACCAGAATCACACCTTTTGGGGTAGGCATGAGTTCAGCGTAGATAAACTATTTGTATTAGACTGGAAGAAGGAAGATCTTAGGAAGCGCCAGAGCAAATGTTTGCCCTTTGCAAATTAATTCATAGAAACTTTTTTTTTTTTTTTTTTTTAATTTAAATCTGGATTTTCCCAACACCACAGCAGCAAACCAGACCAGGATACAACTTTGGTGATGCCAGGTCAGGACTATAATATTGATGTAGGAGGAGGTGGATTGCAATATGCTCCTCACACAACTGAAGATAAAGGTGTCGTGGTGTGTGTGTGTGTGTGTGTGTGTCTGTGTGTGTCTGTGTGTGTGTTTGAAGTCGAGAGTATCATCGACAGTTTGGATTTGGCTTTGAGACAAAGACAAAAAATCGCAAGCTTTAGAGTCAGAGAGGTGGCCAGGGTGGGATTTAGCAGAGGAGAATAGAGGGATGATGGGAGCTTTGGAAGGGGGAACGAGGCAGTGAGTGAAAGATGCTTTATGTGTCATTTTTTGAGCTGAGAAGGTTACTCGTCAGTCATGAGGACTTGCAGAGCGAATGAAGGCCGGTATCCTAAATCTTGATGCATGTGAGTGAATATATGTTTGGAATCTTTTGGCATTGTGAATTTGTATCAAACCTGTTACTAAGAATAGGGATAGTGTTGAAACTACAAGTTTGAAATGTGATTGTCAAGGCTTGCTCTGTAAGTAAAGAGGATTCCTAAGTTCTTCAACTCACCTGCTCTGACTCATGAACCTCTCGCCCATCACTGCAGCATCCATCTGTGGTGTCTCTGTGATCCCTCGCTGCTGTTGTTTGTTTGGCTGTGACACAGAACCCTGACATCAAAAAATCATTCCTTGACACCAGGTATATGCTCAGTATAAATGTTCATGTTCGATGTGTGTACTGTCTCTAGGGCTGGCATGACGTATCCGCATGATCAACATAATCAATTATATAAATACAGTGGTTTACATACTGTGTGTCGACACGTCAGTTGTAAACAGTACTACCGCCATGCTCGAGCACTAGATTCCCATTGGATCTGGCAGTGTGGCCAAATGCCACAGGTTGGTGCAGTGGTGTGGGAGTGTCACTCCATGGTTTGTGTGTGTAACGTGTTGGGGACCCCCGCTGATCAGTTTGCTAGGTTGTCCTGCTATCAGCATGTTGGTCCTACTAGTGATATTTTGTCCTCATCAACGGATTAGAAATAACATAACGTCCTGCAGTGCATACTTTGTCATATTTGTAGTAAATAAAATATTGTAATATATAATCGAGTAATAGCAAAATAGTAGTTAGATTAATCTGAAAAATGATCGCTAGATTAATCGAAAAAAAGATCAGTTTGACGCAGCCCTCATAGTCTGACTGAACTACAAGGAAGCATCAAAGTTAGAAAACAAACTCACTCTCTTGCTTACTATCTCTCTCTGTGGTAAACACACACACACACACACACACACACACAGACACACAAACAGACACATGCCTGCCTTTCCCTCATAGGAACTTTCTGTTGGAGAAGGATCAAGAAATTCCGGGATATAATAGATGAAGGGCAAAACGTATATATGAGATCAATGCAGTTGGTATTACATTACTTTTACACTTTGGGAAGTATACGCCTAAAGGTACATTTAAAGATGAAGGAGAAGCTCCTGTGTGTGTGTGTGTGTGTGTGTGTGTGTATGTGTGTGTGTGCGTATGTGCGCGCACAATGATTTGGTCATCCGATATGTTATCTTCAGTTGAACACTTCAGTATACAAAGGGTGTTGTTTTGTCATCACTTGAAATGTCACATTTCAATTGTGTAATTGGATAAAAGAACAATTGCTTGCGTTACCGATGCTTTTGTATTTTTCAATCAAAGGTGAGTTCTTAGGGCTCTATCTTGCACTCGGCGCAAGTGACTTTGTACACTGGCGCTTGTGTAATTCTTATTTTGCACTCGGCGCACATTGGAGTTTTCCCTCCACAGACGTGCGTCCTTAAATTAGGGAATGACTTTGCGCTCCGGGGGAGGTTCAGCGAAAAGAGGAGGCGTGTTCCGGCGCAAACGTTCACTGGTGCTATTTTGCCGTTTCAGAAAACACTTGCGCAACAGACCAGGAAAAACCTAGTCTAAAGTCAGTGGCGCTTATTCAGATGCTATTTTAAGGGCGCATGCTTGGCCATAATGTAGCGTGTGCTCAACGTGCATACACTTTGCTTCTCTCATCTACAAGGAAGCAGTTCCCGTTTTTGCAAACCATACAAAAAAGGTGAAAAGATTTAAATAGAAGAACTAATTATTTTTCCCTCTGACATGTGACGCGCCCGCCGTAGCTGTGAGGGTCCTGGAGTGGCAATGAGTGGAGCAGGTGAACGGAGATGGAGTTGGGGGAGGAGGAGGAGGAGTAAGGTGCACAACAGGAGCAGGTGGTGCGTTTGGAGACTTGAGGCGATGCGCCTGAGAGGCAGCAGCAACATCGCCACCCGGTCAAGACGGGCATTAATACCTTGCCGCATCCCGGGCAGTGCATCCGGTCTGACAATGCTGCCACGGCGTGTAGTGGGTCTGGATCCTCTGCACCTTGGTGTTTGCGCTGCTCCGTCATCAGCTGGCCATTGCGCACTGCTTGGCCCGTGCGCACTGCTCCCGAGGTGCGATGTCATGGGGATGCCAGGCTTAGAAAAAATTATGGCAATTTCCCCCACGCCCGTTTAACCAAAGCTACTTTGGATGGATTTCTCCAATCCCCATACAATGCCATTTCTCGGTCTTTTACAGCCCTGACGAGAACGTCGGTCTCCTCGGCTGTGAACTGCTCCTGGTGTGCGTCTGGCAAATGCGCCGTTATAATAGCAATCCGCATAGCCGGTCTTAATATAGAGGCATAGGTAGGCGGTTGCTTGGGGCCCCCCACCAACCTCCAAAAAAAGAAAAAAAAAAGAAAAGGAAAATAAGAAATTTATCTTATATTCATATTCATATTCACATTCATTCATATTTTTATTCATATGTAATTCATTCTTTAGAAAAACGTTTAAGTATTAGTTAAAATGTCAAGTTCATGGGTATCTGTCTCACATACACCCCCTACTTTCACAATGAAATGGACTAGTCCGTGACCGCAAAAGCTGAACACAAACGACACTCCAGTCCAGTTGGTGGCGGTAATGCACCGTTTGCCAACCGCCAATAAACCACACAGAAGAAAAAGAAGAAGAAGAAGAAGAAGAAAAAGAAGAAGAAGTAAACAAACAGACGGAGTAAAAGCCAAAATAAAGCGAAACTACCCGAGCGGTTCGAATAAACGGAAAAAGAAAAAAGACGCAGAGAAATATATAGCAAAGCTGCCAAAGTATTTTACCGCTGCTGTTACCGGGGATACAGTCAACAACGTCCAAAGTGTTGGATATGCCGGCGCCGCAGTAGCAGCAGCTAACGTTAGCTGTGAAGTGTCTGACGTTGACACAGACAAGGTGGAGGAGTTGTCCAGTGATGGCCATTTTGACAGCGATGATGATGACAATGGTGGGGTTCTGGTGAGTCAACTTAGTTCTGCCAGTTATAGCCCTGCACTGCATGAAAAGTGGGATTTTCGTCAGTATGCGGCACTGTAGATTGACGTGGAATTTCAGGTTTGCGACAATTCACGGCAATTTGAAGGCAACACCGAAAACTGCCGTAAGTTATCGGAAATTGACGTGGGCCTTGCTTGGCAGTTGCCCCCCCATGACCCCCCTCCCCCTGATTCTATTGGAGGCTTTAACATGTTAATGAAAATGCTGTGAGCTATACAAATGCAAATCAGGGTAGCAGGGGGCGTTTTACCCCAGGTGACATTTTTCTAAAAGGTATTAACTTCATTTTAAGAAAATCTCTGGTATAAATAGATGGGGCTCAGTATAGCCTAATTATAGACCCTTACATTTTGACTTGAATTGATTTATTTAATGAAAGTATGCTAGATTAATTACTGTGTATGTCATTAGCAATGGCCAATGTTATGTAAAAAAGATAATTTATTCTTTTTTTTTCTCTCTCCTGGGAACAAATAAAGATAAAACGCCAGTTGTTAAGAAGTTAAAATTTGCATGACATATTTTGAGATAAATAAGATATTAAAATGTATAAATAATTTCTGTTTAAAATGTGTGACATTAAAATATAATTTCATGTGTATATATATATGTATGTATATGTATATATATATATATATATATATATATATACATATATATATATATATATACACACACACACACACACACACACACACACACACAGTGACCAATAGTGACAGATCTGCCAACCCATCACAAGTGATTTTCCTTGTTTAAAAGTAGTGGTTTCATCCACTACCGAGTCGCCAGGCCTGGTTTCGCTGCTATTCATATGCTAATTGGAGCCGTTCGCACCTCCGCGAGCTCTACATACGTCATGGTTCGTTTCCGTCAGTATGTGGCACAGACGAACGCGAACTTCGCAGGCTGTAAATTGTCGTTAACTGCCGAAAGGACAGTTGTTTTCTTATTCTCCATCATGGGTGACCATTAGCTCGTGTCGTACACGTTGTGTGTTCTTTGTTCTCTGTCTTCATTTTGGAGTAAAGAAGTGTATGCAGGGTTTAGGGCCCCCATACATACCTTCGCCTTGGGCCCCCAAATTGCTAAATCCGGCACTGGCAATCCGCCATGGAACAAGCGTGCCTGCTCTTAAAGGGAATGTGAGATGACGCTCTGATTGGTTTATTGCACGTTACACCCAAACCACACCTATGACTAATGTAGCTACTTCAGACCAACCCATTTTAGATTTGCGCCGGGTGCAAGAGTCATTTATCCCGCCGGCATAATAGCAACAGCGCCTGACATCTGCCCACAAAGCTACTTGCGCTTTGCGCTTGAGACTTGCGTTTCAGATTGTCAAAATAGGGCCCTAAAGCTTCCCAAACATTAACATTTGATAGTGAAATAAGGGATCAAAAGCAATCCATGTGTTTTCAGATACGAAGTGAATGACTTTCTATGACACTGAGCAACACAACAATTTTTTGTCAGGGCCCTCTGCGTCAGTTTTGGAAGCACAAGGTTTTCAGACGCAGACGGCTTTCCAATGACTCCAATGTCAACCCTCGACGGCAGTGTGAGATGCTAACAGCTACTCCTCAAAAACGATCAGGTGATCAGTGCGCTTGTGCCAGCACCATAAAGGCATTTAATGGGAATCTAGGTGCTTTCTATAAATTACAGCCTGCAGTGACCTGTTTTTGTTATTACTTGATTAAATATACATTATCACTGATTATCCGCTTTATAGTTGTGAGTTAGAAGGGGACCACTACACTGAACCAGCTGGATTCACATTATGTGCAGGTAAGCTGATCTAAAATGAGACCAAGTTTGTGTGTGTAGAACCCTACCCCGGTGATTGAGAATACCTACTTATTTACAATGAACTGTGTGGAAAGTATCACTCTGGGTGGGCTCTGGGTTCTTAATTTATACTGTTCATTATTTTTATGGACAGAATTTCTAGGCACAGCCATGGGCCGGAGGGGATCTGGTTCGGGAGCCACTGGATTTCATCTCTGCTTTTCGCGGATGATGTGGTCTTGTATAGGTCTGTCGTGGTTCCTACCCTCACCTACGCTCATGAACTTTGGGTAATGACCGAAAGAACAAGATCCTGGATACAAGCGGCCGAAATGAGTTTCCTCGCAGGATGGCGGGGCGCTCCCTTAGAGATAGGGTGAGGAGCTCTGTCACCCGGGAGGAGCTCGGAGTAGAGCCGCTGCTCCTCCACATCGAGGGGAGCCAGCTGAGGTGGCTCGGGCATCTGTTTCGGATGCCCCCGGGACGCCTCCCTCGGGAGGTGTTCCTGGCATGTCCCGCCGGGAGGAGACCCCGAGGAAGACCCAGGACACGCTGGTGTGACTATGTCACCCAGCTGGCCTGGGAACGCCTTGGGATCCTCCTGGAAGAGCTGGAGGAAGTGTCCGGGGAGAGGGAAGTCTGGGTGTCCCTGCTCAGGCAGCTGCCCCCTGACCCGGCCCCGGATAAAGCGGACAAAAATGGATGGATGGATAAACACAAAAATATCATTTATCACAGACTTTTCAGTCAAATTCACAGTACATCTCAATAAACACAAATTCAGTACCAGAAGAATGTGCACTGTTGATAAAGTCAAACAGTCTCAGAAATAACCATGTTGCAGGCCTGAATCGGTGCTCGGGTACAGTGAGGTCTATAAAGTGGTGACCGTTTCGCTTTCTCAAGCAACACAAAATAAAACTGCACGTGCAACTGGGTTTTTGTACTCACTGTTCCTCTCCAGTTAGTGTGTGATGTGTGTGAAGATGGGGGACTGGAGAAAGTTACAGGTGAAGATGGAGGGAAAATGGAGAGGGAGAATGGAGACGGGGACTCCGCTACTGCTGCCTCAACACATGCTGCTCTCTAAGTCTCTATGCACTTCCATGAAGTCAGTCCGAATTAACATAACAAACAGTACACACACAGGTAAACATAATGAGTAACGTGAGGCTACAACAGTTAAACCTGTGCAAATACCCGTTGCATGCTAGCTAATCGCTAATCACGTTTAGCATTCACATCGTAACATCAGCAGTAACACAGTCCGTGATTACCACAACACAAATAAACATTTACCTTCTGTAAACTGTTATATTTCCATATACCGCTGACAAACTCTGCATTTATCTGGATAGAAGAACAATACTCTGGTGTTACATTTAATACTCGTGTCGTTTTTTCCTCCGTTGCTCTTTCTTACTCGTGTCTCTACCTTGATCTAACCTGCTTCCTCCAAGTCCCACCCCCTTGCTATTCCAACTGACAGCACATGACAATGAAGCAGACGACCAATCGACAGGCTATACAGGGATAAGTGACACCAGTTACCTGTACTTTTAACCAAACATATAATATTATAAACACATTTTAAATACTGTCTTGACTTATTAACTTTTTTTAAACTGAACTCATATGCATTTTAAATAACAGTTCCTATTATATGAATTACAATAAAATACACTTCTTTATAGAAAGAACTTATTTATTATTCATTTGTTTATTTAACTGATTAACTTATTTACATTTAGACAGGGCTACACATGGATTAGCATATTATCATGTATACTTTGAGGTGTCATTACAAAAGCCTGAGCTCTTCTCGTGACTAGTTGGCAAACTAAGTATTTATTGCCCCCACAAGTCCCTTGAAAGCTCCATTAGCTTCAGTAGCTTCTAAATAAGCCTGTAGGCGACCTACTGCAAAACACTGTTACGTATACATTCTATATTTAGCTCATTCCAAGATATATTGACACTAAATCATATTTTTGTATACTGAAAATACAAATCCAAGATGTCGTTTTATGGCTACACCAGTAGCATTAGGCTACAGCAAATGTAAAAGACCAGATGTGTTGATTATAATAATATACAGCTTGTTTACTTATCTGGTTATTTCAGAGCTGTGGTGACCTGTTTTTTTTTTTGCTTTTTTTTTTTAAGATCATCATACAATCTACAATCAATCTACAATCAACACATCTCACTGTCCTCAGCTGAGAACTGGAAAAATAAAACCCAAAGGAACAGGTCTACTGTGTCTCCATCCGTGTGTCTTTTTGTCACTCTGTATATCTGTCTGACTGTAAAATATCTTCTTTGACAGAGTTGTTTTTTTGTTTCCCTTGACCTGCTTGTGACCCACTTCAGGGACAGTGGCAGGTGGGGAGTTTGACTTGGATGGTACACCTGTCAAACACTAATGCAGGTGTCCTTAGGCAAGCTTTGGGGAAGGGTATTCATAATGTAACATAGTGTAAGATATACCATTTAAAAGCATTCATTTAATATTGACTCTCACTGTTATTTCACCTTTGAAAATGACACCACAACAAAGATTGCGTGGCAACAGCTCCCTTGTGTAGAGGCCACTTTGAGGGCTGGGGCTCACGTAGAGATCGAAAGGACCTTCTGCAGTTTCTGGTCCTGTTCTAAAAGAGAAATCCTTAATCTGCAAGTCTTTGGACTGTGGGAGGAAGCTGAAGCATGCAGAGGAAACAAAAAACATGCAAACTCCATACATAAAGGCCTCTGGTGGGTTCAAACCCAGAACATTTCTGCTATGCAACAACAGTGCAGACATATTAATTGTTAGTGTGGCACTTCTCAATAAAGAAGAACCTGTGATATGTCTAAAATTTGGTTGCATTCCATGAAACTTACCTACATTCCAGTCTATTCAATTCCATGACACTGATAAATATCCTATTCTATTACACATTCCAACATTCTCTTCCATGACACTTCCCCAGAGTCCATTCCATGAGATTTCTGAAAATTATATTATTTGACACATCCCATCATACCATTCCATGACACGTCCCTACATACCATTCTGTGACACATACACATAATCCATCCCATGACACTTACCAACATTCCATTCAATGACACAAAAACATTCCATTCAACATCAACATTTTCAGATTGAACTGAATATTTGCAATACATTATGGCAGATCAGTGCCTTCCAAGTGACCAGTGGTGAAATGCTAATGTAGCAAGAAGGGAGAAAGAAACTGGGAACGATGCAGTGCTAGAGAGACCGACGTGTGGGGAGGAAATCAGGCTGCAAAGAAGCTCAGTAACACGGGGGGGAAACAGAACAAGCTTCATCTGCCAAGTGTTCCCTTAACTCACAAAGGACAGACACGTGGAGAAGTAGCTGTTATCCCAGCATGGGTAAGAAAGAGGACGCTGGAATAATATCATCAATGTCAATACCTGATGCCAAGAGTTAGTCAAGGTAACTTATTTCAATGTTATATATTTTTTAATTACTTTCCTACTAGCAAGCAACGCCAGATCAAATATAATTCAGAAGTTAAATGTCAGATTTGAATTCACATTTTGAATGTCTGTTGATATAAAAACAGGGTTGCACTTTTCTTCACTCAACTGAATGACATCCAGTAAGTGTGGCATTCGCTTGCTACTTTTTCATAGAACTTGCTCTTAATGGTTGTGCCTATGTTTGCCTCTGCTCTCTGAAGTTGCTGTGCTTACTGCTCTCTAGTTGAATGTACATACTTCTGTTTATCAGGAGGTCAGTTGCTGGCTCTAGGTTGAATTTAGCTGCAGTCATTTTAAATGTGAATGTGCAACAGGATGAAGAGCAGCCAGAAGCTTGTTTAAACAAGAGTTTAAAGTAACAGCAAGCCAAATATAAATAGGTGTGTGGCAATATCAGTTGAACTGCGAGTGGCAGATCTAGAGAATCGATGTAACACTGACAACACCACCTTAGGACTTGCACCTAAAGAGTATACTCATTTACCTTTGATTTCTCAGACGGTTTCCCAAAACAACCCCTCCACAGGTCCTTGCACAAATGAATACAGGCACGTTGTATGATAAGTTAACAAACTTTATTAATCACAATAAAACAGGTTAATTATCAGTTATGTCTCTAAAACTTTTATATAGTTACCTTTAATCTCTAACACATATAATGTTCCGCTGTCACTATAAGCAGAAAGTCAGTTAGGAATAGAAGGTTAGGTTATAGCTAGCTCAGACAGCTGCACTCAACGGACCCAAAAAGAAATGAAACAAAATATTTACAAATCACTGCAAATTCAAAATGAAAGAAAAACAAAAGAAACCATGCAACATGTATAATTTGGGCAGGTCCTCCACTATAACTGCTACAATAACCTCCCACCCCCACTATCGTCTCACGGTCTGATTGGGGCGGACCACACTTGAACTCAACTACACATCTTAAAAGGGCATCGATTCGAGGAAAAGCGGAGCGGCTAATTATTGGCTAGCTAACTAGCAAGGCAAGGCAGGGCAAAAGAAAGAAAAGGGGTTAGAGGCAAGGCAGGGCAAACAGCAGCCCAACGCCAGACAAGCTTTAAAAAGGAATAAAGTTAACTGTTAGTGACAACACCTAACCACACTAGCAGACACAATAGCATTTAGCTTATAGCATTGGTTACCTGTGTCCTGCACACATCAGTGCGTGTAGCTGCTAGCGGCGGTAGCAGCAGCTTACCGGACAGGGACCCACACACACACCATCTCGGCTCAACGCACCAACTTACAACAGAGGAACATCAGAACAGCATCGTATCACATCTAAACACCACGAGACTGTGCTACATACCTGCAGAAAACACACGGCACATACACGCCTGGACACTACGGCGTGGCGGAGCTATAAGCTGGCAGTACTCGCTTCGGCAGAGGAAAGAGAAATACTACGACCGGGGGGGGGGAGGCGTATATGAACCGCCATAAATATCGCCAAAATAAACAGACTGAAGGACACCAAAGAACTGCAATGCATAGACAATATAAACCATCTGGTTACAGGTGTTTTTGAGCTAAATGCTAAAATGCGAAAATGCTGGTGTTTAGCAGGAAATGTTTACCATGTGTCATGACCATAAATGAGTAGGAGATACATGGAACTGTTTGTCATGATGGACAGCTAGGTGTGGCAGCACAAATTAGACAAACCACATGCAGAACTGCAGTAAAACTGGAAATGTGTTATGTTCATATAATATATGTATTTTTTTGTGTACTGTCCAAATATCTGGAAAAACTGTAGGCCTGCATTTATGCTTTGACAACATTGTTCTTATAATGCTGCATCAAATACGACCAAGCGAATTGACTGATACTAGTAATACTTTACTACAAGAAGCAACCAATTCACCACCATTCTTAAAGGTCCCATATTATACTATTTTTTATCAATTTCATACAGCTGTCAGAGGTCCAACAACACTGTATTTGAAATGTATTGCCCCAAACCCATCCATGGTCCTGAATTTCAGCTGTCTAAAAGCCGCTCAAGTGAGCACAGTCTCTGTCTCCAGTCTGCACATTTCTAGACTTTTTACTGTGACATCCAAGCTCCATCGTAATATTATTAACATTAAACTCGCTTCAAACGCCATTGCATAGCGCACCGAATTGGAGCTAACTAGTTGGCACATTTCAAGCTGACTTCACTATACTCGTAGGCAACTGTAAGTACTATCAAAACGTGGCAACACTTACCTGTGGCTCGGGTGCAGTTGCTGGGTCCGGTATGGGTGGGACTGATCCTTTTATGAGGGTCAGTGTCGAGGCAAAGCCAGCTTTGTACTGACCCTCGTTACTGAGGCAGTCTGATATGAAGTGGTTAGCACACACATACAAGCTAACAGGAAGCGCAGTCGGCACATTGTCGTTAAAAATGACCACTGTCTCTTCCGTTGTTCTGTGGATGGGACAGAATATAGGCACTTATGTTGATTTATACAACCAACAACAGAGCAATTGCGTGTCTAACTCTGAGCGACGACATTGCTAAACACTGCTAGCTTACCGCTGCAGACACCAAACTTCACCTCGGGGATGAACGCCCTCCTCTCGGACATCATCGTGCAGAGGAGGTCGGCCTATGAACATCTCTCCTTTCGTTACGTAATGACAGGAGCTGAATCTGAACAGCCGGTAGGAGCGCCGGTTTACCAGTGGGTGGGCTGCAGAGACCATGCAGGACTTGTTTGCTTTCCTCATTCTGGGAGTTGGCAGGCTCAGGGAGGACCAGTTTATATATGTAGCATGTTTTTTCGTAATATGGGACCTTTAAAACACTATTGGCAAGTGTCATCATAATCATAAACTAACTTAACAAATTTAGCTACTTCAGTTCTTTGAATGGTTTGCACAAGTGTTGTTGCCGTACTTAACTGTCCAAGACACTGGACAGGTTCGCGCATGCACTACTCAGATTTGGCAGCTACTCACATAACATCATTAATCAGCATCGTAGTTAGTGTGCTAGAATGTTAACATTCGCTAATTAGCATTAAACACAAAGTACAGCTAGGCTAGTTTTGTAGGTGTTTGGACATAAACCAAAGAATTGGACGAATGAATATTATGATCTGATGATTGAGCGAGGGACCGCTAACGTTATAACAATTAGTTTTGAGGACACATGGCTTTAGACCTAGATAAATGTATGGAAATAACCCAATGATGTGGAGACATTTTGACCTGAACCAAAGTTGTGTTGTGACCAAATGTCCAACAGACCATCGTAACCATCATTGAATCCAACTTTTTCATTATTTGTTCTGAGAGTTATGTTATACTCAGCTAATTCTTAATGACAACTGCATTCTAAAAAGTGAGGACAGCTAGAAGTAGTTCCAATCCCCACCTGTTACTGATATCTTGTTCACAATTTCTCTGACACAGGTGGCATTTTGTCCACACACAGTCTGACACAAACTGGCTGAAAATTGATCTTAATCCATTTATCAGGGGTTGAGGCAGTCTCACCTTTGTCTGTAACATTTCCATTGTTTTTTTTTTTTAAATGTATTTTCTTTTTTCTTTTTTGTAGAATGCACAGAAGATTCTATCCAAACGGCAACAATATTTTTCACAATGTATCTAATGAACAAAGAACAAACATTCCCCAAAAGAGTATCCACAACACAGACCGACAGAGAAAACATCAGTCCATTTTTGTGTGTTCACTTATACTACTTGGTTTCACAGCTTCCTGTATGAGCAGTGAGCTACTGATCAGAATTGTAACTAAACAACCAAATCAATTACTTTAAATTGAGACTGATGTAATTTCAGTTGCCAAATGTTACCAGTGTAACATTCATGCAAATCAGCTGCTACTTCTGTTCCCCCTTGCACAAGTACAAACTGCAAACCCCTACATCTTGTTCAGACTTGAAACACAAGAGCAAAAAAGCTGCACAGAGAGATTTGCTCCCCCAAGTCACAGCTGCTGTTGGCTGCTAATCCTGCACAATCAGTCAAACATGCCACAGGGAGGAGAATGGCTATGGAAATGTGCACCAACTAATGTACATTCTGCAACATCAACCTCAACCTGAGCCTTATATGTTTTGTTTGTTTCATTTTGTTGTTTATTTTATGTTCTTTATTTGTGGAAAAATGTAGGCCATTTTATAACTCACTGTAATTTTCCACTCCAGAGACTTACTGCAGTACATACAGTATGGTGCATTTGTGTCTGTGTCAAGAGACAAATTATGTTATTTTATATGATTGACTTTATAGCAACAAAACTAACCCAAAACTACATATATCATATTCACAAAATAATATGACATTTGTGGGGTACCAACAACAGGTGCATCATATCTTTAACTGTTAAGTTTAGGAATTAAAACTATTTGGTTGAGAAAAACATTGTGGTTTGTCTTACAAATAACTACTTTAACTATATAACTCGAGTTACAAATTTACCTATGTTACATACATAACTGCAGCTACGTTACATATGTCATGTACAATTTCTACGTTAGGATGTTAGAAAATGAAAATAACTCACCGCTGACACAAACAATGGTCTCTTGACTGAAAGTCCTGGAATTTTTGACCCAACCATCCATCCCGACCTCCTTCCTATGGACTCTGTCACTTTAGAATTGCCTTCACCTGACTTCCTCAGTTGCTGCTATAATGATTACTATTGCTACCAAAGGAAGCTGCCCAATAATAAAAAATAAAAAAACCCTAACCCTAACACACATAGGGTTCATAATAAGGTGCTTTTACAGTCAACCTTTATAGTTGCATTTCTGATGAGGACAGTCTGACAAAACCAATCTTTTGAGCTATCTTCTGCTTCTGAAGACAATCTCAATGGCTATTTAATAGTTTACCTGCTACTGGCCGTGCTCACCAGCAGGGAGTTACCAGTTAAAATAAATTGGTGGTGAGTAATTCGATTGAATAAAATGAATACTGAAATAGACCCTTCTAATTCAAGTCTTGTTAAAGAGATAGTTCGGGTTTTTTGAAATGGGGTCATATAAAGTACATATCTATAGTCGATCTGTTCCCTACCGTAATCACCAATCAGCGCAGCCTCAGTTTGGAGAAGTAGAGAGCCGCTCCAGCCAGACGCTCAGCTTTGTACTGCAGTGAACGGGGTCCAGAGAAAAAGCTAAATAAACCACCTAAAACAAGGCTCACCTTAAAAAATCTATAACAGTTCAAGTGTACGTTGTAAAGGGAAAATTCACACCGCTTTACATTGCTGTCAGACCGGCCTTTCTTTTGGCACTACATTTTCTCAACCGTAGAACCTCTGTATCCCTACGAATTAGCGAACTGGGCAACTGGTAATCTGCGAGCGGCAGAATACAGTGCGAGGCCCATTTGCTGGATAAGAGGTTTACTTTCGATAAAAACGAAACTTAACTCTCCATATCCCTCCGCATTAGCGCAACTGCGTAGGGATACGGAGGTTCTACGGTTATACTGTATTGAAATAAAAAATTTTATCAAATGAATATGTACGATGTGCTTTATAATTATACAAGTCTCTCTCTCTCTCGTTTTACAGATTTTATTCTTCACTTGATAAGTTGCACATATGTGCATACAGGGGCACAACCAGGGATTTTGGGCCCCATGAAAAAAAATCTAGTTGGGCCCTTGTATAGGTTGCCCATGTCTCACAGGGCCCCTGTCAGTGCCGGGCCCTTGGAATCGTCCTAACCTTCCCCCCCCGTGCTCCTGCATGCATATGTCTATACTCAGTTAACTCCAAAAAAAATGGAGAGTTCTATACCTGTTCATTAGGTTGATAGTGGCTCAGATATAAGATAATACAGCATGATCTGCTATAAACAACAGACTAGCAATCTGATTCATATCATTGATTTTTGTTTTGTTAGTTTTTAACCTTTACTTGAAGAGAAACATCTCTCTAGAAACTGAGAGAGAAGCTGTGTTATGTGGACTGAGCTGAAAAGATGTTTGAGTCTTTAGAGCCTCTCTAACTATGTGGAGACTCAGTTCAGCCCCTCTGACTGTTGCGGTAGTCAGGATCAAATGTCTTCACAAGCAGACAAAGGCGAGGAAAATTCTCCAAAGCAAGGTCCTCGCTCAAACATGAGGAGAATCTGAACAAGATCCAGCCAAGTCCAGTCTCATTTGTTCATTAGAGTGCTCGTGTTTTCCTATGTGGGGGTTATAGATTTTCTGGCTATCCGTCAGGCAGAGAGATGACAGATCAGGAAGCGGCCAAATGGAGAGGGCAAGAGGAAGAATGACTAAAATAGAAAGTGAGAAAGCGAGTGAGCAGCAGAGGAAGAGAGAAACACCAAGGATGAGTACAGAAAACTGTTATGGAGAGGAGGCCTGAGGCTACACTGTGAGTTTTTGCTCAATTTCCTCTCCCTCAGTTTTCTACTTCCTGTCTGTGGGCTGTAGCCTGACTGACACACACACACACACACACACACACAAACACATTGCAAATATGAGTATAAACTGTCCCCCATGCTGAGTCCTGACTACAGGCATGCCCTGGTCTCAACTTGACTACACCAGTGGGATAAAACACCTGCACACACACACACACACACAATCATCACAGAGCCTGCCCTCCAGGTTATGGTGTTTTCTCCAATAACAGGGCATTTGAAAAATACCTGAAGGCTTTTACAATTTCCTCTCTTGTTTTCCCAACTGTCTATATACCACATATGTAGAATGTTTATAAATGCAGCCTGTAACCAAGTGAAATTGGTGTATAGTCTCCGTTTGCCTGTTTTCTCAGTTTTGTCAGTCTGTGTTAATGTTTGATGAAGAACACTTTCTTCGCTTTAGGCAATATAAAAAATATATACATTACAAAATTAAAAATGTGATTGACCGTAGAATGACACTGTGTAATGTTAGGAATTGAAACGATAACTTCACTCATGCTCTTTTCTGTACAAGAAGTACACAATGAGTTAATCAATATGATAAGCTGGACACCTCTGCATTTAGTAATTTGACCTATTCTGTGTGACATTAAGTATTGATGTTTTCACAAACCATTCTTTTACTTCATTACAATAATTTCAAGGAGAAAACAAATAGCTGCCATCAAGGTTAAAAGTTATAGATGAACACATTCAAATTTCAAGAGATATTACATATGTTTTTTGTTTTTTTTTATAATGGTCACCCTCATTTCTACATGGGTCAATTAACACCTTCTATTCCTACCGACCACTTAAAGCACTTTACTACAAAACAAACACATTTTTAGGGCAATGGGTATGCAGATGGGACTTCCTCTTCCATGCACAGATTATGTGTTCAGATGGATTAGCATCGGATACATTTTAGTGTAGCTTCTTAAAATATAGATGATTATTAGACAATAGCCGATGGCTTCCCAGTCTGCATTTCAACCAATGTGTCTACCTCTTTTGCACTCCACATGGCTTTTTCAGCTGCATGCAACCAATGCCTACTCAAACTTGATCAGTCAATACTACTGGGACTACAAACAGAAACCAGAAATTAATACCTGCAATCTGTACTTGCCTACATATTGTGCATTCCAATGTCAAAATCTGTGTAGAAATCTGAGATTAGTGACCCTCTGCACCTAAACTTGCATTGTATTGAATCATTTGGCCTCTAATGGCAAAACTTAAGCATTACTTTAGTTAAGAAGAAGTCTTATTTTGCCAAGCTGGCTGACCTATCGAATGAAGTATAGACAAAATCACAATATTGACAACTGCAATATCCAAAGCACTGCATTTTTTTTATTAAACTCTCACAACATTATACATAAAGAATTATGGTGCTATAGATGCAAATACATTATGAATCATATTCTCCAGATTCGGTACAGACCACGTCAAAAATCATTTCTTTTTTCATTTTTTTTACATGCAAAAACTTACCATTCTAAATTCACAAGTCTTGACTCATTGCAATCACATTACTAGTCAAAATAATGCCAACATGATTTTGTATCTTTATTTCATTTACTATACTCTCCGGCCTTAGTTGCATTGTTTCACTCTATAATTTACAGTAAACAGCATTGACAGGATTGTGCAAAAAAATAAATAAATAAATAAATAAAAAATAAAAAATATATATATATATTTATATGAAAAAGCAAGAATCCATTCATCTGTCAGCTAAAATTTACCGAATGGCTTAGGAGAGGGCAGACACAACTAGGTTGACATTACAAAAGCATAACAGAGCAAGGGTTGTCCACAGTGTTTATCTACAGCAACAATATTTGAGGTCTTCTTCAAATTTAACATAACATAGTAACATATGGCGTCAATATACATGCTTTGAGCACTTTTCTTCACATATTCCGCTCCTCTGATTGATCAGGAAGTGACAAGTCATTGTTGTTCCTAGTGTGACTTAAAACTGTTATGTTCTATGTTTGTGCGTGAGGTTTGGTTTCTCCAAAGGACTGAAAGCAAAGTGCACTAGCTATGTCCCACTAACACTGCCACAGCTGGTCAGATATTGCTTTCTTCTTTGTGACCAAACACACACACACAGACACAGAGCTGGTCATTTCCAATAATTGTTTGGCCTGCTGTACCACCTTTGCTGTCTCACTTCAGGGAAGATGACAAAGGTGAAGTTATGAGATTGAACAAGACAAAATAATGAAAAGAGGCGACCCCTATATATATCCATATGTCTGCAGTTGGTTCTATAAAGCTATGTCACACCTTTATAATTATAGATGTTATAAACAACACATGATACCTGACTGTGTTTTACTCGAAAACTGAACAGGAAACATAAAAATAAAAAATAAAAAATCTCACTTTCTATGATGGTAGTCTCATCTGTGCCACAGCTTAGCATCTTTGTATCCACACATAGCCTGTCTTCACACTTGCATGGTTAATCCGAAGCTAAAGAACGCACATTGCGTCTGGGATCCTCTTTATATTTGACATCAATATGCATCCTAGAAGAATAAATGGAAATCCATAGTGCCAAACATGAAGGCTAATATGGGTGTAATCAAATTCAAGATGGCAGCATTGAAGAACCTAGCAGTTCTGGAGATGGTGAACGAATAAGATTCAACTTGCAAATATAAAATGTCAAATTAAATAGAAAGTAAGGTGCTGATGTCAGAAATGTAATGATGGGGTGTTGTGGTGGGCAACAAGTGAAGCAGATCTGTATCAAATACAGTACATACTGTACTTTAAAGATGCAGTAATTAAATTCCTATGTGAAAACTCTATTTAGCTTCTTTCAGCTCATTGTGTTGAGTTTACATCCCAAACCTGTCTTCCTTGTCATGTCTCACTCTGTGTTATAGTTTGTTTTCCATTGTCTGTTTTATTTTCTAGTATCTAGCTATTTCCTTTCGTTTCAGATCTCTTCTCCCCCCACGATTGTCTTTCCCTGTCCTGATTGTATTCACTTGTTCCCTATTACCTGTTCCCTCTGGTGTATATATAGTCCCTGTGTTTCCCCTGTCCGATGCCAGTTCGTCGTTTGTCTCCGTACTAAGCATTCCAGTCTTTTTTCCAGTGTTTTCTTGTTTTTTTGACTCCTGCCTGTTTATCTTCGACACCATCTTTGCCTAACCCCTGCTGGATCTGTTTGCTTTTGCTGATTGATCACCCCTGCACTGAACCCTGATAAGTAAAAGGCTTCTTATCTGAACTCTGTGTCTAAGTTGTGCTTTTGAGTCCATTCATTTGTCGTCACCCAGTTGTGATATCGCTTTTATTATCTTTACGGTCTAACTGCATCGGCATAGCTTCTAGCAGCAGGTAGGTGTTTTCAGCGAAGAATGCTCCAAAGAACAAGGTAATTTATTCTTAATTATAAAACAGGATTGCACCACGAAATGAAACTCCTTCATGCAACAAAATTGCGGAACATATACAGTTATTTATATACAATTACACATACCCATGTAGTGCATTTTTTGAATTTGCATCAGTGCAACTGTAGCAGCATCAAAAAGGATGGTGATGATAATGTGGTCGGCATCTTTATATCAAAATTTAGACATCAGGGAGACACTGTCCATCAGCTTTGACTCAGTTTGAGAGCCAAGCATCAATGTTAAGGCAGGAACACACCGGCCCAACCGCATGTTTAGTATGCAGCTGTTTTTGTCTGAAATAGTTAAGTTTTGTTTTGATCGAGAGTAAATAGAGTTACGTGCATAAACCTCTTGTCCAGTGTCTTTAACACTAGAGCCACCAGCTTATTGCACCTCGTGCAAGCGCAGAACGTACACGCTACTGTGGAGCTGGCAGCACATCGAAGCGGTGTGTTTCAATGCAAATTTGTGCCGAACGGGTCAGACGAGAGGCAACAGAGTGGTCGGAAAGTGGTCGGATAAGGCAGTTGGACGTGTGGGTGGTGTGGGGGGGGCTTTATGAACACAGAGTCCAGCTGTCTTTGTCCGACTGTTGAGTCCAACAACGATAAGCTGGGGTGGAAACAGGTCTCTCACAACAATGTGGACACAGCGGTCTGATCTCACGTTATTTGGTCGTCCCAGTTGTCCATCTCCGTTTCCTGAGACTGGATATTAGTCAGGAGGGGCCTTAAACCATGCTGCATCAGCATGGCTCTTATTCCAACTCTCTTCCTCATAGGGGTGGTTTGGCAGGACAGGTTTCTAATATTTTTCTGTATACTATCAAAATCAATTTAAAACTTATTTGTGCAAAGTAATTTACACAAAATATTTTGAACAAAATATGTTCATGGACACTGACATCTGAGGAAAGAGTCAGCTATTGTTGTCTTTCTTACACAAGAAACAACAGTCATCTGATCTTTTTCACAATATGTTCAGACAGCGCAGCTCTTTAATGTGCCTGGTAGAATACAATTTAGTATCACAATAGTATGTGACAATAATATAAGGAGTTGGCAAGGAGTTGGTAATTGTTCACTGTGAGGATTTTACTATATGCCAAGTAAATTTTAGGTTGCTATAAGTTTCTCTATTGTGTTCGAAAATTAATTGAACCTAGGGGCTCCCCGAAAGAAGCCAAATCTGTCTAGACATTGTTTTGGATGAAGGGAAAGCAATTATGTAAACTCAGCCGAGAAAGGGTTACATCTTGTAGAATTTCCCTGGGACCCTTTGCAAATAGCCGACTTAAGCCATTGGCCCTGAGACATCCCTTAGAGCATGAATCCAGAAGAACAGCGAGGTAGAACTTTGCAAACTTTGTTCTAATTACTGAATGTCTTTCCATCTCATACTGACTGTTGAGGACAATTGTCTGAGCTGTGCATTAGTATGATGAGTGTGTGTGTGTGTATGTGTATGTGTGTGTGTGTGTGTGTTTGTATGTGTGTGTGCGCGCTCATGTTTTTTCATCCTGGTAGAGACTTAGATCTGAATGAACATTGACCCGTAAAGCCTTTATCATCCTTACAAGGTACAAGGTTCAAGGTAATTTATTCGAAACAAAACATTGTAATGTCCTTCATGCTGCATAAATTAGAGAACATATATACAGCTACATGCAAATATACAATAACACGTTGTGCATACAGTATTTTGAATCCGTCTCAACGTTTATGTATACAGCAGCATCAAGACGGTGATGATAAAATGGTGGACATATTCATATGAAAAGTTCAACATCTAGGAGACACTGTCTAACCACTTTTATTGTGTGTGAGCGCAAAGCATCGATGTTATGAACACAGTCTACCTCTCCTCATCCAGCTGTAGTCCTGCACTCAAATGCAACAGCTTAATCTGAGATGTAATAACATCGTGGGAAATTTCAGCATTGATTTCTCTGTTTTTTTGTTTGCTGTTGTCCTTAAAACGTGTCCCAATTTCTTCAGCTTTAGGGTAAGAGCTACCTCATGCATGCAGTACATGATGTGAAAATATGTCACCTGACCCATTAGGAGAGAAAAAGTCGCCGGAAATGAGAATTTAGCATTTATTTTTTTCAAATCTCCAGGAGAGCATGTATGTTTCTCTCTGCACGCATCCCTTTCACCTTTTCCCACCCAGAACCAGTTTGTATGGCTTGCTCACGGCACACTGACATGAGATTGAGAGGCTGGAGGCTGCTGTTGCTTTACATGCCAGGAGCCGTTTTACCAGACTTGGATCCTGGATTTAACACAGCAATGCCTGTAGTAATCAGCCATGACTAAAATCTCGTAGAAATAAGAAAAATATAGTCATTTAGTTCATTTTTTCTATCTCAAGTACAAGCCCAGTGACACCAAACAAATCATCTAAGTTGGCACTGCTTAGTAATTGTAATGTATGAAAGATATCATGTAACCCTACTGGATAGTACGTGTGTAACTTTGGTGGGAAAAAAAAGCTGGAGACCAATGCACAGAGATCATGGGTCAATATACAAAAAGAGACATAAGAGAAAACAAAAAATACAAAATACAAAATTAAGAAAAATACAAATATGATAGGCTTTTTTAGCCTTTAAGTAATGCTTTTATAAAGTCCAAAAATGTACCAAGAATTGCTTATCTTACACTCATAAGCCTCGCGTAATTGATTTGTAATTACAAATAAAAACTGTGAGTTAAATCTCTGTCCTTATTTAATAGAGCAATCACATGTCACCTCCTTGTCTAGAGTCCTCATGATGTAGCAAAACAAGTACCTATGTGTGAGAAGTGCATGGTTTGGGTGTGTGTGTTGAGGTGCGACACCTGTGTAATTACATAATGCTAATTGTAATCGGTTACTAACCATATGAGGTACTTTCCATGTTATTGTTGTCAATCCTCATGATCTGACGCCTTGGCTTTTGCAATTACCGGTAATGTATTCGCTAGCCTGTCTAGACATTTAAATAATTCCCCTTAACAAGTGTTTGGGAAAAATATGATTAACTTGTTCAGTCATAATACCACAACTGTGTATGTTTTATTTTTAAAATGTGATCTTTAATCGATTTTAACCTGTAGCCCAGACAGAGCATTCTAAGGGAAGTGTGCATATGTTCAAGTGGCTGATTTAGGAGCATAAAATCATCGCTTTTACACTTGGTGTCAGAAATAATGCTCTGACAGGGAAGCTCCATGAGAGTGGAGGAATCAAAGTGAAGTAGATAAAAAGGAAACATACTTACACACCACCATCCATACAAAGGGTCATTTTAAGTGCTATTACACTACCTGGTACAGACTATCTAAAACTCTGTTGGTCACTGAAATGCTGTTGATGCCGCCAGCAACCTAACCAGTAGGTGGGCTATCTAACAGCTGGTAGGAAGAGATACTGCAAACCGTGTGTGTGTGTGTGTGTGTGTGTGTGTGTGTGTGTGTGTGTGTGGGTGGGTGGGTGGGTGGCTGGGTGTGTGTGTGTGTACAAAATCCAATTTAGTATATTTACATTTTTGACATGAAAAAACTGAACAATCAGATAAATTAACATCTAAAAAAATTACATAACTTAAATAACTCACATTACTGCAAGTAATCATCAACACATAAAGCATCGATTTTGAAGTGGCTTTATTTATACAAAATCATGCTCTGCAGCCAAACACAAATATTTAAAGGTCCCATATTATGAAAAACACGTTTTCTCTGGTCTCAACAAATATAAACTGGTCCTCCCTGAGCCTGCGAACTCCCAGAATGAGGAAAGTAAACGATTCCTGCATGGTCTCTGCAGCCCTCCCACTAGTAAAATGGCGCTCCTGCAGGTTGTTTAGATTCAGCTCCTTTCGTTACATAACGTAACATAACGCAATGTCGTCGCTCAGAGCTAGACACGCAAATTGCTCTGTTGTTGGTTGTATAAATCATATATATATATTAGGGCTGTCAAAGTTAACGCGTTAATAACCCGTCCTGTAGTCTTTATACAGAGGGTGGCAGAAGAATAAGCAAGGGAATCAGAAGAAGAAGAAGCAGGGTTGGCGGTTCGTTAAAAACACGGCAGACTGAAAAGCAGCACTCGCTGCAAACTCCTCATCTCTGCTGTCACTCACGGTGGCGGACATTTGTTTCGCCATCGCCCTGATCATTTTGCGGGACACTCTCTCATGGCGTGCCCGTTTGCTGATAACTCATCCCCGCATGTTTATCTCAGGCTCCTCGCTAGCCTTCTTCCTCCCTCCAGCAGGCAGCCTGGCCAGCTGCTGTCCTCCTCGGACAGACGCTGAAGCTCCGTTTCTCTCACTCTCTTGGGGTCGACAGAGAAACGTCTAGCGGCTGCTTCTCCCGAGTTTTCCTCTGAATATATCACGACAGAAGGTTTGAATTTCAAGTCGTACTTTTTATTGTTTTGTTGCACTGGAGCCATGGCGATCATCAGTGTGATACTGACTGACAGAAAGTAGCACACTGCGTGAAAAAGGCGAAGAAGAAAAACGTGCAGTGTCAGTGGACACCACTTGCAAACCAAACAGATGGCAGATGCAGAGAGCCCGTCACCCCCCCTTGCCAAAAGCAGACAACCCTGGATTTATTTTCCTGTATGATTTGAAGTTTTGAATAAACATTTTCATAATGCAAGCATATTTGACCTTTCTTATGTTGTTAAAAGTATTAAGAACATGAAAAAATACATTAAGGTACATTTAGAACAGAAAAAAATGTGCCAAAAAAATTGCGATTAATTTGCAGTTAATCGCGAGTTAACTATGGACAAAATGCGATTAATCGCGATTAAAAAAAATAATCGTTTGACAGCCCTAATATATATATATATATATATATATATATATATATATATATATATACATATATACAAATATATATATATATATATATATATATATATATATATATATATATATATATCATACATAACATAAGTGCCTATATTCTGTTCCAGCTACAGAACAACAGAAGAGACAGTGGTTGTGTTTCATTTTCAATGACAACGTGCCGGCTGCGGTTCGTGTTAGCTTGTATGTGTGTGCTAACCACTTCACATCAGACTGCCTCAGTAACAAGGGTCAGTACAAAGCTGGCTTTTCCTCGACACTGACCCTCATAAAAGGATCAGTCCCACCCATACTGGACCCAGCAACGGCACCCGAGCCACAGGTAAGTGTCGCCACATTTTGATTATATTTACAGTTGCCTACGAGTACGGTGAAGTCAGCTGGAAATTGGCTAATTAGTTAGCTCCGCTTCGGTCTGCTATGCAATGGCGTTTGAAGCAAGTTTAATATTAATAATATTACAATGGAGTTTGGTTGTCACAGTAAAAAAGTCTGCAAACGTGCAGACTGGAGACAGAGACGATGCGAACAGTGTCCAAGTGTTTGGATACCACTAACGCAAGAGGCATCCTCTCCCTGAGAGGGGCGTGTTGCAGGCAAGGCAGGCAAGGCAGGCGTTGACAGGCGGAGCTCATTGGCATTTAAAGGTGCAGGCACAGAAACAGCCTGTTCTCAGTAGAGCTCACTTGAGCGATTTTTAGACAGCTGAAGTTCAGGACCACGGATGGGTTTGGGGCAATGTGTATCGAATACAGTGTTGTTGGACCTCTGACATCTGTGTGAAATTGATGAAAAACAGTATAATATGGGACCTTTAAGATTTAACATTTGACTCAAGATTCCAAAGCTTCCAAAGATGCAAGTATGTCAGGATGAATTTTGGAGAAAAACAACATTTATTTTAGGAATAGTGGGGTCATATAATCAGACTCTTTAGTCTTAACTATTCATTCAGTATTAACACTATATATCCTTATAAAACATATGGAAAAAATATTGAATATATTTGTTATTGTCTGATAGTTCACAAAGATATTGTTCACAATTGCATCTGTTTGTTTATTATCATTTATTTAAAAACATGATGGGATATATGAGATGAAACTCAGTTGTTAAAGTGGTTCAGAGTGAATCATCCAGTGTAGATTTACCTTGTTATACAAAGGTTTTGAATATGTCATTCAACATTGTTTTGTCACAATAAATGAACCAAATCACTGAGGAAGATACTCAGTATGGATCAATATAATATCAGCATTTTGCCTGCAGTTTAGTGCCACTACAACTTCATATCATATTAATCTGACCACAGAAGTAAAATAATGTTTTTAAAAAAAATGTTGTCTGACTTCATCACACAGCAGCTTCACTCCAGAATCCTGAAG
Source organism: Diplodus puntazzo (assembly GCA_963678695.2). NCBI lineage: Eukaryota > Metazoa > Chordata > Actinopteri > Spariformes > Sparidae > Diplodus > Diplodus puntazzo. Next base: position 22,486,563 of record OZ023175.1, on the reverse strand, counting down.
TATGTTTCTACTCCAGATATCTCAGATGAGAGGTGTTGGACTTCAGAACTAAGGGCAGAGAAGCACAGCTGATCTCTGGCAAACTGCAGCCCATAATATTGATAAATAACAAATGATCTGGGTAAAAATCATACATCATAAATGTATAGCTCAGCATAACTATAGGCTGATCAATACATTTCCCCCTGCAATGATTAAAGTGAGTTTGCAATTGTGCCAACCTTCACAACATCAACATGACATTACAACATTCATACACCTATTCCTGTCTACACACATGAATAACATGCTGCTGATATCAATTACAAATACTAATACAGATGTTCTATATAGAATTCTAAAATGACCAATACAAAACAAACAAGCCTTTACGAAATACCATTTTGAAAAAAGTAAATGTATTTTACAAACCTTTTTAACACCTGACCAGCACTTCAGATGCTCTCATTTCAAACCTCAGATTTAGACTATCCCTATCACCACTGTCATCTCCAACACACAGCTGTAATCATTAATCATTAATTACCAAGCCATATTACTTTCACTACCATACAGTACTGTTGAAAAACAAAAAGCTGAGGCATATTATTGATGACCTCATGACGGTAGATATGATAGATAATCTTTAAATAAACTCGGTCTGCAGTAGACTGGAGCCCCTTTCTCATATCAACAATATCCAGAGAATCAGATCAGGATAAATTCTACAGTTTCATTAATAGCATGAAACCAATTTGAGTACAGACCAAATTTAGCAACAGCTGTATTGATTTATCTGCACACAAACCCAGAAAACAAGAAAACTTAAGGAAATTGAACTTTCGTCATGAATTTAAATTAGGAAGATGCACAATACAAGCACAAAATACATTTATTGACCTCAAAGTATCCAGTTTACAGTTTGGACTCTCCAGTCCAGTACATAGAGGCTTAACTCCTGAATGCTGAATATATGTAGATGTCACTCTCTTAGATCTCTTAGATGGGAGTCGTTGGATTTCAGAGCTGAGGCAACAACCTCACAGTCAATTTCTGAGAGTCGACAGAGAGTCTGTGATGACAGCTTAAAAACATCCATATTCCTGGTATCAAACCTCCATCACTTAAAGAAAGACAACATATGATAGAAGATACCTGTGCTCAGAGATATAAACACAAAAAAATGATTATTGTAGACATCTCTCTTGTATCTATGTTTTATACTGCACATGTGTGTAAAGTCTGTGTCATGGATTCAACCAAACATTGCTTTATAATTTTGATAACAAAGTCTGGACTTAAAGAGCCTTTCTACAGTTCCTCACAGCTAGGATCAGTCTTAGTCATCCCTCCCATGATGTTTTGTATTTCTCCAGGTAAAATTCATCCAGAACCTCCTCTGACATCTTTAGCATGTAAACCAGAGGTGAGCAGTGGATCACAGAGAGTTCCATGGAAGATGTTGATGCTTCTGTCAGTAGAGATGTCATTGCTGTTCATTTCCTTCAAGCTGTTGATGGTTTTCTGAATGATTTCTGGGCTATTGTCTGTCTGACCCAGCAGGCCTCCTAAGAGTCTTTGGTTGGACTCCAGGCAGAAGCCATGAAGTCACCAGGCGTTATCAATCAGAAGAAGTTAAGAGGCCTTGCTACAAAGAAAATCTGATTCACACAACTGTCTATAATCACCAAAACCGATTGCTCAAGATACTGTATATAGATTTTTGACCAAGAAGGTTTTGTCACATTTTCAGAAGACCGATAATAAACACCACTAGAACGTAAACTGAAACATGAAACATTCCACTGAACAGCACCGCATGAGCTGTCCCAGAATCCCCAAAATAGCAGCATCTTCATTAAATATGAAGTCACTTGCTTTATTGATGTCACCTGAAAGCAATTATGGGGACTTAAGTCTTCCAAACAAAAGCGTTTTCCATTCAGATGATGGCAACCATTGTCTATTAGATTGTATTATAATGGAAGGACATACTGTATGTTTTTAAGGAGTCAGTAGTTTACAGGCAGCATAAAAAAATTACCCCTAAAGTTGAAAGAAACGTGATCCCCTGCTGGTCAATCCATTTTTTTTTAAAGCCAAGTCCTTCAACAACCATTTTCCCAAAATGAAGTGCTCCCTGCTCTGCCACATTCCAACTTTTCCTGCAGTTGCAGCCAGTTAGCCATAATTGTCGGCCATATTTCTCTCAAAGGCTTTCAGTGGCACCCATGTAAGCTATGCTCCAAGGCTGTTGCTATTTCTATCAAAGGCTCTGAACCCATCTACAGAACATCGTAAAGACTTGACTCCCACCCCCTGTCTTCTCATCTCCCCCTTCCTTCGTCCCTCGCCTTCCCTCAAACTTTCTCTCCATATTCTTGTATTTTTCAGCCCTGTTCATTAATTCACAACCTGCAGCCATTTGGGTGAGAGCGAGCAGGAGGGAATAAAGAGCAGAAAACAAGAAGAGCTAAAATAAATGACAAAAAGTTCATGAACTGAGGGCATGTCTGAGCACTGTTATGTGTTTTATCTAATTATGTGTGTGTGTGTGTGTGTGTGTGTGTGTGTGTGTGTGTGTGTGTGTGTGTGTGTGTGTGTATGTGTGTGTGTTGGGAACATTTGATTCACTTTATTGAAACATCACTTTTTATATGTGATTGCAACTTATATAAGTGAATATAATGGCCGGTCTTTGTCCTCTGGGTCATGGCACATTGTAAATGAAATGAAACAATGCTCCAGACATGAGCACCAATGCAGTGATGGTCATAGAATGTTTCAGGGATATAATGAGACAACAACAGAATTCTCAGTACAGCAACATAAAGTCATGCAGCACAATCTAGAGAGAAGGCCATTGTACAAATGAACAATGAAGGGTAAATCAGTGGTTTTAGCTTGGCTGAAATTGTACTGTTCATGGGTTAGGGTTAAAAATGTTTTTTAAGAGGCACGCTTTAAACCTCTTTGTTGTTTCAATGTATATGGTCCTTTTCTTCATAACAAGAATGAACCAATCACAACCATTTTGATGAGTTCTCAGGAGCTAAACTAGCTGGCCAGCTAATGCTCATTGTTAATGCTGATTTGAGTATGACAGCATTTTCGAGATATTTTAATGTTGCATCTCTCCTTTGATGGCATATGACGCCTGAAATGTAGCTAAATATTCCTAATACTAGTGGCAGCATAGGAGCAGGGGTGCTAATGTTAGCCTATAAATCACTGCTAATGTCACTAGCCAATAATGAAGTGATGTTCTTTTTTATTTGATGACTTGGTTGATGGAACACGTTTTGAATAAAATGTAAATGTACATGCATTTGTATCTCCATCAGGTAAGCTGCAAATGGCATTGGGATATTAGCGGGATTGCCAAAGTGATAAGAGATTTCTAAGTAATCAGAGAAATGGTCACAGCTGAAGACAGCATTATTGAAAATGTACAGTTGTCACATAAACACCACCAACGTCAACTGATAACATAAGTCTTGAAGGGTTGTTTTCATAGGGAGGGATTTCAACCATTACCCCCTGTAACTCTATTCTGAGGGGAAATATGCTACATGATTATGATTAGATATTTGCATTTGCAACAGTTTGATAGACAAAATACAGTTGCCTAAAATGGTGCTATAAGAACACAGAGGGTGAACTAAAACAAATGTAAAGCTAAACTGTAAAACTCTGTCGGTTCGGGAGGAGCTGCAGTTTCAGGTTATAATTCTCTCGAGGCTCCTCATTTCCCAAATTAGGGAAGAGTGCAGAAAATAACAGTGAAAGTACAGTCAAGTTATTTTCTAGCATTCAGAGCCTGAAAATACCTTGAGGGCACTGTGCATATTTTACCAACAGGAACAGGAAAATGGTCATGTTTCTGAAAAGCACTGATAATAATTGCCACGTCGGTGTGCCTTACTCTTCATAAACTGCACATTTTGAGCTCATGTAACTTGTTTACCAGCAGCGGGGGAATTAAATTGGAGATGTAACTCATTATGTGCAGGTTCTAGAGACAAATGTATACATACCTGAGAGATACAAAGACTCTATCAGGAAAAGAAAACACAGCAGATGTCATCGTGATCAATCTTTTATCCATTCACTCCAAATCTATTCTTGTTATTTCTTTGTTAGGATACAGCATGAGTCAAAAATGCTGTGTACCCATGATTGTTTGAGTAGACTCAAATATTGGCCTGCTTTCTCCACCGCTCTATATTGACTGAACTATGTTGTTTATGAGTTAGAATGTTTTTTTCTTGAGACTTTTAGCCTGTGTGAGCTTCAGAACTCCTCGACCCTTAACCATTCAGGCTAACAAACCAGGATATTGTAAAAATGATACTCAAGTTGAGCACACTTTATGAAATGACTCGCCCTTCAGAGCATAGTAATGAGGATTATCAAAATTCAGGTTTAGTTCCAAGAAGTCACAAATGATTCCCTGCAGGATTTAAAAGGCTGTAAAACACTCTAGTTTCATAAATTTATGGTGACTTGGCTTTGAGGTTTTGTATCTTAAGCCTTGAAGTTGGTGTGGCAGGTTGGCAAATTGGCATCAGAAACTAGAAAAAATTAACATGATTTAACTCAGTGAAAAGCTTGAATTTTAAACTGGAAGAGTTTGTGTGTGTGTGTGTGCATGTATGTGCCTGTCAGAATGTATTTAAATATGCTATTTTTAGCTTTTAAGTACCAAAAATAAATTACACATATTGGTGTATTCTCCAAAGAAATTAGTTCATGATAAAAAGTTCGAGCCCCTTTATGGCCCCAGATTCCTCTTTCAGAATACAAATTGGCATTATTGGCGAGATTGACGTATTCAACACATCCTTCCTTCTAGCTCTTCAAAACAGAAGTAGGCAAAACGGAGCAAGGATGGGGAGACAAGTAGAGGAGTCTCCTGTGTGCCAGGAAAAAAGAGTTTTAATGGATAGCATGATGTTTTTTTTTCATACAAATATTACTACAACTGTTGGGAAAACTGATGTTTTGAGAATAAAGCCACAACACATACACGCACTGATCAGCCACAGCATTAAAACCACTGACAGGTGACATTAATAGCATTGATCATCCCCTCAAAATTCGATGTTCTGCTGGGAACCCTTGGGTGCTGGCTTTCATGTGAATGCCACTTGACACGCACCACCCATCCAAACACTGATGTGGACCAAGTACACCCCCTCATCACAACAACACTACCTGGTGGCGATGCCCCCCAGCAGGACAATGTGCCTTGACACACCACAAAACTGCTCAGGGACAGCTCGAGGAACACAATAAAGGGCCCAAGGTGCTGACCGGGCCTCCAAATTCCCCAGATCTCAATCTGATCGAGCATCTGTAAAATATGCTGGAGCAGCTCTGATCCATGGAGGCTCCACCCCCCTACATACAGGAACCAGAGGATCCACTTCACCCTCAGAGGTCTTAAGTCCATGTCTTGACAGGTCAGAGCTGTTTTGGCTGCACAAGGGGAACCTTCACAAAATCAGGCAGGTGGTCATTATGTAATGCCAGATTGGTAGAATATTTTAAGGACAAATTCAAGGTGTAACAAGATGACACAGTCTCACTTCCAACTCCAACTTGCTTAGTCAGTGACATTGAGCTTCAAACTATGAAGTTCTACCTACCTTTCAAGTAGGCAGTTTTGCAAGGGAATTGCTTGGCACTCAAGTTAGCAATAATACGTAATTTCTAAATAAAACTTGCTGATGAACAGTTTACATATTATGACATATTATGACTTTTGGACTGTAATAACATTGTCAAACAGTTGCGGTTTGGTTAGGTTTAGGTAAAAAAAAAACAGGTTAGAGTTAAAATAATTATATTCAGGGAAGTGATAGAACTCACATCACATAACATAAGTGACGTAAGAACGTCACTTAAATAAAAAGTACCTTACATCATTTATGAATATTAACTTACTTAACTGAAGTACACTGTATGAGCCACCCTACCATTTCAGACTTTCTTTGCTCTTTTCACTACTGCACGAAAGGGGTGCTTAAAAAGTGACACTTGAGACTGCAATATCAAACTCAGAAGAATAGGGTCAATGAGGGGGCTGCTTCATGTCATGAGTTGGGAATGAAAGTGAGCTGAATGAGAACAAAATGTTGTATGTTGTGGATAGATTCAGTGTTCTGAATGGTGATGGATACTATTTGTACCTGTATAAAAGTTTGGACTGCAGTGCAACTTTCCTCTGACTGGTCAGTATACAGCTGGTTTGTGTTGTTATGTCACCTCTGGTTCCCTTCCTCCCTTGGCTCTCTCACAGGTGCCTGGTTAGTCATTGGCACCCTGCTGCAGGTGCCAATGACTAATTCCAACAGAAGCAGGCACCTAGCTCTGTTTGGGACTGTCTCCAACAGCAGAGCATGCTTCCCACTGACAGGCAGAGGGAGGCTGTGCAAAGCACTTTAACAGACTTGGGAAGTTATGTGAGCACAAGCCACATAAAGGTGACATTCATACATGTTTGAAACTATTTGTTTCAGTTTTTCAATGTTAAGGACTTAGTGGTTTGTTTGGCAAATGCACATCTTGTGAACATCCCCACCTCTGATAAAGAGCATGGCCATATTATTATTTCTCATTTCTCAAAGTGTGTAGTGTATATCCACATTCACCAAGAGGTCATATATACCAACATCATCACATCCACCAAAGATAATCAGATCAAAAAGACAGTCTTTGATGCAAAGTTTGAATTTTTGTGTTAATTAGCTTAAATAGCCAAATTAGTTTTTTTCTTATTGTGAAATTGTGATGATGAAAACCCCAAGGCGTTCCGAGGCCAGCTGAGTGACATAGTCACTCCGGCGTGTTCCGGGTCATCCTCGGGGTCTCCTCCCGGCAGGGCATGCTACCTTCCAGGGGACATCTGATACAGATGCCCGGGCCACCTCAGCTGGCTCCTCTCGATGTGGAGGAGCAGCGGCTCTACTCCGAGCTCCTCCCAGGTGACAGAGCTCCTCACCCTATTTCTAAGGGAGCGCCCCGCCACCCTGCGGAGGAAACTCATTTCAGCCGCTTGTATCCGGAATCAGTGTTGGGTATCGTTACTTTGGAAAGTAGTTAATTAGGTTACAACGTTACCATCAATTAAAAGTAATCAGTTACGTTACAGCGTTACCTATGAATAAAAGTAACGCGTTAGAGTACTCATGCGTTACCAAAAATTAAAAGCTGTTTGCAGCGCCTCACACATGCTGCAACTTAACTGACACACACAGCCTCCTTTAAATGCACCGAGAAGTCGTGACAATGATGAATAACGTCAGTCATCCAACCAAATTAACTCTGCAGGATAACAATAAGAGGAAAGACAGTCAGCAATATGCCACATAGCGTTTTATTATTTTTTTTTTTTTTTTTTGCAGTCGACAGAAGCTTTTCACCAACGCAGAGTGTGCATTTTACCGTTATGTTATTCTTGTCCTTTTCGCTGGCGAGTTGAAAATAATGTGCGTACTTCCACGATGCAAAAGCTGTCCTCTCTGCCATCTTGCCGGGGGTTCGAAAACACTAACACACACACACACACACACACAGGTAACGTAGGTCAGCAGCAGGGCACAGACGCATCACAGCGCTGCGCCTCCGCTGACACATCCGCAGGTGGCACAGTACTGTCTGACAAAAAGCAGGCTGCAGTCGGGATTTTCCTTTCCTTATCCGGAGAAATTCTTAAAACAACGGATTACTTTTTGAAAAAAATAACGAAGTTACTGATTCCTTAACGCACGAAACTAACGCGTTACGTTACACGTTACACGAAAAAAGTAATTAGAGTACTTGTAACGCGTTACCCACAGCACTGTCCGGGATCTTGTTCTTTCGGTCACGACCCAAAGTTCATGACCATAGGTGAGAGTGGGAACGTAGACTGACCGATAAATCGAGAGCTTCGCCTTCAGGCTCAGTTCTTTCGTCACCACGACAGACCGATACCACGACCGCATTACTGCGGCCGCTGCACCGATCTGCCTGTCAATCTCACGCTCCATCCTTCCCTCATTCGTGAACAAGACTGTTTTGAATTAAAAAATAATATATACTGTATTAACCACATGTTTTGATTGGCTATACTTACATACTGATAACTCCTGTTATATCATAATGTTATAAACACAAATACCAGCACATTCAGACCAGCCACCATGACAGTTATAACCAAGCAGCAACCTCCAAAAAAGGATGCCAACAGAAAAAACTGCAGTTCCTCAAATGGCCACTTAATACTGGCTCCAAAACTGAGTCAATTCCAAAATTAATGTTTACAGCATGGCATATAAAGCTGCTTTTCTTACTCTTGACAGCCATAAAGGGGGTGAATCTTTACATAATGAACTTAATTAAATTACATTAAGGCTTGCATTTCTGCATTATTAAGGGTGTGGCTCCTTTGAGTGACAGCCATCTGTGACAGCTAGCTGTCAGCTGTCAACATCCTGTCAGCTGTATTTCAAGTCCCTGATTAAATGCCCTCGGCTGTGAAGTCGGTGCCTTTTGGAGAATTTTTAATGCAAACTGCAGACAAATAATACGGCTTGTTCTTCATTGCACTAAAATATCAGAGCAGAGGGACAGACACCAGTGTTCAGAAGTGTATTCAACCTGTCTGCAGCATTGACCACAGAGGTGCTGAAATCCACTCTAATGAATGAAGAGGCAATGTACATTCTTTATTAACATAGAGACAACAGATGGGGAAAGACACTGCAGGATAAGAGAACAAATCTGAGTCCCGGGTGAGTGCTTACTGTCTTCAGAGACAGAACTGAACATAAACACAGATACAGAACACTCATTGTCTGCTGCTGCCTGCTGTCGTTTGGCTAATTTGGTAAAAAAATATGTTTGTTTTGGGCGAATAAACCTGCGGTTATACCTGATCCCATGATTTATACAGTCAGTGGTTATAACAGAAACATGACCAGCTGATACCAGAGCTGTGCAGGAGAACTGATCTACTTGGTGAGACCAAGTAAACTGCAGCTAATGTCAGACTGCAGTAGAGGAAACTCACTTGTGTTCTTCCAGCTTTTTCAGTTGTTCATGCTTTATGTCAGATTGCATTTGATTTCAGGTCACCTCAGCATAACTAATGCGGCACATAAAAGCTGAGCGACAGGTCTCACCTGTTAACTATGACAGAGTTTTAAAATCTCAATATATATTTGGCTGAACTATTACTTTTTCTCTCAAAAATGCTTGACTTAGTATTCTCCAAATATTTCAACCCTAATATTGAAAATTGACAGTAGCTTTAAGATTCCTTTGTTTTGGTGCAGGTAACCTCTTAAAGGAGTTATTTTAGGAGTTAATTATTTAGGATTTCTTTTTGTTCTTATAGAGCTTGGCAAAACAAATAGCACCACAATTCAATAACATCACAGAACACTGAGCTTTGCTTCTTTCTTACACTATTTTCAGTGTTTATCCCTCTTTCTGTCTTAAAGCAAACCTCTCGCCAAAAAGCAACCAAGGCTTTATTTGGGATTGAATATGAGTCAAACCTTCGTGTAAAAGCATAATTGCGACGAAAGAGGCACTTTTAAGATTTACCGTAGTCTCGGTTTTGCAAAAAATGTCGATCCCCGAGTGCAACCTGACAGGCGGGAGAGTAATGGTGAACGGCTCCTCAAGCAGGCCTGTCAGGTGGCACTCGGGGATCGACACTTTTTGCCTGCCATGACGGCGACGCGCAGGAGATGCAGCAACTAACGTGAGTAGTTCAAAAACCTTCTTTTTCATAAACTCCGTGTACACAAACAATGTTCTCAATGCTCGTGTTCATGAGTAGAGACCCTGATGGTGCTACGAGCAAAGTTTCATGTTGTGTCGAGCCTTCTTAGTGTTCTAAAAATAGCGATTTAGATGCTAGCGTGTCATGCCCCTAGCACTCCCGTTCAAAATGAACGTGCCCACAACCGAGACTACGGTAAATCTTAAAAGTGCCTCTTTCATCGAAATTATGCTTTTACTTTGACTCATATTCAATCCCAAATAAAGCCTTGGTTGCTTTTTGGTGAGAGTTTTGCTTTAACCTGTCCACTGCTGCATCATTGCACTTCATGACAAAAATACAAGCAGAGCCTGATGTCTTTGTTGTGTTTTTATATATTGCATTTTTCATGCACTCTTTATGTTTTGTTTAACCCTCTTTCTTTCTGTCTCACTGTTTCATGATTTAATTTCCCTCTGGTACTCCTTTTTTATTCAGTTTGCATCCCTTCTTCCTCTGCTTCCCCATTCAGCCAGTGTTTGACTGGTCTCACATTATTTATTCATTAATTCATCTACTCCTTCTCCACATGTCTTCTTCACATATGGAATCTGAATTTCTCTTTTGATTCATTCCAATCCATCATTTTTATTGAAAATAAGGAGGAAGACAGTGCCTTATAGAGAGTTTCCCCTGAGGACCAACAACATCTTGTTCAATATGCAGTTAGAAATATCTTGTTGAGCTTTGAAAAGCATTCTGTTCAGACTCTTTTTGAAATAATTATAATGTGGGTCATCCAGTGGGTTTGATCCCGCCTTCACACAAAATGGTTTTAGTCTTTCCAAATAAGCATGTGAAACTATTTAATAAATGGAATGAATATTATAAGAATAATATAATTGTCAACATACAACATAAACTTTGCCAAGAGAAAGAGTTGAGAACATTCATTTAAAGTGTCTCCCACATATAATAATAATAATAATAATAATAATAATAATGCATTTTATTTGAAGGCGCCTTTCAAAGCACTCAAGGACACCGCACATAACAACAAGAAACAGAATTCAGACTCCGCAGTCTTCACCATACAGGAAGTCAACCGGGCCGGGTTAGGCAGGGTTGAGCTTCCGTGGTGAGAATAGTGCAATAGAGTGGAATAGAGAATAGGCAGGAGAGTGACATATATATACAAAATATATATATATACTGTATATATGTATTTTTTGTGCGGCAGCTAGCTACTGCCACACGATGAGGCCCCCCAAACGACGTATATCACTGTTGTAACTAGCCAGCAACAGGCATGTCTGGCTGTCCAGAAATAACTCACCACTGACTTTTGGTTACACAGAGGTCTCCTGGCAGAACATCCTGTGTTAATCCATCCACCATCCTTGACTGCTTCCTTACACTGCTTTTTTTGCTCTTTATACTACTTTGCCTGACTTCCTCCTTTGCTACCGTGATAATTTGTATGCCCACTAGAGGTCACTGCCTGAAAAAAACAGCAACAGACCATGGAGAGAATTGGGCATAAGAGTGACAGGGTAACATGGACTCAGAGCTTCAGTTTACACAATTTGTGTCAGTCTTGAGTCAGGTTTCGACATAAAAACAGAACGCCTGTCGAGTTTGGATTGGGCTCCTATTCTATTGGACTTGTCAGGTACAGACAGGAAAATGCAAAGACTGCAAACATGCAAAGCCACAGGTTAACAAAGCAGTCTTAATAGTCATGTGGTTTTTCTCAGTTACATTTCTTGTGCAAAAGACATAAAGAGAGATGCTTTTTACGTACTGTCCCGCTTGGGAACCAGTTTAATGTTGGCTGTTGTACTGTTGAGGTGGGTTCTCTGATTGGCTCCCTGACTTCAAACTGATTAACTATATTTTTAAAATGCTGAAGATTGATTTCAGATGGCAACATTTTACACACTAAAGATTCAAAATTAAACCATACCATACTAATGGAGAAGAAAAAAAGAAAGAAAGAAAGAAAGAAAGAGTTACCTACTAGATATTGTGTCCTCACCACCTCCTCCTCGTCTCTAACTCCTACAAGAGTCTGCTTCCTCTGATTAATGAACTCTCCAGCTCAAGGATACATTTATGTAACACACACAGATTTATCTCATGTCTTTACGCAGTGCTCTAACCCAGGCAGAGCACATTTCCTGTGTTCATTGTCTTCCTCATTATATAGCAAAGTTTTTCCCATCAGTCATGACAAACTAGATAAAATCCATAACATCAATCACACTGAGTTGTGTACAGTGAAGTTTCTTAATCAAAGCCGGTTCCAGGTTTGCTAAGATCGGTCGTTTCTTTATTAAGGTATCACACACATTCTCCAAGACATCAATCAAAGTGTTGCATGTAAATTAATGTATGCCCTGTCTTTATCACTATTTGAATTAGTTGGATGTGACATCAATCATGGCTCAGTGTATGTACTGTAAAGTAATATGTGTGTATAGATGAAAAGCATGTATCATCACTCATATGGGATACGTCCTTGTTTGAATTTTTGGTTTTTGTCAGGACTTTTTTAGTCTTATTTTGTGCTGTGCTTGATGTATAATGTCGCCATGTATTCTGTAGGTCAATGTGTGGGCTCCAACTTTTTTTTTGGCCTCTATTTGTTTATATTTTGGCAAATTGGCACCATTAAAGTATGGCAAATTACCTAAAACCAGTGTCATTCGGTCATGTTTTCACTTTTTATATAAAGTCAATGGTTTGAACCAACCATTAAGCTGAAGCTTTTAAAGTTTCTGGCAGCAGTAGATAATCACATGATTAAAAGGGTTAGAAAGCATAAGTGATCACTAAGTGATCAAATGTCAACACTCCACGCAAATACCCCATTCAGAATGACAGTTTCGCCAGTTTAACCCACATTAGGGGGCTATCTGAATGGGTTCATACATGTCCGCTGACTGTCCTCTCGACAGGGGTTGGATGTGGGTCAGCTGTTGTCAGACTTTAATGACACAAGCTACGTAAAGGTAATGTAAATAGTAGGTTTTAATTTAAACATTGAGAAATAATTTGTGAAACAGTAGCACTGGTGTGAAACAGAAGCAATAAATCAGGTTCATTATTGTTCTTTGTATACGTATCTTTTTTATTTCCAAGTAACAATAGCTCCTTTCTATATGGCAAAATGAAACCAGGCATGTCAGCACATGGAATATTTTACCACACAAATCTGATGCCCCTGACAGGAGCACAGGCCACTTGTATTCAGTCTGTTGACTGTTCTACCTTGCAGATGAGGTCAGTATGGATTTATGTGCACTGTTCGGAGGTACAAGCCATTATTCATGGTACTGCTCGGCAGACTTAACATGTCTTTTTATCAAACCTAACAGTGTTGCAGGCAGTGCGGCATCAGTAATCTTGCCAACATACTTCACCACAATGCACTTTGGACTGGCCTTGTCACATAGAGCCTGAGCAGAGATGATTTATCATCCATGTCTTGATGCAGAAGCAGCTACTTAAAGAGTCCAAAAAGAGAAACCGCATATGTCTTTAAATGGACAGGCCCTCAAGGGGGAGGTGAGGACGTCTTTTAGATGTTAAAAAATAACCAAAACAAAAAAAAATAACAGAGAAAAAAAACAAAGACAAAAAATTGCTTGATACAGTCATCTGACACCTGATCTCACCTGATATCCAAAACGGATTTAAAAAAAACGTTATTTAAAATCTTTTTAAAAACAAATTCTTCACTGTAGCTACTAAGCTAAAAGCGTCAGTGCACACCCCATCTGAAGTGCTAGATTGTTCTTTGCCTTATGACAGACTTTCCAACGTTGGGTCCACACCCGACCCATTGCAAAATATTTTTTTTTCAAATCAATTTTGAGACCCCTGGGCTGTTGGAGACTTGGATTTACCTGGTATGGTGTCTTGGTTTGGGTTCTTGGGTTTGTTAATTTCCTGTTTTATTTTGTAGTTATATCCTCTTGTGTGTAAGATTATAGCTATAGCTCAAAATAGTAGTATTAATATGGCAGTGATAAAGATTGTTATGCAGACTATCATTAGTCTCGAAACCAGGGAGATGACCTTATAATGAGTACAACAACACAGTGAAACCTCTTGCCGATCAGGTTAGAGTGGGTCTATTAACACACATTACATTTCAAAGGAAATGATTAATTGTAATGTATGTAAAGCATCAGCAGACTCAGAGTGAGTTCAGCGCCCAACTGTAAAATGTACAGAAACCACAAACAGTGACCTCATAGTAAAACATTTATTCACTACAAGATGAGACAGCGGCTACAACGCGTAAACTAAACTACTGTGATAAAACATTACACAAACACAAAGAGGTTCAGGGTTGTAGCAGGTCTAAATTGAGCTGTGTTCAGGCGCACAATAGAATGTGAATGGAGGGACCTTGCAACAAACTGTGCTTGCATTGTTCAAAGCTGTGAGTATTGAGAGTGACCAAAAAGAAACCAGGATATCTAAGTTTGGCCTTAGTGTTTTCTTATCCTAGCCTTCATTTGTTGAACCTGTAAACCATCCACCATTTTATTCAACCCTTGGAAAGTCTGGTGTACCTGACGAGGCTGCAGTGAAAGAAGGAGACGCTACGTCCAATGAGGATGAAGAGGAGGAAGGCATTGCGTCAGTTCTCCAGTTGGCCTTTGCCACTGGGGGTCCTGCATCTCTCTCTCTCTCTCTCTCTCTCTCTCTCTCTCTCTCTCTCTCTCTCTCTCCCCAATTCATGCACACTTTGGAAAGTAGCACATGCAGTCTTTAGTGTCATCATTCCTGCCTTTGTGGAGTCAGGAAAGAAGGTGTGGCAGGTCTCTGGTGCCCCATGCATGCTCTAGTTGCCAGGACGCAGCTGAGGTCCGGGTGGTCAGTGCAGGGGTCGAACAGTGAAGAGAGCTCCTGGCTGTAGCTTCTTACTCTTGTCTTTGCTATTTCCTGATCTACTCTGTGAAGAGAGTTCATCCTTTCTTGAAAGGAATCTTGAGACTGGGATGTCACATGTGATGTCATCAGAGGTGACACTTAGCCCCCCCCCCGTGTTCCCTTTCAAATATCATCCTTTAATTTCATTTAAATTCTAAATGTAATCATAATTGCTGGCTGTTAAGAATTGGGGTTTACAGTATTTTATCAAATACATGAAATGAAACAGATAATTAGAAATAACACACTATTGTCCAAGCACCCTCTGCTCTTCGATCAAGCATTACATTTTAAAACAAGTCTCCATCCATTTCAGCTATTCAGGAGAATGTTGCAACACTGTTTTGCTGTGAAGCTCAAGAAATTATCCGTGGACAGCAAAACTTCATCCTTTGTGTCCACAGACATATATCTTTCTTCTTTATCATATCTCATTCATTGGTAGCTCATAAAATAGTCAGAATATTTTAGTTGATATTTGTTTATTCAACAATATTTATTAATTTTGCCTTGGTGGGACGCTGCAAATCCAAGTCTACTTCCGTCTGTGGTTTTCTGGTTTGCCAGAAAAAAATTACTGTGAAATGTTCATTTAGGCAGACATATAACACATCAGTGATAAATCATCTACTTGCTGTGTCCTTGTGTTAATGACATTACATCACACTATTGTGCACATAACACAAACAAAATACATACACATTCATCACACTGTCATACAGCATGTGTTTCTGTAATGTCTCTGATAGAGGAGTAGTGATGCAAACATGGTGTTCAACACGATTATGGAAATGTCACATGGATGGCATGCAATAACACAGGTGTGTGTGTATGTGTGTGTTTTCATGTGTTTTCAAGAGAGGTAGTGAGACTGACATGAAACACATAATGTTGTTAAGCTGTATTACACATACTGGAGCAGGGGGAGGAGAAATTAAAGGGAAGAGAGATAAAAGAGGATGAAAAGAAAATGGAAAGAAACATAGAGAAATAAGTCAATGGAGAGAGAGAGGAAGATGCTCACTGACTGCCCCCGTGTACATTTTTTTGGCAGCCTATTGTACATAATAAAACCTGTCACTCTCTGACACACACACACACACACACACACACACACACACACACACACAGACACACACAAACACAATCAGTAAGGCTATTAACTAAATCATAGAATTGCTCATTTAAGGAGAGTGAATTACAGAACAGAAGGACACATAACTTGACAAAAGCAACATTCCTGTCATAAATACAGCTGATTACAAACGTATCCATGCAATCATTATCAACAAGGAAAGCAGATGGAATAACGATGAAGAAAAGACAGAAGTAGTATAATACAAGAACAGAAACAAAAAAATTTAAAAAGGTGTACACAGTTAACTCTGGGAAATACTTTCTTTCTGTCAAATTTTCAAAGAGAAAGTGGGATTGTTTTATTAAATTATGACAATTCGTGAAAGAATCTTCAGGTCTCTTTTTGATAGTTTGACAGGGATTCAGATATCCAATAAAAGCTAGCTTTATTGAATTATTGTCAATTTTCATGACATGATACTTTATATTTTTGACAAGTGGACAAGCAGCCTGAAGTATGGAGCTGTTTATATCAGTCTGCTGCAACGTAATTGTTGTGTTTTTCCATTTGTTTTGGTTGGACAGGAACAATACCTCGCAGATATTTCATATCTCTCTTTCTGACAGTTTATTAGGAGAAAGGGAGCCAAGCTGGTGATGCATTCCAGGTGAGACTCATATCAGGCTGATACTGGCCTTCTGTGAACAATCAGATGGCAGACAGTCAGTTTAGACTATCTGATATGATGGCTGTTATTTCCTGACTACTGCTCTGTAATATATATATTTATATATATATATATATATATATATATATATATATATATATATATATATATATATATATATATATATATTCAGATTAGATATTTGTACAAAGAAATCATTTATTGAGGTGTTAGAGGATTTTTACAAAATGTCTTGCAGTAAAATTGCTTCTCTCTGCGTGTAGAGACCTCTAACCAACCTACGATAACTTCACCAGTCTTTTTCAGAGGCATAGCTCATCAGGAGGTGTGGATGAAACACGAAACTCAATCTCAAAACACATAAACAAAAGTAATGTATGTACATATTTCCACGGGAATCCATCTGATAGTTTTGAAGTATTTTGGTCATTACCAAATTGGGACCCATGAAGTAGTATACATAGTAACAGCTGTTAGCATGGCTAAACATACATTCTCCATTTAGCTTTAGTTTAGTTTGTATATTTCCAATGCTCATTTGTCCTCTCCTTGACTGAAATTATTAGAACTATTACAATTAGCTGATTAATTACTGAATAACGCGAAAAGTAATGACCGGTTCTGATAATTGATTAATCATTTGTCAACTACACCAAATCCCCCAAATGTTTTGGTTCGACGTGTTCATATTCATTTGCAGGCAAACAATGTTTTTCTTAAATCAGATCTCAAAAGCACAACTGTTGAAAAACGCGCGCTAAAGTGACCTCCTGGGAGCCAAAACGCATGCTAATGTGCCCTCCTGGGAGCCAAAACGTGCACTAAAGTGTCCTCTTGGGAGCCAAAATGCGCGCTAAAGTGCCCTCTTGGTTGGCCAAACACACTAAACTGCCCCCTTGGCTGGTTAAAACATGATAAACTGCCCTCTTGGGTGGCAAAAACGTGCGCTAAATTGTCCTCTTGGGAGCCAAAATGCACACTAAAGTACCCTTCTTTTCGCCCCTGCCCTTCAAAAAGTCTGCACACACCACTGAGTGAAAGTATGACACTACACCCACAATGTGAAGAGAACTCAAGGGATTGGAACTAAACAGCTGTGTTGCCTTAAGAAAATCATTTATCGGTAAAGCTCACTGGAAAAAAAGCTTCAGCTTGGAAGGGAGCATAACAATTGGACTCTGGTGTTATGGAAGAAGGTCATGTGGTCTGATGAGTCCAGGTTTACCCTGTTCCAGAGTGATGGGCACATCAGAGTAAGAAGAGAGGCAGATGAAGTAATGCACCAATCATGCCTAGTGCCTGCCATTCAAGCCTGTCGGGGCAGCGTTGCGATCTTGGGTTGATTCAGTTGGTCAGGTCTAGGTTCAGGAATATCGATGTGCCCAAAAAATTAGTTCAGCTGACTACCTGAATATACTGAATTAGGTTTTTCCATCAATGGATTTTTTTCTTCTCTGATGGCACGAGCATATTCCAAGATGACAATGCCAGGATTCATTGGGCTCAAATTGTGAAAGAATGGTTCAGGTGACATGAGACATAATGTTCACACATGGATTGGCAACGACAGAGTCCACACATTAATCCTGTTGAGAATCTTTGGGATGTACTGGAGAAGACTTAACGCCGCAGCCCAACTCTCCCAAACATAACAAAACATTAATGCAACTTGGGCAGAAATAAATGTTGTGACATTGTATAAGTTTATCAAAACGATGCCACGGTGAATGACGTAATTAAAGTTTATGGCCGTCCAATGAAATATTAGAGTGTGTGACTTGCCAGGCAGTGTATATTGCTGAGTAAATCAGGATTCTACAACATTTTCTTCACTAATTGTAACCAGACATGTCCTAGTTACTCAGTCTATGTACATTTCAATGTAGAAGCAACAATCCACACATGGTCAGAAGATGGCAGGATTGTCACATGTTGGAAATGCAATAAAAATCTTAAATGAGTAACTCTGGCTTGGCAAGTGTTTATCTGTACCTTGAACAATAATGTTGACTGAATTTGATGAGCATAATGATAAATGAATAAAAGTCACGTCATACCACAGTCAACGTGGTATTCAGGCAGATTTACGACCCCTGCTGTAAGTCCATGTGTGTGTGTCAGGGCTGTTACAGAAAGATGGTTTCACAGTGTAGTGTTACGTACAGTCCATTTGATGTTGAGGTCCACATACATTAAGCAGTCAATACCAAACAAGATCCTTCCCCTCGTGCTGCTACCTTATTGTGGTGGGAAGGCTTGTGTGCCCCTAAGATTCTGGAGGCTATACCGGTGGGGGTCAAATCCCCCAGCAAGTTCAACCAAACCGGGCAGGTTCCAGAGGAGAGGCCAGACGAAAAACAGCACACTGGCCCTCCAGGTTGGTGGTTGGGCGTGGGGCTAACAACCCCATCCCGGAAAAAACAAGATGTTACAGAAACGTCGACAAAGAAACAAAAAGAGAACTTGCACCTTGGAGAGAATGGTTCTTCAACTCGAAGACCTATGACGTTGAGTGGTGAAAGCCAGGAGCTCCTGGAAGCCCGAAGACCGACAACCCTTCTTTCAACCAGGAAGAACATTACCATTGGAACCTGGAATGTAAGGACTGTGTACCAAGCAGGAAAAGCAGCTCAAATAGCAGCAGAGATGACAAATTACAACCTGGTGCTACTGGCAATTAGTGAGGCAAGATGGACACAAGATGGTCAGAAAAGGCTCACGAGCGGAGAAATGCTGCTATATTCAGGCCATGAAGAGGAAAATGCCCCACATACAGTAGGCGTTGCTCTCATGCTATCCCAATCAGCACAGAGAGCACTGATAGGGTGGGAAGGCCTAAATGGACCAAGAATTATTACAGCGTCTTTCAGAACAATGAAAGAGAATATAAGCATGAATGTAATCCAATGCGACGCACCAACCAATAACCACGAAGAAGAAACAAAAGATGAGTTCTACGACAGACTACAGAACATCTTGGACAACTACTCAGAGCAAGATATGGCCCTCCTCATGGGAGACATGATGCAAATAGGAGAAGACAACATCGGATATGAAGAAGTGATGGGAAGACATGGACTTTGAGAAATGAACAACAATGGAGAGAAGCGTCTAGATATATGTGCATCAGACAAACTCGCCATTGGAGGCAGTATATTTCCCCACAAGAACAGACATAAAGCAACATGGGTATCGCTGGATCATGTTACGGTAAACCAGATAGATCACATTTGCATTAACAAGAAGTTCAGGAGAACACTACAGGATGTGAGAGCAAAACGAGGAGCAGATATCGCATCAGACCACCAACTGCTAACGGCCAGACTAAAACTCAAACTAAAGAAGAACAGGACAGCGCACACGGAAACAGAAATAAATACAACGTGAACCTGCTAAGGGAAGAACAAATTCGGAAAGACTTTAGCGTGAAACTCTCCAACAAATACGAAGCTCTGCGAGATCTACGAGAGCAGGAGAACAGCATTGACAAGCACTGGCAACATATTAAAGACACTATAACATCAATGTGTTAGGAAGTTGCTAGAACATCCAAAGCTAAGGCCCAAAAAGAGCACAGCAATGCCCACAGAATAGTGAAGAAAAGCATCAAGTTTGACAAGCTGATCTACATCAACAAACAAGCACAGGATGCGTAAAAAGCAGCAAGAAACGGAAACATGAAACAGTTATATGACACCACCAGAAAGTTGTCAGGCAAATACACCAAGCCAGAAAGACCAGTAAAAGATAAAGAAAGCAACACCATCAAGACAAATGAGGGCCAACTTAATCGATGGGCAGAATACTTTGAAGAGCTGCTTAACAGGCCCCCACCAGCAAACCCCCCGGATATCCAACCAGCAGGAAACGATCTCCACTCCAACGATCTTCAGCTGTGACACACCTAGCAGAGATGAGATTCGGAAAGCAGTACAGAAACTGAAGAGTGGCAAAGCAGCAGGGCCAGATAATATTACAGCAGAAGCTTTAAAGGCTGAGTTGGACACTACCGTAGAAAAGCTATATCCACTCTTCAGAAAGGTATGGGATGAAGAAAAACTGCCACCAGACTGGAAGGAGGGCTTTATTAACAAGATCCCCAAGAAAGGTGACCTTGGAAATTGTGCCAATTACAGAGGAATCACACTGCTCTCAGTGCCTGGGAAGATGCTAAATAGAATAATACTGGATAGAATGAAAGAAGTAGTGGACCAACAACTCAGAGACCAACGAACATTGAACAAACCTTAAAGTGGAACTCCCCGTTGTATATCAACATTGTTGACTACGAAAAAGCTTTCGATAGCATGCACAGAGAGACTGTCTGGAAAATATTGAGAAACCATGGAGTGCCCACTAAACTTGTGAACATGATCAAAAGCAGCTACGAGGGAATGACGTGCAAAGTTATACATGAGGGACAACTCACCAACTAGTTTGCCATCAAGATGGGGGTTAGACAGGGATTCCTGTTATCCTCATTCCTGTTCTTCTAGTCATCGACTGGGTAATGAAAAATCCAACTGAAGGAAGGAAAAATGGAATCCAATGGACTTTATGGACACAACTTGAAGACCTGGTTTTGCAGATGACCTGGCACTACTGTCACATAATCACCATCAGTTACAAGAGAAGACGACTCTACTCGTAGAAACATCAGCCCAAGTGGGCCTAAACATACACAAGGGAAAGACAAAAATCATGAGGATGAACACAAATAGGGGGGAGCCAATAACACTTGAAGAAACACAACTGGAAGAAGTGGAGTCTTTTTCTTACTTGGGCAGCATCATCAACACAGAGGGACAGACGGACGCAGACATCAAAGTCAGAATAGGAAAGGCAAGGGCAGCCTTCATACACCTGAAGAATATATGGCACTCAAAGGAGATACAACAACTTCAACTCAAATGTAAAATCAGTCCTATTCTATGGAGCCGAGCCTGGAGAACAACAAATTCCATAACCAGAAAAGTGCAAACCTTGATAAATGGATGCATGAGAAGAATCCTGAAAATCCATTGGCCTGACAAGACCACTAATGAAGACCTGTGGACGAGGACAAAGCAGACACCAGCTAGAGAAGAAATCGGACGAAGAGGATGGAGATGGATTGGGCATACCCTTTGTAAAACAATGTCAAATACCACCAGACAGGCTCTGATGTGGAATCCCCAGGGGAAGAGAAAGAGAGGTCAGCCTGGAAACGTCTGGCAGAGGGAGTTCCAGACAAACATCAAAAAGATAGGATGCACCTGGTCACAGATAGAAAAGAAAGCTAGCGACTGAGTTCTCTGGAGATCCTTTGTCGACAGCCTATACCCCCCAAGGGGTGCCAAGGCATAAGAAGAGGACCAAACGAGATGAGGTCTGACTATTGCCAAACTGTAGAACAGACCCTATCTCTGTCCTGTGGGTGTTCCACCCGGCCTATATTATAAATCAGTTTGTGTTTGTGTTCAAAGCTGTCCTTCCTTGGAAGTGTGAAAACTCTCCAGTCTGAATTGTATCATTAATGATAGTTTTATGACTGTTAAGTGAGGAGGTATTGTTTGTTTCTAAGATTCCTTGTTGTGGAATGTAACAGTGCTGAGATGGGTCCACTACAAATGATGTGTGAACACTAGTTCAGCCTTGTTTTAGTGCACCCCTAACCCTGGTCCAGAGCAGGGCCAGCAAACCCAAATCTAAAGTCAGGATTAGCCCAACTAGAATTGTGCCAGAGTGAACTATTTCTTACCCTGGGACTAAGAAGGTTTCTAAAGATGCTTTTAACCTTCAAAAAAAGTGTAGTGTAAAGCACCGTAGTTGGACACAACAAGCTAACTGAAGATAATCGTTTGTCATTTACAGCTAAATTCTAGATTTCACTGGGAACTGAAAAGGTTCTCAAAACTTCTCAGTCAAGAAGGCACAAAGTTGCAACCACAACAAATTAGCAAATGACAAGCCCGCCAGGACTTCTCTCCCCTTATCTCCGTCTTTGTTCTCACACGATCTCCCTCACTCTGTAGACTGTCTGCCTCTCACTTTCTCTTTATTTATCTAGTTAATTTAAGGAACATGAAAGGTTCTCTACAGAACAGTCATTCTTTTGTTTCCTTGCATCAAAGGATCGAAGTCTCCTTTTAAGCCGCCTGATGACCGACTTTTTAAAAGTGAGGGAAAGGTGGGCTCAGCTGAAGAACAGACTGGAGTGTTAACACAGGGAATAGATCAGAAACAATGCTCCCTTTCCTCTCCACCTCTTTTCCTACTCACTTTTACTTCCCCACATCATGAGGAGCTGCGGAATGTCAGCTTCAAATTAACAGGAGTGAGAAAGAGATATCAAGGGAGACGGATGGAAGGGAAGATATATTAAAGTGTTTCTATCTGTTCAAGCCAAGGTGACATACACACAACCCACAGTATTATCATGTTGCCATCAACACCAGTTAACAGCACCCAGAAATGTCAACATTTATTCTGGATCTCCGTTTCCAATCTTTTTTTTTTACTATTTCAAATATGTTAATCATGTGATGTTCTTCATTAAAAATGCCCTCTTTGCCTAATTACCTGAATGGCCATGTGTTTGTTCAAGAGGTTTCCTTCATTAATTCAACTCAGTCATGTAGCTCTCTGATTTACAAGTTAGAATTGTATTATTTTTTAATTTATTTTTTACTGTAATCAAGTTACATCAGCATAAGAATATGCTCATTTCCTACCTCCAAAATAGTAGAGCTGAGTCCTGATCAGCAGCCACATCCAACCTCTACCACCTTGAGATGAATTTTTTCAATGACTATAAAAGCACAGATTAAAAGTTGCTAAAGGGTTGGACTGTAACTGTAGCTATTTGTGAGTATAGCTTTTTAATTAATTTATAATTTAAAGTTGTGTTTGATGTTCTTGCTAATTCTGGCCAAATACTATGTTGGTCATCGTACTTGGTAGGTGACTAATACCCTTGTTTTTTTGTCCAGTTTCAATCTTTGCCTTCCCAGAGGGCCCTCTGTTACCAGCCATTTTGGGAAGCTAATTGTCTGTCATGTTATGTCAAAAGCACTATATAATATAATTAGGGCTGTCAATCAATGAAAAAATGGGTTAGGGTTAGGGTTAATTTTCTCTGTTCTAAATGTACCTTAAAAGGATATATTTCAAGTTTTCAATACTCTTATCAACATGGAAGTGGCAAAATATGCTCGCTTCATGCGAATGTCTGTTTATTATTATTGCAACAATCCAAAACAATGAGAAATACTCTCCATAATATTCTCAAGAATAACCTCTGAGGTACTGCATGCTCAAAAGATATGCTGAAAGCATAACATGGCAAACTCAAACCCAACAAGCAACAACAAATGGGCGTACTGACCTGAATGAAACATTCCTTAGTAATACTAACACAATGTAGAGTCCAACATTACACTTGTCTGTGACGAGGGCTCTCTCCATCAGATGTGTGCATCTGACAGGGCTTCAAAGCTGAACTTGCCATTCAAAAGACCCTTTCTTTTATCCACTTCTGCTCAAGGAAGTTTGTTCCTGCTGCCATCCACAACGTCACTGCTGCATCACTTCCTGATTACCCAAACTACGGCATATTCGAGCGGGTCATAACGTGTGTTTGTTAGTCGCGCATCAAAGAAATAAATGGTGTTAAGAAGAATTTGTGTATTAGTGTGTTAACTTTGACAGCCCTAAATATAATATCATATCATGTCATATCATATCATATTCAGTAACATGAGGAGATACACCCATGGCTGACAAAACAGCTGAAAAAGAAATGTTCATAAAACTGAACAGTATGGTTTAACTAGACATCTTTACGCACATATATACACTGACATAAGCAGTTGCAATGCACACTCCTCAAAAGCAATTAAGGTAAATAAGTCAGTCAAATCGACAGTCTTCATGATGTCAGTGTGTTTTGCTCCTAATTGTCCCTGCACATCAATCACGCACACACACATGCACACACACACACGCACACACACACACACACACACACACACACACACACACACACACACACACACACACATGGTTGTGCATGAGTACACACACATGAAAATTAATCACAAATCCACTAACATATTCTTTGACTACAGAATCGCATTTGTGATCAGATCCTTTTAAATCTCTTTGTACTCCGATAAAATAACTTAACATAGAATCACATACGCTTCAAATGTTGTTTCAATACATTGAGTGGAGATACATCCTTATGTATAATTCAAAACAGACCGTCCAGACGGGCGAAAACAATCTTTTTTTTTTTCTCCGTCTTCATTTGCATAGTTTCAAGAATATTTGTGTCCATACGGATCCACTGAAAATGACCGAAAACACTGTAGTTCATATTCCAGGCTTATAGGTGGCACTTGACATTCACCAAAAACGGAGAAAAAGACACGGAGCATGCGCACTGTAAACAAACAGACAGTAGACGGAGAAACCGAACACAACAAGAAGATGAAAATGGCTAGTGCAAGGAAACCAGAATCGTTTGTGTGGACCGGTAATGAGGTCGAACTGCTGCTGCGACTCACACTCAACTACAAGGCGAGTAAGTTGGCTCAATATCTTCTGCGGCATGAACACGAGCATGTAGTCCGCCATTGTTGTTGCTGTTGCAGGTTTCAGAGGTCAGAGGTAAGAGGTAAAGGGGTGGGGCGATGGCGTCATCGTTTCGGAAAGTATGCGGATTCGCCGTCCACATGAAAACGGGAGGGCTTAACAGATGTCTCCACCCTGAGACCCAGTTTCAAAAAAGTGCGTTTTCAGGCGTTGGTTTTCAGGATCCGTGGGGACGGTTTGCCAAAACGATGCAATACATTTGCGTTTTCACGAAAGAGCGTTTTCGTCTGGACGGCCTCTCAGTCTCTCTCTCTCATGCAATGAATCAATAAATCCTTTAACCCTATTGTTCTCTTCAACAATCCTAATAAACGTGTGTGTCACTTGCTCTCTGCCACTAGCATCAATGTGAAAGTACATACAGTGTTAACACGTTTTAGAAATTACGGATAAAGAACGCATCACAGTCTTGCTGATAGAAGATCAGTTTAATACCGCAGGTCCCAGGAATCCAGGGCCAGGAAACACTCCTTGAATGGAAGACCAACTGGTTAATCTGTTTACAAGCAGATTAATGAAGAGGTATCTGTTGTAACTCAAAATGCATTTAAGACGGACGATGGTTCAGCATTTCTGTAACATTTTCTCTTTAAATAATCACATCAGACAGAAGTAGTCAGACAGGTCACTTGTCTGTCAAAGTGTCTGTCCTTTAAAGGTGTTACAGTCAGTCTTTATCCTTTAAAGATCTAATTTGCATATTTTCCTCAATGAGCTGGAGCGATGTCATTAAAATGTGCTAAAAATGTGCAAAAGGGTTTTAAGAAGGGTTTTAAGGTTTTAAGTTTTTTTTTTAAGAATTACACATCTGACATGTTAGCATTCTGCTCTGTTTTTAAACAGAAAAACTGCCACTGCAGCAATGTCCCCTGCACCAAGCAGCAGTATTCTTAATCACCTTTACACCTTTATCTGATGTCATTTCCACAGCTGTTATTCGACCCTAACCCTTCAAAGGAATGTGACCAGAGGGAGAGTTGGTGAATTGACAGAAACAAAATCATAAGAATAAGGTAAAAAAGGAAATGGCTGGAAGAAAAGGGAATCGACAAGCAGAAAATAGAGGCAATTCTAATACTTTGATTACAATCCAAAGTACCAGTGGAACATTCTGAGTCCTCTGAGACAGAAAGGCTTCGGAGAGACTTACACACCTGGACAAGTAGTTTCTCTCCCTACTCACTTTCTTTCTTTTTTTAGAAAACCTTTCTCTGCCATCTCTCACCTTCTCTCTCTTTGGCTCAGTAATAACATAGTAAGGTGGGGATTTTTGGCAGCTTTGCAAAAATGTCATTAAATCCAAAAGAAGAAGAAAAACCTGGGGGCTGCACTGTGCCCTCACAGCTGACTCGATCGATTCAGAATCGCACAAGATAAGAATCGCGATTCTTCTGTCAATTGAGTTTTTAAAAATATATATATATAATGCGCCACTCTTGTGAATCTGTGAGATTTGTCAGTTTCTGATAAAAGCAACTTTCGAGGATGTTTTCTATCCATCGCTATTCAACTGGATTGAATTCAATGTTGTTGTTTTTTTTTTTATTTCCTTTCATTTGAGCGTGCACACAACACCAAAGTGCTGTGTACTCATGATGTCCAGGGAGCAGAGGACATGACAGCTAAGCGGAAAGGCTAATTAAGTTTTGTATAAGCATTAAGTGAAAGAAAGTTTTGAGGAAAAAATATAATGGTATTATATTTGCTAGAATACAGATTCTAGGTAATTTTTACAAAGTTTCACTTCCTATTGATCAGCTTCTATTATGTTACAGAGATAATCCTCTTTATTGTACACAATAAATAAGCCTCTGGATGATCTGGCCTATCATTACTGTCCTCTATTCACTCTATGACATTTATGGTGATTTGTGGCTGAAAAATAAAATAATACATCAAAATTAGAATTATTTACAGCCCAAGCTCATGTTTCCAGAAGTCTCGGCTGGAACCAGATGAAATAACAGGGACGGGGTTCTGTGTGACTGACTCGCTTGATTTTTCTCTCTCTCATCCACTCTCAGACGGCCACACAGGTGCACATTAATGGACAGTCGAGATTTGCTGGAATGGAATGAGGGCGGCTAGATTGGATTTCCGGGGGAATCTCATTTCAGTCAACTCTAATCTGAGAGAGAAAAAAAAGAGAGAGAGAGAGAGAGAGAGAGAGAGAGAGAGAGAGAGAAGTATGTACTGTCTGTTATCGTGGTTGCCACAGTGATGTGTAGAAGAAGTGTGTGCTGGGAATTGCGGGCTGTTTGCAGCGTCTTTTAATTCTACCACTTGAAGAGTCTGTATCTGAGAGTGTGTGTGCCTGCTTGTGTGCGTGTGTGTGTGTGTGAGAGAGAGAGAGAGAGAGAGAGAGAGAGAAGTAATTTGGTGCTGTGAGAATAGTGTCGAGGCTTCAAGGAGACGTGGTTTGACCCCTGCCACCAACAGATGGTTACTGGAGAAACCAAAATCAAAAAAACCTTTTCACCAGTTTCAGGAACTGTGAAACTCAAACTGAGAATT
The DNA here is from genome assembly GCA_963678695.2 of Diplodus puntazzo. NCBI lineage: Eukaryota > Metazoa > Chordata > Actinopteri > Spariformes > Sparidae > Diplodus > Diplodus puntazzo. The sequence continues at coordinate 22,458,963 of OZ023175.1, read as the reverse complement.
GCAGATTACTGTACCCTTCTCCACCACATCTGAAGAACTTCTAAGATCAGGCAAATTAGGGGGATAATGGATCAAAGAACGATTGAAGCGTTCAAGGTGCAATTTGCACACACAGGAAATGACAGCCTACACAGTTGTCCTGTTGTTCTTTGTGCGACTGATGTTCTTATGGACGTAATGAATAAATCCAAACTAGACAGGTTTTTAGAACATAACTCTCCCAGCAGCCAATCCTCTCTGGTTCTCTCAGTCTTTTTAACTCTGTCGCTCCCTCTCTTTTTATTCTCCTGTCTTATCAAACTGGCAGTCACCAGCTCATTGTTTGCTTGTAGTGTACAATAGTTTTCGAGGGTCTTTCTTTGCTGAACACAGCTCACAGAACCTGAGGAAGCGCAATTGTTGGCCAGACAACCAAAACAATGTGCTAAAAAGCAATCAAATGCTCTGTGGGGTTGAGAGGAATTGGCGAGTCAGGTGATAATTCTCTAAGGTTACTCTATTATGGTTACAGCTTTCCTGTTTATTTAATAAATAAATTAAGCTAAGCATTCTTTATGTTCTTCTCTCGCCTCCTTCATGATCAGCTGACCATGGATCCTTACTCTTTGAGTTTAACCAGTCTGATAATGTAATGATCTTCTAAAGCCAGACATCCAGTCACGACCACCACAAGTGTCTAGACTCAATCAGAGCGGATCCTGTGCCATGCACTGCTTTACTGCCCCTTTAAAACATGATGACATCACGATAGGGTTAATTTAATACATTTGGCTAATCACCAAAGACTATTCATATTTCTTATCTTTATTGCGCAAATATCAATAAATACGTTTTCAGTCGTATTAAGCTTCTCCTGATTGAAATACAATTTTAGTTTTTCCATTGATAATTGTCAAGTCTTCATCGCCATGAGCTCAACCAAAGACATTTATAATTTAACTATATTCATGATCCAACCACCATTGTTTATTTGGAGTTGTCTGAAAGGCATCTCCTCTATTGGCAACTCAGTTGCAGGAAGAAGTTGGTAGTTAGTGTTTCTGCAAACCACTGTGCACTGTGACATTTGCACTTTACATGTTTAGCACCTAAATATCATATATATCATGACCACTGTTAGAGGCTGCATTTGAACAGTGTAAAGGTACTGGATATTTTTAATGACTGGTGCATTCCACTTTCCAGGACGTTTTTTAAAATGACCCAGGAGTTTTACAGTGGCATTTGTAGCAACTGAAACAGGTGTTTTAAGACAAAGCATTATGTTTTCCTAACCCTAACCCTAAAATGTTGTTGTGCCTAAATCTAACAAGATCATAAGCACAGTGTGTCAGAGTATTAAAATATAACATTGTACCTAGAATCAAATTGCAACATTAAAGAACTTACAATATAAAGTGGGCTAGCTTGGCCTGTTGGGTCCCAGTGAATCTAAATGGGCTCAGGTCAAATATTGCTGAATGCTGAGTATATATACAAGACAACAATTTGCAAAGTTGAAAAGTTCTGTATTATTGTGCATTATTCACTACATCTGTCCCTCTTCAAAATATCTAAAACAAACATATCTAGTGTCTTAGTGTTCGATTGGTCGAAGCTTGAGTTCAATTTATCAGCAAGCAAACACAAAACACTTGATTTCCTTTTATTCTTTCGCCCGCTTTGGATTTCAAACACTTGTGTCCGGAGAGATTAGTGTTATTAGACAAAAAAGTTGTGCTTTTTGTATTTCCAGGCAGCACAACATCAAGACGCACAGAGCAGAGGAACAAAAAACTAAAGCCAACAAGCAAAGTGATGAAAATGCTGCTTTTATTACCAAATATGGACCTTGATTTCAGCTGATTGGATTTGAAACATTGAAATTGGACATTGAAATTTGGAGGTTGAGAAGGGGAAATGAATTTCAGCAGCAACATTACAAAACTCTCACATGTTCGAAGCTGTTGGATGGAAAAAAAAAAAAGATTTGAAAAAATAATGCACAGGGAAGGAAGAAACATGGAGAGAGTGAGGGAGAGTGGTTGACCAATGGAAAGCTATAAAAATCCCATTAAGCTCTCAGCCTTGATTGCTCTACAATTAAATGTCCATTTTCTTGCCTACATAGACAGGGTTGGCAACTTCACTTCAGCAGTTGGTGTACTGTGTACTGTGTGCGTGTGTGTGTGTGTGTGTGTGTGTGTGGGAGGGTGCACGCCTGGGTGGTAAAAGCCAGCCATTAGTTGTTGAGTCTGAGTGGTGTTGCTAGACACTCACACTTACACATCAGGGTGCCAAGTTCCAGTGGCCTGCCAAATTGATTTCAGGTCAAAATCAGTTAATTAAAAAAAGACTCAAACTGCTCCAGAGTCGAAAGCCCAGTCTCAGTAATCATGGTGTGTTTACCCTGGAATTTCTCACGAGGGACAGTAGTTAAGCAATCTTTCTATGTGACAGGGTGGGAAATAATTGACGATAATTGTACCGAGTATTTCACTGTAAACCATAATGTACTGGAGTTTAAATGGATGATATCAAAGCAACATTATGTGACTTTTTTACCTGAAAAAAACAGATATAGAATCATTTTGATGGAAGAGTGTCCTGCAATAGTGTCAACGGTGTCTCTGTCTCAGCCACTCTGTCCTCATCACTTGCTTCTGCGCTATGTAACTTCAGTGAGAGGGTAGGATCGCAGCGTTACATACATGTTTACGTCAATATGCGTTTTCATTGTTTTCAACACGCAACATTGCTATAACAAAGTAGTTTGCACTAACATGACGTCTGACAAATTGTTACAGACCTGGGGTTTGTATTCATGACAGTGGTGTTGCCAGTTTCTAAATAATGTTGCTTTAAGAGTCTCTGTTAATGTTTATGGCAATGGTGAATGCATCATGCATTTTGATGTTCCTTCTTCTGTGTCTAGTGGGTTGTCCGGGTCAAGCTCAGGAAACAACCTGCTGGCTGTGGAGTAGCAAGCTGATTAGATGCATTCTCGCACACAGCGCTGGGATAAGCTGGTCATGTTTCTGTTGTAAGAGGAACTAATAAGAAAGTGTTTGCCTTAGCTGGACAACATGCTAATGTTGTAAGATCAACAGACTTACTTAATAAACTAAATTACCTAAAATAAAACAGTAAAACAACATAGAACATGGCAGATCAATCAATCTGTTCTTAAGCTGGAAATGTTACTGGCCCTCATATTGTTGATCAAATATTTGGTGCAACATTTCATTGAATCAGTGTAAAACAGGAAGGCCCTAGCAATGTGAAAAAAGAAAAGATGTACACATACATGTTGTCTGGTATTGGTGGGTTGTGTCTGTTTTTCTTGCAGTTGGTTTGTAAAACAACCAGCCAGCAGCGGAGCTGATGAGGGCAGTAATGATCTGTAGTTTCCCCGGTAAACACACCAACATTTTCAGCTGACGCAGCAGCAGTGTCAGTGGGTTAGGCAGAGCCAATGGCAGAAGAGTGGCACAGCCTGCCCTGCGCATACCTGGCGTGTCAGGTCTGCCTAACCCAGAGACATTCCGGCAGCAAAGAGAGGATTTAGAGGATGAGTGACCCCAAGAGGAGCAGCAGAAGACCAGGAAGGCGGGCAAAAAAGTGGCTATGTTTACCAGGAAAACTACACCTCATATACCGTTGTATCAGAATCACAAGAAAAACACATGTACCCTGAGATACACTTTCAGCAATAGTTTGAGTTAAGTGTAGGGAACCAACAAGAGGTGGAGAAGAGTGAGTTGGCAAGAAAAGCATGAGATCCATAATATTGCATCCCTGTGGTTAGCTTGTGAATAACACAGTATTTCAGTTAATACTACTACTTAATAAACATTTTTTACAGAGTGTCACATATTTGAATCACAGTGGACATTCCACATTTTACTAGAAATGAAATGTGATTATAAAATGTAGTTGAAAAAATATATTTTAATTAATATAGATTACTCAGCTTCCCAACCAACAGAATAAAAACCCTCTGGTGATAAGTTAGCAATGATGTATATGTTTGCATCTGTTCAACAAACAAAATTATGGCTGTATTCAGGAGTGCCTACAACTTACTACAACAAACACATAATTATCAGTAAGAGTACATCCTAAATACAGATTTTCATAGTTGGCAGTATACAACTGATGTGTTTAGCAGTATGCCAGGCCAGGTTCAGCCAACCACAGCTACTATGTAGCATGTCCTTGTTCTCTAAAAAAAAATAGAAGCTATTAAAGTGGATCTTTATGATCTTCCCAAAGATTAACATTTATCTGAGAGATATGGGGTTTGGGTGGTGTGCCCATCATGCTCCTTCTGAAGTCCAAGTTCAGTGAAGTCAAGCATTTTGGCACATTTTGAAATGAAGAACTTGATAATGAGATGTCCAAGATGAAAGTGAAATATTATGTAAATAAATCATCAATCATGAGCATTAGAGAAGTGGAGCACTATACTCATGCACAAGCAAATAGACCAACCAACACACACTGCACTCCTTCACAAAACTCAGTCTCAGTCAACTCTCCAATCCAATCCAGTCCAATCCAGATTCATTTATGAGGCATGTTTAAAAACAACAACAGCTGGCCAAAGGGCTGAACAGCAAAGAAAAACAACACAATAAAACACAGAGATCATATGAAAACGAAAGGCAACCCTCATACTGAATCAAAAGCCAAGGAATAAACATTTGTTTGAGACATGATTAAAAAACAGGCATTGTTGAGTTCAGCCTAACATGTGCAGGAAACTAATTCCAGAGGTTAGGGGCTGCAACTGCAAAAGTGCGATCTCCGCAGAGTGACCTTGAATGACCTCTATGACCCTATCAGGCAGAGAAAATAACTTTGTGCTACTACCACTGCAGCACAGAGGGAGACCTCCACGGCCTTTCACCATGTGTCTCCAAAATGGAACCTAGGCACCTGCAAACCCTACTTGTCATGCTTTGTGTTGCTGTTTTTTAAGGTAAAGCAAAGTAGGAGGTGGCAAAGGGGCATAGGGAGGAAAGGGAAAAACGAAGTAAAATGAAAGATGATATGAGCATTATTTAACATGATATTTTAACAGAATTAGCAGAGAACATAGCAAACAACTGTCATCTAAAAATCACAGTTTGTAATGATTGTTGCCCTCCCACTGTTTTTGGAACAGTTAACAACCCAATATGCATGTATGATGGATGGAATATGTGGCGTAAAAACATCACCTCCCATTAGCCACTAAATAATTTAAACTTTCTCGGTTATACTAACAGTATCTCATTCCACCTGTCTCACAATAAGGCACAAAAAACACAAATGCATTGGGATTATCCAAGATTTGGTAGGCACTGCTGTGTGGACTGTTGAAAAATAGTATGTTATGGACTACTGAGAGCCTTTGTCTGTATGAGCCTTCATACTGTAGAAATCCCCAGCACTCAGTCCTGCATCATCTCAGCATGACACAATCACAGAGGAGAAAGAGGAGCAAGTGTAGCAGCACAGACATGAGAGCAAATAACGTAGGTAAGTTGTTTTGGAACCACCACACAGTGATGTGTGCATCTCCACAATCACTGCCAATGACTGCCAGTCTGGTTATGAAGACTGATGCCCAGTTTTCCCCACATTGTGTCTGGCAGGTACACTGCAGAATAAGTGAGCTCACCTTTTTACTAATTAGAAATAACACAAAGACCCAAACATCAGTCTGTCACAGTGAAGCCATGGAGTGTTTGTATGGTTACAGGCTTGTTAAATTAGCTTGTTGGCAAAAGACTGTAAATGACTTGTAACTAACTTTCCAAGTTGATACTTTCGTGCCAAAAGATGAATGTTTTTGTTAAGTAGCTATGTAGCTGTGTATGAGAGGGATGATGTACAGGCTGCTCCTCAGGGCAAGGATGTCCACTTTGCATCATTTGATTCACTCAGTTGGGCTTAATTTAGTGATTATGACCACCTAGTGTCATCAGTCACAGAATCTTTTTCTTTTTTTTTCAATGTGTATTATTATTTTGCTGATATTGTGTTTGTATAATAGAAATATTCCTCACACACGATTGCTGTGCAAATTTACTGTAGTTTGCCCACATGCAATTTGCTCTAATTTAAATTCTATTAATTTCCTTTGTTGTAGCCCTTTTTTTATTTTACAGTTGCAGTAACTCAATCACCCCACAGGGAACATTAAAATTTAATTTGTTGATTTTCATTCATTTATGCTGCCTCTTCACATATTCACATAGTTGTACAGCAGCAGATGAAGCTACAGGGAACCCAAGCACTTGTGTGGGTATTAATTGTGCTTCATAGGAGCAAACAGTATTCTCCAAATATAGACTCTTGACATACCGATGAGCTTATAAGCTTGTATTTATAACTGAGCAAGAGCATTGACCTGAGTCTTATTATTAAGTTCTATTAAGCACAATAGAAGCACAAAAAATTATATTTGTTTTGTATTCCTCTCATATCAGCCAGGTCATGTCTGCAGTCCAAAGGATTCTAAAAGACAACAACACCTCAACCATACAACATAGATAGATACAACAGGAGACGGCTAAACTTCCTGTCAAAAAGTATTTGGTTTTGTAGCATGATGACGTAGCAGTACACTCAACAAAATAGTATTTTGAAGTGAAATGTGGCTATCATTGAATGAAAATAAACCATATAATTCCTCGATGCTGCAAGATAATACCGTCTTTAGTGGCAGGCAACAGCAGCTAGCTTTACAGTCTGATGTATCGGGGTTTGTTCACTCCCAAACTGTGTGAACAGCTCGCTGTAGTGATTGTGAGGTTCCTCTTTCCTGTCTGCATGATGAAACCAGACAGCAGCACTAATGTGACTGCGACAGTTACTGCACTTACATTAAAGCAGAACTCTTTAAGAGTTTCTTAAATGTTTGAGGGAGCAAGGTACAATCCAATACAGCTACCTATTTCATAGCTTGTGTGCCTCGCTTTGAGCACATCTCAAGATGTTAATTTGCTGAGCAACTCAGGAACAATTGGTTTTGACACCGGCAGCCCCGGTAACACTACATAACTTATTAAACAAGGCATTTCTTTTAACTCTGGAATGAAAGGTCTGTTTAGAAAGCAGTAAAATATGCTCAGTGTGTGAGTATTTTTACAAGACTCACTGGTTGCTGTTAATCTGTCTGTTAGTTGATCAGGTATCCCACGATTTTGGTCTAGACTGAAATATCTTAATAAGTATTAAAATCCCACTAACATTTCCATTCCCTAAGTGCCAATGTGAGGCTGACATTTGTGGTTCATTGTGAAATGTCTTGACAAGTTACAAAATTAGTTTCAGACATCAATGTCCTCTTCACAATAAATTGTGGTGATCCCTTAATTGTGATTCTAACAAATTCTGACTTTTCAAAAGCTTGTCTTTACCTTATGCTAATTAGCAAATGTAAGCATGCTATAAGCTTAACTAAGACATTCAACATTTTAAACATTATTAGCATTATCATACATATTGGCATTAGAGAGAATTGTGTCTAAGTTCAGCTACACAGAGTTGTTTGCATAGATACAGATGTGTACTCTGTTAGACCTGAAATTGTCTCGTCTTTATCATTTTAAGTTTAGTTACTGAATTAGTTTGCTTCACCATTAACTGCGTCACCATGATTTAACCATTTATAGTATAATAATTTTAAAACTTCATTGTTTTCACTAGTGTCTTTGAATTTGCTTCCAAACTTACATTTTTAGCCTGAACCACGAACCCCATCAGCACTTTGCCAGCTCATAATTAGCTACTTCACTTGAGATAGCGCAGCGTAATCTGTACTCTTTGACAATGGAAATCAGTTCTCTTTTGAAGCTGCTGCTCACCTTTTAAAGAGTATTTTATGTTACATGTTAAGCAAATAAAACCTTGCTCAACACTGACCACTTTCAGGCTATTGTCACTGAATCCAGTCAGACCATGCTTAGAAATCATGCTAATAAAAATGGAGCACTAATCACAAATATTAACTTGCATTATTACATTCTTTCTGAAGAGGACTGATGAGAATGCCTTCAGAGGATGTGGTCCTACACCTAGCAGGACAGCAGTGTTTTCAGAAATGAACTTAAGAACCTACTGCAGGCAATTTGCCCCCTGTCTGGCCCAATTTATGAGCTACATTTGAACTTTATTCAGCAGGTGAAGCTGAACCTGAAGGGGCAAGCTGAGGCCCAAAATGGCCTGGGTCCCAGCTCAGAAAGTTCAACCTGCCTCCAGTCTGTTTACTGCACATCAGCCACTGTCTGGTTCGGCCACCAAACAGGACAGGAACAGACTACAACAGATAGTCAGGACTGCAGATCAGTGACTGAATGAGTTCTGAGCTCTTAAAACTCATTATACCAGTATATCATGACATCATAGTTTATTCATTCTGGAAATAGATCATATGACAGACGTGCTGACTATCACTGCTGCTTTAATCATGGTACACTTAAATGGACCTGCTCTGAGCCATTAAAGGGTAACTCCACAAATTTTAAACATTAAAGTGTGTATAATGTCAGGAAAGACAACATATATGCTATATGCTTTTTGCACCATACCAACATCAGTGCTGCCAGTTTTAACCTAATACATAGTCCAGTAAACGGGAGACGACTCACGGAGTAAGACTGCAAGTCCTGAGCCACCACTGAAGTGTTGTGTTGTGTAATGAGACTGAATCATTCATTAGGCAGATCATGCTGAGCCATCATTTATTTACACGTTCCCAAAATAATTTTGATTGCAATCTGCCACATCCTGTTCCGCCCTGTTCTGAACAGGTTTTTCAAAATGTTCTCAACAACAGTCAGAAGTAAAATCCTGCCATTGCGGACATCCGGCTTATATTAATGAGTCACATGCTCACTTGATAAAAACTAGTGAAAATCTCTGTTAAAACAGAATTCTCATGTCTTGCTGTATCCTGTATTTACTGTTTTTCACAGCGCTGGAGAGGCAGACAGGCTCACCATTGCGGCCATCATCACATTTAAGGACTACAGCGTTATGGCCATAGAAACCATATGCTGTTGGATGATTTAAATCTCCCACTGTTCCCTTCCCTTCCCCTACCTCTCTATCTTTTTTCCCTCTCTTTGCTTCTCTCTATCCTTCAGCCTCATGAATACTGAGTAGCACATCAAATATTCATGGCAGCACACGCAACACACACTCATATACACACGCGTGCGCTCGCCTTCGCCCCCTCTGTCTTATGCACTTGAACGCACCCATACACACATATACGTACAACGATGCACTCATTCACATGCTGCGAGAGAAAGAACCAGCTCAAACCAAGCGGCCATGAAAGTTTAATACACCGGGTGTCCACCAGATTCACAAACAGTCACACACAAACACAGACACATACACACACAGGGCCACGAGTGTGTGCGCACACAGACACACACACACCATCTCTTCCTCTTTCACTCACAGTCATTAAAGTTTAATCTACAGGATGTCAAGCGGATTTATTTTATTGAGCTGTTTGTAGCACCTGTATTTTTACACTCCTTAAATATTTAGAACATTTTCATACTGTAGGATACAGCCCATGACATCATCATCATCATCATCATCATCAGTAGCAGCAGCAGCATGAGCCCACTGAAGGTGCAGGGCAGCCATCGGCCCTCTTAGATGGATTCAATTCCATCAAATGGTAAAGAGGGTGAACAAGTCTTTGTCTTTAGTTCTAAAATTACAACAACTCTGAAGCTTACGTACAAACCAAAGCAATTCTTAAATTCATCTACTTCTGTTTAGCGTTTAGAATTACAGAGCAGGTTGCCAGATACAGCCAGTAAGTACAGGGCTCAGGCTTTTTACACCTGCTTCCAGGTCCATACCAGAAGCACAGACATCAATCCTCTCACCTCAAACTTGGAAGGAAAGTGTATAATTATTATTATTTTTTTCCAAATGGACGGTTTCCTTTCATTCCTTTTCGCAGTACCATGCAGTAACTCGTCACCTCCAGTCATTTCAGTGGGGTAAGAGCGGCAGAGGGGAATTGGTTTTGACTGCAGTGGTAGGACTAAGGAGCAGTTTGTGCCCACATGAATACCATAGATTTTCCTCTTTCAACATCATGTATCATGTGCCTGAAGCAAATATGGAGTAGTAATAATGTTGTTGTCTGAGTACATGGAGCTGTACAACACTAAGCTAACCTCGTATAAGGATGGGAAAAAAAAAAAATGGGCTTGGGAACATTTCCACTAAACTAGAGATCACTGGTAAAAATGCAATATCATAGGAAACTAGAAGTGTTTCAGCTCTCATCCAAGAGGCTTCTTCAGTTCTAACCAACTGGAGGGGAGTTGCAGGCTTTTAAACTCTGTGTGGGAGTGTCCTTACAGACTCATTATGGACACCTGTTAGCTCTGAGTTTCATAGTCGCCCAACCGGCCCTCACATGGGTTGCTAAGTCTAGGCGAGCCCAGGTGTGAATGGTTGGTAAGCTGTCTGGGGAGGGAACTCAGTACTGCATTGTAGATCAGTCATAGGTAGTGTCTTACTCCACCTCCTCTGTTCAAAGACATTTGTTCTAGATTGACATAGATGGTTTATTTTACTCATCTTTCAAACCACCTGTCTTCTCTGGCCAAGATGTTCACATTGTTGTCCTCAAAAGATTGATTTTTCTCCTTCAGATGTTAGTGGACATAGTCTGGATCTGAGGGGTCGGCCCTCCTGTGTTGTGCCATTCATTTATGGAAAGGTAGTTTTTTCTCCCCAATGTCCAAATCTGTGCAGTCCCGGCTGCACTGAACAGCATAAACTACATTACTCTGTTTATGCCTCTGTGTTTTGTCCTTAGGGTTTGGACAATTTTCTGCATCAGCATGTTGCTAGCACTACAAGCTACCACAAGCTGCTCCTTAGCTTCTCAGTGTAGCTGTTCTTAGCTACCCTGATCTCTTTTGGCGGGGATATTCTGGTGTGCTTGTACTTGTACTACTGTAGGGTTTACTGTTGTTGCGTGTGCAGAAGGTCTTGGTCTGCGCACACATATCCTCACAAAACCTGATGTAAGATGTCACAGTGTCAGTGAGTTCATTTAAATGTGTGACTGCAGCTTCAATAACACTCCAATCAGTGCAGTCAAGCAAGCCTCTTACTCATCCAGCCAGTTTAGACACATCCCTCCATTTCTTCATGGTCCTCCCTACAGGCGTAGACATTTTTTTATTTCTAACTGTAGGTCGGGCTGAGATGGAGCAGACAGTAATCAGAGAGTCCTAAGGCTGCATGGGGGAACAGAGCGGTAAGCAGCCTTTATAACTGTATAGCGATGGTCCAATGTGTAGGTGTCCCTGGTGGGACACTTTATATGCTGTTTATATTTTGGTATCTCGTGGGTGAGATTTGCTCTGCTGAAATCCCCAAGAATGATTTTTTTTTTTTCTCCACGTCTGTTATCTGGTTAGCCGGCTGTTGTTATGTCTCCATCCCACAGACTTGAGGTGGGATGTAAACACCGCCCAGGACAAATGAGGAGAACTCCCTCAGAGAAAAACAAGGTTTACAGTTAATGGAAAGAGTCTCCAAATGAGGGCTGCTCGAGCTCGACTTCTCCAACACTTTCACAACCTGTACACCAACTTTAATTTATGTAGAAGCAGGTACCTCCTGCCCGCGTCTCCTCCGTCTGCCTCTCCGGCAGATCCCACGGTGAGCTGCTGCACCTCCAACAAGAATCCTCGTAAAACTTTCCAGTTCAATGAAAACAGCTGAAAAAGTTTAAGCAGAGGATGGTCCAATGTTTAAAAGGTCCACTGGTAAATGGGACCAGTTTCTGAACAAATAAACAAAAACACAAAGATGGAAGATGATTTATGTTATGCGGCGGTGTAAAAAACAGCTATAATAAGGGGTTTTTAAAGCACTATCTACTGCTACTTCTCCCATCCTGAAGTGCCCTTGACAAAATCACAGAGTCTTTACTGTTACCTGTGGTGCTGTGTTTTTTTTCCATTGTTGACCTTTCAACTTCCCTCAGGAGGGAGATGAGCACACCTTTTTTCTTCGTGGAATTGAGAGTATCACTTAAGACGAGGCAGGTTTCAGTGAGCCGCTGGTTTTAAGTGGAAGAACACAAAGGCTGTAAATGCAGGATCAAAGTGGAGGAGGAAGTCTTTTTGAAAAGGAGAGGAAAAAGTGGGACAGAGAGAGGGCAAGGCAATCAAGGCGAGAGACAGGGGAAGGACGAGGCAAAGAGAGGAAAAATGAAATTATGTGGACACAGTGAGGTTGTTAGAGTGGATTCATTACAGTCTTTTATTAACACAGCCCTTTTGGAGTTTAAAAAACGTCAGTTATAATCATGTCGACACGATATGTCATCCATATGTCATTGTCATTTAAAAAAAAACACCAATGACCGGCTGCAACAGCCTCCACTCTTTAGGTTTAGGTACAAAGCCCCCTTGGTTAGGATCAGAAAAATATTCTTTTGTCAAAAAAATATGGTTTTTGCTAGCACAAACACAGTAGGACATTGTCCCGATGTCTAGTAAAAAACAATCGGTTTCACAGCTGAAAACACAGCTGCAGATGTCCTGACTTCCTGTCTGAATTATCAGGGTTTTTTTAAACACAAACAAAGCGTCACACAGAAGTTGAAATGCAGTCTTGAACTTTGGCTGCCGGCTTGGCTACCTTCTTGCCTGTAACTCCACCGCTATCACCTCCACCTCCAGATCTTAAAGTGAGGTCATGAACATGTAATGTGAACATGATATGATATGTTTTGTTGGAATGCCAGTGTGTGGTATGTACCCTATGAAACTTATGAATGTGAACATGTCAGTGGTTTACAGAACCAACAGTTTATCCTGGTGACTGGGCTGCTAGATATGTTACTCCAAGCAACACTGGCAAAGCCAGATCCTTATCCATCAACAATATTATTTCCCATATTTAGTATTTAGGGTCAAAGCATAAAACTATAAAAACCAGCTCCTGTCCTGGTGTTTGTGCGGCTGTTCATTTAACAGCCAACTTTGAAAATGAGTTTGAAGCGACTTTCATATGTCTTTGGGTTTAACCCACACCGTCCAGATGGAGCAGCCCACTGTAACTCATCTGCCTTGTGTTTTTACTCTTTTTTACATTTTCAGTTCTGATTTATAACAATGTTTATATATTGCTTAGCCTCTGGCTCTGGGCTTCACCCTAATGCGAATACAGCAACCTCTTCTTGCGTCACATGAATTGGCTAAAGCTGGAAACACTGTTAATCCCACAGTGCCTTCTCATGTGTTGTTTGTGTCAGTAATAGAGCATTGGAAATAAAAGAAAAGTGCATCCAGAGCTGTAAACAGAGTGAAGTGAAGAGGAAAGACGAGAAGTAAAGCATGCACTCAAAAGTGGGTATCATTATCTTGACCAAATGGCTACAGCGAAACAGAATAATGATAATGATGGCATCCTTCTAAAAGTACACCATAAGAACATGATATTTTGGCAAAAGCTTCCTCGGAAATGACTCACCAGCCTCCTGCTACCGCCAAAAAAGTCCAGCTGGTTCAGCACCTTGGACAGCTCTCTCTCTCTCTCTGCAGAACTCAACCTTTCTTATGGTTTGTTTAGCAAACTCAGACGCATAATGCTGACAAAACGCAATACCAGCTGTTGGCTGATAATCTTAGTAGAAGCTGGAACCAAAACAATCATGTAGGACCCAACAAACTTTCTAAAATTATTGATTAAAAATAAGATAAGATGTTCCTTTGGGGCGGCTGTAGCTCAGCGGATAGAGCAGGTCGGCTGGTGATCAGAAGGTTGCTGGTTCAAATCCCAGCTCCGGGCTGAGCTGTATGTCGAAGTGTCCTTGAGCAAGATACTGGACTCCAAATTGCTCCTGATATGCAGCCTCTGCCATCAGTTAGGGCCCTGCGATGAGCTGGCGACTTGTCCAGGGAGTACCCTGCCCTCACCCAGAGACAGCTGAGATTGGCTCCAGCAAAAACCCCCGTGACCCCATAAAAGGGATAAAGCGGATACAGACAATGGAAGATGTTCCTTAAATCATAATAATGTTTTTTAAGAAAAATAAATACTTGTATGCTGCACCTTTCTATAGACTACAGAATAGTCGCCCATCTACAGAACTTTCTAGAAGTTCTATAGATGTATTTTTCAAACAATTATTTGTCTACACAAAAATGCTTTCTAAAAATATTTTTATTCTAACGTGACCTTTAAAAAGTTTAGGTTTACATCTTTTCTAAACAATAATAGCATACCTGTATGTACAGTATACTGACAGAGATAGTGGTCACTGAAATTATTCAGCTTGTTGTCTTGACACTACTTCAATAATATATGTATTTCTCTCCAAAAGGTAATTGTGAACTCTGTTTGCAATTAGATAAACAATTACCTAACTGTGCTGTCCAGTTCTGCTGTCCTCTGCACCCACAAGAGCTTTACAAAATTCTCCCACCCAGTGTAGAACTAGGAAGTAGCAATAAGACTTTTCAGCCTTTGTTGGGACCAATTTGGGCTCACTGATTAGTGTTGAGCTATTTCAGGCTGTCCATGGTCATCCCATTTTAAAAACGTTGAGTTTTCCGCTCATCAGCCAGCTTGGACAAGGCACACAGATGGACACAGACACAGGGTAGCCATGGGGGAAGAGTGTAGGTAGACAGTGTTTGATAGTCTCCCTGCCTTTCTCCTCTCGTTCTCACATCCCTCCCCACCAAGTCTGCCCTTGTCTCTCCCTTTTTCCTTCCCATTAGTGTCACTGCCTCTTTTCCTCTGTCTCACATTTCCTGTCCTCCACTTAGCAAAGCAAGGAGCGACAACTCCACTACCTTGACATTCCCTCAGGGACCCTGTTGAAAAATAAGAGCTGGTGTTGGCCTGATGCTGCTACAAACTTTCTGCTCTAAATACTGATCATTTAGTTGAAATCATAATACAAAAATATAGAAAAAGCTTCAAATAGAATCCTGTCTATTCTGGTTGTGTATGAGAAAATCCGTAACTAATACACAAAACATGTCTCAGCATTCCGATCAAGTGAAGCAGTTGATTTCCCTTGTGGCATATTGAGTCTCTGAACTTCCCTGTCTTGGAAACACTGCGGAAATTGCATAATATTCCAAAAAGTCAATGACACATTGGTGCCCTGTTATTAATTCTTAAAGATGCCATAAAAAAGCAGCCATTGGACATGCCTTTATCTAATTAATGTGCTATCCTGAGGGGTTGCTGGAAGCACCAGGGGGCACGGCTGAATAAATTGAACTACAGCCAAAAATAAAAAGACCGGCCTTGGACATGCCTGATTAGAATTAGTTTAACATCCACATCCCAGAAGCAAACAGAAGGTGCGCATGGGACCTGAATGACTGTAGTTAGTGACCATAAAATGAGCATGCCGGGGTCATACAGGTTTGTCCTGCAACATGCCCGAATAAAACTGATGAAATATCCAATGGGGTCATTCTGAAGAGGCCTGGGGTCTTTATGGCCAGGGACATGCACATAATACCCAAAGGGAGGGTCATTCTGGGGTTCTTACTGTGCAGAGGCTGTCCCGAGCTGCCTGTGGTTATGATTAATGTAACTTCCCTTATATAGGTCCCACAGTGGAGTCAGGGCAGAGAAAGAAAGAGATATACATAGAACATGACTTGAAACTGTCTCCACATCCACACTTTTTATCTCCCTTTCTCTGTTAAATGGTCAATGGTCTGCTCTCAGGGGTGCTATAGGTGCAGAGATCAGCATTTTAATATCAGTCATGTTCTGACTATTAAAATTGATTAAAGTTATCTCTGTAATCTATCATTGATAGAGGGGGAAGGCGTTATGGGCCAACCCTCATTAGCAAGTTGAGGGGATTTGGATGGACAGGCAGGGAAGGAGAGGATGAGGCAGAGGAGGAGGAGAGTCAGACAAAGGTGTCACGTAAACAGAGAGGATGAGATCTGTGTGAATTTGCTGCAATTGAGGTTATTTTTGCATAGTTTAAACATGCTTGATGAACAGCCGAGTCACAAGAATGAAACGTCGCCATGTTTCTGTAATCTGCAGATATCTCAAAATGTCTCATAGCACCAGGTGATATTGCAATGTCGGTGTTGTTCCTGGAACGTCGCAATAAATGTCACTCCAAGAAAAAAAATGCATAATTGATAACGTCACAACATTGCAACTTTGTGAAAAAGACCAGCAAAAAAATGGTTATCCCTTCTCACACATGTTTAACATTCTAAATGAGTATAATTTAACTAATTTAACACCAACAACATTTTTTCCTAAACCTAACAAAGAGTTTTTTTTTTACTCAATCTAACCAAACAGCAACAGAAAAACTGAAAAGAGAAAATAAAATAATAAGTGATGGTGATTCGGTTCCAGGAACGATGGTGCTGTTAAAGCTGTGTTAGAAAGCTGCCAGGCCAAAGACCACTGTTCAGCTTCTCCGCGTTTGTGTTTTTCCTAACCTTAACCAAGTGGTTTTTGTCCTAGCCTTTAATTGTATATATCTGCTAACTGTTCACATGCTTTAAATGTTCCAAAAAAACCCTTTGTGGTAAAAGTTTTGTGCTTTTCTGTCCATTTATGTGTTTCTGCGTAGTTATACATCTGTGTATGTGTTGCTGACTTGATTATTTTAAAAGGCCTTGGCATGATTCCTCTAGAGGCACAATTTCAGTTCAAATAAATCAGCTGACTTGGTGTGTTAAGCATTTTATACTGAATACAAACATGGTAATATGCAGACCAGACATCTAAACAGCAGGCTTAAGAAGAAGAACTGCTGACACACAGCTTAAATGTCTGTCACTAAAACAGGCATTTTGTACCACACTGTGGTACCATAGTGGACACACAAATATGAGCTGATTTGGTTAAAATATATGTTAATTTCACATCAGCGGTATCCATTAAAGGTCCTAGTTGTAAAAAAAAAAAAAAAAAAAGAAAAAAAAAAAAGAAAACATAGAAACACTTGGACCCTTTCACTGTTTGAGAAATTACAAAGTTTTCCATTCAGTAATCAATGTACTGTAAAGACCATATCAGGATGTGAGAGGAGGGTCAGGAAGTCATAGGAGGTGCAATTCTCTCTGCCTGAGTTGTTACAGGAAGGTAGATAGCATGACATTTGCTGTCCTAATAAAACATCAGAGGGTCGCTGTCCTGGGAAAGGCATGATCCACTCAAACATCATGAGGCTATTGTTTTGGGAAGAAGTGATTAACAACTGCCGTAAAAAGTATTTAACCCCTTCTCTGTTGTATTTAAGTCAGAAACATTTGGAGACTGCAGAGAACACTGCGGGTCTTCTCTCCATGCAGCATGTATTAAAGAGATCTGATTGGCAACACTGATTCTGAAATTCTTCGGAGAATTAGCAACTCTGTACCTCAACAAAGAGCATTTCCCTCACAACTGCAATCCATTACAAGTCAGAGGTTGATCGTTCGGAGCTGGTATTCTCTACTTCCTACCCACCGGTTGCCTTAACTAAGTTATTCTCTCTGTCTCACCTGATTTGGACACCTGCTGACCCGGCTGCTGCTCAATGTCAATTAGTCAGCATGTTTAGAGGGGCTAGTTCACACCCGAGTACTGTAACAATTAAAAAAGGGCAAGATTCATCTTATTATAGATAACCACTGAAATGTATTAGCTGCTCCAGTTTCAGCTGCATGAAAGCTTGCTGTCACACTGTAGAGGCTTGACACTTGAATAGAACAAAGCCATCCTTAATCATTAGTATCACCTGTACTTGTCATGTCTGCTCTGGAAAACAACCTGGACAGCCAAAGCAAAAAGGAGGAAACTATTTATAACCTATAGAAGATACAGCTCTAAAACAATTATTTAGCAGACATTTAAACGCCTGTCCACAGTATAGATTTGTTGGCTACAGCCTCAGCTTCTTGCCCTCTGCTGTTAATTTTAAGTAATACAAGATTGCCATCTTGTGGTAGCTTGTGAAACCCCCCTTAAAAAAACACAACCGATAGTCAGATGTGTGCATATCACAAATAATTCTTACGTATTGCCTGTCTGTGTAGAAAAATAGAAAAATAGCTCATGGAGGAAAGTAACAATGGTGATACTGTACAGACTGTGGTCTACTGGTTGTTGACAACGTATAACTTGATCAGGTCAGCTCAATCTAGGAACATATTATCCTAGTTTTGTTATGTAAATTCATTTGAATGGATTTGTGTAGTCAGGATACAAAAAAAGGAAACTTTATTCCAGTAAAGTTTGAGAAAAAAGAAAAAGATGTAATGAGATTGCAGATGCATTCGGTGGAAAAGGTGATTACAGCAGGAGTACAATTTCTAAAATAGACTGATATACTAGTCCTTAAAAGCACACGATCAAACATGACAACCAAACAGTACTTAACGAGTCCGGCACAACATCACGTGTCATCTTACTACAATGAAATAAATGTCATCTTATTGATATTCATTTTCACTTGTCTCTATTTGAATGTTTGGTATTGAGGCAATCCAAAAGTAACAGAAGGTGACATTACTTTAATTTTGCCATACTTGGATTATGCTCCTCTCCCTAACCTCTGGGTGAACACACAGCATAACAGCATCAGTAGCACAGAACTGAAAAGATTACAGCTGTGTTTTTCGATTATGGTCCTCTGGGCCTTGTCCTGCATGTTTTAAATTATTATTACTATTTTTTTTATTTTATTTTTTTTTTTGCTATTACACACTTGATCTGAAAAAAAAACAGCTTGTTGTCAAGCTGAACTCTGATAGCAACCTATTCATTTCAAACAGGAGTGTATGAGCAGGGAAATATTTAAAACATGCATGAACAGGAAACTCAGGTGGCAGGGTTTGTCATATATTAACAAAGTAAAACAGTAAAAAAGTGTGTTCTGTTGGTTATTGAGTCATAAAAACAGTTAGTTTGTTTATTTAGTTTATTTAAGCAGTAAAATCAGTCAATGAACATTTTTCTATTCTGATTATCCTCAAAATGATATATTTCCATTCAAAAAAGTGTTCAGCTGGTTGTTAAGCAGTATAAATGTAATACTGATGTCTATAGGACCTTCAGCAGCAAGTGAGACCATAAGTGAGAAGGTTAGCTATTTGATTTCATTTTAATGGCAGGCAAGAAATCAAAGTTTGAGTGTATACTGCCCATGAACAGAGCCTACCTTGATGGCATTATACTCAAAACGTCTTTGTTGACCCATTTTGTGTGAACAAATGAAAAACACTAGCATTCTGCATGGGAAAAAGATCCAAAGCAATAAATTTAACAACCCAGTCTCAAATGAAAATGTGTAATAGCTACATTAGTCCACAGGGCAAAATGTAGCAGTTTCACAATAACGCCTCTTAAATTGTGATATGTCTACAAGTTTTTTGGCCTATACTTTCTATTGCCTGTGTCCAGGTCACATGACCATCAACTTTCTGGCTGCAAGAAGAAAAAACAGGGCTGCCATTCCTTTTATTTCCAGTGACAAATGCAATATTTTAAGATAGGTATTACATTAAAAGGTGTTTTGATCACATTTTTATCGAGAAATATGCACTTTATGTTCATAATCCTTGCTAATTTTACAAAGACTATTGCCAGTTTCGCCAAATAATTGTGAGCTGTTACGTATGATATCGTTGCTATGGTGGTTAATATAGATGCTGCTGCGTTGCTATGGTGGTTACTTTAGATGCTGCTACGGCGGAAACCACGACTTGCACGTTGTTCGTATTGTGTTTTGCTTTGTGTACTTATCTGGTCTGTTCTATCATTTGTGTTCTTTTATTTAGATGTTTGATAGTGCCCTGAAATAAAAGTACAAATTTTACAGCGCCTCACAATTGTGTATTTTTTTCTTCTTCTGTGGATTTCCGACGACTAGTGTAACCCGGATGTTAATCGCTATTTATTCGTCAATTCTAAATGTATACATTTCAAACCTTACCTACCATTATTTAAATATATATATATATATATATATATATATATATATATATATAATATATATATATATATATATATATATATATATATAATTTAATCAGTATAGTAAATGTTATGCGTCAGTCCTGTGGGCAGACCAGAAGACCTGCTACCCGGAAGTATACTCCATACTGACGAGTTGATATCTAAACATTTTTCAACGCAAAAACACCAGTGTTCTTGATCAATCGACGATACAAATAGGTTAACGATCAAGTGTGTCTGTACACTACAGATTACAATTACATTTGTTTTTTATTTTAAAAATGATTACAAATACTAATAAATATATTGAACTTTTTGTGGTTGTACTGACTTATGAATTTATTGCCATGAGTATTAAAAAAATGCTCCTAAAAGAAAGAACCATTATTCCAGTCACACCACAGGAGGGAGGCAGACGACAAGGGACACAGGAAGTGAGAGGAAGAAGGAAAAGGACTGAGAAAGAAAGAGGATGACACAGGAGGACAGTAAAGAAAGAGGAAAAAAAGGGAAAAGCAGCAGACAGCAAGAGAGCAGATTGATTCCCCTGAGAACTAATTATACCATCACCACATAAACAAATGTATCTCCTTCCTCCCGCACTTGCTGACAAAACCCACACAGCTTCTCCACATATATCTCATGCTGCCATCTAGTATGGAGCATACATCTTAAAAGACTGATAGACATGGCAAAAGCATGTGTGTGAAAACTATGACGATGTAGCTCCCAACTCTCCCATCAGAACAACAATCTGGTCAAGAAAATCAATTGAACGGTGCTTTGTGCAAAATTTGAAGGCAGAAAAAGGCTGCAACACATCCTTGTGCTCCTCAGTATCGCAAATGCTTTTTTTCTTTGTGTCTGTTCATCCCGACAGTCGATTTTGTTTTGCATTCACTTTTGATGGTAAAGGCTACACAAGGATACTCAAAAGTCCTGGAGTATTCCACAGCGTGCTTTGAGACAATTTGCAAAGCTTACACCAGCCACCAGTCTCTGTTTTTTTGCAATGCATTGATGATTTGATGATATGTAGCCCATCATATATATCTAGTAAACAATGGCAACACAACATATCCCATCTGCAATTTGCTCAAACCTGTATTACATGCCTGGGACACCTCAATCATGGTCAAGGGCAAATCCAAAACACACTGAAGTTGTTTTATTAGTGCCAAAACCATTATGTCATATGTCATTTGGGACAATGGATCCCAAACAGTTCAGAAGAGGGCACCCCGCATGATTCATGGTAAACATCTCACTGCAGATAACAAAATTTGACAGACTGATCCCACATTAGGACTGCCAAAACCTGACCTTTCATTCACTCAGTTTGTTCACCAAAAGAACAGTTTGATGGCATCTCTTCTGACACAATCGGGTGGTGGTATTTCTCAACTAAAGTTGATCTTGTTGCAGCCGGTCTCCCTGTGTCTATGAGCTGTTGCTGCAGATGAAAAAGCTGATGGTTGCATCACGTGATATGTTGGGACATGCCAGACACCAACGTGAAAAGACATACTGTGCTTAACCCTGTTGCTCTTTGTCCTACTCCTGCAGACGGTGAGCCTTGTGTCTGTGTTGCTTCCATTGCCCACATATATATATATATATATATATATATGCGTGTGTGATATATATATCTATATCTATATCTATATCTATATATATATATGTATATATATATATATATATATATATATATATATGCGTGTGTGTGTGTGTTTTTCAATTTCATGATCAAATTATTATTATTGTTATTATTAATTATTATTATTATTATTATTATTATTATTATTATTATTATTATTATCATCAATTTGCAGTATTAATAGCAGTAGTATAAATTCAGTTATTATTGGTATTATTGTTTTGACCCACATGGCCCTCCATACATGTTTTTTTTCAATGTCAAGGTATTATTATTATTATTATTATTATTATTATTATTATCATTATTATTATTATGATTAATAATAATAATAATGTTGTATTAGGAATAACACTAGTATAAATGTAGTTATTATTGGTATTATCATTTTGACCCACACGGCCCTCCATACTTTCTCAGTGAAATCACCTGACCAGCAGTTGGCAGATCACGTGACAAAACAGGCTTCTTTTAGCACGCGACTTCCCATCTTCTAAACAGCGAACTCTAGCAGGTAAAAACACCTAATATTTTCATTTGTGTGCTTAATATTAAAAGAGTAATTAGTACTTTTAGATCAGGTGAGTGGCAAGACTGCAGCAGTAAATGTACATGTAAACATTGAAGAATCCGCTTCTGTTCAAGTCGCTTCGACTGCTAAAAGTAGCCGCTACAAAACATGTTCCAATAATGTTACATATGGATCTGAAGATGAGCTGATCCAGACTGCTGTAACAGATCTGCCTGGTAGTATAACAACCCGCACTCACTGAGGCTGATATTCAACAAGGTATTTTCAATAAGTGCGCATTGTGCTGTAGTTATTTGATAAAAACATTCATCTGTGTCTGAACGGCTGTTTTCTCACACTGCCGGGTGGATCTTCAGATTTCCATGGCGCTGGTTTCGTTAACTGTTCTTATTCATGTAGTAAACCGATACGATGAGGCTGGTCATCCTGGACGACTATAGCCTGGCCAGTGAGTGGGCAGCAAAATACATCCGCAACAAAATCATCCAGTTCAAGCCGTCTGCTGACAGATACTTCACCCTGGGATTACCTACAGGTGAGCTCCACACACACACACACACACACACACACACACACACACACACACACACCACACACACACCCCACAATACTGTGATCAAACTGTTTTCTGTCACCGCATCAGTGTTGAGCAGTCTGTGTATTAACAGGTCTCCTTTCTTTCAGGGAGTACTCCTTATGGCTGTTATCAGAAGTTGATTGAATACTACAGAAATGGAGATATTTCTTTCAAATACGTGAAAACGTTCAACATGGATGAATACGTTGGTGAGTTACAGGCAGCCATTCAACCCCAGAACCAAGCACTATAGATTGGTTAGGCTGCCGTGAAGTTTTAAAGAATACGTAAGGAATCGGCACATGGGAGAATATCCTGTTACACTGGAGGCAAGCCACCACCTCACTCCTTATCATCAGTTTCATGTTGTGCGGTACATGCTGTAGAGAGGATGCGTAGTGAATAAGTACTTTAACCTGCAGCATGTACTCACATTTAGAGGGCTGTTCAGACCTGCTACCATCTGTTCTGAGTGATCCGACCACAAGTGGATCTCTGGAGTCCTGTCAGGTCACACCTGGCACAAATGACGGCTCCTGATCGCGTAGAACTGGAACAAATTGATTCAAAGGTTTTTTCAAACAAAGAAAGAAAGCAGTTAATATAAAACTAATGTTGGAGTTTCAAGGAAGCCCATAATAATTAAGAATGTGTAATAGACAGAATCTCACAAAGTTTAAAAAACGCCTGTTATTGTGGCTTCTTCTTGTTTCACAGAGGAGGTCTGTTTAGTAGGCCCGTCCCTCAGTGTGGCCCAGGTCACATCACCGTACACACTGGTATTGGAATGTGGTGACATGTGGCCCAGACCACATTTTGAGGTCTTGGTGTACAGGTGTTCACACGTGGGTTTAGAAGTCACCGCTTGTGATTGGATCGCTCAGGATGGATGGTAACATCAGGTCCAAAAAGCCTTTGAGTTTGTTACACTTCCCATAAAGTCATTGTCCAGTTAAACTCACGCATGGAAAAGAGAGTCACAGCAGGTCAAGCGAAAGCTCTCAGGCGCAGCACTTGACTGTGCAATGATCTAAGACCTTTATACACCTTGGATAGCAGCAGTCTTACAGGTTTATTTCATGTCAGATGGGTGAGATGGTTAAGGAATTAGCGTTTGTCATTCTCTTAAGTTAGTACAAACACCATCGGTTTTCACAGCTGGATTCATGGCAAATAAAAAAAGAAAGCCCTCTTTTTTTTTTTTTTTTTTTTTTTGTCCAGGTCTCCCTCGTGGTCATCCAGAGAGCTATCACTCCTACATGTGGAACAACTTCTTCAAGCACATTGACATTGATCCAGCCAATGCTCACGTCCTGGATGGAAACGCAGAAGACCTGGAGGCAGAGTGTCAGGCTTACGAGCAGAAGATTGCCGGGGCCGGAGGAATCGAGTTGTTTGTAGGAGGTCGGGCACTTGACTTTAAATATTGTGTTGTCTACCATGTCTCATCAGTCAAATGGAGCCCGTTGGAGATGTCGGGGATCATTTACTCTCTTGTGTGCTCAGTTGCTGTTGGTTCCTTCTCATTCTCTCTCTGTATAGGTATTGGTCCTGATGGTCACATAGCATTCAACGAGCCGGGTTCCAGCCTTGTTTCCAGGACCAGAGTAAAAACCCTGGCAAAGGACACCATTGTGGCCAATGCTCGTTTCTTTGGCAACAACCTCTCCAAAGTTCCCACCATGGCTCTGACTGTGGGTGTGGGAACTGTCATGGATGCCAAGGAGGTCAGGTTGAAAAGCAGCTAATTCATTCCTCCACTGTCCTACATACTCCTAAACCATGTAAAGATAAATTTGTACTATAGAGTGTATGCACGTTTTGTATTTACCTTTTTAAAACTGAGCTTCAATGAGAACATCTATTTAAAGAATATACAGTATGTTCCCTAGGCCTCAACGTTTTGACACTGCTGTCCTCTGCTCAGGTGATGATTCTGATCACAGGAGCACACAAAGCCTTTGCTCTGTATAAAGCCATAGAGGAGGGAGTGAACCACATGTGGACGGTGTCAGCCTTCCAGCAGCACCCTCGTACCATCTTCGTCTGCGATGAAGACGCCACCCTGGAGCTGCGAGTCAAAACAGTCAAATACTTCAAAGGTGCCAACGACGGCAGCTCCATCCTTATTCTGCTAAGTGGAGAATGAGCTGGAAAAATGTGTTCATTGATATAAATGTGTTGTAGATAGATAGATAGATAGATAGATAGATAGATAGATAGATAGATAGATAGATAGATAGATAGATAGAATTACTTTAATGATCCCAGAAAGGGAAATTATTTAACAAATACAAAATACAAAATATTTAACAAAAACAAATACAAAAGTACAAAATACTAGAATCTCCTCTCATGATTGGTTGGTTGGTGTGTCAGTAGGATTAAAAAAAAAACTACAGAACACATTTCCTTGACACTTAAAATAAGACCCCCTTAAGTTTTGGTGCTGATTCAGATAAAAGGACAAATCGAGTATTTTTTTTTTTATTTCTCACAACATTGACATCAATTTCTAAGGGAGTAATGCATGAATCTTGATCGGGGGCAGAAAATCAGGTGAATTTAGGTGGCTGCCATCTGAGTAAGCACAAAAGAGTACTGTTGTGTCTTGGCAGAGGTATGCACTCTGCTGCCATTCTACTTTTTATTTAATTTAACTCACCTTGCAGACCAGAAGGGACAGATAAATACATCTTTTATTAACTCTGATTATGTAAAACTGATCAGTAGCAATTCTGAAGGATCTTAAGTCAAACAAAACACTTATATTTCTGCAGGAGTCAACTGCAGCACACACACTTACAGTCAGTGTTTTACTTAATCATAACACACAGCTGCATTTCTGCCTATGTCAACATATGTTGTTGTACAATACTACAAAGAGTACAGCCGTTGTCGTTTCAGTAATATCCTGCAGTAACTTTACGTGCATCTAACATACTTTTAATCCTGTTTATTTTCATCGTAGGTTTAATGCATGTTCATAACAAACTGGTGGACCCAGTGCTCAGCATAAAGGACCAGTAACGCAGCGATGACTGAGGAAGCGAAGATGAGACGTCAAGGTGGTCAGATCCCTGGATACTACCTGAATGGACAGCCTTGTTACTCTGGTACCGTTGTATGCCTTCGGAACTGTTGTGCCAGTTTTTCCTGTGCATATTGCTCAGTTAAAGCCTTGAACTGCCTTTGGATAATGCAAGCTTCAGATTGTTTTCATCTTTAATGAGGGGTAAATAAATGATCTGGTGTCCCGAATTTTAGATGTAATTATAAAAATGGCTGCGCTCATCAACAGAAGAGTTTATCCCTCTGAGATTGCTTGTTTCACACTTAACATTTAAAATATTGTGCCATGTTACTGTTTTGAATCTGTGCTGGTGGTTCAGGTTGGGGTGTGTAGTGAACCAATGATGATGATGAAAAACCAAAGGAACCAAATACATGACATATTATACTTTATAGAATCTATTAAACCAATGAGCACTTAATTAACGTACTTAACACAAATAAATGTTTTTTTATAAAAAGGTTTTACATTTATGTAGCACATCCACAGTGCACTGTGGGTAATTTTCACTACTTAAGTCACAAAATGATTAGAACTAAAGGTCCACTTATTAACTTCTTTCAGAGCTTGTCACTGTATCTTGGGGTCTTTATCAATGAAAAGAGTTTCTCAGTTGTCATCATGAAACTTCAGTTACATGATGGATACTACCAAGTGGTTGTACATGGAGGGAGGGGGTAACCTCTGCGTCTGTTCAAAGATGGTTTCTGGTGTCAGGTGAGGATAATGGCATCCTCTGTCCTTAGACCCTTAATTTGAGTGAGGAAAAGCTGGCCGTACTGAACAAAAACGATGGAATAAAGCTCAGGGAGAGCCACAGAGCAGGGATCCCTCTCCCAGGATCAACATACATGCAGTGGATGTTGTGTGTCCAGAACAGAGCAAAAAAATAACAGTTTACAAATGTAATTGGTGTTTGGTCCAACCTCTATATCGTGTCATACACATGTTAAGTAATATCAGACAAAATGTAAAGTAGACCTTGATGACATTATTTATCCCAGTAACATTTACTCATTGTCACAGCTTCTCAGCCTTTTGCTTATGTCCAGTGCAATAGTGTGATGCGTTCACATCTGTAGTGTTGGGTTACAACATTCCTACCTTGGTTTTCTTTTATCATAATGTCACTCCCTCTCTTTATCAGGTTGTTACAGTGACCTCCAGTCAGTGTTTGTGTACAAACAGTATACTGTAGTTTCTACTCTTTATTTTGTAATGACAATAAAAAAAACTTTGCTATAATCCTTTGCTTCATATTTATCTTTTATGAGGTACGTATTCAAAGTTGAAGTGGATAATCGTGTTTTTTCTGACCGATCATTTCAGTCCATCTGACGACAGTGTCAGAAACCACCTTCACCCTTCGACGCTGTGATGCAGTTCCGTTGTTCTCCACAGCGGGTCAGTCATTCCTAAGACTTGAAACCTGTAGTGACCCATGTGTACTCATTTTACTTGTTTTCTTTTTAAATTGTATTTACCACAAAGGTTTGCAAGTGTACATCAAAGTAATCTCTGTCAATAACATATAGTTACTGCTGACTCACAGGTGAATGACTGAAGCAGATAATCCTTACTCTTGATGAATTCCTGACTTAATATGCCAGTCATATTAATACAACCATACCATTATGTTGAAGACAATAAGCAACAGAAAGCATACCCAAGCAACTTTGATTGCTCCTTAGCTCGGACCTACCTTAAATCCCTGGGCCTGTGTTTAATGTCCATGATATATGCTGGATATTTCCCAGCAGTGTGTTGCAAAGTAACTATATCATGGTTCTGACTGTGTTGGGTGCCTCCTTCAAACCTGGCATGAACGGGGTAGCTCATCCTAACAACAGAGAGCTCCAAACATCTATTAAAAGGTGATTCCACTGATGAATGCAACGAGTGTACAGTGGTTGCTACCTAACCACCGGCATGTTTTAAGCCACAGCGTAAATGTTGGTGTATGATGTGTATGAGTGTAGTGTATTGTGTCCAAGATAGTTGTGTTTGCAGCAACAAATACAGTACTTGTACATGCCACAGCATGATTGGTCAACCAAGAGCAGCGGATAAACTAAAGTTAAAAAGTGTGACTGTTGTGTAGTGTAGTCCAGCTTTGGTTTCAGTCCATTGATTGAAGAGTGTGACGGCAGCAGGGACTGAAGACTGCTTGTCCCTGAAAGAGCTGCCCACGGCACTCAGAATGTCCATGGAAGAAGTGGGAGGTGTTGTCCATGATGGCCAGGAGCGTACTCGATAGTTTTCTCCTCCTCCTGCTCCTCCTCCTCTTTTTTCCACTCAGGCTCCCTTCTGACGGACCACGGGCCCCTGGGACCGCCTACCTCTCTTGGCCCCTGTTTCTCACATATTGATGCATAAGGATCACCATTTCCTGGATGATTGCTCTCCTCTGTTTTACTGTGTCCTTATATCTGTATTTCTGTAAAAATGTGATGCCTCTTCACTCTGACCTTCTCTGTTTTACTGTGATTTGTCTTGTGTGGCCTGCCGTCTTTCCAGTCACCTCAGTGGAGAGGAGGTCGTGTGGCTCGGGCACCAGGAGGCCGGCTCAGTCGTTTCCTGAATCCACACACCTTACATATATTATACTTTATATCAGATATTCTGTCAGTGCAGTTTGCAAATTGTGAGGGTGGGTTAGGGTGACATGTCTACATGTCTGTCGGTCCTGGGAGAGGGATCCTCCTCTGTAGCTCTTTATGAGGCTTCTTCCATTTTTTTTTTCCCCTGTTAAATGGGTTTTGTTATTTTTCCTCAATATGGAAAGTCTCACTTGAATCCTTGAACTGTTCATACTGTACATAAGTTATATAAAATGTCTAAAAAATATTTTATTTACCGATGACACTTTGTTATACTGCTCTGGGAAAAGTTTGGAATGGCTTCTGGTTAAAATGGAAAGGGAAAGAAATGATTTGATATTGTCAAGTTATCACTGAATTTAAGTAACATGAAGTTTGTGATATTTGGTAATCAGCAAATCAATAAGCTATCTGATTATTATGAGCCAACCAACAAACTATTTATTAATTTACATGCATTAAAACCTGGTGATCTAGTTTGTAGATTACAAAACTGCACAGATAATGTACACAGCTCAAAATAACTAGCTTGTAGACTGTTTTCAAAGGATGTTTGAACGGACGTGGGTAATGACAATTGATTAGTTTTTTTTGTGCTGTTTTGTTTCTATCGTGATTTGTATATGTACTGTATGTATAGACTATCAAAACATGAGCTGATATGTAAAAAGGGTAACATGAGCTAAATCTTCAGCCTTCAGTCTATTTTTGGCTGCTGCTATTTTTTTTCTGTGGAAAAATTGAGCCCGCTGTCAGACAGAATAGCAGGTGAAAGCAAGGTTTCAAGGGAACCTATACATGGATGGGTAGTCAGTATTTACTTGAGAATGATAAATCAAAGAACAAAATTTATCTATTGCCAGGTGAGGTTGATCACACGCAGGTTCAAAACTGTTCCTGTCATCAATGACTTAAACATCTTTTAGACTGTGTCTGAAAGTCAAAGCCAATTTTGAAGTCTGTCCAGTAATACTGCATTGCCCACAAAGCAATCTCCCTGAAATCAGATGAATATCCTCTTAAATTGCCGTGCTGTGGTGGTGAAAATGACACAGAAATATGTGTTTCAGTGAGCATAATGTCACACAATGTTATTATCTAACCAGAACATTTCTTTGGTTGGGTGAACAGCATGCAAGACAGTTGATGTTCCAGTGCAAGCTTGATTAACATCACATCCACACATCCATTGTATTTCACTTCCAGGCTTAAATGAATGTGTCCAAGTGGTGTTTACCCCACTCCTATCATATCATGCAACACCAAACAGTGATGTTGGCCCGAAAGTTGTTAGATGCCAAGTTACCTAATGTATTGTGAAAAAATATGCTGTTTTACTTGTCACTATCCTTTCTCTTTACATTTTTCTGATTAATCAGGAAGCAGTGAAATGAAAATTATTTGTCAGATTCCCTCCATTTTTTCCCCCGTCCATTTAAACTTCCCACCTTGAGCATGACATCAGAGGAAAATGGCCACTGTGTGAGTCTGGTCTATATGAAGGTTTCATTTACTGTTGCAATTACCTGACACATCTGTTGCAATTCTATTCACCAGATGGTATCAATGGAACATCACACCAAGATGTATTTTTGGTTTTATTGCACCCTACTCTATTAAGTTATGGATGTAACAGAAACGAATTATCACCAGCTACATGTCAAAGCTGTTTTAGACAAGATGAAATGATGTGATTCTTATTGGAAACAAAATCCCAAACTGTCACATTTATGTGTCTTGGATCTTATTAGTCTTTGCAGTAACAAAACACAACTCTACTTCTGAGTGTATTTTCTGGAGACACACTGCCACTGTGCTGTCTGGTTGAATCAGGTTCAGGAGTTCAGTGTGGCACAGTAAACAGTGCTGCATTTGCATTTCAGCACCTCTAAAATTCATGCTGCTGATTAAATATGACATATATAAATACTGACTAATTACTTTATTATGATGCAGTGAGGCCTGATTAAACAGGATGAGATCTACCCTGTGTGTGTTTTAGTATCTCCTTTAATGGAACAATCAGAGCTTTTTGATTGTCTTATTTGAATGTGCGATAAAGCAAATAAAAATACAATTATTTTTGAAGGTTTCTTGTTGGCTTGTTTTTCTTATACGTGTGTGAGTGTGTGTGTGTGTGTGTGCGTGTGTGTGTGTGTGTGTATGTGTGTGAGTGGATGGTTTCAGTACAAGGTTCTATTACTGATGATTGACTGCCTGGTCGAAAGCAGAAAAGCAGCCATGTGCTGTAGCAATTATCCAACCGTCAATTTTGGCAATCAACATCTCAATTGCAGTTTCCAAAACATTTGCCACTGGGAAATCACACAACATGTACTGTTGGGCAATGTGATTAATATATTATCCAACGTAACTCACAAAAAAATAAGCGTCCGCACAATTCTGGCTCATCAGCATCAAGGACATCATGCACGCTGCAGAAAATGTACATCTAATAGAAAAATGTGTTCACCATCAAAGGCTACATCGACCGTGTGAGGCTGCACGTTGTCAGACACAGCATGAAGCAGGTCTCCTGTGGCTTTTCCTGAGACATCACATGGATGTTGTATATTTAAAGGCTGTGTACTACAGCAGTATGCAGCAGGTCTGTAGATATGCCTGACACAAAGTTAGCAGAAGTGTTTTAGTGGCTTTCACAGACAGTAGATTTCAACAAGTATTGGGTTATGAAATAAAAAAAGACTAGAATGTTACCTCCACCAATTCCCTTTAATTTAATTAAGTCTAATCCAATATCAAACTACGCCTGCATCACTCTAAATGTGGAACCACCCATAACTGCTTAAAAATAATTCAAGATCAATGCATTATTCTCAGAGGAATAAATAAAAAAGAATCCTACAATGTTAATCGAAATTCTGATTAAAATCCTGGATCCACCCGTTTTTCCGGATCCACGTCACAAGTTAATGCCGTCTATTTAGGGCTGAGACCGATCCTCCATCCAAGTTTCATGGAAATCTGTTGAAATCCTGCAGACATACCAACCAACCAATGTATACCAGTGCAATATAAAATAATGACAAATGATACTCAAGAATAGTAATAATGAATTAACTGAATTCTAAAGTATTTTTGTATGCTTTGTAAAACATTTAATCTTGCTATGTCCCTGACGATCGTTCATAAAATTATTATATGAAATTCATAAAAACAAAACTTATAGTATTTATATTTAATTTCCATCACTCCTCTCCTTTATAAAGTTAGTTTAAAAATATCTTCATCCTAGCTGTGTGTGCACTGAAGAAGGGTCTGGCTTATATCATTGTGCACACAACAACATAATCATTGCAGTGTACCTGCAACAGGTTAAAGGGACCTTCATCGGTAGGTGAGGTGAACCCTGGCTTCTAATTAACGTGGATGGCGGAGTTCACACCCCAGCTATAGCAACGACAATGGGGACCAACATCGTTGGGATCACTTTCATAATTTGTGCTAAACAATAGTAAAACTGACAGCCAATCAGAATCCATCTGAATTTACAGGGCTATCTCTTAAGGCCCCCACACACCGGCCCAACCGTTGGACGTCTGAAGCATTTGGAGAGACTCGGACGAGGTCGGGAACATTTCTGTTTGGTGTGTTCAGCTGCGTCTGAAGCTTTCGGAGCCGTTCAGACATTGTCTGCTCCGATTGAGCATGCGAAGTCTGAGGAGGAGGGCTGTCAGACGTCTGAGCCATTGGATTCTCTGATTAGTTGTGTGCCAGCTGAATGGCCGTTCTGATTGGCAGTGTGCTAGCGAATCAGGGCGGTGTGTGGGAGGGTGGAATACTGTGTGCGCTTTGTTTTTCTATGGACTCCGTTCTGTTATTCCCCGTTTTTATGTTTTGCAGTACTGGCACGAGACTGGCTGTTATTATGTCCGTTCAGGACGAATTAATTTGTGTTCGTTTGGTAATGCCTCGCTGCATGTTTAGTGTGCAGCTGTTTTTATCTGAAAATTAAGTTTCGTTTTGATCCAAAGTAAAGAGAGCTGCGTGCATAAGCCTCTCGTTTACAAATCACAACACAAGTGCCAGCCGCTTATTGCATCTCGCGCAAGCGCAGAACGTACACGCTGCTGTGGAGTAGGCAGCACGTCGAAGTGGTGCATTTCAATGCAACTTTTCTGCCGAACGGGTCTGACGAGAGGCAACAGAGTGGTCGGAGAGTGGTCGGATAAGGCAGTTGGACGTCCGGGCGGTGTGTGGGGGGCTTTAGTCTCATTTGGGGGACATTTTCCAATATAACAAAAAAAAGAAAAAAAATTTACAAAATAATGTTGGAAGAATAATTATAATATTGGTTTCTAACTGTAACTGACCTATCATGGAAGCTAATTGACGGCATATAAGAGACACTTTTTAGATGGTCTCTTCTAGTGACTCAGTCTTATTTATACTTATATTGTATGTATATTTATACAACTTATTTAAAACGTACATAAAGGCATATAAAGCTGCAAATTACACTTCAAGTAGTAGAAAACAATCACTGGTGCTGGTGGGGTCTCTGAATTTTTTTTCTATGTCCCTTATAACAATCGGCATGATAATTGATGTTGACTCAGCCACAAGTATGCTTTAAAGTTGTCTTCAAAAAACAATAACTACAGCGTTAGGGTTTCCTAGCACCTTATTTTTGGAGAATCTTGTAAAACCATATACTTCTGGGGGTTTTCTTTTGTTTCTCTGCACAGGTCATTAATATTCATTTTCCAAAGCTGCCCACACAGCTGGGGCACAGAATCCATGCTTGGCACTACCGTCTACAGAATGTAATCGTTCATCTCCGTGGACACTCATATCGTTATCTTTATAGTTACTCTTATGGTGATCATACCTGTGGTGTGGACAGCTCTTAAATCCCCTCAAAAGAAAAGGTAAGAGCTGCTTCCTTGTTTGTGTTCTCATTGTTAGCACCCAGATTACGGTTATGGTAACTTGCCTTTTCAGTATGTAGGTTACTAGCTCAGACCTTGTTGTTGTTTTCTGTAGAGTCTTTGGCTTTTGAAAGGCAGGCTTATGCCAAAAGGCTACATCGGCAGAGTCAAGCTATGTAGTGTAGTTGCTATTCTGAGTTTCAATTCAGAAAGTTGTGCTGTAATAAGCATTGCAAAGGGTCTGTATATTGCTAGACATTTTACTCCTTTAAGCCTTGTTTCTTTGCCTGCAGTTATACCAGAAACTCTGTGACACATCTACATATGATGAATAAAGAATACGATTTGTGGATTGTAGCATACATTGCAGCCCTGTGGAAGCATTCAAGGGCCCTTCAGAAGTTAAGTGTTATTGACATGAAACAGTCATGGTGATGACTTGGATAACAAACCTCAGTTCATTTCCAGGAAACTGTTCACTTGACTGAACCCGGAAAAGTGAACATTAACTCAGCATGTGGACGGGGACTCTCGGAAGTCTGACTTGCTGTAGAAATTGATCTGTGATAGTGGGTGGCTGCAGGTGATGAGCGATGGTCAGATGAGTTTTACTTGCATGTCAGACACTGTTAGCATCCACTCTGATCACTTGTGCAGGAGAACTTTGCCACATCCCCCTCCAATATCACATGCCAAGGGAAAACACAGCAGAAACACCACAACACATTTTGATGATACATGTTTTGGAAGGATATGCTGCGGGGAAATCTTTGTCATCACAAAAAAGCCACAGGAGTTATGTTTAAAAATAATGTTTTATATTTATACAATTGCAAACTGTAATAGGTGACTTGGTTTGAATTTGGAAATGAAGTCATAGGGCTGAACAAATTAACAATAGCGCTGTTTCTGGTGAGAAAATGTTAAACTTAGCAGGGTGCTTGAGCTTATTAACTTGGAACGACTTGATATCATTGCCAAGTTTAAAACATTAAATATTTCTTTATGAATAGTAAACTGACTGGTTTGATCTATAATGCAACATTCTATATAACACATACACCTGGCATCAACATTCATTACCGGGACAAACAGATATAGAAGGAAATGAACTCATGTGGAACATGTGATATATATGCAAGGAGGCCCAAATAATAAAAAAAATAGTTTGTTTGTTTTTTCAAGGGAGTAAGAGGACATCCTCCATAGTCAACAGTGCATAGTGAAATCAATTGAAACATTGTCTAACTGTTAAAACAGCTGCTAAATGTTGATAGGTAAGGTGCTCAGTTCAGATGTAAAAAAGACAGGCTGCCACAGCAATGCTTGATAAACTGGGACTTTTTACAAGGAAATAAACAACTTAATGTATCGAAGGTAATACCAAAATGACAAGAAGTTAAAAATGTTTTAAAGCTGTATAGCAAGTTTCACTGGGCACTGCTCTGCTTTGCACCTCTGCTTTGCACCTCTGCTTTTTCATAAAACTCATGAATTTTCCAAGAGCAGCTGACTTTGACATTCAACAATCTTAAATGTAATAATACTATTTCCTGTCTATGATATATTTGGGATCAGGGGTATCACTCCCTCCAAGGGATGGTAATTTAAAGGTTTTACTATAGAAGGAAAAACTATTGAATCCAGTATTTTTGTGAACCCTGTTAACTCATGGATAAAGTATAGATTACTTGAAGTGTCTTTTGTAATGTACTCACAGCCTGAGTGTTAAATGTGTTGCTTACATTGCTTCTGCTTTGTGATGGTAATTTGACATTGCCTGACAAAGATCTCTGTTGGATCGCAGAAGCTCTGTTAATGAAATGTTTTCTGGGAGCTATTAGTAAAGTATGTTGGTCTTTTATCTGACCTTTCCATACAGGAGCTACCTGTGAGAATAGTCAGTGAAAATACTAACGTGTTAGAAAAAAAGTGTTGCTGTAAAAGGTACCTCATAACGTTTATTTTTGTTGTTTAACTCCATGAGGATGCAATGCTGAGCTGGTTGAAATGATTAAAATCATTAGTCATTTTACACTAACATTTTGGATATTGAGTTCACCCTCCCATTACTTTCATTAAGCCAATGTTATGGATGCAATTGCAAATATAACCCAAGATGCTTCATCATCCTTGTTATTAAAACAAATAGGACATTTGGTTGTGCTACAACAGAGTAGCAGGTTGTAGGTATAAAGGAAAATCAGAATGTGATCAGATGTGTTGGGTGTTAACAAAGCAGTGAACAGAGAGCCATCACCAGCACTGTACTCCTCACTTATCCCTGTTGCCTGCCAGTGCACTCTTGTCTATAATTCAAGATCCTGATCCAGCATCCTTCCTTCCTCTCTCCTCTCTGCATCTCTGTCAGTGATTGTGGATGATGAGGATTCCCTTTGGATGGGGGTTTGGACATCCCTTTGGCAGAGTGTGGGCACTGTCATCATGGCAACTGCCAGCTTTACTGATTGGCTAGTCCTCTGCCAGTGGTTTCACACACCCTGAGGTCTGTGGAATCTCTCCGTGCTGCGGCTCATCATATTATATCAGCTGGGGAATTACCAATTCAGATCTGTGCGTGAATACTAACATAGCAAACCATCACCTAATGATTGGCAATCACCCCCTTAAAATGGTCTGTGTTTATGTAGAATTTATCCAGATATGAAGCACATTATTACTCGCATCCCTAAACTCTAATGGTTTAACTCATCCGTCAGTAAGCTCCAATATCTTTTCATGTGGCCAGTCCAATCAAAAGCTCACTCTCTTTTTCTGATTCTATAACGCTATTAGCTCTGGTGCTGGAATGTGAGTGAGGCTGGTGTAACTAGTACTTACTACTAAAGGTGTACATTAAAAGATATCACCAGAATCCACAATTTCAAGCAGTTATCGATGATAGCTGCTTCAAACTTTCATAGTGTGGATTTACAAGTGAGATGCCAGCATATAAATGCTGGGTTGTTATCTATTACCCACATCAAAAGTGTAACATCAAATCATTTTTCAAATTGAGATGTTACTCACTTTCTTGTACTTTTTTGGATGCCAAACTTGGCCTTTTAAATCTTGAATTTTTGCATCACTCAAATAAAATCTGAGGTTTACATTTCACTGCATGTTTGTACAGTTGCAGCAGTCATGTTCCAGCACCTCAGGTGGACTGCTCCAGTGGCAAAACCTATTTGTTGGTGAGTGCGATGCATTAATCCCATGCTGCAAATATTTCCTCACCTTATGTCAACCCAGGCATGATTCATCACTACGACCGCTGTGAGTCATTACAGCTCCTCTCATAGTGCATGTGTGCAGGCTTCAACCTGATGCTCAGAGCACTAGTATGCTATTCATGATCTTTGTGGCTGTCTGCTTCCATGGAAACTGAGCTTCTATGATGTGGAATGGAAAACGAAGGTGACAAGAAGTCATCCAACACATCCGGCAGGACAAAAGGTTTACTCCAGGACAGACAGGCATTGCTGTGTCCACCTAACACTGTGGCCTTGCTGTGGACTATAATACATTATTTCACACTCATTAGCATACATCTGAATGTATCCCTGACCATCAGCTACAAGCTAATACAGTGCCATAGTCTACTGTTTTTCATCATATTTCCATGAGAACACTGTGCCTCCTAACCCCCTTCTTGATTGCGCTTACCCAAACACATTTCACATTCCGTCTTAATCTAGAAGATCAATAATGGTATTGTGTGAGTGTTTAGGTAGCCAGTAAGGGTGTGGTTAATTTACCTGTTAATTTCCCACTAGTGTGATGTGCTCTGATGAAATACCATAAAGGAAACATATTTTTATGTGATCAATCAATGTCAGCTGCAGAGTTGATTCAGACAGTACCTGAATCATTATCCCAAGATCTATTTCTCGGCATTTGTTGTGTGAGTTAGTGCCACTGCTAATTCCAGAATTTTAAATGGTAAATAGACTTGTATTTAGAAGGGCTTTTCTAGTCTACCAACCTTTAGTGCTGTACAACACTTGGCACGCTCACCCATTCACACACATTCATACACTGATGCAAAGTGCATCTGCTCATCATATAGTGCTTCATATCTTAAGTTTCCTGCTCAGGCAGCTACCCCCGCGACCCAGCCCCGGATAAGCGGACGAAAATGGATGGATGGATGGAATTACAAAACAGAGAAGACACACAGAAAAACAAACACAAGCAAACACAGTATCCCGAAAGACAAATTGTTAAATAACTTCTCCCATGGTTACAACTGAAAAAAAAATAAATAAATACAATCAGGTATGAGGTCCCAAGTGTTCTATAAAACGGATATCACAAACATGAGTTAGATAGAATATTAAGCGAGGGGGTAGATTTTATATTGACTCACTAGTTAAGTGGATGTAATGATGGTGTTAAAGCCGGGATAGGAACCCTATATTTTCTCACATTTTTCTGGATTGCTCCACACACTAAATAAGACTTTTTTTCAGGTGTGCCATATGATGTTAATTCATTTAACCATGTCTCTGCAATCAAGTAAGATTTGATTTTCAATTCTGCATAATACACTTTTTTTGTGCCTAGCTGAGAGTAATACGCTCTTTTTTTTTTTTTTTTTTTAGACTATTACACTAGTAATTGCTGTTATACACACAGTCAATTTCTCTGTGGTTTAGGGCGATTTTAGAAAAATGAAAATCGATTTTCTCTTTAACTTGCTCTGCCGCCGCTCCCCATGGGCTCCTGTCTGTATAGTTGTTGCAAGTCTAATGTCTAATCTGAAATTATGGCTTGGAGGTTTGGATTTCTCTTTCTTAATATTCCATCTGTGATCTGATTAGGGAGTTATATGGTGAGATGTTTACACCAATGGCAGCATGAGCTTCATGCCATGTGGAAAAGGAGTTTAAAGTTATTTTAAGCATATAACCAACACCAGATTGAATCAAACAGGGCTGCAAGGTAATAGCATCTAAAATTGGGAAGATTTGGTCAGGGCCGGCCCAAGCCTCCATGGGGCCCTAAGCAAAATTTGATTTTGGGGCCCTCTATTACTGCCAATAACAATGATTATTGATCATTCACACACCTACTTTAAAACTAAACGTATTCTACGTATTCTACTCTGTCATTACGAATACACTTTTTGTTGTAGTTAGATTGTAATCCACAGTGATTAATGCCATGGAAGCAGACACCAGATTTGCAGTACAGCTATAGCTTGTAATAAGAAAAAAAAAATGTTCTGCAGCGCACTGAGCCATTAAAGGCTGTTTTGTTGTTAACTTACCTGGTACAGCTGAGGTTGCAGAGAGGACAGTGGGCACAGTGGGAGCAGAGGATAGAGATGGACCTGAGATGAAAAACATATCCCTTGTCATGTGATTATATCTTATATTAGTATATCTTAATGAGATAATTTGACTAGAGATTAAATATATATGGTGACAGTTTTTAATCACCTGATTAATCAGCCTTGGCTGCTCCTGAGGAGGTGGATTGCCCCTGGGTTGAGTCAGTGCCTCCTCCAAAATATTTTAACAGTTCTCCTGGGGAAGTTTCATATAACGTATGAGTATAATAGGGAGATGATGTAAAAAGAATATCTTTATTTACTCACATAATTTACTGTGTTCTGCAGCAAACAATTGCAAACAACATACCATAAACTATAAGTTAACTAAATTAATCAATTAATGAAAAATCATATTGCTAGCAAACGTCACCACGTTCGTAATTAACGTTAGTTATTAAAAATTTGCTATTAAACATTGTTATCAAAAACGTTGTTTTGATGCCAAAAAGCGACCCAAAATAATATATATACACTGAGAATCAACTTATTCAAAGTATTACACAAACACAAAAACGTTAGCTTGAATAGTAAGCTATCTACCCTAGTAAGACGTTTTGAACTAATGTTAGGTAGCAAATTTGCTATTATAGGTTATATAACGTATTTGGAAAAAAATATCAACAAATGTTACATTTTCAAGATATACCTTTATCTTGTCGTTTTTTTTATCCTCTTCCTCTTTCTTCCTTTTCCTTTTTTCTGCCCCTGAAGGGTAAGTCCTTTTTTGCGACATCTTTCACCTGCTTCTAGCTCCTGGATGCTCAGTGCGCTCTGATATTTCGAGCAGAGAGGCACTAGAAAACTACACTCTTTTTTTTTTGTTTGTTTGTTTGTCTTTGTACAAGAATGTACATTTGATAATAAATGAATCATCATCACTCACACATGGAAAAAAATAATGAATTACTTTTTTCTTTTTTAAGTTAATTGCTCTTGGGGGGCCCCCTAGTGGTCATGGGGCCCTAAGCAGCTGCTTAGTTCGCTTATGCCTTGGACTGGCCCTGGATTTGGTCCTCCTTTGGAATATTGAGCCTGAAGGGCTGAGAGTTTGACTCTGGAGGCTTTCCCTTTCCAAAGAAAACTATATATATGTGTTTAGTTCAATTGGGGGATGTTAAATCTGATGCATTGGAATAAATATAATAATTTAAAGGAGTATGCTCATTTTATTTGAATATACTCTTCCAATTTATGATAGTGGAAGGTCCATCCATTTTTGTAAAATAATTTTAACTTGATACATTAGTTTTTTATAGTTGACTTTTAAAGTTTTATCAATGGAAGCCCAAATGTCTATGCCTAAGTATTTAAATCCATCTGGTAGCGTCGTCTGAATATAATGCTAATTTATGTTCACTCTAATCAAAATGAATAAATAACAATAGTTAAAATGTGTGTTTTAAGGCCATTAAAGAGTGTTTTGAGGTAATGAATAGATCTAATTCCAAAGTTCATCGCCTTAAGAGTTTGGAAAAGAAAGCTGGGTTTGATCCTGTTGAACGCTTTTTCCGCGTCCATCTGCAGTAGTAACATGGGATCTTATTGTGAGTTGGCTGCTTCTATTACCAAACTGAAATTGCTGCCAACCAGACATTGGCTTTAGTACCGGGTCATTAAAGAAAGCAGGATCGTCATGGTTTGGACTGTATACTTTAACAAGTGTGACCTTGTTCATATTTAATTCACACTTAAATAAAATACATCTATCTATGATATTTTTTCTGAAATTTTGTTTTTTGTTAATACATCTGTAAGTATGTCAGAATTTATTTTCTCTTGATTTGAGAATTGATCCCCCTGACATTCAAATTAATCAATTTTAGTTGACAAATCATACCTTGATGAAAGATGACAATGAAAAATGTTGGCTACCTCAGAGCATATATATAACATGGGAGCTGTGTGAATCACAGTATCTATAAAAGAAAACCATACCAGATCCCCGTATAATACCCACCCATTAATGCCCCTTGAACTAAACATCCTTAGGTTACTCTCTATTCTCTCTATGAGGCCTCTCAATAGTTACAAAAGAAGTATAATAAGTATCAAGCCACATTAAAGTATATGGAACTATAGCCTCCAATCAACAGTCAGAATTTAAGGCATGGACATGGACACCTGGTAAATCAATGGGAACTGGATTTGAGGTATAACATATGCCACTGGTTAGTAAGGGGAATGCCAAGTAATAATCATAATTCTGCTGTTAAACAGAAAAAAAGAGAAAACAGTATGAAGATTGAGCAGGGGTCCCTGGTAGGTTGTTTTATCAAAGTGGGGTTATAGA
Organism: Diplodus puntazzo; assembly: GCA_963678695.2. Lineage (NCBI taxonomy): Eukaryota > Metazoa > Chordata > Actinopteri > Spariformes > Sparidae > Diplodus > Diplodus puntazzo. Next base: position 22,418,024 of record OZ023175.1, on the reverse strand, counting down.
GCTGCCATCTCCATAATCCATATGTAACTTACATGCGTCCTCCCCTCTACGTCACAGCAGTGCAGGTAGCGCAGCCAGGTGGAGGTCACTCGGTGTGTAAAATGCATGTAAAAAATGTGTGTAAAAAAAATTCCTAGGCGGTGTGCCCTCTCGCAAGTGATCGGAGTAGAAACCTTTTTAGTGCCAAGGATTTCTGCTATGTCTTGCTCCTAAAATACAGCTGAATAACAGCCTTCAGCTTTCTCGTGGAGGTCATCCACGTCCTGGGTTCAAGACCTGGTGGGGGCAGGGCCTTTCTGTTTGGAGTTTGCATGTTGCATGTCTCCCTGTGTCTGCATTGACTCTCTCCAGGTACTCCAGCTTCCTCCCACTCTCCAAAGACACACAAAATGTAATCGTTTACTCTAAATTGTTTAAATGTTAGCGTGAATGGCTGTTTGTCCCTATATGTCAGCCCTGTGATGAACGCTCGACTTATCCAGGGTGTACCCCGCTGTTCGCCCAGTGTCAGCTGAGATCAGCTCCAGCCCCCTGAAAAGGATAAGCAGTTGGACAGACGATGGATGGATGGATGGATGGATGAATGGTCAGCTAGTGTCAACAACTTTGTTTCAATTTCAGAAAGTGTGGACTGGATGGTAGTGTTTTTTTTGTGTCTATTTGTCTTTAATTTCTGCCCTCATTTTCCTGAATGGCTGACATAACTGCATCAGTTGAGAGTGAGGTTTTCTCTTTTTGGGGAGACGGTCACCATTTTGGCTGTATGCGCAGGTCCGGCTGTTCATTCAGACAGCGATGGAGTATCTGTAATACCCCTGAAGAAAATACTTCAGAGGTGTTAATATTGTGGTTTTTGCAAGTTTGCATGACTCTTCTTGTTGGCTGCAAATTGGAAGTCCCCTGAGCCACATGGTGCTTTTAACTGGTCATGAAACTGAATGTACTACTAATGCCTCTATGTGACCTACATAAGCAATTGAAACCCTCAGCAAGCAGACTGACGATATTTTTATGCAGTTGGTGAGGGGCAAAATTATTCTAAATGGTGCATACTTGCCACTTGAGAACACATTTGTCTGCAACAGTTTTACATGTTAAAGTAAAACAGCAGTCCACGACACTTTCTAATTTGGGATGGCAAACAAGCCATCTCAGAAATTGCTACAATGCCAATTCCTTCCATACAGTTCCTTTGAGGTAAATCAATTACCAGAAGAAAAATCTTTAGTCCGGAATAAAAAAGAAACATGATGAGAACACTGGAACACTGTGTATTTTCACACTTGGTATAGAATCAATAAAATCAGAAGCAATGTTTTTGACTTTTATAAAGAGCGATATTTTCAGTAGTAGGTTTGTATATGGAGTTATATGCATATTTAAAGTGACATCTGTCCTTCCATGATCTTTACTGGCAGTGACACTTTGAGTGGAGTGCATGCAGAGACATCAGTGAGAGGAGTCTGACACATCAGGGGTGAAAGCGGCACTGAGGAGACAAACCAACAGGGATCAAATAATCACACGTAGGAAAGAGAAGGGCAGGAAAGCACAGCTGAGGCCTTTTTTTCTACTTCACAGAAACCAGAACACAGTGTACCTGACCCACTGAGACCTGTTTACCTCCCCTGACATCTGGGTGCTACACTGAGACCAACAGCGGATGATTTAACAGGAGGTAACACAGGTGAAGAGGAACCTCAGTCACTCTATCAGGGGGGGCACTTCAAAAAAAAAAAACATGACTTTGTATTCACAGCTTTTAGAAACTTTAATTCAGAGCTAGAAGTGGAAACAGCACTAGTACTCCCTTGACTCACAAGTTGGCACATGTATCAGCCGGTATCAGCATAAGATCAAGTATTACATTCTGAATTTTTACAGTGAATTATAGATACTGTACTGGGAGATTTTACTCATTTTTGCAACATACACTGATTAAACCAAGGAGACAACATTCTAATAATTACAGTACAAAATACTTGACTATATATGGCTATGACTTTGTATGGTTGTGTATGATTTTTACCTGTTGAGAGTAAATGTTATATGTGTAGAAATGGCTACTAAATCTGATTTAGTACCAACCTGCACAGCTTTAACGTCAGCAATCAATGCTTACTGGGGAGAATTCCTGCCAGTGTCAGTGTCTTTAAAATCTGCAGAGGGTTGTGTTTAGTGTGTATCTCTGTGAAGACACATCAATCCCACATCCCTCCTCTTTATTTACTGCGACATCATTCCTAAAGGTTATTTATGATGCCAATACCCAAGGGCCTCAGCTTCCATTATATCAGGAATAAAGGGGCAGTGCTACACATTGTGTCCTTTAAATAATGAACCCATATGCCTTGTTGCATTAATAAGTCATGCGCCAGCTGCCTGTGAAAGTAGGGGAGTGGGGATTGATATGCCATTTGTGCAGCTGCAGGACAATGTATTAATTGATCAGTATTACCATAGATCAGCTGTCCTTTCAGCTACAAAAGAAATTTAAAAGCATCTCTGTAGCTTCTGTATTCTCATGACAAAAATATGGGAAAATGAAGCCTTGTCCTCATTAATCTGTGCACAAGCACACATGATAACTGCATTCTGGAATATAGGCATACACATAATTTTGATTTTCCTTTTGATTTAAGCATCACAGCCTCACAGCCTGAGGGACTAAATGTCCACTGTGCATTGTAAACACTGTGGACAGCTGATGGCAAGTCTCCAACCTACATTTTTAACCTGAAAAAATAATTTAAATTCCTAGTCAAATTTTGAAATGTCCAATGATACCGCATATGTCGGGCCCATTTTTAGCAAAATAAATAAATAAAGCACATTTATGTAAAAAAAAAAAAAAAAAGAAGAAGAAGAAGAATGGAAAGAAACAAAGAAAAAAGAAAGAAAAACCCTCTATCTCCATCTGGTTTTACGATCATATACAGTATGTCGACTGCAAAAACAACTTATTAAAATCTAAGACGTTTTTGGGGGTTGACCAGGACCAGGGTCCACAGACGATTTTTCAGCCATCTCACTGAAAACCCATTGACGAATACAAGGTAACCAGAAGTGACATTTGCAATAATATGAATACAAACTAGATCAGCCATGGAGCAGAAAGCTTGCTCAACTGTATATTATGTGGTTCACTAAATATCTTGTCTTTATAAGCATGGTGACTTTTGAAAAAAGAACATCTCATTGTTCTTTCAACCCAGTGTTTTTGTGGGCTCAGTCTGGAATGCACTGACAAAACTCCAATTCAATCACCTGTACGCACCTATATATATGTGAGCCTGACAATGTCTCTCCCATTTTTCTCAAGTTCTCACAACCCTCCCTCCCAGACCCTTATCAGTGTTTATCAACTGATGTCATGCTTACAGGGATCATCCCTTGGCTTGCCACATCTCTGTAAATGTGTCCAGCTATCGGCAGAATTGTAGCAGTCTCTAGTGTTAGTTAAGAAATGTTATGTTATGGTCTCCAGGTGCATATTCCCTCGATGCAAAGTTTTTCAGAAGGAGTGAGACGGAATCACCCATCCTAAAGGCACCTGATGCCCTCCTGTGACTTCCAGGTGTTGCTCTTTTGTCTGCCGCTTTTGAGCCATTTTCCAGTCTTGAATTTCAGCTTCTTTGTTGTAAGAATGCTTTCTTATTGAGTGTTGTTTCAGTTGTTCCGCCTCATCGTTTTGCAGAGTCTGAGAGACTTCACAGTTTGTTCTCTCTGGTTCTATGTTGACCACACCACATCCTTCCGCACTTCATTCAAGCTGTTATTATCATATGGTGGGGCAGGCCCATTTCAAAGCAGCGACTGGCCCATTGGAGGTGGATCTTATTGCCCTCACTTATGTGCATGTGAGCGGATACCCCTTTAAGGATTGTGGCCATTCTACGAGGGGAATGGCTTCATCTTGGACGTTATTTCAGGTTGCATTATTAAAGATGTGTTTGATGCAACTGCTGGGGTTTCCCCGTCTCCGTCGGCCTGAACCTGGCTTCATCCACTGTTCCCTGGTCTGTTCTTGGGATGGCAGTGGATGATTGAATATTTCATTTGTTACCTGTCTGGGCCCACTTTTGTGTTACATACCAGCATTGGCTCACTCGCACTCAATAAATACATATACATATATATGTATACATATATATATATGTATATATATATATATATATATATATATGTATATATATATATATATATATATATATATATATATATATATATATATATATATATATATATATAGATAGATAGATAGATAGATAGATAGATAGATAGATAGATAGATATAGATATAGATATACATATATGTTATTATTATTGTTATTATCATTGTAATATATATATATATATATATATATTGTTATTGTTATTGTTATTGTTTTCTAATATTGGCCAATTAATCGGCTATCAGCTTTTTGCCTCTCCCAACTATCGTATTATATCAGCCTATAAAAATCCACTATCGGCCGACCTCTACTGCATAGTATGCCTATAAGTATAAGTATATAAGTCCTATAAGTCAAAGAGAATTTTTCTATTCAGTCTATCCTTAATCTATTTGTAATGATAGCTGCTGAGACATGTGTTTGTGATAATGCTCAACTGTCATATATGTCCCACTCACATTTCTGTACCAGCTATTACCTCCAAAGTGCTGGGTCTGAATGCTGCTGAGCTGAGATGGGATGGATGGAACATTTGATTCCTTCATGCTTTAAAAAAAGAAAGGGCATCTGAGAGAGCACTTCCACTGACATATATGTGTCATACATTGTTTATGAGGCATTCCACTAAAAGAAAGGCCTGCTATACTTTTCATCTGTGCAGCACATGGATTAAGACTGAAAGAGGGAGATTTCTGTTGAAATCTTCAGATGGCTACATAGGCTGCTAAGATTAGCTTTATTATTTATTCAAGCTGATAGATTCTAAATGTCTTCATAAAAATTCTCAGAATCTATCTTTATCTGTGTGTGCATGTGTGGCTTCTTATACTGCTGGCATTGTGAGGGGCAGATTGAGTTTAGGACCTTTGCAAAGAAGAGACATTTAAAATCCTTATGCTACAGAGGCCTTGAGTTGCCAGTTGACAAACCAACAAATACTGTGTTTAGCAAACTGTAATTACTTGAAAATTAAAAAAAGAAAGTATGAGTTTGCCTCTTTTTTCAGAGACAGTAAGCTGGTGTGTGTCTTTTTATGTTTTTTTTTTTCTTTTGCATTGTTTCAAACTTGTGGATGAATATGTAAGATTTAACAGTTACAATTTTCTTTGCCTTAATTTTGTTAATCCAGACACTGATTTTAGTGTTGTGCTTTGTAATTGTGCCTCGATAACAATGGTAGCAGAGACAATCTTAATGCATTCACTGAAAAGTGAAGACAGATGTTTGTGTTAATCACAGTCAATAATCATTGCCTCTGAAAGACTTGGTTCGGTTTTCCCATCTAAATGTGTTTTTACAGTCTCAGATCAGTTTGAAGTTGGTTATAACAACTTCAGGGGCCTCCACAGGCTGTGTCTAAAAGGTGTGTAAGAATAACAATAAACCCATAAACTGTTAAAAATAGTGGACAGTGCCACAGTGACAACGTTTCTGAAGGGACAGAATGAAGCTCTAAGTGAAAGGTAATAGATGTATCCATCTTAGCAGTACCTGACTCCAGCTAGCTTCTGGCTAATCAGAAAAGGCCAAAGAGGCAAAGTGTGGATGGGGCTGAGCGAGAGCCGAATGTTTCTTGAAACAAGGTTACTGAAACAAGAACGCCATGCTCAAAGCTAGCAAGCCAGCTCTGGCTTACAAGCTAAATGTGTTCACACAGAATAAAATACTAAATCACCTTGCATCATTAATTTGTGTCAGCCATGGACCCATTTATCAGCCTTTTTTCATGCAGGGTCTTACTGACACAGTGTCATCTATAAGATTGTACATTGTGTGTACAAATGATCCACTGTGTGAGAGCAAGTGGATGGTCCAGTTGAGTGCTTGTCTTGCTCTTTTTGATTGTTTATTCCTGTGGTTGGGATAAACCAGCCTGCTGCAGTTTGTTCTCCAATATACTGTCACCAGGTTGGTTTCCAACTTATCTGGGTTGTTATTTAAACAATTTTCATGGCGGACTGCTGATTATGAATTGAGAAGTCTCACTGAGGAAAGACTGCTCTGTAGTCTAGTGGTACGGTTCTAAAACAATGTTTATTTCTCCCACCACTGTCATATTAAAGTTGAAGCTACACTATAAGTATATTATTAAAAATATGTTGCCAGTTTCTTTCACTTGCTTTCAAAATAAATACACGTACTAGCCAGTCCGTGGCAGAGACATGACTGGAGAATGGAGGCAGAGTAGAACAGGTTAGTAGCTGGACATGCTACTTAGCATCCAAATGCTACAGAGGGAACATAACGGACATTTCCTTGTGTAGGATTATGTCTGCTTTGCATCCTGGTTGTTCATAGTTATTTTTAATCCATCAATGTGGACAAATGATCACAAGTCGGACCTGCATCCTTGTATCATAACATAATAGCAGCTTGGCCTTTTGGCGAACTGTCATGTTTCCCAACACATCACACACGCAGAGGATGGATTGACACTCCGACACCGCCACACAAGCCTGCAGCGTTTTGCTGCAGCACCTGATTTAGTCTGGATGTACCCTTAAAGGAGCAGTTGCAGAGTTCAGGGAAACCTGCTTGCTAACTGTCAAACTGACAGTCTTTCAGACACACTCTTTCTTTGTCTCTTCATGATTTCGCACATGGTTGGTCATCATGGTGTCAAATATGTAACACCTCATTAATATGCTCATTTTCATTGGTTGTTACCTCGCACACAGCTGCCACAGTCAATGATTGGGCTGAGGATATCATCCCACTGTGCCATTACTATGCAGTTTATTATTATCGGCCAACATGGCTTTTTGTGTGCAGTATTCTTGGTCTCTTGTGTGTGTTTGGGTTGTTTATTACGTGCCAGTTGTAAATTGGTATGGTTATGTTTTGGAGTATCCCACAACAGACCTGGCCATGCCATGAATGTTATATGCAAGGACACAGGCATACAGCCATACACTACAAAAAATGAACCCAGATATGCAATGTGCTGTGCACTGAAAACAAAAGCATCTTGGGTACTTTCACATCTAACCTGTTTGATTCTGTCCCTGCTGCATTTGCCACTTAGTTGACCTTGTGTGAAAGCTGTCAGTCAAACCAAGGTGTGAACTAAACTAACTGGACCAAGACCATCTGAATAGGAAGATGTCTCTCCACTTCCATTCAGACTCTGATGTGTGCCATGTGTGGTGTCAGACCAACAACACAAATTTATGATAGTAAATAGTAATGTATAATTTTTTGTAAATTATTTGATAATCAGTTATAACCCTGATAATCACTTATTTCTCTGTGAACTATTTGTGACACCGGTGAGCATAAATATACTTTACACAATAAAATTGTGTAGCCTGACCAGCTGTCAATCTCCAGAATTTGATTTCCACCACGTGGCTCCTGATGATGCACTGATGATGTCAAGTCAGTAAGTTACCTGTCAGTCTTTATAATGTAATCCACTTACAGCAACATTAGCATGGTTAAACTTTTTGATGGTTAGGTTTAGGTGCTCATAGCATTCATATCCCTGTGTCCTGGGAAATGTTGTATTCTCTGTAATGTTATTTTTCTGAATTTCTTTTTAACCTTAGAGCCACATACTGTATGGTTTGGCTTATTGTATACTTGTATACTGTATACTTATTGTATAAACTACATTAAAGTTAAAGAGCCTTTGTTATTCTTGGTTCAGAATGGGTCACGAGTCGGTACAAACCATCAAATATACATTATATTACACATTTACTGACCTAAAAATGTTTTGTTTTTTTAGTTAGCATCCTCAAATAATCTATATGTACATCAGTAAAATGGGTCTCAGTGATGATTTTTGTTTAATAGCTTTTCCTATTTTTTGTTTTTGCTTTGTTTTGATTCACTAAAACTGGCCATGTCCCTCAGTAACCTAAAGAATGTGTTCTGCATTGCCCCACTTGAATAAACAAACACACATGTGTAGAGAATATGAGAATAGTGTGTGCAGCAACTAAAGGCTGAAAACGCAACAGTTATGTGCAGGCCTCTATCTTCCCTGAGCCCAGTGTAATTCACCACTGAGTAAAGTGTGAGGAAGCACCGCTGAATCACAATGTTCCTTTTTTTTAACCACATGTTGTATTAAAAAATACAAATCCTGTCAGCTGAGTCATGTTGACTCAGTGTGTCAGACATATTTTGTTGGCTCTGCAAAAGCAGACATAGTTATTTTGCTGTGTTGCAGGATCTCTTCACCCTCAAGCTGATGACCGGTACTCTCTGGGCTGCTGATGACACAAGATACTAAGTAACGTTTTACTGAATGACGTACTTACTCCAACTGGACTGTGACTGAACATGCAAAAGTGACAAGAGAGGTATAAGTAGAGCGCTATAGTTTGTGTTGCATCGAGTATATGTATATATATATATATATATATATATATATATATATATATATAGATATAGATATATATATATATATATATATATATATATATATAGATATATATATATATATATATACATATAGCCTCATATAGCCTCAGTCCAGAAGAGCGCAGTCCTAGGAACAGCCAAGATACTGCGCAGAACCCTCAAACTCCCAGGCCTCTGGTAGAGGACCTGAGCTTGGGGATGACACAGATACCACCCTACCAGGGTGAGAAGGAGATTTTATTTTTTATTATTAAATAAATAAATAAATAAATAAGAGGTGAACCTGCATCATAGCACTGAAAACCAAAATAACAAAGTGCTCAGGGAAAATGCAGACTTGGTGAGAATTCCATCTGGGTTTGCTATTGCGAGCACAACTTTCACTTTACACACAAGATTGATTGTTGATATAAAAATATTGATTAATGCAGCTGTATGGTAGTTGAGAGTTGTATATTGGCTGTGCACATTACTGATTGGGCTCAAATTGAATTGGGGCATGCACAAATAAACAAAGAAATGCAGGAGATTAGAAAGAATGGAGGAGTAGTGCTTGGCAGCTGAGTTGAAGAGTGCAGAGGCTCTACCTATAATGCCTGGCATTATGAATGTAGTGGTAATGGGGCATACAGTGTAACCATTTGGCACATGGTACAGAATGAGGAAACAGTTCGATGACACTCTGTGTAGTGGATCTGAGGCCAGAATAGTTTGTAGAGAAAATGTGTTGAAGTAGTCTGAATGCAAATCTAATTCAATCGGCAGAGACCAGTTCATAAACTCATAGCTCCACAGACCCATTTCAGACTAATGAGCCCTTTGTCACATAGCAACAGCTTCCCGGCAGCCATCCTCATCTATTTTTGCTGTTTGAAAAGGTAGAGGCATTGAGGATGGAGGGGGAACAAACAGTGATTTGATCATTCACTTGGCTGTAGAATTTAAATTGAAAGTGGGGGAAAAGGTAAGGTGTAGCTCAGCAAATGAGTGGTAGACTTCTGTTAATTTCTGCTCCATTTATTTTGTAATCATACAAGTTATTACCTAATTCCATTAATTAGTGTCTCATTTGTTTCCACTTACATTGGAAAGCAGGAGCCATTGTTTCTAAAAGAACCATGCAAACTGTAAATTAGATTACTCTGACAATTATTTTTGACAAGCAGTACTGCTGTCAGCGCAAAGGAATCTATTGCAGCAACAACATGTATAATGGCCTTAAAAAATGACTTTGACCTCACTGCCTGGAACACAAAGCAGTGTTTCCTCTAGGATGAAGTTGTAGCAGCAGAGATGTCACACATGCACATTTTTTTTTTCATTCTTTTTTGTATGTTTGTAAAGTGTGCCATCCAGGAGGTTGTCAACCAGAGGGATGCTAAATATATATGAGGTGTGATGGACCCACCCCCCAGGTCAAATATATCTAATGTGAATGTGATATGACACGCTATGTACAAACATCACATTTGGATAAACCTCAGCTGCTCATGTTTTATCCTGCCGATATAATAGTGACAATGTTACAATTTTACAGGTTCTCCCTTGAAACCATCGGCACCAAGTTCTTTGTTGTAACAGTTTTGTCCTTATCCCCAAGAGGAACAGGAACAGACTGTCAGACACATGTATTGTATCACAGGTTGAGAAAAAAGCCACTCTTTAGTCTGGTGGTACAGATCTACAGCAAAGTTTTCTTTGTGTCATCATCATTATCTTTGTCCAAAGAGTCAGCCAGAATAAACAAGATTTATGGCATTTATATTTATTTCAAATTTGTATTCAATTATAAATTATGAATCCACCTCGTGATACAGACAAAATGAGAAACTGAAACAAAAACAAAAACATATCCTACTTTGGTGAAGGTACAGTATCAGCAAATGCTTACTGTTTTCCAGCTGAATTTCCTCCCTGGATCAGTGTATCTGATTCTGAAAATTTTAACAATTATACTATATCAATTGAATTATGACAACTGAACAGTGGATTCCCATTTTAATCAGCTTGTACTGGGGCCCCTGGCTGCAGGGCCAAAATGGGGCTCTGTTATTTGTTAATGCCCAGAATACTACAAACCTGTATGGATGATTTTCTTTTGACATTTGAATTAATTTGAAGCACTTCTCTCTTCTGCATTGTTTTCTAGGAAGACACAAACCCTCAGGAATTAATTCACCTTCCACTTACTGACTAAAGACAGAAAATATAACTGAATAACAAATTAATGGGTAGAATCTAATTTGTATGATAATTATGTTTACAGTTAATTGGTAACATCACAATAGCAAGTAACTGGACAGGCTGCCGTGTTTCAGAAAGCTGAAGCTCAGGTAACAATTTTGGGGTAATGAAGAGGCAAAAAGTGACGTGACAGGCAGACTCTATCCTTTCATATCCATGACTGACATGTGGATGAGCTTTTTGATTACTAAAGATGGAAATGGCCTTCATCTATTATTCACATGGATTGTGGCTTTTCCACTGATTTCACTCTGTAAATGAAGACGGTGAGTGAGTGTGCCTTTGAATATCATATTGTGTGTTCATTAAAGCATGAACTGTCGCTACACTCAATTATTCCCACTTAAACAAATCTGGATCCTCACAGGGTCGTTGTAAATTTTGGGAAATAATGTTGATAATAGCCCATGCATGAGTGCGTGCGCATGTGTGTGTTCTCGACATATTTGAACCATTCAACACAAAAAGAAGAGAAGACAGGCAGCCCAAGCACATCAGCAGGAGTTAGTGTTGTGTATGGTCCCCATATTTGCATGACATTACTTCCTGAAAAACATCCTGTGAACTTTCTGTATACATGCATAAGCAGACAGAGCTTGTCCTGGTATTAAATGTGACAAATTAATCTTAAAAGCTTGATTATTCAATCATATCATTGATGATAAATTGCTTTTCTGTCAGATTATAAGATGAGACATGAAAGGAGATCACTTCTGTCGAGTTATTTGTAGCACTTTTCACACAAAGACTCTGCATTATTGCTGCAATGAAGACTCGCCTTTATGCTGCCTTTTGTGGTTCACACTGAAGCCGCTGCTGAACTAAAAAAGGCTTGATGGTACACAACATTACATTGACATCCATGTGTTGTTTTTCAATGTGTTTCCTCCAGTTTCCACCTGTTAATCTAAACATACTCTTTATACTCATATGAATGCTCTTACAATATGTTGTGATTTAGATCCTGACCCACCATGCTTCGTGGGAAAATTACGAATTACGTTTTTTACAGGGAGGGATGCTGTTTTCTTGGGGGAAGTACACTGAAGTCTTGGTCGGGAGGGCTGACCGTTGGGGTGATTTATTTCAACACAAATTACAAGAGACAGTTACTACAACAGCACAATAGTGGAAGGTGACAAAGCAATGATATGTTAAAGTTTTTTGCTCTAAAGCCTGTTTTGTTGTCTTGTTGTATGCTGCCTGTCTTCTTTTTGTGGTGCACGGTAGCTCTGTGGGAGCACGCTAAATTTCGTTGTACCTCCACAGCACAATGACAAAGGCTATTCTGATTCTGACTCTAATCATGTCATATAATCACTGTTGTTTAACTGCAGGAGCTGCCTGGCTCTGCTACCGGGGACAGACCCTGTTTTGCAGGCAGAAATGTGACAAAGAGTCAAGAGTCTTGAGTTGAAGCACATGTTTCTTGCTAGTCTGTTGTTTTGCCAGTGACTTTAAGAAGAATCTAGACCATATATGTTGATGAAGTTCAGATACTTTTCATAAAGACCAATCAGATTCATGAGAAGGTTGTCTTATGTTTCCAATGTACTTCAGTGCATATTTTATCATTGCATCAATGTTGAGAGGGATGCTAATGGTAATTGCTAGCACTAATGTGGGTCGCTCATGCCAATTGTTAACGCAATTATTTTTAAGTATTACTTTGCAGTTGTTATGTGTGATGGCCTCAGGGTTGGCCCTGCTCTGTCCTCTTTTGGCTGTGCGTTTCCTTTTTTGCTTCAGGAAGTTGATGGGAGGAGCTGTGTCATCAGTGATGCAACACACCTGAGCAGGCTGGGCTCAGGTGGCTATAAACCAGACCTGCAAGATCCTGTCTCTCTCTCTCCTGCCCTGACTGGCTGACTGACATCATTATTTGTTTCTATATTGGTTCCGCATACATACTGACCAGTGATATAATTATATTGCTTATTTCCTGTGGTTAATTAAAACATTTTGCATTATTTCCAGACTATGTGTGGTCTCCCTCTTTTGTCACATATTGTTGAGCCAGCTAGCAAATGTTAATGTGTTCTCTGATAGCGTGCATTCAGTGACAGACTGCATGTAACGTTCACTGGTACTGGCAGAGTAGAACCCAAAAGCACGACAACAAGACAAACAAATCCGACGAGGGGCAGGCTGGGTGATCAATGTCCAAAAACAGGCAGGCAGGTTCAGAACAGGCAGAAACAGCTTATGGTACGCTGGAGAGCTTGGCAAAAACACACAAGTCAATCTGGCAAAGAACTGAGGGAAAAGGACCGGTACATATACTGAGGGGCTGATTAGCTGATGAGGAGTCGGGGAATATGGGGGTGGGGCAGGCCAGGTGAATCAAACCAGCAGGTGATGCAGAGCAGGGGGGAGTGGCAGAGTCTGAAATGACAAGAGAGTTAGTAAGGCATGTAAACAAAACCAGGTAACAACCTAGGAATTAGTGGGACTCGTGACACTGCAGAGTTGGAATGCATGGAGCCAAAAAGTCTTCAAAAGTAAAAAAGTTAACTAAATAAAAAAGATTACCAAATTGATAATTATTCATATAGGCAAATGGCAGGCTTTGCTTGTAGCATTTAGGAAGCTTTGCAGTCTATCTTCTCAGTTCAGAGTTCACTCTGGAGTTTTGCTTAACTCTCAGTAAAAAGTAAAAAACAGAAGTCTACACCTAAAAATGCCTGTTGGCTGCAAGTTTTCTTTTAATTACCATATTTACTAATTAACTTGATGATGGTGAGCCCAGCCCAGCAAAACACTGGACAGTCATGGATGTGGTGGATAGTGGCTGTAATCACTTTCTGTACTATTGAAACTCTAAAAAATCCTTATTTTAAAGGAGCATCTGAGGAGGGTCAAACTCAGAGGAACTTTTTCTTTTATTAGGGCCCAAGCTCCAAATGGTGCAAATCCCCTCTTGAAATGCTAGAAATTATTATTTCTGTCACCAATATAAGTGACTTTTTAGAGGGTCTAACCATAATTGAAAAATCATAAAACGCTGCACAAAATTCCCAACTTGAACACATTATCATGCCAATATTTACTCACAGTCATAGCACCCCCTAGTAGCAACAGGAAATGTTGTATTTATACTTCTTTGTACTCCTGCTAGCAGGTTAACCAAATCCACCTCAAATCCAAATCAATTCTGAGGAAATTCTTCAGGCCTTGATGAAGTTAGTGAAATTACTGTTTTCTCACTGCATGCCAGTGCAGTTGCAAGGTAATATACACCATGGAACAGGAAAATGTGTAAATGGTCCAATTTTTCCTACTTATTACATTTCTACACACCAGTTAGCAGGTGTATAGCCACTGTGCCACCTACTGTCAACCGGAAGTCTTTTCTGACAATCATTACCTCATTTATTTTTGTTTGTGACATTCTGAAAAATGTTCACTATACAGTGTTTTGCTACATGATGATCCTAGAATTTGAAATACCCTATGTGGCCAGTATGCCGAAATTGGAGGTAGAGCAGGACAACCAGTACTTTATAATTTGTGCAGAACAAACTCAAAACTGAAAGTTGTGTGTTGACCTGAATGCTGTTTTGGGTCACGAGCAAGCTCTTAGTGACACTGGGGATTCTTTGTCAGCTTCTAAACTTGTAACTTCTGTTCATGATAATATGTTAGAAAACTTGACGAAACCTCTTGCCAGAGGACTGAAGTTCAAATTTAGCTGGATGGCTAATACTGGCATAATTTTACAAATACTGATTAAAGGGGCTCTGTGGAACGTATGGTTGTGGTTGTGGTGAAGGCTGGTCATTAGTTTATGCTAGTGAACTCCATTTCTAAACTAACATTAGCTACTGTTGCTCTCTGTTAGTGGAGCGAGGAGAGGCCCTAAAATGAGGCAGTCCAGAACATGCATACGGCAACATCCTTTGATCAGCAGCATCAAGCAAATTAAACAAATTAGCCCCAGGCTTGTATAGGCAACCGAGAAGGACAGAGAACGTCTAATGTTCCCTGTTAAAATCCACTCTCATGTGGCCAATAAAAGGAAATTGATACATACATTTGAATTACTAAAAGCTGTTCCATAGAGTCCCTTTAATTTGTGTTGTTTATATAAATAAAGAAATAAAGGGGTCCCCAAATTCATTCATCATTCATCCATTAATCCTGAGTAAGACATAAGTCAAATTCTATGGATATTCACACAATAGTTGTTGAGATATTTTACAAAAACACAGATGTAAATAAATAAATAAATAAAAAAAACTCTCTGTGAGAGCTTCCACTTGTGCGCACATCACAAACTTCATGACAGATAGGAGGCAGCAGGGGAGGCTGAGGGGAGTCTCATCGAGCACCTGGACAATCAGCACTGGCACACCCCAGGTATGTGTACTCTGCCCTCAGAGAAGAGATCAGGAGACCCATCTGTTAAACTCCTGAAGTTTTCAGACAACACCTAGAGCACGACACATATGCAGTCTTTGGGGCCGATGTCGAAACCAAATATATCTGCCAATAAAACATCCATTATTTGCACTGATGGCTCAAATGTGCTTATCAAACAAAAACAACTAATGGGGGCAGGATATTTTACAATAAACTTTATAGTTAAAATGACATAAGTGAACTGATACAGTAGACTTCACTGTGAATTTAATTATTATAAAGTAATTGTATTGGCCAATATCGACAACATGTCGGCCAACATCGGCTGGTAAAGCTAACAGCTAACCCTCTGGTGTACTGAACTAAAACAACATTGACTTTTCATAGAAAAGGCTGAGTAGACAATATATTTCCTGCAGCTAAGCTGCATTGTGGACACGACCTGTTCCTAAATGTCAGTGGCTCACCAATTGAGTCACTAGGCCTCTATTGTCTGGGAACACGACTAATAGCAGGCGGCTGTGGATCATGGGTAGACCCAGCATCTTGTTGTTGGAAGGTGGCTGGTTCGATTCCCCTGGTCTGCATGTCGAGGTGTAATTGAGTAAGATACGAGACCCTAAACTGTTTCTGATGTGCTGGTCGACACCCTGCATGGCAGCCACCGCCATGAATGCATGAATTACTGTAAGTCACTTTGGACAAAAGTGCCCTAAATGTTAATGTAATAATAGTTGTGATATTTCAATCAGTTTGAAGACAAACATGGCCACACATAGAGCATTACTGTTAGCCTGGCTTATGAAAGTTGATTTTTAAATCAGGACTTGACACGTTTTAGATACTTCTTGACTATGACATTCTTCGCTAAATTTAACCAGATTAAATTCAACATCTGTGTGAGTCATGGTTAGTAAGATCAGGCACATAGCTCTGTCACAAGGCTTCTTGTTACAACTGAAAGAGATCATAGAGCTCATAATTTGGTGGAACTGGGGGAATAAAAAGAGAGATGTCTTAAAAAGTCACTACACCTAAACCTACAGGGATCAGTCGCTGTCACATTTACTCATCGTAAAAATGTGTATACTACTAAATTTACATCACAAGAATAACCACATTTTGACCTTTTTTTTTTCTTAATGTCTTTTTATTTGTATTTATAGAGGTTGTTTGCTCTCTTTACCTTTAAGCATATCATGCATTGGATGGAAGACACCATAGACAGTTCACCAGTCCATCATGGTTCATATTTATTATCCCAGCCGGTATGCCAGGCAAGAGGAAGCCCACATAAATATGCATTATGCACACTGAACATACCTGGACCAGTCATGAGAGACCAAAGCATGGCGGCGCAAAAGCAATGATTCAGTCAATCTGCACTGCTTGTAGGCTTCAGTGTATTCCTTCAGCAAGTGAAGGCTGCATGTGGGTATAAATCAAGGAAGAGGCAGAAGGAAGGAAGATATATTAATACATTACATGACCCTGCATCCAGTAATGTACTGCTCAGCTAATCAGCTATGTGCTGCTGCTCATCAGTGGGTCGAAGACAAACCTAATCAAGTGCTGCTAAAAGCTCAGTGTTGAGCAGTTCACATTTTAACTGTTCGGCGTGACTATAAAACACCAGAAAAATGCTACAGTGAGTCACAATTGTGAAGTACATGACAGGTGCAACGTGCCACAGAAAAACAATCTTGTTTTAGTGTCTCTTCTTTTTTTCATGTATCATTTATACATCCCCTTGCATAGCAAGTCACCTTCCAGTGATTTTTTTTACAGAACTGAGATGAACAGAGGGAATAGCATCCCACACACTGGCCTCATCTCATTCAGGCAGGTGTGAAGTGAAAAGCATCCAGAGGCCGGTAGAGCCGCAGTCACCTCTAACTCTCTATAGATTAGGCAGTCATATCTGTGCCTGACAGGGAGTGAGCTGGAGGGAAACACTCCAACTGTTAAAGCTAATTATTTGGAAGAGGGCCACCTGAGGAGCAAAGATGGCTTTAACCAAGTCTGACTGCTAAGACTCCTTCATGGGTGAACCAATTAAAAAACACAAAGAAATGCCAACTCCAAATATCTGCACAAATATTCAGCATATCATTATCTTATCTACTTTTCATTTTCCTGCCCAAGCAATTAGCAACAGGTATTTCCCCAAAATTCTCTGGAACTAAATTTGAAAGAACATGATAAAAACTCAACATTAATATCATATTACCAGCAAGGGTTGGGCACTATTCAATTCTTGATACTGTTTAATCCAAATTTTCTACGGTACAAAGTATTTCCACAAGCTGATACAAATCCTAACAATACAACAAATTTCATGATCATGATAAAAAAAAAAAAATACCACGATACAGGACTGTGACAACATCTAGAGTTTATATTGTATCCTAAATAATGATATACAATTTTGGAGTTTGTATTTCTTTCAATGCACCTTTAAATGTACATTCCATAACCAACTAATGTGCAATTCTAACTTTATTAGCCGTTATTTCATGCTTTTACGCAGTCTCCATCAGGAAGAATTTTTTTCTGAGTTGTCATGAAGCTGTAGATGTTCCAGCTTTCAAAGATTTAAAGCACTAAATGGGTACTGATACCAATTTAAGGGCACTTGATCTTGTTCCTATGCCACAGGAAAGTGTGATGACTTGCTAAAACAGAGCTAAATATTTCACCTAAAATAAAAGTCTGAATATGTAATGTACGAACAAACCACATTTACACAGTTGAATATAATGGTCAATGGTTAATACAGAAATGACACTTGTGCTTGGCACTATGTTTTAAATGTTGCAGTATAGTCATTCATCACTTTAATTATCGACTAAGTGCATAAAATAGCCACTTTATATTACCTGTCACAGTTAAACACTAGCACAGACGATGTCCTGTGTTTGCACAGGGACCTACTAGCAGCACAGTGTTTCTCTTCATGTATCTAATCCAAAGGTTTCACACTACGCTCTCATTTGCCAGCCAGGAGGTGGGAGCTTTTCAACTTCTCACATCTTCATACCCCATAATCACGTCTCACCGAGAGACGACAGTTGGCTTTATTTTCATCCCCTCGTCATCAACCTTATTCAGGCACCACTGACTTCCCCCATTCAGCCTACCCGGTAATTGGTACCTTCCAGCGAGAAGAGAAGAAGAGAGACAGGCACAACTTAAGGGATGTGGGACCTAAACAATGAAGAAAATCTCAGAGGTTCGTTGGATAACTCACAGCTTCAAAATAGCTTTTGTAATATTGTCCCTGGCATCCAAGATTGCCCCCATGTAGAACATTTCCCTGGAACCCAATTTTTAATAATTACATTTAAATTAAAAACAAATCAAGAAAGAACAGTTATGAAATACTAAACAGTTTGGCAAAACAATGTTTGTCGAGAGCTCTGACAATATGATCAGGCTCCTGGGATAATACTCAGAAGAATGAGTGTTTTTATATCTCTCTCCAGAGATGTGCCAGAAATCTCATTTATGAAAGCTCCTTAATCAAGTACTGTTTTCTTTTACAGTTTACATTGGCCAACCTTTTACAAAAACAAAGTGGAAAATTTAATGGCATAATAATGTTTTGATGTGTATCTTTACTAATAAAGCTCATGACACCAGTAAGGTGGCGGAGGACAGTGCGCACAGGGACTTTGGAGATGTGTCATTAATTTTGAGACTAGGACCAGACATGGCATGAAATACTTTTGAGCCCATTAATCTCTACCCTTGTCTAATGTTTTAATGGTAGTCATAACTTAGAAGGCAGAATTGACAGCCAGGAAATTAAAATTGCGTAAATGTAGTGCAATTTGTCTGTGTTTTTAATCTTGAGCGAATTCACCTTGTTAATTGAACTTTATTTTCCCCAAGGAGAGAGTGATTTGCTGTGCGCTCAACAAAAGAAGTTGAAGAAACAAATTAAAATTGCATGTTCACAAACACATTAGGGAGATACATTCTACACATAAAACCAGTGGAAAGTAAAAGACAGGAACTGCACAGCACCAATGTGCAGCAGTTATCCAAGTACTATCATAGGCATTTGACATTTAACATTTTTACAACATAAAGTTTTATAATGAAATTAAGTTTGTTGTCCCTTAATGCTACTATTAAAACCGATATCATACATTGATTAATTAATAATAACTCTTAAACATAAAACTAATTTTAGTATTACAGTGTTGAGTATAAGTTAAGAAGTCTCCCAGCCTGAGGAAATATGCTTCCCTGTAGCTTGGTGGTAGGGCAGTGGATACTTCTGTATCTTTTGCCAGATAGCAGCAGGGTGAACAGACTGTGGCTGGAGCAGGCGCTGCTTTTTAGTTTCCTTCGGGCACTATGCAGACATCTCACTTCACTGATATCGCTAATACTAAGTTGGATACCAATAGTGTGCTCTGCAGTTTTAATCACCCTCTGCACAGTTTTCCTATCCTGTCCTGTGCAGAGTTCATGCCAGTTTGCAATGGTCCAAGTCAGAATTTCTACTGCTCCTCTGGAAAAGTTGTCAACTTGACACAAGACTTGCACTGAGGTATAAAGCTGTTTCTGGCCATCTTTTTTTAGCCAAGGTGGGCTATTTTTACATGCGGCAGATGTGATGAAAGAATTCCCTACACTGTCACATTTGGAATGGAATATTTAATATGCAAATTAAAACTTAATTATATGTTTTTTTGTTTGTTTTTTTTTTTCATTTGCAACACACGTGTGACTGAATAGGCATTAAACTTGCACATATAATCCATTCTGTCCTCACCGTAAAAGAGTAGACCACCTCCTTACACTTGAATAGTTGTTGGAGGGTTCATTGGGGTTTGACATTCCAGTCATATGTTTTATGGACATGGAGCTGGGCTGTTGCAACTAGCAATCCGGTCTTATATATAACCTAAGTAAGACCTGTATTCTTGGCACAAATTAGAACACAATTTCAGTGAGGGACTCTGTCAAGGTTGCTCCTAGTCCCTGATCCTGTTTGTGATATTCACTGAAGGAATTTAAAACACAGATGGGGTAAAGTGTGTTCAGTTTTTGGAACCTCAGAATCTGCTTTTTGCATATGACATGGTACGTCTAGGATGGCTGAGCTCAGCCTTAGATTAAAAGGTGAGGAGCTCAGACATCTGGAAGGAGCTTAGAGTAGAGTTGCTGCTCCTTTGTGTTGAAAGGAGCCAGTGTAGGTGGTCCGAGCATCTGATTAGGATGCCTCATGGGTGCCTACCTTTTGAGACTTTCCAGGCATGTTGAATTCAGAGAATACCCAAGGGTAGACCCACTAACTTGTAGCTTTGATGCTTTGTTTTTGGTAGATGCATATTTCCATTCAGTTTTTACTACTACTCACGTATTATATGACACACCCTGCGAGCAGATCCCCCATCTGTTGCAGTTTTCTTGTTTCACTAAAGATCACTCATTTTTCTTCATCTTCCTCAGGACTGTGTCAGTAAATCTGGCTGAAATCATTCTGGAAGTTTGGAATGGAATTCCAGATGTGGAAGGCCACCTTCTAAATCACAGCGGCTCCCCACTGTTCATGAGCCCAAGATGTATATTAGAACAAATCTAGGTAGTGACACTGGACATCTGGGAAGCATTTTATGATTTTAAGTTTCTAGAAGGGAGGAGGTTAGTCGATAAACCTTGTTGGAGTCATCTCTGACCATAGAACAAATTGCAGTTTAAAGGTTCAGTACATAGGATTTAGAGGCACCTGGTGTGATTCTCAACATCATAGGGGACGGATGCAAAAAAACATGAAACATGTGCAACATTGCATATTCCTTGAAATATAAAGTAAATTAAAGGCCCATTCTGGGGTGACAAAAACAAAAAGATTCTTAGTTTCAGGTGATAATTGTTTCTAATGATGAACAAAAAAATATACAATATATGCAATATAAATATATCAGCTCAGTAAAAATGACTCCATTAATAATAACTTCATGTATACTGTATATGACAGCACTACATGATAAAGTGCCTGACAATATAGAATTGAAAACCTGCATAAGAACATCTTACCAGAGGTATGCTCTACAATATGAAAAGACCATTGAATGGCCATTGCATAAAACTGAGGTGTAAGATACATTTAACAGATGACCTTTATTTTGCAAGCCTTAGGGTACATTCAGACCAAATCAGGTGGTGCGGCGAAAATACTGCAAGTTTGTTTCGCCATGGTCCTTGTGTGTGACGTGTTTAGAACCCCCAAAGATCAGTTTGCCAAGAGGTGAAGCTGCTATGTTATTGTGCTACTGGCATGCTGCATATTGATGGGCATTAGGAGGGTAAAGCAGCAGCCACTTTACTAAGTTATAAATGTCACAATCAGCTACACGGAAGTTCCAAAATCTCCACAATCCTACGATATGTGTCTGTTATGACAAGCATGTACAGTTACACCACTAAAATGCCTGAATAATGCACGTTGTGTCTTGCAACTTAATGATAATGTTACACCACACAGACAGTATACATACTTTCAGACAGGCTATCATAAGAAACTTATAGCCTGTCTGAAGGCGTGGCTGGCTTGTAATGTTGAGTCACGTAAAGCTAATTTGAATACATTGTAAAACGTCAACAAGTGTGTGTGCTGGTCCATTATTTAGCCTGACTAGCAAAAGAATGAAAGGCTTTACGGTTACTTCTTGCACTTAACTAAGTACAGTTTTCAGGTACTTGACTAGTACTTAAGTTGGATATTTGCATTTTTTAAAACTTTATACTTTTTCTCTCCTACATTCTGGAGGTAAAACCACTTAATAAAACTCAACATATACATTGATGTGCCTCATATAGATAAGCTATCCAGCAGTATAAAAAGCAATTGATATGAGCTCTCCCTTAACCAGTGTAAGTGTTGAACACTAGTGAACAATGCATTAGTAGCTGTATTCCAGTAGTATATCAATCTGAAGTGCACCCTTATGTTTTGGAAAGCTAAATTATAGACTATAAATTCCGTTTTAATTAAACATATGCCTAAGTGCATTTCGGCTAAGCTTTGTGTTGGAGTTTACGGTATATTAAATTCAAAATTTTGTTACTAAGATTATTATTTTTTTTGCTGTAAATGTATATCAGTTCCACAAATCTGTTATCAGTCTTCTGATTATTAATCATCAATAATCAGTAAACATTGAGTCTCAGAATAACACTTTTTCCAGGCACTGCTTTATTTTCTCACAGTGTATTGAGTTAATAGTCACGATACAATATGAGCAACGTTTACAGAGAATGACATACACAGATGAGAGGTGTGTTTATATGGCTTGAGTTGAATGCAATACATAGTATTATGCCAATCATTAATAGCTAGTACAGCAAACAACCTTGCTCTCATGTTCACCTATCTATTGAACATGTTTTTTGAGGTTGTTGTTGCTGAAAAATACAGCATTCGATTTTGAAGTTATTAACTACTTACAAGAAGGCAATACAATATGTATGACATGTTACAGAGCAACTTTGGAATACACTAATATGGAAATGAAATACACATAAGTTGAAAAGCCATATAAACTTACATTTTACTTTTAACATAGATCATGAAAACAATCATTTTTTGAAAGCCAAGACATAGGAGTGTTGAAGCTGAGGGAACTGAAGGCCCAATGAGACTACACTGCATTATCCTACAATGTGTAGGCAGAAGCCATCAGTGCTAAAGCTAAGACACAACTTTGTCAAAACGTGCTAAATTCTTAGAATTATACTCTGCAATTAAATATAGTCAGCAATGTAGCTACAATATGTGGACAAAGAAGCTCTGAAAAAAAACAAATGGTGCTTGCATTTATTATGCTGTAAATAACTTTTGTATTGTAAATGTTGAACATATTCAGTTTGTAATTTGGAAATGCACTTAGTAAACAAAATTATCCTTTGGAGGGATATATTAGACCAACACTACATTAAAATGCAGTCTGCTATATTTAAAAGCATCGTAATGATGAAAATCAGAATCATCAAAACATTTTTGGAACCCACGTATCCACAGAATTTCGTTTTTGGTACAGTCTTACCAGGTCTACCGAGCCTGCTATAAATTGTACAGATCTGATCAGTTCTAAGAATAATGTGAGTGGAGGAAGGAAATCATAATTAAGGGTTTCCCTTCTGCTGAAGCTGGGACAGGAACTGGAAAGGTGTGGCTTTTTTGGCTGTAAAGCTCAACCATAGTCTGGTGGAGCAAAACACTGATGTGTGATGATTATTGTTCTGTATAGTTTCTGGTTAAATTTAAGATAGGCTTGCAGTGTGTGGAGAGTTTAAACTTCAAACTACACTGTTTAAACTGGCCTGCCTCTCAATTTGAAAATATGGCACAAACAAAAAAAGGCATGTCTCATAAAAGCTGGTTTGAAAAAAAAACATTGAAGTGCGGTTGAATTACCCATACTATAATGGGTCACATAAATTCAGAATTCCACTCATAATTTACTGTACATTTCCACAGCACTAATTCCATCAGTTCAACAACAAAGCAGGGCTCCAGAATAACCATTTTCAACTATAGCACTACTCCTTTCAGTAGGGCAAAGGAGCACCAGCCCAAAATTTAGCAGGACCACTTAAATTGTCAGTTTGACAACAAATGGGAAGCAGAACACCTCCAATACTAATTGAGGGCAACACATTGAAATTAATTCTATTTTAACTTGTATGTGTTTATTAATATATGTATAAGTGCATTATTAAATTTCTTTTAAACCAGGCACTTATGCAGAAAAAACATATACTGTGAAAAGTGATTCTGCACCAAGTTATGAAATGTGGCTAAGGGAAATGGGGAATGTACTAAGCCTTGAAAAGATCAGATATCACAACAATGATAAATTAAAACACTTTGATAAGATCTGGGATCCTCTGCTGTTGTACATAAAGGGCAGAGTCTGACTAACTCCTAATGCTGTACACTATTGGAAACCTTGATCATTGTTTGCCAATGTTTTTGCCTTTTTTTTAATACTTGGTAGTGAAATACATTATATTCAGGATCGTGATGATTGTTTTGTCAATATGTGCTGTGTTCAGTCCATAACTAAAATAAAAATATATTTAAAAAAACAAACAAAAAAACATATACTGTAAGTGCTTTAGAGGACATTTTCAAGTGTCCCCCTGAATCAAGTCACATCAGAGTCAGACAGACCCCTGAAAAGAGTTCATAACAGCTACTACTGCTGTGTACAGTGACTCTTGTGGGCAATTTGACAGAGCATGCAACTTTATACAAACATTTTTTTTTTAAGTCCAGTATTACTCTA
This sequence comes from Diplodus puntazzo, assembly GCA_963678695.2. Classification (NCBI taxonomy): domain Eukaryota; kingdom Metazoa; phylum Chordata; class Actinopteri; order Spariformes; family Sparidae; genus Diplodus; species Diplodus puntazzo. The sequence goes on along the minus strand of OZ023175.1, from coordinate 22,393,564 downwards.
CATATCTCTGGTTTATCAGTTAAGTAACTGAACTGCAAACTGGACTCTCTTTAACTAACAGTGTGACAGTGGAGCAGATCTAGCGCGGATTGAATAAGCATCTTACTTCTTACACGTCTCATATGAGAAATGGCTGTATCCTCTATGCTGCATTTTTATAAACTATGATAATCTGGTCATCCATCACCTCTCGCACATGTTCAGGCAACATCTCACTCCCTCATCCTGTCTTGGGTTAGAGGCCTGGTGGGTGGAGTTACGAACGCACGGCACAGCATGTCATGCTTTAGTGTGCTTAACACATTGTGTTCAATTTACTTTGCTTTTACGTTTTTGTAAACCATTTTTTGAAAGATTGTGTTTTTTTGCTTTTTTTTGTTTGGTATTTTAAAATGTGTGTGTATATTGGGATTGGGTGTTGTTGAAAATCAAGCAGAAATAGTGTCCATTTTATGTAGAAAGGTAGGTATTATGCAATCTTGAGCTGCTACAAGGCTTTTCATGAGAAACAACAGTGCAGGTGCTGAGTTTCATTGGCAGACGCTTAACAATGACAGAAAACAGCAAAGTGGAATAGAACTGCTTACACTGAATAAGTGAGTGGGGGCAGTTTTTGTCTTAGGAATAGGCTGATAGATACAGAGCGGCTAGTACTGATAGAACTGGTGCTGTGGAAATGTAGTTTATGATAAATCTATCAAGACAACACGCAATCAATAGTTTTTACCGAAATATGATGAAATCTACTTTTTGTATTTTTGACCATGAGAATTCTCTCATATAGTTGCAACATTGGTGCAAGCTGCATCAATATTGGCGAAAGACATGCAAACATTTCTACCACCTATTATAAGAAAAGTCTGAGAGGTAAGAGAGGTACTTTTCAAATAATAATAATAAAAAAAAAACTGGTTAAATTGTAATTGGGAAGTGAACTAAGTTTGTGAAGTAGAAAATACTGTAACTCAATTTGGTTCAAACAAAGGATGTACAGACATGTCAGTCATGTCAAGCATTCCTCATTTATCGGTGCAATCCGGACTATGTACTATGTTTTTAACATCATTTATCGATTAAAAAAATTATATTGATGTACATCCCTTGTTCAGACCAAACTTAGTAAACTACCAGTTGTCACTCTAGGAGAACAGTTGCAACAATGTTCATGTTTGCATAGATTAATGTTGCTTTACATACATTCCTTTTTAGATACTTGCATGGTTGAAAACTACTTGTGTACGGAAACCCTCTGAAATGTGGGTTAATTAACAGCTGTGCCACAAACATTGCATCCTGTCCACTGCAGATGCTCTTTAAGACTGTTTTTTTTTATCTGATGTTTAACATATATATGGAAACTTGATTCAATCAGAACATATGTGCATCATTAATTTTTTACAGGAGATGTAATTAAATTGTATCAAACCGTTTCTTTGGTGTATCTGATAAATTCAAGAACTGCTTGTCTACAGTTATTTAAGTGGAACATGTTGGTGTAGCATTTTTCCTCTCTTGGTATCTGCATTGTCTACATATGTTAGATTTCTATCCCTACATTTTAGTGTGAAAAATACCTGAAGTAGTATTCACCTTTGTTTTATCTCTTTATCTTTTCAAATATCATGGATGTAGCAGTCTATATTGATGCACAGTATAACTAGTGGATAACTAATGGGTAACTAGTGGATTTAAAAAAGTGCACAGCTGTTTAGGGCTGAAAGTCCTATCTTTTTCATTGTACTATTTACATGAAATGCTAAATAACTTATTTTCTTGAGTAATGGTATGGGCTCATGATGACAATTTAACAATGTCTGGCTTGTTTAAAAGAGGCAAAGAACTAGTGTAACCCATATTATGCTTGTGTTACAAAGCTTATATACTTCATGTACTGACCAGCAGAGACAATAATTATGATGTTTAGAGAAACATCACCAAAAGAAATGTTACAGTCCATCAGCAGCATTGGCTAATACTACCTAGATTTGACGGGTGGGGGGGTTGACACATTTTTGGCCTGGCCAATCATCTGGTCCTAGCAGAACAATGATCGGCTTTAACAGTATTTCCTGCACTTACCTGGGCCAGTCATATTCTCAGTCGAAACAAGTTAACTCTTGTGACGTTAATGAAGTGTGTCATGAAGCTGTTGTTATAGACTCTAGGAAAGTATTTCCTAGAATGTTAGAGAGCTGCAGTTCTGCAGGATATTGTTGTTAGACACTTAAGAGATAATGGAACTGCATCTAAGGTCTCTGTTTTTTAAATCCAGTGATGAGATAATTAGGTACATTTCCTTGAGTAGTCTGGAGAAGTACAATTTTACTTAAGTTGAGTGTTTGCATTTTGTGATACTTTATACATCTACTTTCTTACATTTTGGAGGCAAACATTACACTTTTTACTCCACAATCATCAAATGAATTGGTGCGCTGTCATATATTGATCCATTCAGCAGTATAAAAGCAATTAAGAGTTCTTCCTTAACCAGTTGAAGTGATGACACTGGTGAGCAATGCATTAGTAACTATATTCTAGTAGTACATTATTCTGAAGTGCATTTTTTTGTTTTGGAACACTAAATGATAGACTAAAAGTTCTATTTTATTGAATTGTATGCTTAAATGCATTTCTGATGAGCTTAGCATGGGATTGTGTGGCATATCACATTCAAAATGATGATACCAAGAGTTTTATTTTGACTGTAAATGTATATCGGTTACAAATACCAGTTATCAGTCTTAATGACTGATAATCGGTATCTATCTTGATCATTTCATTTGACTCAACTCCATAAACAGATATCTACATTTGAATGCAGATGGAAAAATATAAAAGGCTGACTGAAGCGACAAGCTAGTTAACAAAAAGCTGGATGGAAAGATGGATTCTAAGATTGCACTTATGCCAATCTTTCCGTCTCTTTTGCTCTCCACACGGACTGCATTTACCTGCATGCAACCAAAGCCCAATCAAACATAACCTGTCAAGACTAAAAACTGACTACAAACGGAAAGCAGATTTCTTTCAATGCCAAAACTTGTCCCTTGCCCACGGATTCTACTTTCATATGTGGATTGGTGATTATAGAGAATTTATACCATCAAACTATTTAACAACTTCAGCTTTCAGCTTTATGTCGATCATAATTTTCCGTTCCTTTATGATATCTTCATGACTCTATGCTCTTGACAGCTGCCATTCAGACAATATAGATAAAATGTTGTGCAGAGTATGTCTACAAAGATTGCTGGAAATATGATTATTTTACATGCAATAGAACTGTGTAAAAGGAAATACAAGTAATTTATGACCTGTATAGTAAAGGAGTAAAGGACACTGTTTTTTCGAATCTGTTCATGGAGGAAATGCACAATTAGAGCTGGAAACTTTAAATTCAGAACACAAGTGTTTTTAAGGGTGTACGCACATTTTTTTGAACAGTGCATCAATGACAATTCTTGCACTTTGTGTAAGTTAGAGTATAAAATGTGGCTGCTCGAAAATCAACCATCATTGTTTATGACAATTCACTGTTTGACAGAGGTTACAAATGAATTCCATGCACTACCGTCTGAGCGAGGCTGGTCCAGTTGGACCTCACTGACCATTACATTTGTGAGTTGTTGCCTAGAAAAATAGAACTGTCCAAACAATGGAGTTGTTCAGCTATCTAATGATATGCTCCATGGTTGTAATATAGTGACAATTAGTCCTACACAACTGTTGTTTTTAAATCTCAGGTGATTTTTGTAACCCAGCTGAGTTTACATCATGAGAACAACTGGTCATTTTAAGAAAATCTGGGAATATACCTTTAAGGGAGGAAACAATACCCATTTATTCCACATTACAGCTACAAAGTGCAATGCACCTTTTTCGCTCTTTTTCTTTTCTTAACAATGTCAGTAGCACAGTGGCAAAGAGTAAACAAACATTGGGCTATTTTTTTTTTCTTTGATGGCAATATCTCCTCTGTAGACTGGAGTTTTACTTCCTGCAAACATTTCTGGGGTCAGAGCTGCTATGGGTAGGGTAAGGGTTTGATAGCTCACAAACAAATCAAATCTAATCTGCTAATTGAGTCAAAATACTTTCAACTCCTCTTTTAATCTAATAAGGTTTATATTCCACCACTGCACAATCATTTTGGTTGTTGAAATCAACATTTCTAAGCCCCCACTGAAATTCTACCACTGCTTATGTCTGCCAATTTAACCGCCAAAAGCAACGGCATGCTGGATAAAAATGTGGACCAGATGTACCGAAACATTTTTCACACAACCTGATACCATGCCAAATCATGTAATAGACCCACCAGTCCACATTTTTGTTAGTTCTCACCTTCTCATTTCGTGGTCAAGTTAGCAATAAAAAGACATGCAAATATAGGCAACAAAACTAGTTGGTTAGGGTTAGGATAATGTTTCAGGTCATGGTTTGGAATAACAAAAAACACTTCATTAAAGTAATCACTATTGACTATTTGCTTCACACAGAAAGCAAAGTCATATTTCCTTGCTACACAGACATTATGGCTCTTTATACCATGTTCATCATTTGCTCCGTTTATTATCACCCCCCTGTTTGGTACTGCACCTTCACATAAGCATGCACTTTTGCACCTAGGTGAGGCAAATCATCACACTCACAAGCTGTCCTCAGGTGATTGGCGGGTCTATGACACACTGTGGCATGACAGTGGGCTGAAGAGACACAATGAGAGTTGTCAGCTCAGTGATTCAGGGTATGTTGTCAACCTTGAACAAGATCCAAATTAGAAAAAATCAACCCAACATTTACTGGATGAGATCAACTTAAAGACAGAGAAAAACAATTGAGAGAAAGGGAAGTATGAGTCAAGTTAACAATTATCATGAAGCCTTTTTGTTGTCAAATTGGCTATATTGCGTTATTTAGATTACTGCATTCATTCCTGATGTAAAGATCCCCCCTTTAACACAGTAGTGGCTCTACTTTAATATTGCTATCACAAACACACCAGTGCAAGGGGTATATGCATAAGATAAAAATACAAACCTTTAGACAAATCTGGATGAGTGGTAGACAATGGATAGATGGGTAGACTGTATTATGCACTGAAGGATTTGTAAAAGTAGGAAATAAATCAGAGTGGCATATTTGAGATGTTTTCTTGTTGGGTATAAAAATACTCAAGGAGGGCATTTCAAAGTTGAGAGAATACCACTTTGCTGCAGCACTGTCAATTTAAGGGTCATAAAAAGGAATCAACCTGGCAACCATGAATGTCCTCAACTAATTTCATAGCAATACAGCCATTTATTATTTTTTAATTCCTTGCTATGTTAAGTCATATCCATACTGTTCTTGATGGCATACTAGCCAGTAGCTGTTGACCAATCTTGCTCTGGAATAAGGAGTTGGACATATTGACAGACTAACTGACAGCACTCTTTTGCATTTTGCCTCATCACTAGTATGAAAAAAACAAGGCACTGCCATTCATAATTCATCTCTAGATTTCAGTTTAGTTCTTTTTTTGCCATACATGTTTGCTGAGTAGCAGTTATTTATGCTACAAGAGCAGCTTCGCTTTAGTGAAATGTTTGCAGATGTTAAACTCCAGTTGTCCTTTTTTGAGGTACTGGTTTTATAGATACAGGTAACCTATCCAATATACCAGGTTGAAAAGGCCAAAAGCCGTCGGGAAGAATATTCGTGAGTATGAATCAATCTTGGAAACCCGCACATGCATCCTGTTCTCACGCCAGGCACCTGAGCGGCAGTCATCGAAGCAGCAGAAGAAGCTGGCACAGTCTTTACCATCCAAACACTCGTAAGCATAGTCAGGCTCCTCATGGTATGGCACAATGTTGTTCATCTGCAGCAGGGATGTGCCAGGTCGGATGTTCACCATGCTGGATGCTTTCTGCTGAGGAGGAAAACACACACGCAGGTATTTCAGTGTGTTACTTGTTCATGTTCATATGTATATGTATATATATATATGTATATGTGTATATATATATACATATACATTTACATATATATATATATATATATATACATAAAAATAAAAAAAAACATAGCACAAAAGTTAAGGACATTTGTGTTAGGTAGATTATTTCATTATTATAACAATGCTTCTTGGCAATGAATCTTTGGAAAGCCTGTTTATTTCCCTTTTAAATAGTGCCACATTTGATTTGTAAGCAACATTTGTGGGATGAGCAGTATGTAGGTCGTGCCCATGAAAAATGTGCCAAATCTTCTCAGCCAAACAGTGTATTCTGCTATTGACTCTTGTTTGGTGTTGTTTGGTGGATTGGACGATTGAAGTCTGAAGAAACAATACATATTGGCAATTTAGCAATGTATTAATTTAACAAAAAGGAGCCTCAGTAGTGTGTGGAAGAACAATACCACACATGAATGCCATACGGTCTCCAGTAAAATAAGATGTTTCAACGTATAACGTTACTCCGGGACCGCAAAGGTTTAAGCTAACCCCATATTTTCCAACCCTATGGAGTGCGTGGAAGGTATTTCATGGAGTGGAGGATAACTTCAGGAATAAAAATCTCTGATGTTGCATTAGTCTCTCTTACTCTACATTGAAAAATGTGACATTAATTAAAGGCTGTCGCACATGTATGGCTGCTACATATCTAACATTAATGTACAGCAGTTACCTGTCTGTGTCAGTAAAGAGGATGTAGATATTCTCATCAGAAGTGGTCCTCAAATGATGATGACTGACTCAGTGTATCCCCACTAAATAGTGGTGTACTCCCCTGCTGTCGGTGGAGGCTGCACAGCCATCAGCAGCTATCAGAGCCAAGTTCAGCCAACTATACCAATAGTTGTGAAAGGTCCTATCAGCGGCAATTAATCGGCCAACCTCTACTTTTTTGGTCTCAAAAGAAAACTACACATTGAAAAGAAACAGAAAAAAATAATGAGTGCTAGGTACCTGTGTGTTATTATTGGCTTTTGCCTTTTTGGTCTGTCTGTTGCTGGTGAAGTAGTGCAGAGTGCCGTATTCCATGAGGGCAGCGAAGGTGAAGATGAAGCAGACAGAAACGAACAGGTCCATTGCAGTCACATAGGAAACCTTGGGCAGGGACTTCCTGGAGATGGTGCTTAGAGTTGTCATCGTGAGCACTGTGGTGATACCTAATTGGATTGTCACAGATACACATTGGTATGTGAAATATGAAATAGCTTTTCCTCTACATTCATTTGAATGCTGGTGTAAATAAATACAATTACTTATGAATTTGACAGAATATGTAACAGCCAAAGTGCAAATCAATTAAATTCCATAGCAATCAGGGGTATTGCAACAAAGTTGGACTGTTAAATATGTTGCGTTGTGTTTCTAATTGTTTCTAGAATAACTGGTGCAGCTTTTTATGCTTTTACGGAACTGATTTAGGGGGCCCTGGATAACCCATAGACCAGGCACGGCTCCAGGATTTCAGTTTCAGTCATGGTGGTGGCAGTTTTGGCTTGGCCTCATATTTACACAGCTATGTTAACAATGTTTGCCTTCTTTTGACAGTTTCCAGTCTGTTATAACAGAGATGATATGCAGTGGAGGGCAACTAGCACATCTAGTTGATTTTGACACTATTCAACTCAAGTGAGCTAGTCTTACTTTAAACAAGAGAGAGAGCTGTCATTGCTGTCAATTCACAAAGTTATCCCAATAGAAATGCTTTATGCTTTCAAGGCAACACTGAGACAATAGAGTTGGGCAGGAATCCTCAGCTTCACCTCCCGTCTTTCCTACATTGTTTTCTAACTTTATCGAGTCTCTAGAGAAAAGCGATCAAAAGTGATGATCTAAAATTCTCATCACAAAAAATAACTATGTTGTGAGAGAGTGTGTGAGATCCCTCAGAAAGAGGAATAATGGTGCAGGACTACTGTTTGCAGAGTGGAGGCAAGAGGACAAGTAAGTTCTCATCTTTAGATTTAAATTTAGTATTTTGTTACTATTGTACAGAGTATTTAGTATATTGTTGAAATATACATAACATTGAGAAAGAAAAATAGAATTGTACTTCATCTAATTGTACAGTCAGTTGCTGACAGCATACAGACATTGATACAACTACTAGGCTACTTCTGTACGCCCTGCACTGAAATGTAATGCAAATTACACATTATGAGGCTCAGGACCTTTGCTCGAGGACATCCTCACTAACTGGACCTCTTTGAATTTTTGTTGAATACAGTCTGCTATACAGCATAGAGCAACACAAGTTTGACCTCAAAAGATTTCTGGATTTCAAGGTTCAACAATTAACTCTGCATAGCTGTGGGGCAATTGTGTGAAACACTCATAGCACAACTTTAAAGCCTTTGAAAATGTGGCTTCAAATGTTAGGCTTCAGAGTTTGGGTTGGCAAGTTATTCTAGAAACCATATTTACTATATTTGTAGAGAATATCTTAACATCCCCACAGCAATAAATAATTCAATAAATAATTCAAATGCTCTGACAAATAAAAGAAAAAAATCCATTATCTGCCTCTGACGCAGGCCTCTAATAAGCCCATCAAACCATTTCATTTGGCCCATAGGAAAAGATTAGACAGGCTACATGTCTACCTATGCACCTGCCTGCCTATGCAAGCTGGGTAAAATAATGTAAGCGAGTCAGGCAGTGTGCAATTGTGTTTTGGTTGGATAGGATCCCATTACTCATAGTAAGAAATGACTGAGAAAGATTGATGGGAAAAGTGTATGTTTTCAGGCCCTTACGGCCTTTATTTCGCTATTATATTTTGAATATTGATGGCCAGTACATTGATTTACAGAGCAAGGCATATTTGAACTCTCTTCAACTTGGTATGAAATAATAATGTGCCAAACCTAGAGATGTGCGGGCTGGGACAGCATCCTTATTGATCCAGAAGGATACCCAGGATAAAACCACAATCATACTGCAGGGTATGTAGGTCTGGATGGTGAAGTATCCCATTCTCCGACTCAGGTCAAAAAAGATGGTCATGATTACATATTCACCTGAAAGTTTAAAAAAAAGGGTGAATAGGAAATAAAACAATAAGACGGGAAAGACATTTTCAAGACGTTATCTAAGGAAGCATTAAATAGAGCACAGACTAGGATTTCTGGGACCCAGTTCAGGCTACCCATCTTAGATGAGTATGCATTCAGAGTGGCAACATGTAACACGGCGTGCCTACAATATCTTACCTGACTGTGTGTGTGCCACATCAGAAGTATTCCTCAACCCCACAAAGGCAAACTGGTAGAGTCTCCAGTACCGCTGGTCTGCCACCTCCACTGCCCGTCTTTGCCATCGGTACATGATCTCATTTTTGGGATAACCATCTACAAAAATCACGCAACACAGACACATGACACAAAGTCTGGCTAATACCTATTATTTCCAACACGAAGCTCAGATATGTCATTCAGTGTAATGTACAGCACAAGGGAACATTGCACCATAGCAAGCCAAAGGGGAGCATTAATGATGGGTCTGACCTGCACAGTCTCATGAAATTTCTTCAAATGAGCAAGATGTCTGCAAATGCAAATAATAGGCTGTGCACTGTGGCATGTGGTAGGTAAATATGAGCTTTAATAGACAGTCTTGTAACAGTCAGTGGGACATAGGTAGTTTGCACAGAAGTAAGCTGGTGCTAAGTCCGAGACAATTCAGTTTGGAAGCAATTGCTCTATCTGAGGTTTATAATGATAGAAAAGATAAATCCCCTTTGTCATTTTACTAGGGGTAGACGGATTATTGGCCCTGGCCAATTATCAATTGTACTTCGGAATAGAACTTGAGTAAATAGTACTAAGGTTTATTCCATCACTAGCTGTTTGAAATTTTGACACTAAAATCTTCATTTTTACTGCTAATGAATATTGGTCCCAAAAATCGTCTTTTAGTCTCCTTCATTTCTAATAATCGTATCAGTATCAGCCCCATAAAATCCATTTCTATCGACCCCTAATTAAAACATTGAAGTTGAAGTTTGTTGAAACTCTACAAGCTTGATTTGACTCAAGCTTGTAGAGTTTTTAAATTCAATTATGTCACACAAAGAAGGCTCATGTCGCCTGGCTTTATAAAATCTAAAATCTGAAGAATAAATTATTCTTCCAGTAAACACAAAAGAGGTATGCCGCCTGACTGGCTCTAGGATTACTAAAACATTTTTTTAAATAAATCACACAACTTAATTGCTTAATTCAATGATTTGTGTATTATTTCCCTGGGTTTTTCCACTGTTGTCCACCTGCTCTGCCTTAACTGTGGCTTATTTAATCAGCGTATCAAACCCCCTGTAGCTACGTGTGACAAGCCAACAGCCAATTAATTAACATGTGTGTAGTTTGGTTGCACCATCACCATGTGACTGACAACAACAAAGTATGGATCCCAGAGCAGTTCTCATAAGACCAGCTCTAGTTTTCCTGTTTGCCTAGTTTTTCTTGCGGTCTGATAGGGAGGTCTCTGAGCCTCAGCTCCATTGGCAGACACACTGACCATGTCGGCCTCTGTCCCAGTCTTCTGCTGCTCCTCTCAGGTTCACACATTCTCCAGTGCGGCTCTTCATTGCAGGAGTGTCTCTGGCTCATTAGGTTGAGCAAACAGGATGGCCGTCTGCTGCTGCTGGCTGCCCTGCCACTGCTTTTCCACCCGGTCTATTGGCTCTACCTACAAGCCAAGAGACACTGCTGCTGCGACAGCCAAGTGGTTGGTGTTTTATCAGAGTAACTACAGCTCACAATTTGCTGAATAAGCATACATGATCACAATCAAAAAACCCAACTGTCCTTGACAAAGTGATTTAACCTCTTAGAAAAATTAAGTCTAAGAGGTTTTGCCTAGTCTTTCAAGTTGATAAAAATAGGACAGGTCATTAAAACCTGCAGCCCACTAGCCGTTTCATGAGAACTGTGAGCGTTGTATGTTAGTTCAACAACCGACTGCTCCCTGCCAGTGAGAGCATCACAACTGCAGAAGGAGGCTCGTTTGTAAGCAAAATAAATGACCAGTGCTGCTGTTTTCATCAGATTTCGTTAGTTGTTTAGTGGTTCTTGTTGATAAAATTGCAACTGGTTTGTGCTCATTTGATGACATTTAGTGTGACTGTTTTGGTCCTGATATTTGTCCTCCACAACATGAAATGGTTTTCAAAATTTTCACTTGTGTGTGGAAGATTAAAATCATGACAAGACATGAGAGGCTAAAGCACAATGCAAGAGACGAATGAAGGATGACACAGACAGCATGAATCAGACTGGGAGAGGGTGCATAATTCATTAAGTCTGTCAGAGAAAATGGGGCTGGGTGACCTCCTCTCTCCGCTGGTGGAGCATATGATAGATTGGTACAGGCTGAGAGAGGGCAGCCACAAGCAGATGGGCCTGTCGGCAAGGAGAAGGAACAAGGGCTTAGCCACTATGCTAGCCCACACAGAAGCCCCTCTCTGGGTGAGTAACGGAAGTTGAAGTCGAGATGGCGGGTTCGAAAATGGGAGGGGAAAGCGTTTGACCACCTACAGCTTGAAAACTCCAGTGGACACGAGTGTTCATCCATTGGAAAGTTATGCAGCTTAAGGTAACACTCCGCATTAATAGTCAACCTGACAAAAACAGAATTGTGACAGAGAAAAAGGCAGGTCTCAGCATTGACTTTTTCCCTCCTAGGTGTGATTGCACATAATAAATGTACTTAATGTTCTCTCTGTAACTATACCAGCAAATGCAGAAAACATAATGAACATTATATCATGCTTTTATAAATCTGGATCACCTAAAAGAGAACTACACAATATAAATACAGATGCACACACTAAAGCTGCACAAACAACAAAGAGTTGATAGTTAAAAGTTAAAAACGGTCAGCAAACCAGGTGCATAACTGTCCTACCTCAATGTGTACATGACTCTCCCATTGCTCCACAGCCTCAGCAGGCGGTTGGGAGTGGTGATCCAGTGGGCGTCTGATTTGCGGGAATTTCTGAAGAATGTGTCGGGAATCCAGATTTTGCCTACCATGTTACTATTGAGCATGAGTAGCTTCATTGAGCTGTTAAACTTGAGTCGACTGTCATACCATGTCTGGGCAAAGAAGATGTCGATGGTGTATTCCTGCAACAGAGTTAAGAAATTAGGAAAATACAATTTCCCAGCAACTAGGACCACTAACCAAGCTAACTAGCTGATGGTAGCAAGGCTATTTAGGAACAGTTAGCAGTTAATTCAGCAACAAAGTTTATCATGTGATCATAAATCACATTGGTACAGTAACTGGCCTCCACCATCATTCTTAGAGGCTGTGTACTGCCGCAGTCTGGAGGTCGTAATTGAGAGGCTGCTGGTTAAAAGTAGTTGGCAATTACTTTCACAACAGGTAGATTAAAGCTGAGGCAGACCAGCCGGAGGACATCATAAAATATTACCTTGTTTCACAAAGTTGTCTTCTGTATAGCTACCTGGTAGGCCCAGTCCCCAGAGACATTCTGAACTGACAGCATCTGTCTTTTTTTAAACATCCAGTGCAGGGTCATATATTTTAAGAGAGTATTTGTGGAATAAAAAATGTGGATATGCCCCCGAGTACAGGATCAACAATCATCATTTCTTTACAGTTTTCAAGGAGATGACAAACTCTAAAATGTCTTAAGATTATGAAAGTGCCTGTCTGAGCAGCAATATATGAAATTCCCTTTATCTTTAGACAAAATGCAGAAGCCATTGTTGGGCTTGATCCTGGTGTATAAAAAATATAGAGAGAAGCGTGACAAAGACAGTAAAACATTGATTTGACTTTGAAGAGGTCATATCATGCTAATTTTCAGGTTCATACTTTTATTTGGGGGCCCTAGTAGAATAGCTTTACATCATTTAATTTTCAAAAAAACACATTATTTTTCTCATACAGTGCATTGCTGCAGCACCCCTTTAGACACTGTGTTTTGAACGCTCCATTTTAGCAACGGAGTGAGAGATCTTGCCTCTGAGCAACCTCTGGTGAGAGATGTAGCTAATCAAAGGCAGAGTAGGGAGAAAGGTGGTGTGATCCAAAATAAAGTGCTAAAGATGATAACCATGACTGCGGTACATCCATAAATGTTCAAGCCCTATTCTGATACTGAAACACAGGCAGAACAAACCAAACCACCTTCACAGCCAAGACTGGAACAGGACATTTCAGAGTGGTAAGTTATTTTTTTGTAAGTAACTTTTATTTCAAATAAAAAATGTACCTTTGCAATTTCTCTACATCACAGTAGCAACCATATTACCGCTGACTGACTGGAGTATATATATATATATTTTATAATATATACAGAGAGATCAGAAGAAGCACCAAGTCTCACCATGTTGATAGGGTCCACTGGTCCAATGCTGTTCACATATACAGCTGTTTCAATTATTGTTGGCCTCACTGAAACATAACAAAAGACATACCACGTTGACACAGGCAGCATCAACTTTACGTTGGACATTAGCTGACGTCCAATGTTGTCTGGGCTACAGCAAAGAACAGCATTCTAGCCCTGTGACTACAGATCCCAATGTTTGGTTCTTGCTAAGTTAGGTTAGGCCAGATATATATTAAAGGTTTATTATTGTTTTACATTTCCAAGTAGCTTTAATATTTGAGGTCAAGTGCAGTCAGTTTGGTGCTATGTTGGTGCCAAGTAAAAACTTCATTTTAGCTAACTTGCTGTCAGTTTTACAGTTAGAAATCCCCTCCCTCCTCTCTACGTCACCACATAAATACAAAGCATTAGTTGCCAGACATAGCAGCAAACAGATGGGTGCATAGAGCAGGACAGGACCGCCTCTTTATACTGTTCACTGTCCTGATTGGATAAAATGGGCAGGGATACCAAAAATAATGATTGTCTCTTTTATTGCTTGAACGGGAGGAGGACAGACATGGGTTACTGACCAAACGCCATGTTTTGGTGACAATCAGACTGTAAGACTATCGACATGACTATCAATGCTAGCAGCATGAATGACCAAAAACGTAATAGTGTGATAGTGATAGTGTTTTCCATGTGAAGTCACTCTCCTCATGCACCAGTTTTAAACCCACTGTAATATTAGGCCTTGCAGGCCTGGTTATTTATAGGGAGTAAATGATCAGATGCAGAGCAAGACGGCATTCAAGTAGCATGGCTAAATGATAGGTCACCTAGCTGGTCTATTTGCAACTTCTTTTTAATTTCTTTAACTTTTTTATGTTGTGTTTTGTAGTAACAGTTAAAACAAAAGCACTTTTCCAGAGGATGAACTTCACTTGCCTCCAATGTCGGGCCGTAGTTTGTTATCGTAACCCAGCAGCAGTTTATTTAAGATCAAAGTCACATCGCTCTCGTAGACCTTTGGTGATAGGACCCAGGTCTTGTTTATGGGAACATCTTCATAGTCCTCTTCTTCCTGTTTACTAGGGCCAAATGCTGCACTGTGTGAAGAAAGAAAAGAAACATTGTAGGAAGTCACAGGTACTTACAGTATAGTGCATATAATCCAGTGGATGTCTGTTAATACCAGAAAATATATGGTTCATGCAGATATGGGTTGGCTTTGGAGGAGGTTTTGAGCAATTCGATGGTTTTAGGGTGACCATACTGTACTGGTTTTTAAAACTCTAAACGTTTTACTCCATTTGGGGCTGAAAAACCTCTTACACAGCACTTAAGAAACCAGTATTGATTGCAGAACTGGCTGAAAGAATATTTCCTGTGATTTGTCGCTGAAGTCAACAGCCTCACAATCCCAACACCTGCATTTAGGGAAAGCCTACACCTGCGGGAAACAACCTCTGCACTCAGACAGAAATGGTATCCCCATCCTCTGTTTACCTTTCAGTCAGAAGGGAGAAGCATTGCGTGAGATAAGATCATGTCCAATGCTTTACGTGACAATGCTTGATTTAGTTCAAGATACCAGCAACAAGTCCTACACCCTTCAGAACATTGCCAATAGACCTAAACTTAAATTTATACTAATTCCTCCATCCATTTTCTGCCATTTATCTGGCTCCAAGCATACTCATCAGCTTAGCCCCAAATGTCCCTCTCCCTAGGCACATCCTCTAGAGGGATTCTGAGGTATACCCAAGCCAGATGGCTGATTAATCCCCCAACCATTACTCCCATTTTAAAGTGACAAGAAAACCTCCATTCTTAAGGTATTCAAAACGGTTTGAGAATATGCACACCTGACTCGACATCTACACGTGACATCGCTAATCACCACAGCTGTCTATATTATTGCTAATGGCTATATGCAAAGCTTCAACCCCACCATACTGTATGTTTATACTCTAATTTCTTCTGATTTTTTGAATCAATTTGTCCTTGAGTTCCTCAGATCTCGTTTGTATTTTCTGTCAGCAACCAACCACAGTTTATACAATCCGGTTCCTATTAACAACATCAGTTGTTGCCCAGTGTACCTTAATGGCCAAGTGTTTTTTTTCAGTTGTGTTATTATGGACAAAGATTATTTCTGAAATTGTGCTACAACCCTTGTCTGAACAGAGATCATTTTTTTAAAGAATAGAATAGAATAGATCTTTATTGTCATTGTACATTGTACAACAAAATTGAGATGCAACCCCTTATTAGAGAAAAAAATCATTGGAAACCTGGTGTTTTAGAGCCTTCTCATACCTGAGCCTTTTGCTCACAGCATGTTTGCCTCATTATTTAAATATTTGGCTACATTTATTATGAAATTATACACATATGACAGAACATAAGGAAAAGCATTTTGATGTCAATTAGTTGTTGTTTGGTGAGATAGTAGTAGACTGACTGTTTTGGTAATTAGTTAGATAATTGTGAGGTACTGAGGCGCTTTGTGTTAAGACTAGTTGTACCCGGTCAGGCATACATTTAAAAATTGATCACTGGTAAAAGTTACAAGGTAAATGTATTGTCATTTTTTTTTAAAAAAAAGGCTTAATCAATGAAATAATTATTCAGTTCTTGAGACTTGCTAGATCTATTTTAGACAATGGAGTGTTGAGGACTAGTTCAGGAGTCTTGTTTACACTGCACAATTTCACTGATAGCAATTTTCTGTATATATTCACTAGGTTTATGGTTGCTATGTTGAATGTTTTTAGTTTCAACATTGACTAGAGTAAATAGCGACACTATCTATTTTTAGTAGTAGTTAGCTCATGTTTCTCTTCTGTTTTGGTTATATTTATCTATTTGACTGAACAGCGCCCACTAGCCCTTTCCTCACCTTCTTTTGTTTGTGACCATTTTCTAAACTCCTGCTAATAACTTTAATGAAATTCACTTTAACCATTACTATCTTTTTTTTTTATTTTTTTTTTTTATGTTGCCTCCCTCTCCCTAGAGAGCTAGGTCATAACATTGTTTTGCAAAATATCATTGTGCCATAGCACTCTCCAAGGACAAAAGCAAGGTTTTGCTTATAAAGCATGTATTTGTCCTATGCTTACTTCAGCAAACAACACAGCATAAAACCAGCTGTCACTGAAAGCTATTCATTTTGTAATCACACCAAAACATTTCAATAATGCCAATTATCTTCTTTTGGTAAGCAATACATTTGTGAAGCTATACATTTTTTTTTTAATAAAAAGTATAATTGGAAAAGCTACAGAGGAGTAGAATGCTTAGTGAATCCCATGAAAAAAGGATAGGGTTAAAATGATTTTAGGATGTAACCTAGGAATGACACACAGCTGTAGGCAGTATTATGTGTTTTCTGCTGCCCTGCCATGCTGTGTCTATTACAGGCAGTTTCACACAGCTGAACTCTGTCTGTGCCAAGGTGTGCCACTGCTGTTCCCTCTTAATGAACATGGACCTGATACTGTAAAGAGACCCGAGGACTTGGCATTCAGCCCAGACTTCTAATAAAAAAAGAACATGACCGCAACCTCAGCATAATAACCCAGTGCAGAAGAAATTATCCTGCTACTCTTGCCAGAAAACCGAAAAAATACTTTATAAGTCTACTCCAAGTCTACTGTATCTGTATGTGAATCATCTTTAGAAAATAGCAACACTTTCAGAAATGTGGTTACTGGAAATTTAGACTATATTTTTTGTCATTTTCTCCATTAAAATTGGGGTTTAAGAATGGTAGTTTTGGTCTATAATTATATTTGCTGTCCATCCAAACAACTTGGTTGGCACCAAACGCGTATTAAGAGGCAATTTTAAGTTCAGCTTGTGGACACTAACATAGGGACAAAGGGAGTCTGGGTTCAACATAGGAATATAGTATGGTCTTATCTACATCATTAGTCACCCAACACTTACACATACATAGTGATTGGAACACTGGGTACGCAGATTCGTTGGCTATACTGCCACAGCCCACCACTCCTCAAAATCTTCAAAGGTGTGGATAAGTATATCCAAATGTGTTTCAACCAGGGCTGGACTGGGACAAAAATCTGCCCTTTTTTTTTTAGCTTAGACCGGCCCATCATAATTATTGGAGCACAACCGACTAGAAATGTATGTATGTGAATGTATTTTACTATTATCCCAAATCCAACTCTAATTATTGTGGTGAGGTGTGCATATGTTTATTCACTTGACTGGAAAAAACGCTCACAAACCCTTTCAATCCTATGGACAAATGTTACACCCCTGCTGACTTTAGAAGTCTATCAAATAATCATTGTGGAAAGCAACTAAGTACATTTACTCAACACATAGTTCTACCTCCTTAGGTATATTCTATTTCAAGCATAATGCATCATCAGCATCCTAAATCTCAGAAGTTTAGCGTCTATTGTTAACTCCACCACTTCTGTCTGCTCTGTGTAGTTCAATTGATTCTTTCATCCTTTTTATTGAAATCATCTCTAATATGTATTTTCTGAATTTCCCTGATATAGCAGCACAATTCTAATTCTTCGGGTTAAAAGGTGCTCCCTGCTTTAAAAAGCTATAACATGTTTTTTTTCTTTATATCAGGCTAAACCCGTCGCAGCCCGACACACCAGCAGTGAGATTCTTCACTCTCTTAGCACGCAACTTCTCTGCACCCAATTTCTTTGTCTTTGGTTGCTCCATGTTGCCACTCCTCATGCTCAACACTGTGAAACTAGTGGGAGTTACAGGTGACAGTGCAGGGAAGGGGTGGGGCCGCTTTTGTACTATATCCTGATTGGTTCAGTCCACTATCTATATTGAACACGGACCAATGGGCCGCCCCCTCTAAATTGTGCTCTTTGAAAAATAAAGAATAAAAAAATAAAAAAAAAGGAGGGCTGAGAAATTTCATTGGATTAGCCCAATGTCCTTCAGGAAAATCAACCAATGGGCCGTCGCAGTCGATAAAAATGATTTATAATATACTTTTTTGATTAAATTATGACAGCGCGGCATTGCCTGGTATGCCAGATGGCCAGTCCATGCCTGGTTTCAACACATGGCGGTCACAACCAATAACACTTCTTTTGGTTTCCTTTTAGTAGGGGTGTCAAGATTGATTCGATTCTCTATCTTTTTTTTTCTCCTTTAGCACAGATGGCTCTGCCATTTTTAGACTAGTGTAGTCTAGGATCATTGTTTTCCCCAATGTTTTTTTTTTTTATGCTATGATAACTCATTCAATTTTTTAAATCGTATTTCTCAAGATGGTATAAGTGGTGTCACACACACAATATGGTGTTCTTTCCCCAGTTTCTCAGCTGATCCACGCCTGTGTACGTATATGCACGCGCATAGCAAGCAGACGGTGGTGCAGCGAAACACCAGAGGTTGGTGCTGCGGTGTTGGAGTGTCACTCCATGGTCCCTGTGTGTGATGTGTTGGGAACCCACGCTGATCAATTGTCTAAATGGCCAACCTGCTATGTTGCTCTGTGCTTAGCATGCTGGTCCTTAGTAACTGGTTGTCCTCAACGGATTAGGAATAACAGTTAACGTGACGTCGTGAAGTTGACTCTGTCTCACTTTTTTTGGCATGATCCGCCGCAGCCAAAACGGACTACCCTCATTAAAATGAATGGAAAAACCTGCGTCTTTGAAACGCCAGATCCAATGTGAACCCAATCGCAGCACTACAACCTGCTCTGTGTGTTTTTTTTCCTCTTGGCTCGCCTGCCGGTCGTGACACTAGGGTTGATGCTCAAACTTTGAATCATCGATATTTCGATCTATATCTGACTTACAATCGAGACCCTCACACCTCTACCTTTTAGTACAGAAGTTCCTTACCATTTTGTACTTCACATAATATGGAAAAGGCCATAAAAGAAAACGGAACCAAAACCATTCATCACCAGCAACAGCTCCAAAATCCTATGATAGAACAAGGACTTGATTAAAATATGTAATTTCAGTCTTTAGCACTGAGCCATGGTGATTGCTGCTTGAGTTGAACTGAAGTTTAAAGTCACACTGAAAGTTGGTGAAGCAGACTTCCACTGAACCATCTCACTTTGATTCTTGATTCAACTGGAGCCCTGGAGACTTTTAAATATGAGTCACTGATTCTGCACCAGTTCAGCTTGTCTTAGCATGTTCTTCTCAAGGATTTTCTCCACTGTTATATGTTCCAGTGGTTGCTTGGCATGCTAAAACCAACAAAGTCTGTGCTGCCACCATTTTCACACTGGACAAAGGCCCACTCCCACTAAGATCTGGCTTCTGTGTGCAATGTGAATGTACATTGTCTGGATTTACCTCCTGGTCAATTGATGCTATGAAGTGCTGCTGGCTTGTCAATATTTTTCCCTCCATCTCTGTCAAACAGAAAACTGTTCAGTGGGCACTGAGTTTGAAAGACAGGCTGAAGTCAAAGATACTAAAAAAGTAACCATTGTCAGTATCTCCTGTGTGATCTGAGCTGCCTGATCAGTACTGTGCATGTGCAACTCTCTCAGTCGAGATCAGAAAGAAGCAAGAACCTCCATAAAGTAAACAACCAGGACTCTGCAGTGTTCCTTACTTTCCACCTAAAAGAGGGCAGATGAGATCTGTGTGTACTGACATCATCCGAGTGAAATAATTATAATAAATCTTGTCTGAAATATTCAAAAGATGCTACTTATCGTATCTCACATGTACAGAATGCTTTACAAAAACATTCAAAATACTGCAGAGTTCATATCTCCACCTGATCATATCACTGTTCACTCTGTATAGTAAACTAGTCCTAACATCTTCTAATCAATCAACCAATGTGTCTGAACGTAACTAATTGCCTGCAACACCTTTGATTTTTAGGACTAGAATTCCAGTCAAGCCATCCCCAGTGATGAATTACCACCCTGCCCTTAATTCTCATCTGCAGCTGGTCACACAGGATATTGCTTGTGTTGTGTCAAAGTATGTTCCCTTGTTCATGTGTGCATCCCCTTACTATCGGGATTTGAGACAGTTCATAAACCGCATTCTTTCTACTAGATCACTGAGTAATAAAACCTGTCAATGCATTAATAAAACTGGGTGTTTTACTCTTTTCATAGCATAGACGTCATAGAGTTTTTTGCTTTGGACAGTAGCCACTCTGTTAGCGGTGGGCATGTTACTAAAGCCATCTTTGCGACAGCAATCACAGTGTCTACCACAGGGAAATGCTAGGAGTGGCGAAAGTTAAGAGGTTGCTGCTGCAACTAATTCTTTAAATTACATATACCCCTCTCCCTCACTGAAAAATACAGGAATACTTATGCAACTTTTCTTAATTTTCCATGTGTCATGCTCAACACAACATGTTTCCTACATAACAGACGAGGCAATTCTCACTGTGTATATATAGGAATTGCATATTAGAACAGGATTGGCATCAGCACTTGTTATATCACAAATCATGCTGGTAGGTGCTACATGATTCAGCTGATGGTAATGAATTCAATCTCATTTTCACATACATTATTCTGCACAGTGACGCTCAAGCTTCACAGTGAAGAGAAAAAAACTACACCTATTGTACTGTGGAGGGTGTCTGTGGAGGATAAGAACCTGTCACACAGTTAGGGTTTAAGGGTTAACCCCCCCCACCCCCACCAAAATGTTACATGTTAGTTTCCTAATCCCTCTCTGCCTGAGGGAACATGTTTATAACCTCCTGTGTGCCTCTGGAGGAGTTGTGTCAAGTCTGAGAAAGTAACCTGGATGATGCCCAGTGACCATCTCAGCCCTGGCCTCAGACTACATAGGCAACAGAAAGCTGAAGAAACAAACTATGAAGAACACAGTTTGAAAGACACAGGCAACTACTGGGCAGAGGGGGCCTAGAAAGGTAATATTAAGGTGCATTGTGGGAAATGTGGGATCCAGGAGTTTGACCTCTAGAGATTAAAGTAAAGATATCTCAACCTCTGCTGCCACAATTTTAAACAGTGTTCCTAGAATGACAGCAGTAGAAGCTCTGATTGGCTCTGATCGCTCTACATGTTTAGCATTGACTACACAGATCCCTTCATGAGAACTGTAGGTAAGCAAGAGACAAAGCAGTTGTGAAATGGAACAGACACACTAGTTGATACACAAGACGCCAATTTTAAGAGCTTCCAGGCCCCAATGTAACTTTTTTTTGGTAATGAGTTTGTTGCTTAAAGAAATGTGATATCTACTCAGCTGATCTGGAGCTTCCTACCTCACATCTATACATTTTTCATCTGGAGCAGTGGGCCTGTCCTTACCGGACACAGTTCACACCTCTGTGATCAACTGACCGACAGAGGTTTTCTTCTGGGGGCTGATAAGTGAAGATCTGTGTCTTCCAAGGAGCAAAATCATCCACCATCCCTCCATCAGCCTGCATGACATTCTCCTGCTCTACTGAGACAGACAAAGGCTTGAGGCTTAGGACAGACCCGCTGCTGAAACTACAGAACTTAGATGCCGGTGTATTAAATCTATTCTTTTCATTCGTTTCTGTGCGCAAAATCACGCACAGATTTAAAACAAAAATGCAGACACATCACTCATGTTTTGTTAATTTTAGGGACATTTTCGGAGGAGGTGGAGGATAATCTTTCCCTCTGCGGCCCCAGCGAACACAATGACCCTTTGTACTGTGATCACAGACAGAGCACAACACGCAGAACGCAGCGATTCCTGACACGAAACCCCGCAGGAGGCGGCAACATCTGCAGCCGTTTACTGTGACCAGGCGTCCTCCTCTCATCATGGAGGCACCCTGCTCCTCCACATCAGTGCACACTTACCACAGTCCGAGGAGAGCGAAGAGCAGCCAGGGATTCATGGCTTTGTGCTGCACAGCTCTGACAACCAGCCGCTTCATTCTCTCCTCCACAGCAGGAAAACGACCTCAGCAGCGTCCTCGGGAACACAGAAGAAAATCCGGACTTAGCGTCTTCAGGTTCGCCTCTAACCGCAGCCGATGAGGGTTAAATGTAGCGACGGGAGGACGTGAGAGATGCGTCCATGATGTGTGCGTGTGTGTGTGTGTGTGTAGGTGCGTGTGAGCGTGGAGGGGGATGTGGCAGAGTGAGTGAGGCTGCCGGCAGAGCTGACTCTGCTCGAGTCCATCTGCAGTGCCGCTAACAGGCTGCTGACAGGCTGCTCTTCCAGCGGTGTCGCTCAAAAATCCGTTTGTTTTTTTTGTTTTTTCTTGCCATATAATGGCCGACTTACAGTCATAGATGTGTATCGTTATTCCCTGTTATTCACACTGATTGTTATACATTTTTAAAGCATAGCTGTATGCAGATGAAGGCACCTGCTGCTAGCTGCTCTGCACAGCCTCATCATGCAGTGTGCGGTGGCCACATGGGACAATCACAGGTTGTCAGCTTCTGAGCTGCTTGACCAGTCTGGGATTGGATCAAGCCCCTTGCTCAGGGGCACCTTGACAGATGTGAGGGGAAAGTGCCACATTCAGTCCATTCTACATATAATGGGTCCTCAGTCACCCAGCAGGACCATGGCCCAGGTTTCTAAGGAGGTGAAAGTCATGAGGGCTGAACATGCTTCACATACATCCTCACACTGCTTGTATGGGCATTGGATGTATATTATGAAGCAGTGAATTGTCCATTCTTGACATAATTCCCAATGACACTGCCCACAGTAAATCTAAATATTGTCCTTCATCATAATGAGATGCGTTATCATATATTCAAAATGGGGGAGAGGAGATTACAGATAGGTAATAATATTTTTCAACTAAATGAGGTGTTAGAAATAATTTTATAAAGGTTTTTTTGTTTTGTTTTTTGACTGAAAATAAATCTGACCACTCCAGTTGACATTAAAGGTGTTGCTCTGCTTATTTAGATTCTAGCTTATTTTGCAGTTTTATTAAACACCAGAATTAAACAGTCTTAGGTTTGGCTGTGGCTCAGGTGTAGAGCTTGTCACACATTCCACTAACTCTTCGTTTGTTTTCATCTGGTTTTGTTCGCATGCCATATTATTAACTCCCCTGTCGTTTCAGATCCTGCCACTCCCTCTTGCCATGCAAGCAACTCATTCCCCTCACCTGGGTTTCCCTGCCCATCACCTCACCTGCAGACCATTCCCTCATTAGTTCCTCAGTGTTTATACTGGTCCACTCAACTTGTTCTCTGCCAGATTGTGTTGTGTGCTTTCGCCAAGCTCTCCAGCATTCCTTATCCTGTTTTTGCCTGTTCTGTACCTGCTTGCCTGTTTCTTGGACCTTGGCTACCCAGCCTGCCCTGCTTCAGATTTGTGTGACTGATCTCCTGGTTTTGACCTTGCCTGAACTTGATGAGTAAACTGAACTTTCCCTGCTACTTTAACTGTCTCATTGTCGTGTTTTTGGGTTCTACCCTGCCAGTACCAGTGAACTTATTAATTTGTTATCAGGATATCGTTGGTTCAATTCCCCTGGTCTGCATGTCAAAGTGTCCTTGGGCAAGATGCTGAACCCCCAAAACTGCTCCTGTGCTTGTCGGCACCTAGCATGGCAGTACCACCATCAGTGTATGAATGTATGAATTACTGTAAGTCGCTTTGAACATAAGTGTCTGATAAATGCCCTAATTGTAAATGTAGTCTTCAGATTTGATCTAAATATATGCCCATTTTATATCAATATAGACCTAATAGGCAGACTATAGTCACAGCCACTGGAGTGGATGTGTATTTTCAGTTACAGTAAAGAATGAAGGCCTACAGGAAAAGTCTGATTGCATTTTCTTTTTTTAACCTCTGTATTTGTCAATGATTTGACAGTTATTCCAAAACCACTTCATATACTGCTGAAGACTGTATTGGACAGATGTCATTCCCTTAAAATAACATACTAATATACTGAAAACAAAAGTTATTGTCATGATTTTTCACTTGCTAAAGAGTTGGACAAACATTAAAAATGATTATTTTGCAGTTTAATAATTCATGCATGAAAGGGCTTGAAGAGAACCAAGCTGAAAGTATAAGACTAATTTCTAAAGAGCTCTGTACCTGGAGACATTTTCCACGTGACTAACATACTTACTTTCAGCTTCCCGCTCATGCCGCCCTGGGCAGCTGCCCATATTGCCCATATGAGGAACTGCCCCTGCCGGCATGTAGATGGTCACCCAAAGCAGTGGTTGGCAACTTAGGGGGCAGTTGTACATGATCGAGTAACAAGATAAATCAGAAGGGTTGCTAGTTGATTAAACGTGACAAAGCCCAGGTGTGTCAATTTTATTTTTTTTTTCTTTTACAAACTGTTCTTCAAACCTTTTCTTGTGAAATCTGTTGTCTGTTAAACCTAGACTTTCTCAAAGGAAGTTCTACCTACACTAAAGACAGATGTTTTATGTATTGGATATCATATGACCAGGAATACATTACTTATACACCTGCCAGATGAAATTCATGTGTGGGCTTGGAGTATTGCAGGCAGTCTGTGCTCTGGAATAATGTATATGTACTTGCAAACAGATTATGATTGTACAAGTTATCACAGATTGCAAGACAATTATAATCTAAAGTAATCACTGAGATATCTTGTGAGTATAGAATTGCATGAACATGAAAAGTTTAAATAATAAGTTACAACCCTGTGGTTTTCTTGCATTGCAATGAATTTTCTTTCTCTTCTGAAATGTCCTTTTTATATGTTTGACTTATCTTCCCCAGAATAAAGACTGGGAATCACACAGTAATATAGTTTTCTGTAGCCAACTTGGTCTAGTGAAGTTCTGTAAGATGAAGGCAAAGCGTCGGCAGTCATACGTGCACCATAGCTTAATTGCATTTCACTTTGTCGATTGGTTTTACTGTCAGCAGAGAGTATGAGTTGATGAGATTAATATTTATCACGACAAGATCAAACTGTCTCTGCATCTGAACGCTCATTAGTGTTCATCCTCACATGAAAGAATAGGGAGGGAACCTCAGCACATGGTAGGGTTGTATTTCGACCAGAAAATATAAATTGGCTCTCTAAGAAGGTATACATTCAACATTATCCTTGTGTCTGCTTGATGTATCTGTGGAAGACATCACTGTGGTTTTCTGAAGGGATGGTTTGAAAGCTGGAGTTTGGCTTCTCAGGGGAAAATGTCCTCTTCCTGAATGATAAAGGCGTCCTGTTTGTCTAGTTGTCCACAAGCACCTTGGTCTTGCTGTTAATGCATTTCAAGCGATTGTTGGGACACCATGTAAAGAAGCTTTCTATCTGTCCAGAAGGAGCTCTGGGTGTCTGTGACATCACTGTGTTGTTCTCACAGGATGGTTGGAGATGCCTGTAAATGATAATAAAGTAAATGCACCGAAATGTACTCACTTTGTCTGAAGCTCAATTTCGCTTCTTTTTAATCGAGAAAGTAATTAAAACACATCAAATTAACTACTTTGACCTAAACTTCCTGTAGAGAGAACATGTTTCTGTTGCCAAGCAACTGTATCAACTAATTGTTCACGCCTAAATGGCATGAAAGAGATGACAGAAACCAATTTCAAGAAATCCCACTTGCTTTTATCTTTTCATCAAATGTTCATCAGCAATTCTGTTATAAGACCACACAAAATCACATTTTATTTCCAATTCTCATTCAGCAAACACTAATTCAAGCATGTTGCTCATGTACAGTGCTGTATTATTTTGGTAGGCCTGCAGCTCAAAGGATTATCATTTTCCCTTCAAATGGTCTGGTTCATCCCACAATACTTTACAGGGGCAATTTGTAAAATATGGGAAGAAACATTTAAAATTATCCCCTGTCTTCAAACTGTGTTTACTGATTATACTGAATTCTTACCATTTCTGCCAAATTACACCTTTTGTTATGTCTGGTTCCATGTTGTAGTTTTGTCCCTGCTCTTGTCTTGGTTGTTTACCTCTCCTCTCTTTCAGATCCCCCTCCCCTGCTTGTGTGGTTTCGTCCACCTCCCTGATTGTCTGTCTCCGCCCTGATCACCTTCACCTGGTGTCTGGGTGTGTATGTATATATAGTCTCTTTCCCCTGTCCATTGCCAGTTCGTCGTCTTGTCCCCGTGCAGAAACGTCCCAGCCTTTTGTTCTGAGCGACGACTAGTGTTTCCTGGTTTTGACTTCAGCCTGTGTTTCCTTTGACCTCGCCTCTGCCTGCTCCCTGCCTGATTTGTTTGCCTCTACCGATTGACCGCCTGTGTACTGACCACCTGCCTCTGCCTGATCCCTGACTGATTTGTTTGCCTCCGCTGACTGACTACTTGTGTACCGTACCCGTTTCCAAGTAAAGACTGTTACCTTGCTCAGTTCTGTGTCTTGTCGTGCAATTGAGTCCAAACTATTGTTGTGGTTTACCTGGTCGTGACACCTTTTGAACACTTCATTGTCATAACATTCAGTAGTGAATAAAGATCTGCCTGGTGTAACTCTATATTTTACTTATTGTCAGAAGTCCTTTAAAAAAAACTAAAGTAACAATGTGATAGTCCATCTTTCAATATGTTCTGACTAACCCATCCTGTCTTAGGCCCGTGGTTGCCACTAAAGATTTAGATCTTGAAAAATATCCCAAAATGGCTGCTGGCCGTTGCAGTTTTAATGTTAATCTGTGTATTCATACCAGAGCTGATCTAGCACGCACATTCTTGTCAAGCTCCTGGAAAACAGGAGCTGGGCAAGTCATCCAACATGGAGTCTTTGGGCTCTGTTATACGCTTGGTGCAAAGTGTCATTACTAGTTTAGGACCAGCACAGTTGTCAGTTTCACACCCATGATTGATTTATGATTTATAAAACACACCCATGACTAATTCAGAGACTAAATACCACCACTTTGTTCTGTGCAGCGCACTTTGCGCCCAGATCTTCCACCGTATAACTAGCAAAATAAACTTGTACATGCCTTAAATTTCCTAGCTCCCATGTGTTAAAGACCATCTAAATAGGGCCCTTCTTCTTTATTGTGTCTCTGTGTGTTGCTGGCACTGTTCCTGACCTGTTCTTATGTAAAATGTCCATGTGGCCATGAATGTTTGGGTGTAGAGCATTCAGTTAAACACTCACAACAAATGTATTGATTGGTTGGTAACAAGCTAAAAGATTGATAAGACATTATTCACTCCTGTTACCATCAGATTACACTGTAAGATAGCAGTGTGTTTGTGTTTGTTTGTGGGTGCAGGGCTAAGTCCCTTGTTGCTGACTGAGGTGGCAGACAGCCCAGTGGTGAGAGAGGAAGGAGAGAGGTAAATTATTCACACATGATAAAACCATTGTGAACAGCATTGCCATCCCTGGGGCCGATGCTGTAGCTGTAATTATTTTTTAGATCTGAGTGGTGCTGCTGGGCATACACAAGGCTTCTCAGTGGCATTTTACTTTACACCGAGGAGCTGATTGTGTCAAAGGTATGGAATGTGATAAGAGCAAGCTATTAGTGCTAATTACTTTGTTGGGTTCAGAAACAATAGCCAGGTAATTAATGGCGATGTAATCCAGTGATGTGATATGAAAGAACATATTTAGTCTGACATTTTTAATTCTAATTAGCCACTGCCTGCAATGATCCATATCTGATTTGTATGACCTCAGTCTGCCAGAATTCATGTACATTTTCTCTAAAGACAATGGGCGCAATCTTTCACCCAGCGTCAGGCTGGGTTCCAGTTCCAGACCGAGGCAGTTGCCATTTTTCAAGCCAAGTGCCCACGTTGTGTAAACAGCAAATGTACTTGCGAACACCTTGGCACCCCTGGGCAAGTTGGTCTTAAAGTGAAGTGTGGTCAGTCGCACTGATGGCACGCGGCTCACTTGAGGCAGCCGGAAGCGTCTGAACCACAGACCAACAACAAGCTGGTCTAAAGTCATAGCATAACATTTTTCTTGCTATTCAAAGGGCACATTATTCAGATTGTAAGATGCACAATGTGCGTACACTCTGATTTTATGATCGGAGAATTCATGGTAACAAATACAGTGGCACATTTAAGCAGAAGAAATACATCTCTAGTTATTATTGCAGTGTATTGGATGGAGGTACATACTTTTTCTGTAGAGATGTGATCCATAAGTACATTTTTTCATTGTGCGCTACATGTGGTGTTCTTTGATTTCCAGTTTTTTCTTGGCCATAGAGCTATGATAAGTAATTTAATGTTTGTTTGTTCTGGTTAGTTGTTGATTTCAAACAAACAAACCTTGGAACAATTTTACCTAAATTACATCAGCATCTCCAGATCCCCACCAGAGGAAGTAATATCCTGGACCATGTGTATGCAGATATTACTGGCAGCTACAAAGCTCTCCCAAATCCTCACTTTGGACTGTCAGATCATAATTACCTGCTCCTTTCTTCTACTTACTCTCAGTTGCTAAAGCAGGTCAAACATCAGTTAAAACTGTCAAAGAGTTCATTTTATGCTAATTTTCCAGTCCATACTTTTATTTGGGGATCCTGGTAGAATAGGTTTTCATAGTTACATTTTCAAATTTCTCATATGGTGCATTGCTGCTCCATTCAATATTTGGTGAGAGTTGCACATGTGCATTACTTAGGCAGGATGTAGCCAATCAGAGGCATAGTAAGGCGGGTCATGCCGAGCAAAGTAGTGTGATCTAAAATAATGCCACTACAGCTGTAGCAACTGTATGTGTGCTGACTGACTGGAGTGTATATATTCTTTATAATTATATGAAAATATATATTTATAAACCATTGTTACATAGTGATGCACATTCCGGAAGTAAAGGCTCGACTCCAAACCAGGCGTTTTGGGCAAACAGGGGCAGTGTTTTCTGTAGGTGAGTGATCTCCCTTTGGTTTGGGGCTTTGGGCTTTTTCACTTTGCAGACCTTTAACATGCACAAGTCTGCTTCATAACACAATAAAGGGAAGTTAAAAAAAGAAAAAAAAAAACCCAAAAGCATAATATGACCTCTTCGAAGTGTGGACAGATGAAGCTACGGCAGCCCTAAAGGAATGTTTTGGGTGCAAAATGGTGAACAGAAAAGGAGAGAGTGGGCATCCTTACCTAGTTCTCTTGTGCAATGTGAAGCTTTGTGATGTTAGCCCTTTAGGGATTAAACTGGGTGCAGTGTATATAATTTTGATCCAGCCATTAAAATTTAATGGGTGGGGAACCTTTTTCCTATCGAGGACCATTTCAATTTTCATACCGTCTCTCAGGGGCCATGACTTTTTTTTTTTTTTTTTTTAAAGGTAAGCAGCTCACAACATAATTTTATGGCTGTTTTAAACTTCATTGCAATAACATAAATATCATGACTATTAATTAATGTTTTAGCCAATTTTAATTTCATCCATCTCAGTGTCAGTTTCCTCTAGGATTTTTAATTTCAATTAATTGGATTAAAACACTATGATACACTGTATCTTAGTGTTTTAATACAATTAATTGTCTATTCCTGTTGGTTTTTATATTCACTGATGTTTAGCAGTTTAAGCTGTAGATAACCTATAATGTACCTAAAATCATTTCAGAGCATTCTGATGTGAAATAAAAATTAAAAAAATCAGCGCTCTCAAATCTCATATATCAGCTTTAAATTACTCGAAAATGACAGATCTGAGCTGTCTTATATAAGGTTGTCTACTGTCAATCTGAGGAGAAATTGTTGAGTGGATACAGGGAGTTTTTTTTTTTTTTAAGGCAGACTGAATATAGCTCCAATGTCATTTTTCAAGTGATTTGAGAGGGCCGTATTTGTTTATTTTCACATCAGAATGTTCTGAAATGATTAGAGGTACATTATGAGGTTGTCTGCTGCCAATCTGAGGTGGAAAACTTACTTATCAGTATCATTATCATATCAGTGTGACCTAATATAATGCGATGGCCGGAAGTGCTTCTCCTCGGTGAGATGTCTGATGTCAGGTGGCAGTGATGACGATGCTGCTCTCAGCTGGTTGTCCAGGTTTGGATCAGTCGGTCTTGAGCGGAGCCGAGTCTTTGCAAGAGTCAGTTTTGAAAAGAAAAACTGGAAATCTCTTGCAGAATCCTTAAATGATTTCTCAGTGTCTTGTGCCATGCCAGTAATCCGATCTGAGACGGTTCTCCGAGACAAACTGACACTTTGGAACAGCTTGATTTTTTTCTGGCGTGCGCAGCTCCACAGCGGCAACGAGGCACAAATTCACCTTCGGCATGAAGTTTCAGCTTCTTTTAGCTCACTCACTACGACGAAGCAAGCCTGAGTCACGTTGTCCTGGTCTGCTCGCGGTTTGGATAAAACTGCTTGCTGGCCAATCAAACTCGGAGAGTGGCAACTTTATCCACGCGCACTTGTCCTTTTAACGCATCCAGTTTTGCATGTTTTGCGATATAATGACGCTCAAAGTTTGAGTTTTCATTACTGCCGGAGTGTCCCCACAAACCAAAGAAGAATTCATTCGTCTATTTATCTTTGAAAGAGCGACACTCTGCACCAACTTTTCTTTTCTTACTCGCCATCTCCCGTTTTAGCCAACGCGAGTCTCCTCTCGTTGTTGTCACCTGTCAATCACTGAGGACACGACGCGATGAGATCACACGCGATGACAGTTACGCTGATGTTGTGTTCAATGACCTTGGTCATGGCCCGGAAAGATGGACACCCGCCCCGGGGGCATTTAATTGCACATTTGAAATAATTTTTCCTGAATTAATTTTTTGTGAACGTATTTACGGATTGCCTCGCGGGCCGGACCAAACTGTCTCGCGGGCCGTATATGGCCCGGGGGCCGGAGGTTCCCCACCCCTGCATTAAATGATTCCCCAAAGACACATTTTTGCTTTGTGTATATGAGAAATGACCAGTTTACTCTGTGGACGGCCTTTTTTTAATGAGAAAAAATTTGCATGTGTTACTGAATCAATGATAAAGCTGGTTTGATTAGGGTGGATTTTGAGATGATGTTGATTTCCTTCTATTCTGTGAGTGAGTGTCTGTAGTTGTGATAAAGATAAAGAAAATAAAGAACACAGCAGGAAAGCCATCAGTGCTCTGTTGTTTGGCATGACCTTGAGGGCAGTGTAAAGTACGATCTCTGTTATCAGTGAGTCAATCGTGTCAATGTGTTTCTTACTGAATGTGGTAAATTAATGTTGTTAAGTAATGAGTGGATGTCTGCTATGTTCTCACAGATCGAGGGGGTGGTGATGGTATGATAGCTAACGGCTGTGAAGCGAGAGACCACTGTTTGAGACAGCATTTCAACATTTATAGGTGTGAAAACACCGGATATTTTGAATGAGACTTTGGGTTATTGGCAACAATATCAGATAGTGTTAACAAGACTCGAGGACAATTTCCAGCCGAGTTTGTGGTGACACCACCTGTGAATCCAAAACATGGTCTTGTCATAATCCTAATGGCTTTTGAGCAAAACCAAAAGAGGCCATACTCACAACATTGTCACAACAGCAAATTCAAAATTGAACTTTATGAAACTTGAAGTTTGAACATAAAGAAATGCCATGTTACAACATATCTTTATAATATTAATTCTGGTGATTGGGTTGTGTATACTGTAGAAGGATTTAATCATGAAATGATGTGATCACACATACTCTGATTCAATTTTACATTTTTGTCAATAGCTGACGTGTGCAGAGCTTGTGGGGTTTGAGTTTCTGTGTGAGTGGGCAGAACATCCAGTGAAAAGCTGGCAAGCAGTAGGGATAAGGTGATGCTGGTGCAGATCAAAGGCAGGTGGTCAAGTGCAGAGAACAGCGTAAATGTGCTGATGTGCTGTGGATGCTGTGCTGGACCTGATTATAGCCCGTTCAGCAACACTCACCATTCAGCAGAACCCCTCTCTCAGCAATGCTGTGGATCTAAACACTGTTAGGATTTGGACACCTTGTATGTGTGTGTGTGTGTGTGTGTGTGTGTGTGTGTGTGTGTGTGTGTGTGTGTGTGTGTGTGTGTATTAAGGATGTATTGTCACCTTTGTGTGAAGTAACCTGCACAGTGCAATATTTTAGCCCTAGTAGCAGTAAAGTGAAACGATGCATGCTAGCCATAAGCCATACCGCCATGAAGCTTTCATATATTTACATTCCCAGGAGATTGAATCTCAACACTTCTGCTAATCTTTTTTTTTAATGCTGGCATCACGCTGAAATTCCAAGCTGCTGCTGCTGATGAAAGTACAGATAAACTAATCCTGTGGCTTTACTAATGCAGGCTTTCAGTGCAGAATTGTTGCAACCCTCCTCGTAACTATTCACCTCCACTTCATCATATCCAATGCCCAGGTCAAGCTCATCAGAGTCCGCCTCATCACATCCACATGCTCAGCCATCATCTTCATCCCATCAACACCACTAGCCTCTAGGCTCCATCAAGGGGTTCCCTACACTACTCATGGCTTCATCATCCATATTCAAATATAATGGATGTCAAGATGGGGCCTCATCACCTAAAACTCAAATTTCTCATCCAACTTGCACATTGCAATAAATACATTTTGACAACAAAGTCTTCATCATGGCATCAATGCCCTCAATGATTTTCATTGAAAGAAAGCTGGAGAGTCACTGTTTTGCCATTTCTATTTGTAAATTTTAGCTATATTTGACACACAGTCCAATGACACACAGTTAACTGCATTGATTTAGAACTTAGAGGGTCCCAAACTTTCCAGTAATGTAACTCTACTCTACAAATATGAGAGAACATATCAGAAGATATAATGGCTTAGAATGCAAAACTGTGATTTGACAAAATAAGCATAAGTCAACTTCTCAACATTTTCCCATGTCTACAACTGTATCTCAAATATTATCAAGTAACCTAATTATGGATTTTCAACCGCAATTTCGGAAACTAAAACCTCCTGTCTCAAATATGAATGTCCACCTTACTCTTCTCTGGTCACTCACTGACTTCTGGTCATCGACCTTTCCCCTCTTCCCAGTGTATGCTTTAAGGGGTTTTACTCTGGTGTGAACAGACAGGGTCTAAGGAGGGACTATGTGCTTATGTTTTTCTTGCTAACTAACCTATATGGTTCACAATTGTCAAATCTGAATTTCTGGAGGTCTGGTTTTATAACCAGAATCTAAAATTGTGCTAATACTCTTATTTGTTTTAATTTTTCTTTTTTTCAGTTTTTTTGTTTTCTTTTCACACATGTTGGATCTGATGGTGCACCTTAGATTTGCCTAGCTAAAAACAGGAAGACACTAGGAATTTTTGTTAGTGCATTTCACAAGTTTGTATTAGTGTTGATATGAATCAGGAGGAACTTCTCCACTCCAACATTTAAAGAAACACAAACAGGGTCAAGTATGCAAGAAGGAAAAATATTGATCTCTAGAACAATTTTCATCTAAAAGATATCTACGTTGAAAAGTGTGTTTAACAAAGCACAGGGTTTATATACATATATTTGTATAAGAAATGTATTTAACAAATATGCAAGAAAAAAATAAAAACTTTTACACAAATTGAATACGCAAAATTCAATAATGCAATAATTATTGACATGGTAATGTCTTCTAACAGAGCACATTGGATGTGATTATTAAATATGTCTAGGTCCATTGTTCCTGCTACATTGTATATAAAAAGATTACAATTCAACAAAAAACATTTAAATAAACACAAAGACACTGTTACAAAACACATAAAAAACATATATATTTTACACACACAGAGACGCAGTTTCTCACACATTTGTATCCATTCAGATTTATCTTCCACAGTGTGACACAGTCCATGTGAGGAGGCAAAGTGGAAAAAATTCTAAAAAGCTGTACAAAAGCTACAGAGTGAGCAGCAGAGCACCATGTAGCCCACAGTGTGAGGGTGGTGAAGCTGTAGTGTGCAAGAAGCAAATAATCTGATGTTAATGTGACAGCCTGCAATTGTCCCATAGAACTAGACTACTTCCCGCAGGATCAGTTTTTGCCCAGAGATAACTGTTCTCTGTAAATCTACTGAGGAGCAATCAGATAACAGTGGGGAGGGCACAGTTGACAATTAGTGTTTTATTTTCAAGTGTCGACTTGCTGCTGCTGCTGCCCAACTCCCTACTGCCTAGTGAACAGAGAAGTTTATTAATGACAGAAATGCCAAGAGAGCATAAAACTCATCTTAGTGCAATAAAATCTATGCAGAAAAACAAAGATCAATAAGTGTTTGGCGTGGTAAGAGACATTTGCTTGTAATTATGACTTCCGTCAGACATCAGTATTACATTTCACAATTATGACTGTTACAAAATAAAGTGTGACTGACATTAATTGTGGGCTTTTTCATGTCTTGAAATGCCCACCTTTCAGTTTAGGATGTTTTTTCTAACCACGAGTACGTTGAAATTTTAGATTTCTTTCTGTTTCAATTTTACATTTCTTTTCGTTCAATTTTACATTTTATGTCATGACAACACTGTGCTCATGGTCTGATTCAGTTTAGACATAAAGAAAAACTTGATTGTGGTTAGGAAAATATCTTGTTTTATCTTAAAATACCTGTTTTTGGATTAGGAGGGATTTTTTCCATGCACCTAAACAGCTTCTCGCAGATGAAACAAATACCAACAAATGTTTAATTCCTGAATGGGCTGTATGTTTAAATTGAGCCCCTACAGTTCATTTGGCAGGATTGAGGTCTTTAATGACTGGTTCTCTGTTCAGGTAGGTGGCCCAGTAGACCAGGTTAAAGCTCCCGAACAGCACAGGGAACATGATGCGGGATATGCGGTCGATCTTACTGACGCTGTTGAAGGTTTTCTTGTTCTGCTCAGGTTTTGTTTCTGCTGTCTTGTTGGCATCACTGAGAGCACACTTGGAGATGGTGGGCAGCGTGGAGTCTTTTGTGATGTTGGGAGCATAGTTAGCCACAGCAACTGCATAAGCATTGTTCTTCTTCATGATGGCCACTTCCTTTTTCTGCAAGGAGAATGGTTCAGGGTTAGAGACCTTTAGAAATGATCATTACTACTGTAATATTGTGGTGCACAAAAAAAAATGTGAGCATGTTAAAGATTTTCTTCAATAATTGTATTTTTTACATGGATAATGCCCACTTGTCAATGTGGTATATTATAACCAAGAGGCTATTTTATAATCTATTTCAATAAACCAGATAACACTCACTTCTACATAGCTGTTTTTTGAGTGAGTCTAAAGCTACTGTCAACAAAACTCCAAACGTCCTGCAAGCATTTGACATAAAATGCCTATCAGAAAAGGATTAGTCCATGCACTGAGCTTCTGAAAGACTGTTAATGTGACACATACAGTTAGCCAGTTCTCAATCCAAACATGTCACATAGCAGCCTGATCAGTGGCCTTATGCCTCTAAGTTGTACACCCCTCTACCAATGCTTCTTGAAGCTCCTCTCTGGTAAAGTAGTATAACGAATGAAAAATGTCTGAGTTGGGGTATGGTTGGAATGGTTGAAGGGGTCATACATATGTTTTAACCCAGTGTATGTGTGTGTGACCAAGTGTCTGATTTGTTTTTAAGTTAGAGAACGTATGTAACAGTCATTTTAAGTCAAATAATTGTTTTTTTGAAACTTTACCTCTATTTTTTCACAGCTAAATAACAGTCCAAAACTCATTATATGCTATCTGTTTGTCGGCAAGCTTTATCTTGAAAATCTAACCAGATGTAGAATATTACATATTATTGCCAGCTTGACTGTGGAGACCGTCAAGTCCAAAACTGACACTTCTGGGGTAGGTAAAGCGTCGTAGTTTGAAGCCGGATTTGAAGCTGAAAGCCTCTGACCATGCTGTATTTGAAGTGAAAGCATTTTCCATACAGTATATGCAGGGCCTAACAAACAACAAAGGTACTGTACTGTACTATACTGTATATTGTACATAGAGAGTGAGTGGGGAAATTGTTTCTGGCAAAAGGAGAAACTGGGAGTTGCAAAAAGATGAGTATAACCTGACTATATTGGTGTACTAATGGAATTTGTGTTGTGGAAACATACATGCTACTATGTGAGAATTAATGGTGAAACTCAGGATCTCAAAGAATCCTGATAGAAAAACCCTTGGGTGTTTTGTTGATGTTACTCCAAACATTCTATTTTGATTTTGATTGCTTTCAACTCTTTCACACACACTGATAAAGACAAGTATCGCCCCATTTACACTTAACCACTGCATCTTGGCTGAATTGAAATATGTGTCTCAAAAAACTGTGACTGCTACCCCAAAACATTAGAAATGAAATGACATTTGATTGCTGAGGCGCTTCTACCATGCCACATACATCACCCTCTCTCCTCCCAAGTCTCTGATAGTAACCACTTCCAGTCTCTTGTGCTTAATGCTAATGGTAGCTCAAGTGATACTGAAATGTGCTGTCTGTCTACCTGTTTCCTGCATTGCTTTCTGGATGAATCATACTAACCTTATTGCATGTCAGAAATTAGTGCACTGTTGTGTCTCTGTTCCCAAATGAATCAGAGCCGCGATTCTCTGTTGTAAAGCAGGAAATGCATCGATGGCAGGTAATAACATAAATTATGGATAAAAACAGGCAATTACCACTGCAGCTGTTGAGTAATGTAATTAGTGACACCTGTGTTTTACAAGTCAAATGATCTGTGTGAGAAAGCTCTATTCTTTAGTACTGCTCAGTCAGACATAAGTGAGACTGAAAATCAAGGCTACAACATTGTGTGTGTAGGTAGGTGGTATTCATCTTCTGTTTTCAAATCATAGCTCATGAAATTCATTCATTAATTCATTCAACCTTTGTTTAAATCTAAAAAAAAAAACACTTAGGGTGAACCAGAAACCCTTTCAATATTGTGTTAGAGTGATAACATGTAGACCAATGTCTGCAATATCTCTGGCTCTTGAGAATATCGTGAATTTAGTTTTGTTTTGCATTCAGGACTAATTTCAGGTTAAAAAGACAATCTTGCAGTTTGTCAAAAGTTGGAGAATTGTAATGGTTTTATGTGCAGTCTTAGAACAGCAGTACAGGATTGTATCATCAACATAAATATGGGCCTTACAATTTGTTGCAGAGGATGTACTAGTGTTGATATAGGTTGTGAATAAGACAGGACCTAGTATATAACCTTGTGGAACCCCTTTAGACAATGGTAAAAGCATAGAGTGATCATTTCTTACAGTCACACACTGTTGTCTATGAGACAGGTAGTTCTTGAACCAATTACAAAAATCAACATAACTTAACCTCTGTATGAGCAAAGCATGGTCAGCAGTATCAAACACTTTTGTTGGATTCACAGAGAGGGCAGCACAGTATTTCCCTTCCAACAGCAGATATAATATCATTAGTAGCTGAGGTGATAGCAGGAATTTTACTATGCTTAGCTCTGAAACCAGACTGGTGAGGACACAGAACAGGATATATTTCGAAGAATGAGTTGAGCTGATTATTGACTAATGATTCCAGGACTTTAGCATGACAAGGCAGTTTAGAAATCAGTCTATAGTTGTTAATATTAGCTTTATTACCACCTTTATGCAGTGGGACACCATGTGCAATTTTCCAGATCTGAGGGATAACCCCAGAAGCAATGGGTAGATTAAAAAGATAAGTAATTTCATCAGAAATAAATGGAGCAAATAGCTTTAAAAAACATGGGTCTAGTTGATCCTCCCCACATCTCACAGATCGAGATCTCATGATAGTACACATATTTTCAGATTGGGGGTGTCTTACACTTCTTCAGGATATCAATATCTATTGGGTCCATTACATTAAGCATCTATAAATTCACTTAGAAATCATGGGAAAAGTATGCTCCTGAAGAGAAATGTTCCCTTTAATTGTGTTAATGCACTACCTTGTCATTGACAATACTCTTTCCATCCCAGGCCCAGCCTCGCTTGGTGAAGTAGTTTACGGTAGCAAATTCAATGAGTGCAGAGAAGACAAAGGCATAGCAGACAGCGATGAACCAGTCCATAGCAGTGGCGTAGGCCACTTTTGGCAGTGAATTACGGGCACTAATACTCAGGGTTGTCATCGTCAGAACTGTAGTGACACCTGGAAAGAGAGGACAAAAGCATATAAAAAAAAAAAAAAATCTGTATTTTTAGTAAAATGCAAACAATCATTCCACCATCTTGCCCAGCAGTACAGTATTGGGAGAAAACAATTTTTCGAATACCTACCAACTGAAATCATAGATTCAGGCCACATGTAACAGTACAAAACTATCTTGGTGCCACTACCTCAACCCAACAGGAAGTCAAACATTTTCAATTATTCTGCTAATTTTCTTGCCTTTGGGACTACATTCTCTCAACCGTACAATGGCTGCATTCCTGTGCACAGGCACAAATGTGCAAGCCCCATACTGTATTACACTGCTGTAAAGCACAATAAATGTTGAAAATATACAGTCCACTTAAACAGATATATATTTTAGGTGGGCCTTCATTTAGATAGCTAAAACATGACTTGCTGTCGGTGCTGTTTGGCAGAACAATGCTCTGCTTCTCTGTTGGTACTATACGCTGCTTCTGCATACATCCAAATGGCAACCAGAAGTAAGCCTCATCTGTCGTTATTTTATTTACATAATATTTTCATGGTCTATCCTTGATATTCTTGAAGTTCATAACTCAGTGTTTTTAGACCCTTGTCCTGGGAGCCCCTGCCATGCATGTTTGATATTTCCCTGCTCCAACACACCTTATGAATGGGTCGTTATCAGGCTTCAGCAGTGCTTGATGATGATCTGATCATTTGAATAAGCTGTGGTGGAGCAGAGGACATCTTAAATATGCAGGGCAGGGGGCCCCATGACCAGCATTGAAAAGCACTGGCATTACTCATCAACATATAATAATAATAAACATATATAACTCTATAGCAGCTTGTAACAAGTTACAAGGTGCTTCATAGTAAGTAAGAATGTGAGCTTATTAACGGTGATTTTACTAATGATGCACTGATACCTGCAAGGGCACATCATGAATCATGAAGCAGATGCCTCTGTTACTGAGAATAAGTCACAAAATGCCCTTCAACACAACCTTTCATTCCTGCCCTGTTTGTCACAACAGATAATGACTGGGCTTATTATTGTGTTTTATATTTCAGTGGATAAATGGAGAGGGAGCATTACGTTGTCCCCAGACAGGTCCCTGACATTTTACCAAAGGGGAAATCAGAGTGTTGGTGTGGGTCCACTGTCCCTTGGCAGATAAGCAGGGTGAGGCCTCATTGGAACCCTCATCTGGTGGCCTGCCTGCAGTGTCCTGATAAAATGTTCATGTGTCAGCATGAGCAAAGTTTACAGTGAGGAGTGCAAACATGGGCAGGTTGAGGTGAGGATAGGATGAGTTACTGTTCATGGCGCGCTGTTTAGCTTCATGTGCTTCTCCGTTTCATCACAATAATGGATAAATACAGCAGTTACAGGTATTTCTAAATAAAAGACACAGACATAAATTAAGGTTCTCTTTGCTACCAAACACTGTATATTACAACATAATGAACTTCCTTTCTTTTTTTACCACATTGTTGAATAAGTGGCCATTAATTACACAACAGCCGATGTCATTTATGTCACATCGCGGTGAGGGTTGTCTCATTCTGGGTTTTTGCATCGCGTCTTCCTGTTTTATTTTGAAAAGTAACTCTCCTCTCATTTCAGGTCACTTGCCCTTCCTCATGTGTCGCCGGTCTGATCGTCTCCTCCCCTGATTCCTGATTGTGTCCACTTGTTCCACATTACCCTCATGTGTCTTATAGTCTGCATCTTTGTCCTGTGCCAAAGTGTTTCATACCAGTCGTGCGCTCCAGCCTGTCTTCACAGCCTTGTCTCAAGCCATGTTGTCCAAGTTTGTATTTCTGTATCTTGATCCTCTTAGAAGAGTGAGTTTTTGTTTGTAAGATGTTTTGCTTAGTATTGAAGTCAGTTTAAGTTTATAGCCGTTTTGTTTGCCTCCGTTGGAGTGCCCTTTTGTGTATTAATTTTTACAGCTCAGCCAAGAAGAGTAGTTAAGTTTGTAGCTGGTTCGCTTTCCTCCGTTGGATTGATTTTTTTGTTATAAGTTTTTCATAGCTAAGTGTGTCAGAGTAGTTTTAGTTCTTAGCCTTTTTCTTTACCTCCCTGGGAGTGATTTTTTTGTTATAAGTTTTTCATAGCTAAGTGTGTCAAAGTAGTTTTAGTTCTTAGCCTTTTTCTTTACCTCCCTGGGAGTCATTTTTTGTTACTTAGTGTTTTGCTTTGAGGTCTTTTGCCTCGTTTATTCTCAACACATCCAATTATTCATTATTCTTCACATGTATGACATGTGATCATGTCAGCATGACTGATTCTCACTAGTTCTGTAATCCTCAACCGTTAGCAGCCTATACTTAATGGCCATTACTCTGGTAACTCTAAGTGTTCTGATTTAACTGGCAACTGAGTGTGTATTGAATGTCATCTCATACAACAGCCTTATCATTTAATTTTGGCTTGGTCAAAAGCCTAAGACACAACTTCAAAACTAAGATAACACAGTACTAAAGCACACATTACATGATGGCCAAGGTATAAGCCTGTGTGTCTATTTGTAGCTCAAGTCACCTTACAAGGGAGAGATGTACACCCCTACTTACACCTACTTAGACTAGTTAAACTAGAAGTTATAAATGAAATTGGGGATCATGTAAAGGTGTATATGGCTGGAGAAATTGTGTTGGATAAATCTGTTTTCTTTCTCTGTGGAAAATGTGAATAGAATTTGAAATGTTAAAATAAAAACCTCACCAAAGACAGTTCTGGCTGGCACTGACTCGCGATTGAGCCAGAAGGACACCTGTGAGAGGATGACCGTCATGATACAGGGCAGATACGTCTGGATCACAAAGTAGCCGATCTTCCTCTTCAGATGGAAGTGAGCTGTCATGACTGTGTATTCACCTGAAGACAAGAAGTACAATGCAAAGGAAGTCCAGAGAAGTCCAGCTGAGTGAGGTTGGTCACATACAGTTGGGGCATGTAATTACAGATGTGGAAATTAAAAGGTACAAAAGATATATGAAGAAGTGCTTCTTATAGTTCAGTGTGGAGAATAGTCATTTGTGGTTATTGACCATTCTAACTGTTTGCTGATGGGAAATCTAAGTACACAGCGAGCAAAAAGAGTG
This sequence comes from Diplodus puntazzo, assembly GCA_963678695.2. NCBI lineage: Eukaryota > Metazoa > Chordata > Actinopteri > Spariformes > Sparidae > Diplodus > Diplodus puntazzo. The sequence continues at coordinate 22,352,102 of OZ023175.1, read as the reverse complement.
TGGTTCTGTCAAAAGTTGCTTTGATCACTCAGCTCAGCTGCCGTTGGTAGAAGTCTTCAGCAGTCTGGTTTATGTAAAGTTCACTAGGCTATTTTCCAGCCCTGTGATGCCCTGCGACACTGTAAACTTTGGGAGCTGCTGCAGCTGCCATCTTTCATTTCCATCCTTCACTTCCTCCAGGCTGAGAATAAAACAACTTCAAAGAGATATGAAGAGGGTGGACTTAATGCTACACAAAACTGATGAAAAGAGGACTCTGGGACTGTGAGAACAATCTGTTTTCTCAATGGACAACAAATAATGTCATTCTCCAAGTGATGAAGATGTTAAAGGGCCCTAACTTCATGTTAGGACAAATTAACTACAACATTCTATTATTAATGGTCATTTTTAGAACATACCATAGCAGTAGCCAGATGCAGAAAACTGAGCGTAGATGCACAACTAAAGCTGTGTGTACGCACAAAGACTGGAGTAGAAGGTACAGTATTTTTCTCTGAAATTTAATGGAGTCGAAGTATAAAGTACCATAAAACAGACATATTCAAGTACCATCAGTCAAAATTGTACTTAATTATAGTACCTGAGTAGATGTACTTACTTTCCACCACCTCTATTACTAATGTACGTCTAGTATTTAAGTGTGCAAAGTAAGGTGTATACTGAAGGAGAAAAAGTTCAAAAATGGAACTGACCTAAAAATATGGCCATAAACCATTTTCAGATAATCTATAAGTGAAAGTTTCATACCGAGAATTGCTGCAGCTCAGTACAGAAATGCCAGAGATTTTCTGAGATGAGGAGCAATCAAATGTACTCCTACACAGATCAGTTAACTGGATAATGTTAGAATGATTGAGTATTAAAAACCAGGTTATGCTTCATACCACAATCTGAACAACAAACGGTTAAAATAGGTCATGACAGGGACTAGTGTGCTCTAAAAGGTGATAAGGTGAGTAAAGTTGAATAAAGTAACAAATAATCGAACATTACAATATAAATATGTTAATTGTCATACAATAATAGACCAATGGCTTTCTACACTGGGGTTCCAGAAATAATGTATCTTAACCATATATTATTTGTGGCAGTATAATCACTTACTTTTATCTATTGTTGGCAACCAGCATGGTTTTATTCTGACAACTTTCGGTCTGCAGGCAATCTAAAATGGAAGTCAAACTGTTGTCTATGCTCACCAGTGCTGGATTTAATGGTCTCTTTCCCCACAGTCTGGCCCACCAAGTCATACTGATTGAGTCTGGATCCATCAGCCGCTACATCCACTGACTGGGAGGCATTACGCGTCCAGATGTAAGTAACCTCTGTCTTAGTGTAGGCATCTGATGCAGAGAACACACAGACACACTGATCAAAAAAAGAAATCCTACAAATCCCTCTTCATCGTATTCAGTACACAGTCACCTAATTAAGGCTCTTGGCTCAAATTACAGAGATCAAATGGTATAATTATTAAAGCGGTCTAAATAATCTTACATTAAGTGTAACAGCAAAGTGTTAATTCCATGACGAGTAGGCATATAGCCTTCATAACTATACTATAACTACACTGTAAGTGTCTGATAATTCAAATTTTCGATTATAACATTTGTAATGATGTCACCGGTCTATTTCATACTTGCTCAAACCAAATGCTAACATTGACACTTGGATATTATGCTTCTAACAACAATGAACAATGAAACAATGAAAAGAACAATAAAAACAACATTTTGGTATTCAGAGATCCAAATTAATGATGCAGGAAACACTTTACATTAAGGTCCATGTCATAATCATTACTTAATAGGTAGTTAAGTCCTTATAAGATGCCTGAGACTATCTAGGTGTTAAAACCAACTTCATAAACATGTTTATTTTTAGATAACACACACTTATAAGCTAGAAAATTATGAATGTGACTAAAAGTCACATCAGTTTTTTTTATATTGCTTTATAATAGCATTCTTAATTATACATTTATTGACAATTAACTACAGCTTTTAAAGCTAGACAAACCTTTGTTGTGCTGTATTACATACTAGAGTTTCCCATATCTTCATTGCAAGACTGGACAGTAAGTAAAGCAATTAAAAACAAACAAAAGAGAAAGTTTGGTTCAATTAAAAATGTTTTTCCCTTCTTGACCAGAGAGTGTAGTTGTCTTGTGTTTATATTTTTGTTTAGTAACATAACAATTGTTTGAAAATGTTTTGTTCTTTTTATGGATAAGTAAGGACCTTATTGTCCAGTCCAATTTGGAATTTAGCAAAGCTGATATAGTTCAGCTTGCCCTGGCTGTCAGCCTTTCAGTCACATGTCCATGTTGCATCTCATCTGTAAATGTTTCAGCGTGAAAATAACCTTTGGTGTTTATATTTTTGTACTTTAATTTTCACATAATTCCAACAGCGTTTGGTAACAAATTAGTGTTGAGTGATCCCCAGATATAGTTAATTTATGTAAATGTTGCAACCTATATTGATTTCATATTTTCTTTCATTTATGGCTGAAATTGAAGCAACAGGCTGATATACAGTCTTCAAACTATCTAACGATCTCTCTGACGTTTCTCCTCTGCTTATTTTATGTACTATTTCATGTGTTGATTTGCTAGCATTTTTTTATATTTACAGAACAGTGCATCTCAGAATAAGTTGTACAATTAATAATGTTTGCTATTAAAAATGGTATGTGAGCTAAGTGTGATGCAGAGGTCTTTTACCCAGAAGTTATTATAAACAAATATTGTGATTTGGCCTATGTGTGACTGATATTTGACAATCAGTTTCCAAAGACGTTTTTGACACAAAGGTTTTCATGGGGTAAAAAAACAATGAGCATATTCTTTCAAGTTTTATGCTGCGCAGTATGGATCAAGTGAAACTGCTCACACTTACAGCTGCCAAACTTGAGAGGACAGGAGTGAGAGTCCATGGGGAAGTCTTCCAGGTGCATGGGGCACTCAGCTTGAACTGTTAACCTGGCAACACACACACACACACACACACACACACACACACACACACACACACACACACACACACACACATATTGTTTAATTAAATCCTTACAAAGAACAAAATGCATTTCTCTTCCTGCATAGCATACAAATATCTTTTGTTCTGACAGATAGCACATTAAAGAGACAGACATACAACATATAACAGTATGGACAATAAGAAGATCCCGCCATGACAATTGTGTCCTTGATAACATAGGGAACATAGCTCTGTCAAGGCATTGACAGCCAGATGTGCCTTCCTCCAACATCGCCAATCTATTTCTGAAAAATATACTTTCAGAAAATGTTAGGCAAGGAGCTTACTGTGCTTGATTGGTTTTGAGTATGAAGGTGTAATCGTTTGGTGGTCCTTGATAGGCCACCACTGCTTTGTGTCTATGTCTCCTTCATTATCAAAGTGACTTTGTCAAAGAGGCGGTCATGCTATGCAGAGTCTAGGTGAAGTCTAAACAAATGAGTCTTGAGTCTTTTGCGGAGGATAGAGAGTGATTCCGCTGTCCTGACATTTGTCGAAGTTCGTTCCACCACTGAGGGCAGGGCTGGACAGGTAATCTGGCATACCGGGCATTTTCCCGGTGGGCCGACAGTCCTCAGGGGCCGATGCTGTTGGATTTTTTTTTTTTTCTTTCTAAGAGACCGGCCCATAATTTAGAGGGGGCGGCCCATTGGTCCATCTTCAATATAGACAGTGGACTGAACCAATCAGTATATAGTACGACAGCGGCCCCACCCCTTCTCTGCGCTGTCTCCAGTAACTTCTGCTAGTTTCATAGTATTGAGCGTGAGGAGTGGCAACATGGACCAACCAAAGAGAAAGAAAGGGGATGCGGAGAAGTTGCGCGCTAAGAGAGTGAAGAATCTCACTGTAGATGCTGCAAAATGTGCAAAGATCACAGACATGTTCGCTGGAGGGGCTGCTGTAGCCTCCACGTCCTGTGAGACAGCAGTGAACCAGCAACAGCAGGTTGAAGGTGAAGACAGCTGCAGCGGGCAGGAGAGGAGCAGCCAGAGATGCTGCTGACTGACAGGGACAGTGTAGTACAGCCGGTAAGCAGGTAACGTTAATACAGGGACTGTGAGGTGATGGAGGTAACAGTAGCACTATTACATGTAGAGTTATCAACGGGTCGGGCCGACAAACCCGACCGGACCGCGGTTTCGGGCCGGGTAAACGTGTGTGTGTGTGTGGGGGTGGTGGGGGGGGGGGGGGGGGGGGGGGGGTTGCGGCAAACAGTTCATGCGGATGTGTCGGGCTGCATTGGTTTCAGGCTTAAAAACCCGCGGGCCGGTCGGCTTGTAATTTCAGGCCCGCTGAGAACTTTTACATGATTACATGAGAAATGATGAGCAATGGCGATTGATTAGTGTCAGTATTAATTGGTGTTGCATACTTCCCAAAATCTGGCAGCCACAGCACCTTATTCTGACAAAACAGCAAACGGTCAAGGCCGAGAAGTGTTGATGAGCAGCAAGTGTCCAATTTAGGCTCCATCAAAGCATTTTAGATATTTAGGTTAAAGTTGTGTTGAAAGGCTGCATAGTAGTTTGAATTTGTAGCAACCCTCTATGCTGTGGTCAAACATGATTTAAAAACTGATTTTAAAACTGCTAAATGAGAAGTAAAAGCTTTGCAATTTAAGCATTACTAAAGAAAGTGTAAAAAAAAAGTATAAATGCCCACATTGAATAAGAGTAGTGTCAAATGCTTTTAAGACAAGTTGCTTTGCATGAGTTCATAAAGCAGCCTGTTTTTAGCCTGATATAACAGCTTTTTAGGAGCACCTTTTAACCTGAAGAATTAGAATTGAGCTGCTATATCAGGGAAATTCAGAAAATACATATTAGAGATGATTTCAATAAAAAAGATAAAAGAATCAATTGAACTACACAGAGCAGACAAAAGTGGAGTTTTGTTTTGGAGTTAACAATAGACGCTAAACCTCTGAGATTTAGGATGTTGATGATGCATTATGCTTGAAATAGAATATACCTAAGCAGGTAGAACTATGTGTTGAGTAAATTTATGTATTTGCTTTCCACAATGACTATTTGATAGACTTCTAAAGTCAGCAGGGGTGTAACATAGTTGTTCTTAGGATTTGTGAGCGTGTTTTCCAGTCTAGTGAGTAAACATATGCACACCTCACCACAATAATTAGAGTTGGGTTTGGGATAATGGTAAAATACATTCCTTCGGGGAACACATACATAAATTACTAGTCGGTTGTGCTCCGCTAATTATGAGGGGCCGGTCAAAGCCAAAAATGCCAGGGCTGATTTTTTGTCCCAGTTCAGCCCTGCACTGAGGTGCCAAAACAGAGAACAGTGACAACTTTGCTGGGTGGGCTTTGTTTGCTCTCAGCGATGGCGGTACCAGCCGGCCAGCTGATGTAGTAAAACAAAGTCTTGCGCTGGGGAGTGTGGTTTGACCAGTATTTGGAGGTAGATGGGTGAAGTTCTGCTCCGTTGACGGCCTTGAAGGCCAGCACCACCGTCTTGAATTGGACAAAAGGGAGTGGAGGTCACGGAGGAGGGGGGTCACATGGGAGAATTTGGGTGGATTGAAAACAAGGCACGCTGCAGCGTTCTGGATACACTGCAACGGTTCAGTCGCAGAGGCTGGGAGTCCAGCCAAGAGCGAGTTGCAGTAGTCCAGGCAGGAGATGACCAGTGCTTGGACCAGGAGTTGCGTTGCATCCTTTGTGAGGAAAGGGCAAATCTGCAGGATCGGGCCAGGGCAGTGATATGGGGGTGCAGGACAGTCCGTCGTTCAGGATTATACCCAGGTTCCTCACAGTCGTCAAAGGGTCTGGTCACTGCAACCTCGACAGTGACTGACAGGTCCATGCAAGGGCAGCCTTTCCCCGAGATGAAGAGGAGTTCAGTTTTACTAAGGTTGAGTTTGAGGTGATGTGCAGCTGTTCAAGCAGAGATGTCTGCCAGACATTCCAAGATGTGCTTGATGGATTTTTCCTCTAAATACAATCTCAGGTTATATGTGCCCAGATTAATAACTGACTTAATGCACCACCAAGCAAGCATGCTACATGACCCAAATCAAATAGACAATGATGTGATACATGCATGCTGGGTTTTGCTATTGCGCTAAATGCTATAATGGACATGAAGGGCCATCAAACATTCACTGTGTGAGACCTTTTTGCAGTTTTTGATCATCCCTGACTGTCAAGGCTTTGAATATTTTGAGTAGTGTACTTTCTCTGTTTTGCATTACATATTGTGTAAAAACTGTGCAGGCTCTCTTTTTCCTTCAATGTGTGTTTGTGGGGTGTAGGTGCTGTCAGTTTAAACCAATCAGCCATCACATTATAATCAAGCAAATAACATTAATTATCTTGCTTTAAAGGCACCTATGGTTGTCAGTGGATTGGATATATTTTGCAGCAAGTGAACATTTTGTGTTCAAAGTCAATGTGTTAGAAGTAGGAAAAATGGGCAAACATAAGGATCTGAGCAACTTTGACAAGGGCCAAGGAAGGACAACCAGTGAATTGGCAACAGGGTGATAGGCACCCAAGGCACCCTAATGTGTGTGGGCCAACCCCATGAAACCTTCTGTAGCACAAATTGCTGAAGAAGTTAATGCTGTTTTTAATAAAAAAGAGTCAGAACACATAGTGCATCATAGTGATGACTGGATTAAAAGTTATTAGTCTGTCCTCACAGAAGCCTATGGTCATTGGACTTGGATAATAATGATCCAAGTTAAAATTTGATCCCCCAGGAATCGGTGCGCAGCCTGAGGGAGCCTGGTGGAACCGTTGCAAACCAGGTACAACCAGCCACCAAGTGACTGCATGGGACCCTGGTAAAGCCACGGCTTCAGCCAGCCACCGAATGACTGTGGGGGACAATGGTAAGCCTACAACTACCTTGAAGGCAGGACCTTATGTTGAGGATCTAGTGATTGCAATACCCCAAACATTCCTCAAGACCAGCCAGTAATCACAGAGGAATACAGACCTATGAAGAAGAAAGGTGTCAACTACAGAAAACAAAATGTGGAAAACAGACAGCTGGGAAAAGAGTAGAAGGGGAAAAGTAAGTGGGGAGGAAAGCCATTGAGGTTACTTAAAATCCACGCTCCATATGAGACAGATGTCATCATGACTGCAACAAGAGTCAAATCAGAAACAAGGGAGGACAGCAATGTGAGAATATTTCTTGAAGAGCAAAGGCAAAAGATCTTCACAGATTTCTAGATAATAACCTGCGAGCGAAGGAAGGTTTACGTGTCGTCACAGGTTGATGCATGCCCTACAAACAACAGGTGGTCAAAGTCAGAAGAACTGAACATATAAGTATAGACTGCAGGTCGATAACAAGCAGGTACCAGTTTGCCAGATAATTTTTCTGTCCACACTCAACATAGGAGCATGGAATGTCCATGAATGGGCCAAATCGGACACGGGAATGCACCAGGCGCAACAGCAAATGCCATCAAGAAGCCGCAGTCAGCAGAATAGTTCTGCACAAGCATTTCTTAACAGCCTGCAAAAAGTTGAAAATCACTACTGTCGGAGGGACTCTAGAAATACTGGAACTAGTGTTCAGTACATTTTCCTCGCTGTACAGAGAATACCAGACATACTGTGGAGAACATGGTCATGAAGCAGCCATTGACTGTACCCTCAGAATAGTCTTGAAACAAATTAACCTGAGCTTACACAATTAGGGCTCTAGAGTGCGACCAATTTGGTTGCACATGCAACCTAAATTTGTAAAGGTTCACCAAAAATTATACCTAGGTCGCAGCTGCACCCAGCGTTTTCAATGCGAACGCCTAAACTTCCATCACATCGGTTGCCTCTCTGCAAACGAAGCGTTTGATCTCCTTTGACCGAACTCACAGTAATGGTAGGCTCATATGGTGGTTAAAACCAAACAGAGACAGAAATGGGGTGGGTCTTTGCTTTTGAGTTGCTGTGGTCCAGATATTCCTGTCCACTGCTCTGTGCTGTGTGGGTTCAAAATTGTGACCTGACAACCAGCGGTCAACAGATAAAGGAAACGGACGATGAAAAATGAAGAAAATTAAGCCTACTGTTCCGCCCATTACGAGTAGGCCTACTGTTATTCCCAGTCCATGCCCAGACAAGGAGGAGATTCAGCCACTGGTCTCCTCAGTCCCAAAGGTGCCAAGCCCTTCAGCGGAGATGGCATCTAATGAGACAGAGATCGAGTGTAGACCTATCGAGTCTGAGATCATAGAGCCCGAGAGTAGTCAGGCTAAAAAGCCGAAAATATATACTTTCAGGAAGGACTGGCTAGAACAGTTTCCCTGGCTGAGATAAAATAAAATAGATAAATCAATGCACTGCATTTATTGTGAGGAGCTCGACAATGTTTTGTATCAAAACATTGAAGAAACTTAACGTCTTGCAAAAACACGACAAGTTTGTTAATGAAGTAGCTCCTCTCCCGACTGCATTTCAGTGGCAGGCAGCAACCCTGAGGAATCAGAAATGTTGATTAAATGTAATGTTGCCTACAACATCGCAAAAGAGGAGCTGCCTTTCACTCAATTTAAATTAGAGATTATACTGATGAAGAAAAATGGATTAGACGTCAACCCGACATACAGTAATGACGTTGCGTGTGCCCAATTTATTGGGGTTATAGCCGACATGTTGAAGAGAAAGACAGCTGTTCATGGTCTTAGTTCAGTGAAGCACTTTAAACACTAGCACTTTTGTTTTGGAAATGTTTTATTTAGCTTAAAATGTTTTAGTTTGTTCAATTTCAGCCCAGTGTAGCACTTAAACACTTCTTTTTTTTCTTTTTATATATAATTGTGCTTCACATAAAGACTGGCATTTATTTACACCTTATTCTTGTTTAAAATGATTTACACAATATATGAATGTATATGAAAAGCGATAAAAACGTGAACTTGTGGCGTTAAAGGCGACACAATGAAAAATGTGGGTGCACCTAACTTTTGTGCTGGTGCAACCAATGCAAAAAGTTAGTCTGGAGCCCTGACAATCTACGACCTTCATTCACATGTTTCGAAATGTTGCTTTTGGCATGAAGGTGAAGGGGGGTTAGATGCCTACACATTTGCAACCTGTCTTCTGGATTACCTGAACAACAATGAAAGGTGCAAAGCAGCATCTAACATAATCATGTACTCAGATGGATGTTCTTACCAGAACAGAAACAAAGTTCTTGCCACTGGACTGTATGACTTCTACTGCAAGACCAAGAAAACATTTTTTTTCAAAAAACACACAAATGGAATGTGATAGCATACAGGCTGCCTGTGAAAGAGGACTCAGGGACAAAAAAATCCATGTTCCCAGCAACAACAATACGTACATAGAGAAAGCCCGTCCAAAGCAGCCCTACAAATACCTGAAGCATGAATTCTTCAAGACATACGAGGATGAAACATACTATTCCACAATCCGCCCTGTTCATAAGGTTGGTGATCTGGTTGTCGCTGACATCTGTCAGTTGAGATACAAAGACAGGTCTCTTGAGTACAAATTTGACTACTGTGAATCAGATTTTCTTCCTGTGCCTAGCAGATGTAAAGTAAACAATGGTTTGGTCAGGAAAATATATGCAGAAACACCAAAAAATTTAAAAGTAATAACATGATGACTTACAAGCTCTGAAGGCTGTACTTCCTCAGGACTGCCATGCATTCTATGACAATTTACCTCACTACACTACTTAAATGAGCCATAGCATTGGACAGTACTTAAATGGACACAGCATGAGCATGTAAGACTCTACATACAGACAATGATTCGAAACCATTGTTTTATGGAACAGATTTAATCTGGGAGGCATTTTTACCTGGTGGTATCCAAAACTGATGTTTATAGAATTTGGATTTTATGCTAATCTGTGTGTTCAAAGTTTGGGGTTTAATATTTCCATGTCACACTGTAAATTGGTTAAGTTTAGTGTGGCTTTAACTCAGTGTTTTTTTTTTTTTTTTCTAGAAGCACACTTACTGCAGTACTGCAGGTTGACTATGTCTTACCATTAGCTAAATCACTTTTTTATCACCATTGAATCTTTGAACAAAATACTGTTCACTAGATGGCTCAATGTGTTCAGTATTATTGAAGGTTTTTGAATAAAATAATCAAAATATTACTACATGTACTCTTTGTCATTATTTAGTTTGAAATCACTGAACATTATGGGAAACACCACCACATTCATTTCCAGTGGACAAGGAAGCAAAGACACTGAATTTAAGGAATTTCCCACTTAAGGAATTCTGACCCTAGTATACTACAATGTAGTAACTGTTACATTTACTACACTGGCTAATATTTTTAGCTGAAAAAAAACTTAGTTTTATTTTTAATTTTATCATAATTATTAGCTTAATTTAGAGCATTGTTTGGTAGAACCTCTTCCATCTTGCACCAAGTGCAAAAGCTCCTCTCTACAAAATGATCCAGGAAAAGTGGGGAAAAAAACTCCTGTCTGCACTTTGTGAGCCACTTATACCTACTTGGTATTGTTAACACAAAATATAGTAATATAGTCTAAAAACTGTGTACTATGTATTGGGTACCCTTAACAAAAAGCATTCTGCAAGAAAACACGTTTTTTTTTGGTTTTCTCAAAAAAGTGCATTTTTCAGATAGAAGGTTTTGCTCTTTGGCCATTATATAGTTGGACTAGCTGTGGACTTAGCAAGGTCTGTTTAAAGACACTGTCTAATGAGCACTTTTAAAACTTTAATCACTGCTATTTGTCAAACTTCCACGTACTTACAGTTACTAACAGGACATCATACTGTCGAAATAGGTTCTAAGAAGCAAGATCAAGTTGACAATGGCAATTTCATCCACAGCAGCTGCTCAATCAACACTCCATATTGAACACTTCCTGTGACATCGACCATCCACCAAGTATCCAGCTGCTGTCCCACTTGGTGATGACACCCTTACCTGGTCGAGATCAGCCAGGACCAGGAGGGAACCAACCCTTTCAACTGATGCCCTGGCCCTGAATGATGACATCCAGCCCACCCTTGGGCCTAAATCCAAGATGCAAGCCTGCTCCACTCCATGCAACTCTGAGCCGTGGGTCCAAGTCAGGAGCAGCAAAGGTCGGGCTAAAGGCTCCTCCAGCTGTGCACTTCACGCTGCCGCTGAGCAACAAATTGTAAGCACTGAGGATGGACTGCAATCTTCACAACTGGGTGACCATCCATCCTCTACAGCAAGGCCAGTTGGTGGCTCCACTGGTTGCTGGCATGGGTGGCTGTCACCACAGGGGCTTGAATCTTGGCTCTGTCACTCTCCTCTCTTTTGTTAGGACAACTCCCCCAGTTGAGCTGTGTTAGTTTATTGGCCAGCTGTATATCAATTTCTTCCTCCTGACATTTTCTTTTCTTGTGGTTCTCCCCATGATGAAAAATAACCCAGTCCATTTTAATCAGGTCCATAATGTTATCTAGTCCCTTCTCGGTTCTCCTGGCATGGCTTTCTTAACCTTCAGTTAAAAGGCTCTAAATGGTGGTATTGGAATTCTAGGCGCTCCCAGCCTCATCTGTCAGTCTTTGCTGCTATTTGGAAGGGCACTCGTCATCCTTTAGTACCTCTGCTTCCAGCTGTGATGGATCCGTTTTTTTCTGGGTCATGTCTTCCGAGTTCAGCAAATCTCACACCGTCAATTGTATACCCAGTCAACAAAGCTGGTAATTGTGCTGCATGGAAAATATATTCAGTAGTGTGCTTAACCAGTCTCAACATGTATGAGTAGAGCTTTTACATCTCCTAGCACCAGTCTTAACCCTACAAAAAGTGAGTCCACAGTATTATCAAATATGTTGGATGGACCAAACATCACCAAAATATAGACTGGTTTAAGCCTTTTCAATTAAAACAGACACAAATACCCCAGTCTGGCACATATTACATAATTGCCTCATGTTGAACGAAGGTGCGTCTAAAAGCCATGACTCCACTGCGGTCAGTATGTCACCTTCTCTGGAGATACAAAGCCCCTGTCAGATTTACAGGTTGTAAGTTTGACCCATGCTAAGGGCAGCACTCTGTAGAGTTAAAAGTGGGAAAAAATGCAGACACTTGCAGGTGCTCCCAATCTGCTGATTCAGGCTGCAAAATACAGACCACTCTCCCTCTTGCTTTCTCAGTTTTTAGCTTCTCCTCTTCAAACCCCCACTGTTGGGTGCATCAACAAAGAAAACGAGAGGAGTACAGAGAGCTAATAGAGAGCTTTGTCCCACGGTGCAACAAGAGACACCTGAAGCCTGATATCAGCTAGCAACAAAGAGCTGGGGGTCAATTATTGGACGGAAGAGGAGTTCCTGTCGTTGTTATCATCCAGGGAGACAAAGTGGAGAGGTAGGACTCATGTAAGTACCTCAGGCTCCAAATCAATAAAAAAAATGGACTATTCAGGCTGGGACAGAGAACACTGTTTTTCCTGAGGGAACTCAAAAGACCTTCTGTAGCCTTTTGCACATTAAGATCAATCAATCTGTACTGCCGGTGCACTGATCTTTCATGTGCTGTGCTGGAGTGTTAGAATCATGGCCACACCTACAGATGTAATCAACAAACGGCAATTGATAGCCCCTCTCAACCTCTCCATAATGGGTTAAGGTTGGGGTTTGAATCACTGCAAAATATGTCTTATTAAAACATTTTTTGGGGGACAACTGAAGATTTTTTGATTTCATTTTCTGTGAAAAAACTAATAATCAAATTAGACAGTGACATGTGCACAAATATGTCAGTCAGTGTTTTGTCTGTGATGATTACATTACAAGATTACCGCCATTATAAAGTAGAGTTATCTAACTATCTAACTAAGTTAACTGAGAAAAGGTAGCATGTTACAGTACTTTAGTGTTTCCAAAGATTATGGTTAAACCCCTTTAGGACTTGATGTGCATGTTGGTTATATTGTCCAGATGGTGTGTAGTCAACTGTACATGCCAGTGTTCTGTTCTCTCTAGTTTACTTTACTCCAGAGTAGTGGTTATAAAGCAGGTGAAGTTGTTTACCAAAATGTGTGTCTGACAGACTGTTCTTCTTCAGGTTAAGGAAAGGACTTCCAAGGCTAAAAAGCCTCTCCATGTGCACACTGGATGGGAGCAAAAGATTCTGCGTTGATGTAGAGACAGAGCATAATCAAGAGTCTGCTGCTTGTGGTGATAATTTACTGTCCGGCCTCAGCTGGACAATAAAGTTACATCGCGACATTGCTCCCATGCTTCAAATTGTGGGTGGACATTAGGATGGTAGGAAGAGTATTTTTTTAAACAGACATCTCGGGGCACATGTCTGATTTTATGAACTTGCTAGAAAGCACGAACTGGACGAGACCCACACTGAGTGTGACTTCTGCCTCACAACAATTACTAATCGCAGCAGCCATTTTCAGATGAAGTTGACATCTGCAGCCAAACATAATAGCTGTTACAGCAAGCCCAGCTAATCAGCCAAGATCTAAGAAGCCGCTGTCAATTTTGCCGTCCAACTCTGAGACTGGGATGTGCAGCAGAGTCTTATGTTAGATGTAAGATGCCTTATGTTAAAGCTGCCATGAGAAAACAAAATTATTGGAGATTACAAAAAAATGTGAAGAACAATCCAGATGGATAAATGTTTTGTTTTTGTAATTTTTTACGGACTGAGGTACAGATATTGAAAACCTGTAGTATGATTATTGTGAGAATTTTCTGAATAAAAGAGAATTTAAATTATAAAAAAGTAGTCAAGCGCAGTAATAAAGACTGAGAATGCCATAAACTGAGATGTATCGAGATGCATCGTGATGCATCTAGAAATGAATTGAATTTGAATTGTTGACAGCTGAATCGTAATCAAAATGAATTGTGAGGCCAATGAAGATTTGCACCTCTAGTGACGGATTACTAAAAAAAAAAAAACTAACTAAATAATGTATTTCCTGAATTGCAGAGCTATCGAGTTACGTTACTAGCTACAACAAAAAAGAAATCTGAGTACTCCAACTGATTACTTTGTAACAAGTTATCCCCAACACTGGTGGTGATCCAAACCTGGATGAATGAATATTTCATACCATCAGTTATAATAATGATACAACCAGCTACCTCATGGTGTAGAGCAGGGTTCCATCCTCCATAATCCTCAGCAGCTTGTTGGGCATGGTCATGTTGTGGGCCACAGATTTCTTGCCATTATGGAAGAAAGTGTCAGGGGTCCAGATCTTACTGGCCATCAGGTTGTTGAGAGGCAGAATGTTCATTGGTCCATGGAACTTCAATCGCTCATCCTTCCAACTCTGACGGAAGAAAACATCTACAGTGTACTCCTGAAAGAGACACAGAGGAGGGAACACAATGTTGAAAAGAGCCACGTTTGTATATAATGGCTTGTCAAAAACACAGGTGTGACTGATTAACTTATGTTCATGATCAATGAATGCGTCAACATCAAGCAGCATCTCAGTCTCTCTTCTTCCTCTCCTTTCTGACCCGAGAATTTGAGCATTGGGGTGATGGATAACTTTCCAAAATATTCTGTCCGCCAAGCACATCCATGCAGTGACCAGGTGTGTATGATGGACAAACCATCTGAAACTGTGCATTATTATCCCCATTTTGAAATCATTGTTTATAACATATTTGCAAAGTCCTCTGTATAGCCATTGGTTATAGAACATTCTTAGTTTCAATGAAGTGTGTTTTTAGGATGAGATAAAGGAAACTTGAATTCATAAGTCAAATCATTGGAACGCAAAACTGCCATGATATACATTATACGTTCTCGTGTGTAAATTTTTGAACACGACTGTAAATATCAAAATCACAATATGACCAAGATCAATACAAAATTGCAGAAGCAATTCCAGCTTCTGCTATTTTATGATTAAGGTAAAATGTATAATGAAGTACTGTAGTGCTACAGAGAGTCTACAAATGTTCTCCAGAAATCATGTTTGTTTCGTTCAGGCCCCAACAAATGTCACGGGGAAATGTTTATTTGTGATGCAAAAGTTATCCTCACGAATCATCAATCATATGTCAATTATATTATCTGTCAAAGTAATTGCAACATGATACGTGTAGCCTACGAATCAGTCACACAAGATTCCCCAAGAGATACCATGTCTCTGAATGTTGTCTATTCTATCCATCATAAGTGGGTCCAACAGTGACAGACTTAGTCTTGTTCAGTCAAGAAATATTTATGGACAGAGTCGTCCAAACCAACCCGAAATTACCCTTACTTGTGTCTGGTCATGCAGATAAAGTTTTAGTGGCCAGTCTGTTAATACATGTGATTTATGCAACTATTCCAAAACAGTGAGGTAAATGTGTGATGCTCACATTATTAAGAAAAGATTTTTTCTTAGTAAAAACTAATAATAATAAGTAATATTAAATTAACATGTATTTTCACAAAACTGTCTCTCCATGCTGTAAACTGTTTTTAAACTACTTTCTATGGAAAAAAAAATACCAACAAAACATGTCTGCATTAGTACAGTTTTTTTTTTTTCCTAACCATAAAGTTGAGCAGGATCATCTCACTAACATTATACTAACAAATAATAGATGTAAAACATATGTGTGTAGTACATTGTGTTTTCAAATCATTCATGTCTTGGTATCCTGGGGTGTCCTTAGCCTCCGACAGAGTTCATTGCGTGTTGGTGACCTGGCCAAGCAGCACCTGGCCGGGTCCAGACCTGTCGGTCACAGATCCAGCTGGTCCCTGAGGCAAAGTGTCAGCCACAGTTTACATCAACATCAATCCCTCCAGCCGAGTGGAAACATCACTCGCTCGTTCTGTCTCTCTCATTACAGTATATCAGTCCAGTATTTCACTGGATTGCACAGGAGGTTCCAGCAGTGTGTCAGCAAATCTGTGCCAGAACAAAGTTAGGTGTCCTGTCACATATTTGATTTTGGTGCTGCAAGCAGCAATGTTTAAATGATGGCTTCTGAGGAAACAAAGGGAATACTTTATTTTAATATCCACTAGTAATTTCAATTATATAATGAGCTTAACATTTACTTGAATTATCTGCTTATGATGTTGCATGTCTATTTGAAGAACAATGTGTAAATCTAAGCAGTCAGGCTAACCATCCCTTCTTTCTTTAGTAGGTATCAACACACAATTAATCCTCTTAAAGCCAACCATTTTCTTGAGGTTCCAAAAACAAAATAAAACAATCAGTTGAGTATTCAAATAAGAACATAAACTTATCACAAACATGTTTATTTGGAGCATAATAGTACATGTATTTGTCCTGAACCATCACATCTGTCACACTATGGCAAGTTCACAATCCAATCCAAGGTGATGGTACTGCACCTAAAAGCTGGTTAAAAACTATTAAACAACAAAAGCAGGAGACGACACAATCAAGTCAAACAACAAGTCAAAGAACTTTGGCAAGTTCAAATGAGACTGCTTCTTTCAAAATCAGCCGTGTAGGAGAATTTCAGAGTGCGAGTGTTGGAACGGACAAGGACGATGAGTTTTGTGTTGTTCCACATGAGAAACAACTTCTCCCTGCTGTCTTAGCAGCCTGGACACGAAAAGTATGACCTCTGTCTGTTTAATGTTAATGTTTTTATTTTTGTTACAGACAAGCAGCCTGTTGGGACTTAGGGAATATGACATTGTTATAGTGAGCAGGTCCAGGTAGCTCAATTAAATGTGGTCACTTTGACATGAGAGACCACAGTTTGTTCTAACAACAGTCAATGGTGCTTTCTTTTTACCACACTATGGTCTTTAAAGAAAGGACCACCATGAAGATGAAAGTTTCCTTAACACAACAAGGTAGTTGCTACAGTTCTAAACCATGACCTTTCCCAAACACTAACAAACAACAAAACTTCAAGCTGGTGGGTAGAAGACAGGTACTGCATGATTGGGATCTAAAGCTAACTTAAAGGCGTCCTTTGGAGTTTCCTCAAAAACAAACAAAAGATATGTATACATTCAGTATGACACACCAAAACCAATATGTGTGCCCTTGAGATCTAATAAATGTGTAAAGTGCTGTAATACATGCATATAAAATCATTCCACAGGTTTCAAATAGTTCATGGTATAAAATAATGGGGCCCTAATGGAATTTATAAAGACCAGAAAATAAAAGAATTAGGGCTGAGCAGAACAGAAACACAGTGTAACTCCGTTGTGTCGCTGGACAGACTGTCGGGCAAAGACTGGAACACTAAATTATTTAACGTTCTATAACATCCTTATAGGTCAAGTCTCCGTATCCTTCTGCTCGACATCATGTGTGGTGCTCCTCTGACTGTTAAAGACCACACTTGAGGCAGCTGTTGCTGGTTAGATTCCCCGATTGCTCGCCATGTCTTTGTTTTACTTATCGCTTTAATTTATTTCTGTTAAATTTCCGTATAATATCTTTATTATATCTACATTTATAATTTCTTTTTTGTTCTCTTCATTATTAGATTTCTATGGTCTATTGACTGCGTGTTTGTGATCTCCCTTGCATTGCATTGAAAATTTGTACCTTGTGCAGGTACTAAATAAAGTAAAACAAACAAAAATGCGAGATAAACACAAGCATAGCCCAGGCAACCACTGAACGTACGATATATAGGAAATAGCACGCTGGATAGCTAATTCTTGGATCTTTTGCACTCTGATTTAACAGTAAATATTTTGTGGCCCACTCAAATCTCTCCCTCTCTGTACACCAGACTACCAGGTCACTTAGGGAGGTGTGGACACAGAAGGACAGCCAGGAACAGGCACTCAGCAGTGGGCATCGGTCCCACTGATCTTCTATAACTGACACGTTATTATTTTCTAACTGCATGTTCAGCAGCTGTCCGGTGTCAATGGGCTGTGCTTGGGTTTTTCTTGCGGTTGTTTAAAATCAACCAGCAGTCGTGGAACTGATGCAGTGGTCTGTGAGCTGTAGTTGCCCTGTTAGACACACCACCACGGCTGGCTGTCCCATTGCAGTGTCTTCACACCTGTACTGCAACTAAAAGGCAAATGTAAGTAAACAATTAAAGCCAAGTCTCTCTAAGATTTTTAGTAGCTCCCTCGGGGTCAACCATTAAAAATCTCTGGGGTACAGTTTACCGCTGTACAGGTGTACAGTCTTGAGCCAAAAAAAAAAAATATATTTTCCATCTGAAAACCTCAGTGTGACTAACAACTCTGCCTGTGATAGAGGGCTGATGTTACTTCCTAATGGCAATTTTATTGGCCTTATCGGAAAAAGGTCTCCATTTACATAAACAAATAATTAACCTTATTCCATTATGTATTTTGATTTAGTGCAAAATCGGGGGATGTCATCAAAAAATATCAATATATATAATTCTCACTTTTGGTTTATGATTTTGTTCTTCAAGAAGAAGTAAGTTACAAGGCAGTATAATGTAGCACAGAAAAATGCTGTTTAATTTCAGTTTCAGTTGCAGACTAATAAATGTCAACACTTTTTGTTAAGCACCAGATCATTAAAAGTAAAGGGCTTTAGAATGCAGTCATCTGCCAATCAGAATGGAGAATCCAACACACAAAACAGGCAGGTGTATTAAGCTCCTGAAGCATCTCACTGTATTTTTGCTTTCACAGTATTTG